>CM062820.1:1584930066-1585530066 GCA_031772625.1 Pinus tabuliformis | reverse complement strand
TATGGAAAAAATTGTGATTAAGCAGGATTGTTTTTGTCAGCGGAGCTGACGAAACACTTCCTTGGCTTTGTCCATCAAATAGACAAAGGTGAACGGTGTGAGATAACACTTCCAATCACATAACCTATAGGGAAACCTATATTTTCAGCTGGGTTCGTCCGCCTAAGTAGAACAAGGTGCATGCCCCCTAAGCTTCGTTACATTCACCAGACTACTCACGGTAATTAGGTGGATGGAATCAAGGTTGAAGAGATACTCTTGATGCAAAAAGACCATTTAGGGATGATGGCTGACTTGTAGTTTTTGTTTGAACCGGGAAATGAAAGCTGGTCAATAAGCTGGAAAATTTTTCCTTCATGCGGGAAACACATCACTCGAAAGAGTGTTGAAACAATAGCTTCCATGTTGTAAACATAGTCACATCCGAGGAGTAGATTGTAATCTAATGGTCCTTGGACTACCATCACGTTTAAGTGAACAGTTTTCCTTCTCAAAGTTATTGGAAACTTAGGAAGGATCCCTAACGGTCGAGTGGTTCCTTTGTTAAATCATGAAAAATTATGTGTAACAGGCATAAGCGATGGCGAACCAAGTGCTTTCCAAGCAGTTGAGGAAAGGATACTCACCGATGCCCCTTCATCTATGATAGTGCTAGAAATGATCATTTTGTAAACTTGTACTATGATACAGAATGGTACATTAGAAGGAAGGTGAGATCTTGCTAGTCGATTCCAATCAAAGGAAGTGATTAGATTGCTTGGAGGGGGTACTGGATAAACGGGTGAAAAAACCCCTTGAATAGCGGGAACTTGGGGATTCTGTTCCTGTTGTGAAGGAACAGGCGGATTGCCCCCGAGTTCATCGTACTCAGATGTAACAAAGAGAATTTGAACAGTATCGTTATTACTCTCTTTGGGAGTGGTATCATCTAAAGGTGGACCTTCTGAAGGCAAAACTAGGTCGACGGCCATTTCAACTTGCTGACTTTGGTATGATATGGACTCAAAAGATTCACTTTCAACAATAGGTGTTTTGACCGAAAGTTTAGTTAAGTCAATCAGATTTTCAACTAGTAAAGGACTAGGGGAGAGTTTCTTGTATCTAGGTGGAAGTCACTGTGGTGAAGCAAGACGGTTATGCAAGACTCTTTTAGCTTCCTCCAAAAAAGGACAACGGTGAAGAGAATGACTACCTTCACATAACCTACATGGAACTCTGACCTTCCCTTTCTATCCATTAACTTCACTACTAGTTGATGGCGTGTTGTCAACATGATCAGAGGTTGATGACACCTGATGGTGTGAACGGGGAGACCATTCTCTCAAGATCTGAGGAATGCACAAAAAATCTCGATGATAATGGTCTCCTCTATAGATTATGCAAGGATATCTGGGTTTAGAAGGATTAGTGTGCAAAATTTCACCAAATGCTGCATGGTTGCCCCCTTGCTTAACTGATTTCTTCTTCTTCTCCTTCCCTTTCTTCTTCTTCTCAGTCACTTGGTTATTAGCATTCTACTTTCACCAAGCGAAGAGGAAGAAGGGGAGGGAGAAACAAACGAAGAAGAGGGTGAGGGGTCAATTTTAACATCAATTGGATGCTAATTCGATTGCTGAGGAATCACGTTATTTTGAACCACAGAGGTTGAGAATATCCATATTGGCAGGCCAATAGTAAGTCCCGGAAGGGACAAAGTGGCCATATGAGGTGCACCAATATTCCCCCAAGATGTAAAAGGACTAGGAATCCCCTCCAAAGGGATTCCTTAATTGGTGGACTCCATTATCTCAACCTAAGACCAACAAAGGAACAGGGATGTTATTCCAAAATTAATAAATTTTAATGACGCTTTGACACAACTTTTGCTTTTTCAATTTTTAAGAGTCGAGAAAAAGCTAAAGATGACTCTAGTCCCCTTTGATTTTTAATGAGCCTGAAGTGACAAGTGCTCAAATGGATATTTTCTTTTAAGGAGTCGAAAATGAATGAAAGTGACTACTCTGGAGATCTAGATAAAGGGATTACCAAACCAATCGAAAAACTGCAAAATACACCCTGGTGATAAATTAAAGAGAAATTACCAAGAACTTACGCACGACAGTCAACCTTCCCGAATGTTGTGTTCAGTGCATTGCAATCGATACGGCGGAAGACACGGCTTCCTATGGATAAAGGATATAAGCCTATTATGGTCTCCCAATATATACTCGATAGTACGGGGAGCACAAGTCCGTGCTAGCACTTGTTGTATCAAAGAGGAGGAATCACCCAACCTTCGATGAAAACGATAGTTACTAGATTTTACGACGTCGGAACACGTCTCTAGCCTAGACCTCTAGATGTGTTGCGTTAGGTTCCAAAGCGTTGTTAAGTTCATTGAAATTTATTTTAGAGTTGATCTTGTTTAAAAGTTTGCCTTTCAATGGTTCACCATGTGATGTATATGTAAAATTCCTAAATATGCAATCTAAAATGATAAACAATCGTTGTTTAATTTTAGCAATGAAAATCCTAGCTACCAAGGAATGAAGATTACGATTCTCTCAAACAAAGAGCAAAGAGCACACACTAAATGCACTTTTCCTAAATCATTTTTCACACATAGTCTAAATGCAAATGCAAATACATGTATTTGTTTTTCGTTCCCCTTAATGTGAAAAATGCCAAAAAGGAAAACTAAGTATAGATCTGAAATATTTTCTTCAAAGCGACATTTCGACAATTTCTTTTCAAAATGAAAGGAAGACTTAAATGACACTTTTCAATTTTGAATAGAATATGCTTTCGAAACTTAAAATATCAACAAATCAAATAAAATACATGACCAAAAGTTCAATTGACTATCCAAGGAAGGAAGACTCAACGACACTTCTCTTTTTGACACAAAACGACAATTACGACACTTTTTGCACCAAAACGACAGTTCGATTTAAGCAACTTTTCAAAAAAGGATTTGAAAATGATGGACAAATACATAAAAACATTTACTAATCCTAACCAATGGAGGCTGAACTATGTAAATCAAGGAGGTTTTAGCAATGAGATACTATTCATAAGCAGCAAAACAATTAAACAGAGCTGAAAACAAGGAGAAAAACCCCAAATTTCAAGGAGAGAAATAGGATTACTCAGTCATCGCACCTGTGCTTCACAGAAATAGGGGTGCATATCACCTGCTACATTTGGGAAGTGCGATGCATATTGGCTTCCAGTGACAGACAATGCGATGGGCCAAGAAGCGCAACTGAGGTGGGTTTTGGCTCAAATTTGCAGCTGAATTCAGTGAGTTAAGCTGAGCTATTATGGACAGTAAAGTGAAAAGTACAGGGGTATGATCTTGGAAGGTTACTAAGCTACAACAAGGGCATCTAGAATGTTTGTAAGTTAGATGTTTAGTTCATAAACTAAACCGGAGATTGACCGAAGCAACATTCATTTACTTTGCAATTGTAGAGAAAGAGCAGTTCAAAGGCTATCTGGCTAACTTCAGGCTCCATGCATAGTTTATAAAACAAACAATCAGCAACAAAAAAACAAACTATTTGATCCCTAGTGGATTCGCCGTTTTATTTTCGGGAAAACTAGTGTCTTTTCGATTTGCTAGTCCCACTAGGATTGGTAGCTATCCTAGAAACAAACAATCAAAGCAATTTGTGATTTCCTCTATGTATGATAGATAAGAGAGAAGCAAAGGGACCAACTTTGATCTTTCGTTTGACTCCTTGCTTGATTTCTCTCCCCCTTGATAGAGCTTGCGCCTCTTCTCCTACTTATCTCGCTCAGTGAATACCTATAGAGACAAAGTAACAAAACACCATCAAAGCATCTTGATCTATTATATCATAAGCAATGGAGAATCAAAAATACATTGAACATACAATGGCATTCATAAATAGCAACATTCACAAATACATGATTGTATGGAGGAAAAATCAAAGAAATTTATTAATAATAGAAGGGAGAATTACAACCCAGCTGTCTGATCCAGCATCATCCTTCCAGCATCAAAGCCCTCTTCACCTCATGAAAAGCAAGATCACCCAACAATACAATGTCTTTCCTCAAAGACAAACTATCAACACTTCCTTACAAATTACCAAATTCCAGCCTCTAGATCTCTCAGATGATGGATCCATTTATAGATGTCTACAAGGGTGTGAGTCATCTCTGGGTTTTTGATTAGTGTCATTCCACTTGTTGTTCTTGATTCCACTTGGAGATTTCTTGGATCTCTTAATCATCCCTGGGCGAATTTAGAGAGGCAAGTGTCATAGGAGAAGTTTCTAGAATATTCCATGAGCATCCACTTAGCAAATTGTCTCGGACATTTGTCCATTCTCGCTCATCGCACCCCACAGAAGGATTCTTTAGTATGCATCACACCTGGCTAGTGTAGGAGTCAGTATGGTCTAGTTTTGGCCAGTTCTGAGTGGTTTTTCAAGTGGAACTTTTGGGGAATGATGTAATCAGTTGAACATGATCCTTTAGGGTATGGAACAACACTTTTAGGGGTTAAAGAGCCCTTGGTTTATCAACATATAAGATTGGGGTTGCAGTGCCCAAATATGTCTATAACAAAGGGAAAAGGTGATATGATGAGAGTTGATCAAGAAAGATACATGAAGTATGTAGTGATGGAGCTAAACGGTCCCAATGAACCTGTAATCTTTACCAACTCTATCCTTGGGAATTATAGTTTCAATGTTTGTGCCACAGAAACCTGTTTTGGAGAATTCCATTTGGAAACAATTGAAGAAACTGCAATAAACACACAGTTGGAAGCTCTCCCCTGTAGTCCAACTGATGAACCACCCTGTAATATAGTAGATGATGGAACTAATTTCGTAGGAAGCAATTCAATTGATGTAACATTAGACTCTATATTTTGGACACTCTATTTTGGTGGCTCTAATTGCCTTGAAGGTACAGGTGCTGGGAGCATTCTCATTGACCCGCAAGGGAACCAACATCTAATTTCCAGTCGGTTGGAGTTCGTATGCACCAACAACATGGAAAAATATGAAGGCTTGCTGCAGGACTTGAAAAAGGCCATTGATATGAAGGTAAAAAATCTGAAAGTTTTTGGTGACTCACAGATAATTGTGGACCAGGTAAGGAAAAGGATACATTGCAATTCGCCACACCTAGTAAGGTACCAACATGAGGTATGGATATTAATTGATAGTTTTGATTCTTTTAATATCACATACATACCTCGAGGGCAAAACCAAGATGCCAATCTGATGGCTTGTATGGCTGCAAAACTTTTACCTGATTTTAGATTAAAGAAGAATAAATGTTATGTTGAATTGATTTTCAGACCATCTGTGCCTGATAACATCTCAAGTTGGCAGGTGTTTGAAGATGAGGAGCAAATCCTAGAGTTCTTGCACTACGAGAAGACATTCAAGAATGCAGTCATTGATGAAAAAGAGCATGGCAGGCTTATGAATGAGAGGGAAGATGAGGAAAATGATCATTCCAATATGATTCCCAAGTCAGTTGTCAAGATGGAGCACTTGTATGTCTTGCATGATAAATTCAAAAAGCTAACTAACTGCAAAACGCATAGCTCATCCATGTATGAATCGGTCAACCTTAGAACCCAAGAAGACCCGAAAAATGTCAATTTGGGCTTAGGGTGCTCTCCACAAGAAAAGGCTACATTTGTCAAGCTATTTAAAGAATACAAGGACGTCTTTGCATGGACATATAGAGACCTAAAAACCTTTGATACCAGCGTTATGCAGCATGTAATTCCTTTGGAAAAGGGGGCTAGGCCCTACCAACAAAAGCTCCGCAAGATGCATCCAAGCCTGGAACCATTGGTGAAGAAAGAATTAAACAAAATGCTGGATGCTAAAATCATCTTTCCAGTTAGACACACCCACTGGGTAGCCAATATCATGACAATAAGAAAGAAAAATGGAGACATCAGGTTGTGTATCGATTTCAGAAACCTTAACAAATCATCGCAAAAGGATAACTACCATGTCCCTTCTATGGAACACATTCTTTGGTGCGTTTCTGGGTCTGAAATGTTGTTCTATTAGATTTGTTTTCAGGATATAATGAAGTGTTGGTATCTAATAGGGATCATCTTAAGACAACCTTCAACACTAAATGGGGCACCTACGCATAACGTAAAATTCCTTTTGGACTTATTAATGCGGGTGCCACATTCCAGAGAGCTATGGACATAGCTTTCCGAGGGTTGATTAACAAATCAGTAGTGGTTTACATGGATGACATCACTGTGTATTCATATCACGGAAGGGATCATATTTATAACCTGAAACGGATATTTGAAAGATGCTAAAGGTATGGAGTATTGTTGAATCCAAAGAAGAGCGTCTTTGCAATCACAGAAGGGAAACTACTGGGTTACATCCTCTCTAAAGAAGGGATTTTTATTGATCCTAAAATAATAGACACCATCGTGAGAATACAACCCCCTGCTAATAAAAAGGCAATGCAATCTTTCTTCGGGAAGATCAATTTCATTAGGAAATTTGTCTTAGGTTTCGCGGAAATAGTGCACACCATGCAGCCAATGATGAAGAAAGACATGGTGTATAAGTGGAGCGATGAAGCCAAGAAATCATTTCAGCGAATTAAAGAGGCCATTGCAGAAGCCCCTGCGTTGGTTAGTTCTGATTTCGACAATAAATTCCTCTTGTACACTTTCACTTCTGATGTTTCATATGCCACAATCCTCACCCAAAAAAATGACGAGGGTAATGAAGTCCCCATTTCCTATATGAACTCTAATCTCCAGGGAGTAGAACTGAACTACCCAAATGTGGAGAAACAAGGCTTTGCAGTTTTTAAGGCCATAAAACATTTCTTCCCTTATTTATTAAAGGAAAGGACTAAAGTGATTGTTCCCCATCCTATTGTAAGAGCCCTCTTTGTGCAGAAAGAAATGGGTGAATGAAGAAGGCAGGGACTGTGTGAGCTCGTGGCAGAAGCCTTGGCAGAGAAAGTACAGGTGTCTGAAGAACCAGAGGTGCAGAACCTACAGAATGCACAAGTGGAATTCAAGGAGGAGCCCCTATGGATTAATGAAGTGCTGATGTGTGAGCGTGAAACATTGGAAGCCCTTTTGGATCCTGATTCGTGGTATTACGACATCCGCTTTTATCTTACATGGGGGTCATGTCCTAAGCACATGGATGAATCACAACGGAAAGCTCTCATATTGAAATCTAATCAATATCATTTGGCCAATAACACATTATATAGAAAAAATTATGATGGAATTTGGCTGAGGTGTTTGGAAAAGGATGATGCCGACCATGTCTTGAAAGAAATTCATAACGGCCCAACAGGTGGTCACTATGGCGGAGAGACCACTTCTCACAAAATATTAAGAGCTGGATATTATTGGCCCACAATGTTCAGAGACTCACACGCCTATGCTCGGAAATGCAAAGCATGTCAAACTACTGCAGGACGAGAAAGAAAGCCAGCCATTCCCCTCAGGCCTGTTATGATTTATCGCCCATTCCAGCGATGGGGCCTAGATGTCATAGGCGAGATCACTCCAAAATCTTCACATCAGCATAAGTATATACTCACAGTGACCGACTACTTCACTAGATGGACCGAAGCCATCCCGCTTCGAAAGGTAAATGAAGAGGAGGTAATATCTTTATTGAGAAATTCATTATCAATAAGTATGGCATCCTCGACGCTCTCATATTTGATAATGCTTCTTACTTTTCATCACTGAAATTGACTGAATTTTCTATTGATAAATCAATGCACATAAGGTATGCATCAAACTACTACCCCCAGGGAAATGGAGTTGCAGAGTCCTCAAATAAAAACCTCATCTGCATAATTCATAAATCTGTCGCTGACAACCAAAGGTACTGGCACAACACTCTAACAAATGCCATTTGGGCCAATAGGGTCACCCCAAAAGTGGCCTTAGGGAACTCCCCATACTTCCTCGTCTATGGACAGGAAGCCATCCTACCTCCCAACATTACCCTTCCCTCTTTATAGCTCTCCCAAGCCTTAAGAGGGACCCCTTCAACCTTACTCCAAGAAAGGATCAACCAACTGGTGAAGTTGGAGGAATTGAGAGATAAAGCCAGAAATAAATTCAGAAATCACCAAATGATTGTGAAGAGATGGTTTGATCACTATCTGGTAGGAGATAAAGATTACCAAGTAGGAGAGCTAGTCCTGAAATGGGACAAGTTGAATGAGCCAAAAGGTAAACACATGAAATATCAACACTTATGGCTGGGCCCATTCCAGGTTGTGGAAAAAATTGGTCAAGGAACTTACAAGTTGAAAAATTTACAGTGGAGGAACTGAAAAACTCCCTGTTAATGGCCAACATCTGAAGAGATACTTCTAGTAGCCACCACATGGTGGTTACCTCCTGAGTAAGTTAGAATTCATTTTATTTTTGTTTTTAGTTTAGTTACATTTCCGTCTTTTCGTTTCTTGTTTTTCTGCAAAGTTTATTTTCCTTCTGTTTTTAATTGCAGTCTTTTTCAGTCAACAAATTTGGGTACTCCATTCTCGTTTTTACCTTTTTCAGATTGCCCCCATTCACAACCTTCAGCTTTTGCCTCCTTCATTAACCTGTTGCTGAGTGTATTGATCCTAAATCCATCATTACCTTGCAAATCAAACAAATTTTCAATGAGCCCATGAGAACTGGAAAATCAGAGGTGGAATTCAAATCGAAGCCACTCATTAGCATCTGTTGGGAACTATGTAGGATCTGTTGATAACTTGGATACTTGGGGCATGTAGGGGCATCTTTATAAAACAAAAAATGTGTAACTACAGCTGGACTGACACGGAGGAACCCTGCATTTTTAAATAAATCCCACTCAGACCTAGCCTATACTTGCCTATAAGGTTTGCAGTCATTCTCCATTGGTCCCATCCACCACACTAAATTGTCCAATACCTGTCATCTACAAGTAAACCTCCTTTCATGGGCTAAGCTCACTCTCATATACCCTGTGGCAAATCCAATTGTGCTCTAGTCCTTATGCCTAAAACTAGAAGGACTTATTTAAAAGAAAATGAAATGTCAAGTCCTTGTGCCAATCTGGAAGGACAGGTTGTTTGGGAAGCCGGTTAGAGTAGGGACTGTTGTTGGGCTTAGAGTACCGGTTGACACAGCAAGCCCAACCTTGCTTAAGCGGTTTAAAAATATGGCATGATCCATGACTGCACCCCATTCAATCATATGAAAATGTAGCACTGAAATTCTCATATAAAGTGCAGATAAACGTATCTACATCAAGTTTGACGAGCAATAAAGAGATGAGGTACACACTTAAACATGTATTAAAAAACTAGTGATGGGCCCGAAAGGATTTTTGAGAGTGGGAAACAGGTAAAGGAAGGTCAATAAATCCCATAATACTACCATTGGAGAATGCCTGTCAAAACCCTATCAGTAAGTAGAAGCTATTTCTCTTTATCCCACCTGAAGCAATCAATGTTGAAGTGGAACCCATGCTTGCCCATCTGTACAGTTTGCATTTCAAGTTTATCTTAACACCCTGCTGTTCTATTTATCCAAGGTTTATTTGGAAACAGAGATAACTGGTTAGCCCAGCGGTTTGCCATTTGTTGTAGCCACAACCACCACCCTATTTAAACATGCTCTGGTAGAAAATTTGAATGGGTCCCCTAGAAGTTTGATCTTTCATTTCTCCAAATGATATGTTTTTATCCCAAGGATTTAAACTCTGTGCTGAGTCAAATCCCCAATTTTTAATGGTTAAGCCCCCTTTATAAATATCTACCGCATGATTCATCTATAACCCTTTCCAACCCTTCATTCATATCCTCCATCGGGACCTTTTCAACCCTCAAAAACCTTCTATCGCACCTTTATTTCCATTATAACTCTTTACAATGGAAATGCTTCACAAACATGCATAAATCACCCTTTTTCCGCCTATCGCAATCAACACAACGCATACCATAAGGCACCAGACCCGACGGCATTATTAACCACATTATATATATTTCGGGTCCAGAGCCCCATCGCATATCGCAATCGATCGGGTCCCAAGGCTTGTATATAACGTGCACCACTATACTCCGGACCCGACAGCATTATTAACCACATTATATATATATCAGGTTTGGAGCCCCATCGCATATCACAATCGGCAAGGTTAGGGGCTTATATATATAAGGCGCACCTCTGTCTTCCAGACCCGACGATAACTCTAGACCCCGCTACATAATATTTCAAGTCCGGCCTTATGGTCGGCCACGAGTTTTCTGTGTATTCCTGTGTATTCGATAAAGTATTGAGGCCCGAGGTTTTCAAAGAGAAGTGTTACATTGCAGACCCACCAGGGATATTAAGCGTATCATATACATATTTCAGGTCCAGAGCCCCATCGCATATCGCAATCGGGCTTCGATGAAACCCAAGGTCCATTCACTCGCCATTGAAGCATTGCGATGCGATGTGGCAAACCCGACGATAACTATAGGCCCGGGTATATATCATTTGAAGTTTGGCCTTATGGCTCGGCCGCGGGTTTTCCCATGTATTCCCTTGTATTTTTGATAAAACGTTCCGGTCCCAGTTTTCAAAGGAGAGTCTTATATGGCGGACCCGAAAGGATTATTAACTGCGGCTCATATGTATTTTGGGTTTGCCTCCCCAATCACTTATTGCAATTGGTAGAGTTCATTGTTTATACCTAAAGTGATTTGTGATATGCTAGATCCGCCGATAATTATAGGCTTGGGTATATAATATTTGAAGTCCGACCTTACGGCCCAGCCGCGGGTTTTCCCATGTTTTCCTGTGTATTCGATAAAATATTGTGGTCCCGATTTTTAAAAGAAAATCAGGTAAAGTGAATGGTCTTCCTATTAAAGTATTGTCAAGGGATTCTTGAATAATAACGAATATTATGGGCAATGGGAATAGAGGTTATAATAGGTTCAATGGCTTAATAATCATGATTTCTTTGCATTGTGAGATTAATAGAAATGGTGGCTAAATGCAAGGTTTGTTTAGAAGCATGTTTGGAATATTTCTCATAATCATAGCTTATACAAATTATCTCTGCAGGCGAGGAGTAAAATATGCAAAAACAAATCCGGAGAATTCATATATGCGAGTGTGTTCTGTTTAAAGAGTCGGCCTTTGGCGTTCTCAGTTGGTTTCCATGCGTTGCTCGTATATTTCGAAAGAGAAGTTGTCCCCGGTTTCATCATGAAGAGATGACACACAATTATCCTCCTTTAATCAACATTTGTTCATTCCCCCAGGAAACGAAGCACTCCAGCAGATACGCCTGCTACGTGGCAGTGGTTACACTGACTGTTCTACGTATGTATATTATGAATTGTGTATTGAAAAGAAGAGGGGGAGATGAAAGGTTATGAGGAAGACCAAAAGTCATTCCCAATTGCATAAGTATTACCTCTGGATATGAGACAGGGGCTTTTTGTTTGGAGAGAACAACTTTGATTTATTGTGAATAAAGAAGTCTGTTTGGTTCAAGAAGGAGCCTGTTGTTTCAGATTTATTTTCCTTTTCTCTCATATGTTTAGAATCAGTGTGTTGTTGCTAGCATAAAGATAAATGTGATTTGCTTTGTGCATATTGATAACAAGTAGTTCATGGTTATTCCTGGTTATTTGAATTTAATTCAATAGCATTGTTAATTCATGAAAGGTTGATGATTCGAGACTTTTTTAAACATAAGTTGCAAGTGTTATTTGTAAGGAAAGGAATGTATATTCTTGTATAAGTAATTGGATTGCAATTAGGATTTAATACAACCTTGTTCTTATTGAACCAGTAATTGATTCATTTGGACTTGGAATCTATATATGATGTTTAATCTCTTTTGTTATGCTCCTACAGGCTAGATTATAATAGTTAGGATTAGCATAAGTAGTTAAAATTAGTGTAGATAGGATTTGATACTTATAGGTTAGGTGTTTCTCTTTGTTGATTTAATTGAAGTCTTCCTCCAAGAAGCAATCTCTCAACACACATGACAGTTTATGGGGTCCTTTAAAACTCGCCAGAACTAGCCATTCCAAACAAAAGTAGATCTAATTGGGGTCTGCAATCGGGTTAGTTCCCCTTGTTGGTATAACGAAAATTCACCCTGTCAACAAGGTGCATTTAGGCTAGCAAACCCTTATTCATCTATTTTTCTTTCATAAAGCAAACTATCTAATTCTAACCTTATATCATTCAAAGGCTCAGATTAAGCTTATGAGCTCCTTTTATTTTCTCTACCTAACTATGATCTGTCAAGATTAAATTGTTTGGTCAGATTTTATTCTCTAATCTATATACATAAAATTTAAAGCATAGAATAACCAAGATTAAACAGTTTGATTACCATGGATTGTGGCATGAATAACAAGTTGAACAAAATCATTATTAAGCATAAAAAGTAAATAGTAGTGTCATTTTGACTTGCACACTTTCATGGTCTTTTTGTTTTTGGGGTTCATATATTTTCATTTTTTTGACCTTCTCTTATTCTTTTTGTCCTTTGATTTATATTTTAGGACATACCCTCTTTAAATTTTTTATTTTTTATAATATGGAAAACATTTGTAGCAAGCAAAGGTATGTATAATATTACAAGGCTTAACCTTAGTCATTCAAAATTATGACTCCTATCGGTATAGGAACCTAACATGATCTAGATTGGATCGTCATACTATTTTTCATCCATCTTTATGCTTTTAGAGTGAAAAATTAGAGGAATCAACTTACAAGACATTTTTACTCGCATGTCTAAGTTTAGAGAATTGGGGTTGAAACCTTCGAGAGGAAGTTTAAGGAAATAAAAGAAGTTTTTTGTGGTCCAAAAACACTCACTTGTGACAGACCCCATAGCATTATTTTAAAGTCATATACCTTTCTAATGATGAAATAAAAACATCAAGTGGATTTATGTTGTAGCGGCTAAAACCACCCTCCACAATTTTGGCTCGCATGCAAATTTCGGAGCTACCTTGGATCCTGAAACTGATCATCCTTGGTCACTTTTTGGTGAGATGATTATTTCAAGGTCCCCTATTTGATCTTAAGAGTTATTTGTGTTCTCATATTTATGCAACATATTTCATCTTTGGGCATAGGGGTTGTTGTTTTTCATGCAAAGGGAATGTTGTTTTGCTTCAAGGGAATTGTGTGTGTATGAGTGGTTGTCATCAAATAGAAATTTTTTACACTCACTTCAAACACTCTTTTCACGAAGGTTGTTGCATCAAGAAAAGTATGTCTTATGCATTTGGTTGGTCAAATTGTGTCACTAAGTGTCAGTGTGTGATCACAGTCGGGTCCTATCACTATTTACATCTGTGTCACTGATCTCACACTTAGCCATTTCCTAAGAAACCTAGCCTTATTCAGCTTCCCAGAACTTTTCACTTTGCTTTTGCAACCATCAAGCTTCCTTCCTTACCTATTGAAACCTCATAGCCTGCAAAGACCTAACCAACATTGCTCTCCGGAAATGTGCAGAGTAGTCAGGCATCAAACACTGCTCTACAGAAATGTGCAAAGTAGTTAGGCAACCAACACTTCTCTCCAGAAATTCACAGAGAAATTAGGAAACCAACATTTCTCTCTAGAAATGCGCAGAGTAGTCAGGAAACCAACACTTCTCTCCAGAAATGCATAGAGAAGTCTAGCTGCCTTGCATTCAGAAACTGCGCAGAGGTATCCTCCCAGGACCCCCATCCTCCAATAGTGTCATGAGCCTCAAAACTGCACAATGTTTTCCAAGTTGTCCCGTCGGTCTTGCATTTAGAAACTATGTAGATATGCCTCTCAAGGCCTCATTCCGGTAGCAGTCACTTCCCTCTGAAACTGCATTGATCCATCGCCCAGTGACTACAACAAAAGGTGACATGCTGAGATCGCTCCCAAGGAGTTGAGGAGAAGGACCAAGAGACTGAGTAATGGAAAATATCAAGGCCGCATGCAAACCTTGTCAGATGCATGATCATCTCGAGGGTAAGTATGGTAAGTAAAGGATGCCTTCTCTTAGTTCGGTTTGTAGGACTACTTGTCATTGTCATATCATCCTGTCCTTAGTAACATGCATGTGCACAAACACAAAAAAATCATTTCACGTGTTTCCTCTACATGTCTTGTTTTCTTTTCACTTGTTTGACCAATTGTTGTGTTCAACATGTTGATTGATATGTCATGTCTGCGACCTTGTTCTGGTGATTTTGAAGTTTCTTGTTTGAGTTTTTCTCGCTATGTAAGAATCTCACAGTCACACACGATGTTACAAGAACTATCATGCAAGTGTTGTCACGGTTGTTCGAAGGTCTATCCAAAGTGTCGCACTTGTCCCTTTCACCATTTGACAGTCCTGTAGTTAGTCACGCTGAGCATATATTGTCCTGTTGGTTCGAGATGTCTTGTCATCAAGTCATGTTGAGTGTGTGTTCTCAAGGTCATGTATACATGAGTTCACTCACTCACACATTTAACCATTTTTTCCGAAGATCTGTTGACCGAACCACCCTCCATTAGCTAGACCTCCACTAAGCTACACTGCGTAGTCTTAGCCCTCAGTGACCAAGTACTACTACCCAGAATTGCGCAAATCTTAAGGCTGCCTCCCAAGCAGTTTGCACTGTGTAATCCTAGAATCGATCTGGCTAACTATCACCCAGAACAACACTGAAATTTCTCAGCAAGCCATCTTAATTTACGTTGCCCGCAAGAAAATATATCAAGATTTCTGCTGGTTAACCGGAGATTTTGACCGAGCAGTGACCCCATGCTTTACTCCTCCAGAAATTGCACAAAAGTTGCCAGCATGCTTGCCTTCACTGACTGAAGAAATTACAGCTACCTCCGCTAATTTAATAAATTGCACAGACGTGGAGGAAAAGCACCCACTACTTGTCACTGCACTATCCGCTAAATTTGAACAATTATGTCAGCCAGTCCCCCTGTTAGCCGACCTACTGCTCCTCTTGAAAACCGTGAATTTTTCTTGGACTTTCCTCCCACTGCCTAACACCCCACTCAACCCAGAAACTACGCAAAAATGTCCTGCCATCCAACCTCCCAGTTCTGCGCAGTTTTGGCCAGCAAGCTCCTGTAGCCCGCTGCCAACCTCCTCGAAGAATCTATGTAATTTTCATTACCATTGTCCTCCCTGTTGCCTGCACTACCTCCCTCGAAAATATGTGCAATTATGCCCTCCATCCGAGCTAGATCCCACAAATGGTCACTGTTATTCTAGACTACTCATCTCAGCCTCCTAGGGACCTCTGCACAATTTTCCTTGATGGTGCTCTGAAGCCCACAGCCCGGCCTGAAATGTGCTATGTGTGGTTTCAGAGCCTTGACCTCTCTCCCGGTCACCTGCACCCGAAAATGAAAGATGATGCATCATGGTAGACTAAGAAATTTATGGATTTGATGTCGTCTCGTCATGAGTGATTGTAGAAATAGGTATATGGATGAGACATGGCACGACAACAAACAGGATGAACAAGGAGCACATGCTAGGAGACTTGTTCGTGAATGGATGAACACATGAAGCATACCAAGTAGAAAGTGAAGGAGACACATGCGTATGCATGAAATATCAAGCAAACACCAAGACCATTGAAGACTCCATGCACTCTTACATGCAGAGGTGAAGCTATGGTACACCACAGGCACACTCATCACTCAGCAACACAACAACTTAACACGAACAACACAACCAACATGTGCATACCAACAATGTCATGTCGATTTGTGTCATGAGTCACCTCGTCCACATCACTACTCTGGGTCGTAATTGTTTAATCAATCTAATGTAATGTGGAAGTCCATAAGACCCACGGATGAAGTCAAAGAGTCATGTAAGTCAAACAGTCATGAGGGAAGTTGAATAGTCACAAGGGTTAGTCTCACCTTGTCTATATATAGCCCTCATTTGTACATGAAAACAACTTTTTTCACCTTGGCTCCTCCCACATAGCTTTGTGAGTCTATAGTATTTTCTTTGAGGAGCAAGCAGTGGCTCCAACGCCCCACTATCAGGGTTAGTGATGTAATGGTGTACTGATGTGTCTTGGAAATTTCATTTCATTCAGAAGCATGTTAATAGGACAACACGTTTCCACACATCTATTGTATTTGTTTGTAAGACTATTCTTTGGACGCTTGTAATACATGTTTCTTTGACCTGTATTAAGACAATTGAACTATTTCGGTTGTTTTGGTACATATGCTATTGGAATTGTGTTGTATCAGTTGTTAACGTTGTCTTTCCCATGTGGACTATTCCGCCGGACACTCGACATAATATTTTCATAAACTTGTTATAACGACTACCACACTCGTCTAGACTATTTCGCTGGGTGTTGTACATGATATCTGCTCACCTTGTGTTTGTGGCTGCCACATCTGTGTGGACTAATCTGCTAGAATTTGTGCATGTCCTATTGTGTTGTGTGTCTCTAACAGAGTTGGGACCATTCCCTTTCAACTTGAGACTCACTCTCACCCTCTCCCTCTATAGTGAAAGAACCTTGACACAAGTGACACTAAGCACTCACTAGGCACATGAACCTTGTTGTTTGAAGACTACGAAAACCACTCTCATGTGCTGACAAGGAAGATCTAAGGAAAACCTTTAAGAAAATGGAAACTGGGCCATCATACTAGATGGGACTCATATGCTAAATGATGTGAGGTCTAGTTGGGACTTCATACCAGGGAGATCCCCTGAATGTTGGCAGGTCCAACACCATCAACAATTTCGTATAAAAAACTTATGCCACTTAGATTTTGGCCTTCCTATTTTTCCACCATGATTAGAGAGGATGCCACATCGACCCCCATTTCTCATGGAAAGGGGTTATTCACATGAATACTATGAAGAAAACACTAGAAGGGTAAAATTCATAACTCTAGTTAATATTTGAAGTTGTCAAACTTAACCCCTAGTTGGCTATCGTACCATGTTATAACTAGGCCACTAGGAGGAAAAGGGGTTGTTTCTCTTTGTTGGGATTTTGTTCCATAATAGAGAAAATTAGTTGGGAGTGGATGTAGATATAGTAGAATAGAGGTGTATTATGTTCTATGGTAGTCCACAAGCCACAAGTATCAGATAACTCCATAAAGAATGCCTTCTCCGTTATACTTGAAATATTTTCATTCCAAACAAAAGAGAGTAGAGAAACCTCACCATCTAGCTTGTTTTTATCCTGGGTTTCCCAAATCATTTCTTGGTGTTCATTTTGATAGGTGTGTGTTTCTATTTCATTATTCTCTATTTTCTACATTTTATCTATAGCATGCATAAACAACAAAATTAGTAATAACAGATTTGGAATTTAGTGGAATTAACCCTCTATTGTATAGGTTTCAATATACTTTAATAGATTTGATCTAAGGAATTATCCAATGGAATATACATGACAATTTACATATCAAGTACTCACTTGATATAAACTTGATTTCTTCAACTACCATATAACCACTAGGTGTAACATGTCTTCTCCTAATGTGGACATAGGTAAGTCAAAATTTTAATCAAGGACCTCATAGTCATAACATAATTGTAATGAAACAAGTTCGTATACTTAGAGGAATTCTATAATACCAATGTAATGAAAAAAGTTAGTACTCTACAATAATCTTCAGAATACTTCGAAGATGAAGACATCCATTGTAGGACAAATATTTATATTTTAGAATATTTAAATACAAGTGAGATGATTACAATGAGAGTGAGGGTTTGCTTATATATCTAGGTAGGTACCTCTTCACAAATGGTCATGTCCTTTAGATACATGCCTCTTCACCACTAATTATTAGTCCAAAATGTTTAATTATTTGTTGAACTCATCTTTCCTTATAACTTCATACTTAAACTACTTAAAAATTCCTTTGAATTGATTTTTTTTAATTAAAAATTCTCTTTTTGTTTCAAAATTAAATGAAAAGTAATACTATCTTTACGAATTTCCAAAAAGATACTTCTTTTACTTTAAAGAATCCTCAAAAGAGAAGTATTGGTATCTTTATGAATTCCAAAACGCTGCTTATTTTTATTTAAAATATCCCTCTCTATTATTATAGACAAGATTATCAAATTGAACTCACTTAGCTCACCTTATATGTAATATTACTTTTTATATATTGACCCTTTTATATTATTTTAGGAGCTTTGATCTTTTTTATTCTTATTAAAGTCTCTCTCACACACACACACACACATATATATATATTACCATCCTTTATTTAGCTTAAATAAACTCCTTCGCACCTACTAAAATTTGTCATATATACATATACATGAACTTTTAATGAAATCTAATCTCACAGATTAAAAAACCTTTAATAAATACTCGTTACTAAAATTTATATGTCGTTAACCTCCAACCACTTAAATAATTTTTGGGATTAATTTTTGGGTTAATTAATGAATCAATTAAATATTTCCGGGCATATGTTATGAAGGGTCATGCCAATAAGTAGGAATATTGGCAACGTATCCACCAAGGTGATCATGGTATGGACACATGTTTGATAAATGACGATGGTCACTGATTTTTTTTTTCCAAGATGGTTGTGTATGGTAGATATAATTCCTACTAACGACAACAGAATTCCTGTGGAGGGAAACCAATTGGTTTATACCTAGGGGAATGTTGGAAACAATGATAATACTGAGAGGGGGGTTGAATTAGTATTAAGGCTAATTTTAAACTTCTTATGCAATTTTTTTTTTCTTATTCAAACTTGGAAATCATCCATATATTTAGCAACAACATGTAACATGGCAGAAATATCAAATCAACATAGAAGCGAAAACCATGAGCATCATACACATGAGACACAAGGTTTTACATGGAAACTTTTTTGAGAAAAAGCCACCAAATCTTGTTGTTGTTATTGATGTAAAATAAGAGCACCTACTCTATTACATCAATCTATTTTGTGAGCACCCACTTATAGGAAGCACCAACTCCCTTTGTTTTTTTGCTAGCACCCACTACCAGGAAGCACCAACTCCCTCATGGTAGATATAATTCTTGCAAATGACTACAAAATTCCTTTGGAGGGAAACGAATTGGTTTATACCTCAGGGAATGTTGGAAATAATACTATTATTGAGAGGGGGGCTAAATCAGTATTAAGGCTAATTCTAAACTTTTTATGCCAATTTGTTTTTCTTATTTAAACTTAGTAGCCATCCATATAATCAGTAGCAACATTTAATATGGTAGAAATATCAAATCAACAAACAATAACACACCATGAGAACATACACATGAGACACAAGGTTTTATGTGGAAACCCTCTAGGAAAAAAACCACCAAAGCTTGTTGTTGTTATTGATGTAAAATAAGAGCACCTAATCTATTACATCAATCTATTTTGTGAGTACCCAATCATAGGAAGCACCAACTCCCTTTGATTGTTTGCTAGCACCCACTAGCAGGAAGCACCAACTCCCTCATGGCAAATATAATTCCTACAGATGACAACATAATTCCTTTGGAGGGCAACCAATTGGTTTATACCTAGGGGAATGTTGGAAACAATGATAATATTGAAGGGGGGGTGAATCAGTATTAAGGCTAATTTTAAACTTTTTATGCCAATTTGTTTTTCTTATTCAAACTTGGAAACCATCCATATAATTAGAAGCAACATGTAATATGGCAGAAATATGAAATCAACATACAAGCACACACCATGAGCATCATACACATGAGACACAAAGTTTTACATGGAAACCCTCTCGAGAAAAAACCACCAAAGCTTGTTGTTGTTATTGATCTAAAATAAGATCACCTAATCTACTACATCGATCTATTTTATGAGCACCCACTCATAGGAAGGAACAACTCCCTTTGTTTGTTTGCTAGCACCCACTAGAAGGAAGCACCAACTCCCTCCTTTTGTAGACACCTATCCAGCTTACCAGAAGCACCATGTGAAGCACCAACTTCACGGATTTGTTACAAGCACCAATTTGCAACTCCTTGGATTTATGAAAGCACCAACTTGCAGGAGGCACCAACCCCCAAGCCTTCTCAAGAAGCCACTAGACATGGAAGCACCAACTTCCTATATGCATGCTCCAACCCACACTCAAATAGGAATTGAATGTTCTTTGTAATTGGCAGCGACTATGCCTGATATTAGCTCTGTTCACTTTGCAATAGCACAATGATCTTCTCAACAACAGTCACTCATCACAGTCCACTCATCTCTTTGTTCTGTACTCTTCACCAACATATAGTCATCTCTCGGCCTCTTTTATTCATAAGACGCTCTCAACCTTACACACCATAGCATTGGTTCACTCGACCTTCTTTCTCTGTAGAGGAACCTTCAACCTTTATCACATAGCAACACAACTTCTCTCGGGGTCTCTTACCTGTGCATAGGAACTCTCGACCTTTCTTTGCAGAATAGGATCACTTATCCTCACATAGCAGTACAAACACATAAATATTTTCCACTTAACTTTTTAGCAACCATGTCTCTTTCCCCCCTTTGCTCATCTGAGCTCATGGGTTTTGTTCCTCTTCTTCCCACTAATTGATGCTACCACTTCTGTCCTGTATTCACACTACCTGAGTGTACTTCAGCATGGATTTTCCATTCCATTGTTGCATCTGACTAGATCTCTACCAATGCATTAACCATGAGAATGGGCACTTGACAATTTCTCCATACTGAAAATAAATTCTCAGTCCACCTGCACACTCCAACCAGGCACTGTCCTCTCTATGAACAACTCTCCTATCACTAAGGCTCTCCATGCTTATTCATGGTTTCATGTAGCTTAGTTGTACTTTGGCATGGCTTCTTTGTGGAACATTGTCCTCATTGCCTTGTCTCAGATTTTTCTGTAGATCCATATGAATCCATGAACCAATTCTATTGATCTGCATTTGTTCTTTGGTATCCAATCCATTCATCCACTTAACTCACTGAGACGTGTATCAAAGAACAGATATGGCTTGTATCACCTCAAGGTAGAACCAACAATCTTTCTTGAAGATCATGGTCCCTACTTCCTTGACCTAGCAATATTTTACAATCGCTATTACCCCTGAGACCAACTCATCTTCTCCTGCATTCAACCTCACTGTTTCTGACCCATATGTCGTTAACTCTCTGAACTGTCCTATGAGAGAAATTCCACAGTGGTGCAATGTTCTGGTACTCCTCAGTTTTGATATCTTTAGCTCCTAGAGCATTTAGTCTCATATGACCAAGATATCTTTAACTCCCAGAGCCCCCTTTGTATCGTAACTTCTATGAAGTTTTGATTTCATCTTGGCTCCTTTTTCTTAGCCCTCACATCATTTCTCGTCATAGGATCAAGAGTTGTGACCTGTCGCTTAGCCTTAAGGTGCTAGGGCATTTCGCTCTTACCGGGGATCATTATTCCTTTGTTAACTACTCTTTTCCCTTGGTTCTTTGAACTCTCATGACCATGTGCCAACCCAACATCAGAATCCCCCTTTATCAGAACTTTCCCAAACTTCAACTATTCTAGAGTTCTGACATCTTCAACCTCTGATATGCTGACCTTCGATATGACATCATCACTCCACGTGGCGACTCCTTAGAGGTGACAGATGTCACCTAGTTATGGCCCATTAGACTGCCCTATAAGGTTAAAAATGTTTGCCATGTATCCTATCGTACTGACACGTCATGCTAATTTCAGATGCCACTATAGCTTATCAGAGCCAACCATATGTTGCCATGTGTCCTACTAGAGGAGAGAGAAGAGGGCCTGTCAACCTTTGGTTTTGCACCAAAATCCTTTGTTAATATTATTTTGGATTTCCTCAGTGCCTATAAAGGCTTATCAACACTTATCAGATATCGCAACTTTTAGGTTCCTCACTTTGAGAAGTTATGATATTCTAATCCTCGATATGTTAATGTTTCGATGTGCTAAGGCTCCAACCTCCAATTTGCCACTTGTGCCAATCCTCCAATATTTCGGTATCCAGATCTCTGATATGTTGATACTCTGATGTCACTGACTTCCAATATGCCTGAGCATCGATATGATGGCCTCTGATATTTCGATGTGCCGATATGTTGGCCTCTGATATTCCAATGCATCAATATGCTGACCTTCAACATCTTGTTCTCCAATATGCCGATGTGTCGATATGCCAACATCCTATATTTCGATCTTTGATATGCTGATCTCTGATATCCTACATGCCGATATGTTGACCTCCGATATTCTGATGCGTTGATATGCTAGACCTCCAATATTCCAATCTCAGATATGCCAATATTCCTTCCTTCTTAAGGCTTCATGACCCTGAAATTCAACAAACCATATCTTTTGATCTAGGAGTCCATTTTTGGACTTCCACATATCATTGGAAATCTTATTCAGAGAATTTTGAGGAGAGGGTATGATTTAGGCTTTTAGTCCTTATGCTGCTTGGAATATGACTAAAAAATTCTATGCTCATTGACTCTTTGGACAACTGAAATCATACCAACCATGATGATCCTCTACATGGAGCCTACAGCTACCATGGACTTCCATCTGGGCCATTATTGTAATCATCATTTTATGAATTTTCCACTAAGCTTGCTGCTATGATGATTCTCTACTTAAAGCTTGCAGCTATCATAGGAATCCTTCTAAGCCGTGAACAACCATGGGATTCCTCCTAGGCCATCACTGACAAGCATCTGTTGCACCAAGCATCCAAGCTAGTCTAGTTGACATCAATGCCAACACTCCTGCCAACATTTAGGCAATGCCAACTACCCAACACATATCCCTAGCATGACTGTTGACATCAATGCCAAAACACTTGCAGATATCTTCACTAGGCCACTGGCCACCCAGACAATGCCAACTGTTCGACAATCTCCCCCCTTGGCATTGATGGAAACACTTCATCCTTATCTTCATTTGATGGCCGATAATGATGTTGCTTTCACACATCTCATTGCATGAGACACCAATGGCTTGCTTTCTTCTACACAGGCCATCACAACTTCTCCACAAATTCTCTTCCCCTTTGACATCAATGGCAATGGGCTACAAGATATCTTTTTCTCCCTATGCAATCATTGGTTGTAAAGGCCAAAGTCTAGCTATTGAGATGTGCATTCTACTTTGTAGACATCTCTTTAAAGTCTCATCAATGATGTTGTTCCATAAATTGATCATATGTCATATGCTCCACCTCAACATATATTGCCTCTGAAGTCAATGCCTCCAGTTTTGGACACCTTATGGCTGTTAGTCAAGTACTCTATCCACTAATGCATATTTTGTACCAAATTTAAAAAAAATTATACCAATTTAAAAACTTATGGTATTGTTGTTGCTGCAAACACCAATTAATGATGATGCATTTCTACTCGCACTTCACTACTACTACTACTTCTGAGACTATACTCACTTCATTTTATCATCTCCACTTCTCCCCTTGAGATCATACTTATACAATAGGGAGTGCTTCTACACTAATACCAATTCCACCAAAGGAAATGATACAAATGGAACAATGTACTAGGAAAAATCTAATACTTTCTTTTAGAAAGAAATGTCCATTTTCACACAAGGTTATTCATCACGAGTCCAACACTAATAATTGAAATAGCGATACCAATTGAAGGTTAAGGGACATGAAAATATTGCAACAATTGTGTTCAATGAACACGAGACTACTATGCATAATCAAACTCACAACTTAAATGAAATAAGGGTATTTCACCCAAGATGCAAAGCTTTCCTTTTCTTATAAATCTTCCTTTCTGAGGCTGACAATTGTTTCTTGCTACTGCTTATCAAAGCAATTCCCCCTGAGCCAATGCTCTTTGAACTCCTACAACTAATTTCTTGCCTCTACATGGGGACTAATCCACTTGACCTGACTGTGAGCTTCCTCTCATTCCATACCTTTGTTGCAGCCCATCTTCTTCTTCCCACAACATAAGATATTGTTGTGTACGTTTCATGTTGGCTACACTCCTCCTTTTCAATTATGATACATTCAAAATAAACTAATTTATTCTTGTAATCAGTAAGAAAGAAAAACCATACCTTCATCAATCAGATGCACCTTTCTATTCATTCCTTTTAGCTTCCTGCATTTGACTTATTCACCCTCCCTTGAGGCCATTCTCTTCCTTCAATGAAGAGAAACAGAGGATATACTCCCCCTGAGCATATCATCCCCCTTCTTCTTCCATACCTTCAATGGTTGAGTCCTGAAAAAGCATTGCTCCCTAGCTTCTTCTTTTCCCATGTTTGAGCTTGTTCTCATCTACACATGGATAGAGGAATATTCTCCTTCAATTACACCTTCTTAGCCCAAATTGTCTTGCTACCATTTTACTTTGTTTGCAAGAGAATGTTAATTGGGTTATTGTTGCTTCCTTTCTTTACTTGAAGCTTGTGTTCATTACAACATGCATCTAGAAATGATTTTGTTGGGAACGGGATCCCCCAAGGACAGTTTTGGGGCTAAAAGCCCATGTTTTGAGTCAAGTTTTGTAATAAAGTTGTAAAGTCTCCGCATTTTGTGGTCATGGAGAGGGTTGTTTACCCTTATTTTGTAAAGTGTAAAGTTGGTTGTAAATATCTACCCATGGTTCAAAGACCATGGGATTGTATAAAAAGAGCTAAGGAAGTAAGCTCTAAGGAGTCATAAGTTTTTGGGTGTAGAAGACAAGGCTTGGAGTCTTGGTAGAGAAGTCTAAGTTTCACGTCTTAGCATAGGTAGAGGCTCTACAGTTGAGTCTGTAGAGGCCTAGGGTAGAAGTCCACAGCTGAGTCTGCGGACGCCTGCAGCTATGTGCATAGGGTGGATAGAGTATGTAATAATCTAAAGCTATCAATAAAGAGAATTATTCCACAATTCCTGTGTATTTATTTCCTGTTAATGCATCTTGTCATATTGTGTATGGATTTCATTTACAATGCTTATGTGATGCGCGAATGTATGTAATTATGTTGGTTAATTGAATGCAAGTGAGAATCTCAGTTTACACAATGCTAACTATGATTGTTTAGTAAGATAAGTAAAGCACTTAAGATAACTTGGGAACCTGTACAATATGCTATCATAGCAGTGCGAAAGTGCCTGAACCACAGGTTAGGGCTATGCAAAGGTCAATTGTACTCTTTTGCGGAGGTACTAAAGGACGAAATAAAGGCCTAGAATAACAGAGCCCAAGAGCTTAGCGACCTGTGTGAAAGCAAGAACAGAGGGTATAAATCGACATCATGACCATCTCAAGGTGCGAAAAATTGGTTCGAGCATCCTCCCATACTGTTTCGGGTGAGAATTTGGTCCGCGCTATGCGTGCTGATGCCGAAAGGGCCAGTGGTGTAGAGATTTGTTTGGCTAAGTAATGTTGAACCTGGGTCAGGCCCCACGCAGCCAATAAATGGTTCCATTGCCGGGACTATAATCTTCATAAGAGATGTGTGATGTCGTATCACTGGAATCCAACTAAGAAAGGGATCGAAGATTGGTTGGACAGGAAGATCCACGAATTCACAGTGCAAGAGAACAAAAATCCATGACTAACAAAGAAACAGTGGCTAGATACGTACGTATATACAGAAATTAACAAGATATTTTTTTGTTCCTTTCCAGTTGAGTTATATGAGTGGATCTCAAAGCTAGCGGATAGCCAAGGAAGGTGGAGACCTGAAGATCCTATTGTTTGGACCCTGGAGTTAGTACAGAGGCTGGAAGCCTTTGAGGATAAGATCACCCGCGCTGTTGATCATTGGCTCGATCACATCATAGGAGGATTTGTGACTGAATTCGCGGTCGAAACCTTAGTTAGTTACAACGATGCGGAGCGACGCTTTTTCAAAGGTTCGCGAGGTAAGTAATTGAAGTCTTGGAACACCTAGATTAAGATGTTATTGTGCAAAAAACAAGTTATGCAGCTACCTTGATGTTCAGAGCTATGCGAATTGGAAAGACTTACAGGAATGAAGGAAGAAAGGGTCTTGAATATAGTCCATTGGTTTCACCTCCATTGGGTGACGAAGAGGGAGTAGCGCAGGCTTCTCCGTGAAGTGAAATTCAGTTAATAAGACAAGGATTCCCACAGTTTCCACCTCTACCCACACCACCTCCAACTTCACTACCATCACCTACGACCTCACCCAAACCACTACCCCCTCCACCGCAGTTCAGGATGGAAAATTCAGTGAAGCTGCGTTTGTTTAAAGGCTTGCGAAATGAGGACCCGGACCAGTTTTGGTTCGTTGTGAAAGTTGTATGGGAAGCTCATGGCGTTACTGATGATCACATGAAGAAGGGAACATTGGTTAGTTCTTTCCAGGATCACGCGCTAACCTAGTACATCAAGTGCTCTAATGATAACCCAAATGCTGGAGTGGTAGACATTGAGACTGTTGAGCTAATTTGTTTACCTAGATTTACACAAATATTTCTTATCAATCCGGGTTGTTTATGCTTTGAGGCAAGTTCACTATATGTGAAGATCGATGTAATCAAACCATGAAATATAATTTATTCAAAAGCTTAAAGTAATACATCCTACAACTCTAATTCAATTAGTTTAAAAAGAGGAAAAACATTGAAATGGTTCTTGACTCAAGAAGTCCACTTTTGCCTCAATTACCACTTAATGAATCAGAGGTTAAAACCAAGAACTTAAGATGGATAAATTATTAATGAAATAAGCTCTTAACTTAAGAGACACATAAGATATTTCATCATAATTCATTCATCTCAATACCAAAATCTCAATAAGAAACTACTTGCATGCAAACAAAGGAAACTAGTTTTAATTCATCATTTTAGTAGAAGGGATGCTCAGCTTGAACACTTGTTTTTCCACCTTAATAAAGTGATGAATAAGCTAAGAACTAATGAAATCAATCACCATGCATGAACCATAAAGCAATCTGAAATAAAGCTTTGAAAAACCAGTTCTACAATAACCAGATTACAAGAAATAAAACTAGTTAACAAGGAAGTGTACTTAGCTTGGAATGGGGGCCCTCCACCTTGCCTTGCACACTTGAGAGGTGATATCAGAAGCTCAAATTTAGTCACACATCCATAGCATTGAACAGCAAAATAATAATAACACAAGTCTTCAAATTAACTCTTCAATCCAAAAGTGTCACATCATAAAAGTATAATAAGTCAATACATAAGCCATCAAAGTTTTGGCTCTTAAATAAGAAGTCTCATGAAACAAACTGATCTATATTCACTCAAACAAGCCCATATACTCTCATCCACCTATCTAAGTCTAATTCATTACTCCCATCCCAATAAATATGACCAATCCCATAGAATCTCAAAACTGCCCTATTTCTATGGGATTTCTGAATGACTAGTTATGATTGACTAGCACCAAATGGGCCTAATAAAGCCTGTTCTGTTCGAGCTAAGCATAGCTGGCTTAGTCCTAGTTACCAATCTATCCATCCATGCATTCAATTCGTTCCCAAGTGTCCTGCAACCATATCAACCATAGAGCTATTACGGGAATTTCTGAATCTGCCAATTTTGCACTAAAAACCAAACTTTCATAAAAACTTTAGAAATTGAAAAATTAAAATTAAATAACTGAATGGATATCAAATATACATCAAAATGGGATGAATGAAGGGAAAATGGATGTCAAATAGATGAGTAAGTTTCTTAGAGCAAAAATAAGACCAAAACTAAGGCCCAACATCTCTCCCTTGCTTATCATCAAGCATGTCCCCATGCTTGCTTACTCCTCTTTGATCTTCTTCTCTCTGTAGTAGATGTTGTACCTGTAGATGCTTCCTGTTGTGCTGCCCTAAACAAACAATCCAAACCTGAGTCATGTCTTGCCCTGAACAAAGCTGCTTTTACCTTCTGTTTTTCATACTTTGCCTGCCACATATTATTTTCCTTTAGCCATTTAAATGCTTGCTTAGAAAGTAGATCATTTTTCCGTTTCAGTCCCCCTAACTCTTCATTTAACTTTTCATTTGCCTTGAACAACTTAGCATTATCTTTCTTATTTGCCTTGTTTTCCTCTTTTAATTGTTTTTCCAGGATTTTGCTAATTTCCAATTGGTCAGTTAAGTCCCTGATTCTTCCCAAATTGGTTTCTTTTTCAAAATCTTGTGTTGTTTTCATTAATGATGCTACTGCTGCATCATCATATGAAGAATCCCTCTCAAATACTTCTTGTGCAATGTCATTTTCTTCTTGTTTTCTTGGAGAATATGTTTCTACTTCCTTGTCTAAGTCAATGGGACTTTTATTCCTAAATCTTCTAGGAATAGATATAACAGATGTTTCATTTTCCTGCATGGCCATGTTATTTTGCTTCTTAGCTCTTGTTCTGGGATACAAGGGTGAATTCATCAATCCTCTGTTTTCCTGCTCTATTTTATCCTGTACTTCATTAATCTGTTCAATGAACTGATTTTTAGACATGAACTCTCTCCATACTATGCCTTGTGACCTCACCTGATACTCAACTAGGATTTTGATCAATCCTTGGTGGTAAATCTGTCCTGCTTTAGGCTTGTGTTCATGTCTCACTATTTCAATCATTCTCAAGAGGCTCCTATATAGGAAATATGGCAAGTTAATCCTATCCTCTCCCTTAATATGTTGTAGAAGCCTGACATGATACAAGTGGGCAACACTATATCCTCTATCACAAGTCAAAAACTTCTGGATGACAAAAACCAACTCACCCCATGGTTCATTGAACCATTCCCTTGGTATCCCCTTTGTTCTATCAAAAGTCCCTTTCCGGTTCTTCTCAAGAAAGAAAGTCCATGCTTTCTCCTTGAAGTGCAGGCCTTTGTAATATTTCTCACCTATCATGGGTAGATCTAAAGCTTGGGAAAGATATTCCTGAGTCACAGGAATAATAACATCTCCTACCCGTGTTTGGTCCTGACTGAAATTGTTTATAAAGTCCCTAGTTATCTCTTCAGAGTGGCCATCAATTTTTTGTAAAAAGCCTATCATCCCCGCTTGGTAAAGTTTTTCTATAGTTTCCCTCCCCCAGCTCTCTATCTGAAATTTTGGCTCTACTTTGCCTGACATTGTTTCTGAAAACCAGTGAATGTATGCTTCTGTTGTTACTAATTTCATCTTGACAATAAAAATTTATGACTATTGTTCTTTTTCAAAATGAAATTCTGAAAGCAGAGAAGCTTACCTTCCTCTTCACAACAATTTAACTTTGATTTCCTCAGCCCCTGTTTACTCTTTCTCTGTAGCAGCATTGTTTTAACTCCCTGTTCAAGCAATCAAACACCTGTATATCCCTGTCAATATGCTAATCTCTGTTCTGGTAAACAAAATACATATGAAAACAATTTTTCACACTGTTCCATGTATGCTCATCACCCTACACTGTGTATACTGTCACCAAAATCAGGCCATATGTTCACTGTGTATATACAATCATTAAAAACAAACAGTGTTTCGACTAGCAGCGCATTCAAATGGCTCTCGGCCTCAACATAAAAATTTGAAAATCGCCAAAATGCTCTCGGCCTCAAAACAAATTTTAAAAAACAAATAGCGCATTTAAAATGAATTTTAAATGGCTCGGCCCTTACTCCCTTTGGCAATCAGCGCTCGGTCTTAGACATATTACACAACAGCTAAATCACCCAACATTACACAGCTCTTCTTTTAAACATGACACGGTTCGTTCGGCCCACATAGACTTCAATCCATTGTTTTGGTCAAAACAAAGGCGCACAGCAGCAAAAAGGTTCATAACAGAGACACATCCATTATGTTTGTTTACCATTCGGCCATTTCCATGCACAGGCATATGATATATCAGTTATATAAATGAGGACAGCGTGCAATAAAACAAAGGATGTGTATCAATGCGCAATCAAAACAATGCGCAGTCAACCAACAGTGCGCATTCAACCAACAGCGCGCAATCAAAACAAACATGCCATGAAAATCACATTACGGCGCTATGAACTAGACTCTACCTCCTCTGTTTATAGACTTTGTTGTGATTTACAACACTGCACTCCGTTTTGGTTCACAAAACTTCACATGCGATCCCCATACCCTAACTTGTTATCCATGCAACAAGTTTAAACTTAAATTCTGCGCTATTTACTAGTGTTCTATGCCATGATTTACGCAGTGAATCTTATCGCCATATTTATTAACTGTTATCAACCGACTTATTGTTGGGGTTAATGCGTAGTTTCAGCGTTACCTGGTTGTCAACGAGCGCTGAGGAGTGTTAAGCGGCGCTCCAAATCCCTGTTCATTCGTTCAACTGAATGGTGGCAAGGGCAGAATAATTTAACCATTAATTACAGGCAGTTTACAACTATAATCCACAGTTGCTGAGCTTAAACAAACTACTCCATTACCTGAATGAATCCTGAAAATTAGTGATCACTCGTCGTTAAATCCGGGGTAATTTTCCTTCTTAAATCCTCTCAAACCCGCTTCAATCTCCTTTTCACTAGTTTGCAGCTCCAAACACCATCGTTCTGAGCTATTCGGCAATGAAGAATGAGGTTAAATAGTGCAAGAACCGTCGGTCAGTTCATGACCATTTCATGGGTGTACTGTGCACTCTTGTTTATTGGTGTTACAGTGTATGGTTTGTATGGGTGTCCTGTTGACCAGTCGCCCGACTGTGTCATGAGGATGGCTGAATCATAGTTTTAGTTTGAACGTATGCGCATAACTCCTACACAACGCACAGTCCAATGAAAAATAGTCACCATGCCACGGTGTTTACCCCGTACCTGTGTGCTGGCTGGTATTTTTCATTTTGTTGATGTCGTTTCATTCAGTCGCTTAACCTTTGGCTGCATACAATATGATTTCCACCGTCGTGTGTTTATACCCGTGCTCCTCACTCATTCTCATATGCAATGATGTTAAACAATGCGTCCGTATTGCAATGAGTTTGAACGATGTGCAATTATCTTTTAAGCCCTACACAATACCCCACTGCCACATATGCAATCGCAGTCTCGTTCTTTGTACGTGGTCGTGCCATATGGTTTGCACGCGGCCTTCCCTTTATACCCCTTACCTTATATTATATGCGCCCTTCCTTATATCATATACATGCCTTTAGTTTATATCATATATATATGCGCTTTGATTTATATCATATACATGCACTTTGGGTTATGATATATGTATATAATCTTTACTTCACCATTTTGACTATAGCGCATGTATATTATAACTGTTTGGACTATAGCACATATATTTGCATATGGCATATATGGATTTTCATATAGCGCATGATTTTTTTGATTATATGCACATCTTTATAATTTTAAAATGACCATCTTGGGTCATATTTAAAATTATCACCATCACTAATTCTTGAGTTGTATGTGGCAGGTTGAAAAGTTGTCCCAGTTTGGTCTTTTTATGCTTATAAAGAAAAATACTTAGGGGTTAATGATCATGAAATAAATAGGGAATATGTATGGAGATAAAATGGAATATGATGTATAAGGGTTATAGGGTATGTATAGGGAATATAGGATATGAAATGATAATGAATATCCTCAGGTACTAATTTCAACTTAACAAAGACTAAACATTTCTAAGAAAAATTTGAATTTTCAAGCACAAAATGACTATACATATACTCCCCTGGATGATGTCTGTACAAGTGGGATGAAATCAATTGATCAAATGTTGTAGATGGATTGAAAAGTAAACTTTATTGCTGCTCCTTGTTCTTCATGCTCTGGTTCTTGAATTGTTCTTCAGGTCCCTCTATAATGATTTCTTGTTTCAGGTCCCTCTACAATGCTTATGGAATATGTACATGTTGTTTTGACATTGGCAGGTCTTTCAGGTCCCTCTGCAATGATTTCTTATTTCAGGTCCCTCTGTTGACAATACAAGTTCCATCTATACTTCAGCTTTCCAGCTAAAGATCTTATGCAATTCTTATGCAATTCTCCCCCTTGCTTATGATTTGACTTGTCCTCAAGTCAGTTGTTTGTGGAGAGTTCTTGCATTGAAATTATGTGATAACAATAGAACAAGAATAAGGAATTCATAGAGTCCAAGTTGCCCTGGTTTTCCCCTATGAATTCGTGTTTGCTTAGTGCCAGTTTCCTGGTTTTCACTAGCAAACAAATTATTTATTTTTTATATGTTTTTTTATTTTTTATATGTTTTTTTATTTTGTTTATTTTGTTTTTTTTTTAATTATTCAACTACAAGACTGGAAGATGGCTGAGCCTGGTGTTCCATGATTTCCAGTTCTGTATCCTCTATCAGTTGTTTCATAAATGCTTCTTCACTGATAGGCCTATTATAAACTTTGAGCCTGTGTCTATTCACTAAAATTGAGGTGGAGTCCTGGTCGATTGTCCTGATCTTTACTGCTCCATTGTCAAAGATTTCGTCAATTTCATATGAGCCTAGCCAGTGTGTTGTGAACTTTGCTTTGAAGTCTTTGAATTTGGAGTCAAAAAGTAATGCCCAGTCTCCCTTGTGAAATGTCTTTGTTTTGATATATCTGTCGTGCCACTTCATTCTTTGTTGGTTCACCAATGTAGTATGTTCTAAGGATTGTTGACAATGCTCATCTAATTGATTCAGTTCCATGATCCGCTGTTGTTGTGCTTCAGTCAGGTCTAGTCCTAGTTCAGCTGCTAGTCTGTATGTTTGTATCTGAAACTCTATAGGCAATAAGACCTCTTTTCCATATACTAACTGGTATGGACTAAAACCAGTTGTATTCTTCCATGTGATTCTGTAGGCCCATAGTGCATCTTTTAATTTTTCAGACCAATCTCTTCTGTTCAGCTGTACTGTTTTAGTCATGATATTTTCTATGACTTTATTTGTTGATTCAACCTGCCCATTTGCTTGAGGATGATATGGTGTAGATTTCCTGTGTTTGATCTTCTATTTCTCTGTTAGATCTCGTACCAGCTTTCATGTAAACTGTGCCCCTTGATCTGTTACAATTTGTCTAGGTACTCCGTATCTCACAAAGATTTCTTCAAAGAGAAAGGTGACCACTGTATCTTCTGTTGCTCTGTTCACTGCTTTAGCCTCCACCCATTTGGTTACATAATCTGCACATACTAGGATGTACCTCTTTCCATTTGATGGTGGATTGATAGGTCCAACAAAGTCAAGTGCCCATTGCTCAAATGGTTCTATGAGGACCTGTGGCTTGAGCGGCATCTCATCTGATGTGATTGGTCTCCCTGTTCTTTGGCAACTGTCACATTGCTTGACATATGCCTTAGAGTCTCTAAAGATGGATGGCCAGTAATAGCCCAATTACAGCACCTTATATGCTATTTGTTTGTCTGCAAAATGACCACCACATGGTTCATCATGACATGCTCTCAGAATGTCTAATATTTCATCTTCTCGCACACATTTTCTAATCATCAGATCTGAACCAGTATAAAATAAATCACCATTTACCCAACTATGCCTAGAACTTTCTCTAACAATTTTTCGTTTTTGCTTTTTAGAGAATTGAGTTGGAAACTTTCCAGAAGATAAATAATTTGCAATGTCTGTAAACCATTGTGTTTTTACTGTTATGGCAAACAGGTGTTCGTCTGGAAAGTTATCTACCACCGGATTTGGATAGTTGGGTGAATGTATGCAGGACAGAAAGTCAGCCACTTGATTTTCCTTGCCTAGCCGGTCTTGTATTGTGATATTAAATTCTTGCAATAACAGTAACCATCTTGTTATTCTTCCATTGGTGATGGGTTTATTCATCAAGTACTTGACTGCTGAATCATCTGTATGAATGAAAACTTGATATCCTGTTATATAGTGCCTGAATTTGTTTACTGCATGTATAATGGCTAACATTTCTTTCTCTATGACTGTGTAGTTCAATTCTGCAGGTGTTAGATTCTTGCTTATAAAGTATATTGCATAATTGAACAAGTTCTCTTTCTGCCCAAGAGAGGCACCTATCGCGGTATCAGATGCATCAGTTGATATATGAAATGGCAAAGACCAGTTTGGCCCACGGAGAATGGGTGCAACTGATAATTTTTCTTTCATAATTTGAAATGCATTTTGAGAGTCATTTGTCCAGTGAAATTCAATATCTTTTGCTAATAGTTTGAACAGAGGTTGGGCTATTTTACTGAAGTTTTCAATGAATCGTCTATAATAGCCTGCATATCCTAAGAAACTTCTTACCTCTTTCTGTGTTGTAGGAGGCATTAAGTTAACTAGGACTTGGATTTTTGCTGGATCCACCTTAATTCCTGAAGCGGAAATATGGTGTCCCAGAACTATTCCTTCTGTCAACATCATATAGCATTTCTCATTGCTCAATGACAAATTTGTTTCAATGCATCGTTTCAGGACTTTCTCAAGGTTATTTAGAATATCATTATATGTGTTTCCATAAACTGTGAAGTCATCCATATAAACCTCTACAAATTCATGAATTAGATCAGCAAATATTGCGAGCACTGCTCGTTGAAAAGTTGCAGGTGCATTGCATAAACCAAATGGCAAAATATTATATGCATACGTTCCCCATGGGCAAGTGAATGTTGTCTTGTCTTGGTCTTCTGTTGCTATTCTTATCTGGTTGTATCCGCTAAACCCATCCAAGAAGGAGAAAAATTTCTTTCCAGCTAATGAGTCTAACACTTGGTCAATGAATGGTAGAGGAAAATGATCTTTTAGTGTAGCTCTGTTTAGTTCCCGATAGTCCACTCATACCCTCCACTTTCCATTTTTCTTTGGTACTATAACCAATGGAGAAACCCATTGACTATCTGAAATAGGATAGATGAATCCAACATTTAACAATTTTTGCAGTTCCTCTTTCACTATTTCTTTCATCATGGGATCCATTCGTCTTTGAGGTTGCCTTATAGGTTTGAGTTGATCATCTGTATAGATGTGGTGGATACATGTGCTAGGATGGATTCCTTGCATGTCAGTATAATCCTAGGCAAAAGCTTTTGAATATTTCTGTAATAATACAATTACCTCTTGCTCTTGTGCTGATTACAACTGGTTTCCAATGTTTAAATGTTTTCCAGGATATACCTCAATTGTTTTTATTGTTGGATTGGAGATTATGTTTACAGGAAATATGTCTATAAAATAATTCTGCAAAGTTTGAACAGTACAAGTTTCCTGAAAACATTGATTCAAAAGGTTACTGGCAGCTTCATATTGGACTTCTCTCAGCTGCTCTGAAATACTTGGTTCTGAAATGAAAAGATCCATTAAGTCTTCATTCTCTTCTTCTTCTCTAAAGTCAAAGAATTAATTTATACTTAAAACTGATTTAGTTTGCTGTTTTTCTTGAGTTTCAAGTACTGATTCTAAAGAAGTTGATTGTGCAGGTGAATAAAGAGCAATGTGTTTCCTTTCATCTCCATGTGAAATAATCATGCTTCCTGATCTGCATCCTATGAAGGCATCATCAGTAGCTAACCATGGTCTGCCTAAGATTAGATGATGTCCTCCCAAATTTGTTTTTGGTTGCAAGATAAGGAAGTCAACAAGATACTCCCATGAATCCAAAGAGACTGATATCATCTAATATTCCTTCAGGAACAACGTTAGATCTGTCTGCTAGTTCTAAAATTGTAGAAGTTGATCTAATGTTGTTTAAATGCAGAGTTTTCAATGTCTCCATTTTCATTACAATTATAGCTGCTCTCAAGTCTATTAATGTGTTTGGTACTGATAAATTATTTATTGATATAGTAACCATAGGGATACCAGGATCAATATATTTCTCTACAATGGTTTGTGTAGACATGAGGCTTGCTAGTTTACCAATGACTTGGATTGTAGTAGGATCCTTCTTCTTTTTCACTGATTTCTTAATGCACAATTCCTTTATTGTTTTAGCATATATTGGTATTTCTTTAATTTCCTTCAACAAAGGAATTTTTACATAAGCATTTTTTAACTCATCTAAAATATCAAATTCAGGAAGGGTTATTTCTTTTTGTTGTTCCACTAACCTTTCAAGATAAGGTGGTGTTTGTGTTGTAATGGTTTTTCCTTTCTGAATTTGTATCTCAGTTTGTGATGTTTCAGGTGATTCTCCTTGTTCAGTTGGTTCTTCTATGATTGGAGGAGAATCCTTTTTAAGCACTTTTCTGGACGTTAAATGGACATCATGAAGAGGAAGAATCGAATATGTGGGAAAACATGTTGCTTCCTCTACGGTGTATGCAGATTTGTCCACCTTATTATTCGGATTTGCCATTGGTTGGGCTGGTAATTGAGTTGGTCTAGGTTGATTTGTGGGTAGCTGTAACTGTTGTGGTTGGGTCAACAACAGTGGTGGATTCTTCTGTGGAAATGGCATGGATTGTGGATATGTAGAATGTTGTTGTTGAAATGGTATCGATTGTGAATATTGTGGATATGCAAATGGTTGTTGGTACTGTTGTTGGTATTGTTGTTGATACTGTTGAGGTGGCTGGTTTCCATAACCATATCCTCTCCAACCTTGTGCAGGTTGCTGTGAATATTGTTGTGGAGGCCAAGCTTGCCATGGCATTGGAGGGGTCCAAGGATTTTGAGGTGGATAGAGATAATTTTTTTGAGGGAATTGTTGTTGATTTTGTTGAGGCATCCTAGGTTGCCATGGTCTTCGTGGTGCTACATAATAAAAACCTTCTATTCCTGGCACTTCTTCCATTGAGTTCATTTGTAATTCTCTCAATCTTAGACAATTTTCTGTGGAATGATTTTCTGTACAAAGACCACAAACCTGAATACTATCCAAAGGACATTCTCTCAATGGATGTTTCTTTCTACATTTGGAACAAAAGATTGCTAGAGCCTGTTCTTGTTATTCTTTCTTCTTGTTTGCCTTTAGAACATCTACTTGTGTCCCTAATGTACTTAAGAGGTCTTTTTTGAAGTTTTCCAATAAGCTTCCTATTTCAGCTCTTGTTATCCCTCCTGCAGCTGACTTTGCTGCTTTTGAACTTGCTTCTCTTTTTCCTGTTTTTGATCTTCCTCTAGAATATTTTTGACATAACTCAACAATTTCTTCGAATGGTAGGTTTGAAATGCCTCCTTTACCCATCACATTCAAAATGTAAAGGTATTCATCCCTTACACCCTTGAGAAAGATTGTTCAAATGGTTTCTTGATTTAGAGAGTGTTGTTTAGATTTTTGTAGATTATATGCAAATCTTTCCAAATATTCTTCTAAACTTTCATCTTCTTGTTGTGTCATTCTGAAAACATCTTCCTTTGAATCTCTAGATCTATAATAAGCTTGATATTTTTTAAGGAAGACTGATCTCATATCATCCCAAGAAGCTATTGTTTGTTCTCCTAAATCCATGAACCATTTTAAAGCTGTTGCTTTTAATGTTGCAGGGAAAAGACGAAGTTTATGAATGTCATCAGTGTATCCATATGTTCTACATAGAATATCAAATTCAAACATAAATGCATCAGGATCTTCCGTGGACATTCCATAAAAATTTGGCAATACAAAAGGTGGAATATTTTTCATTTTCAATTCTTCTCCTAATATTGCACTTGTGTCTACTATTGGAAAGCCAAAGGTAGCCTCTTGATCATTACCATCTTCTTGTCTTTTCCGATCGTTTTCTATCTTTCTATCATTTTCTTGTTTTGCTTCCTCCTCTCTCTTTCTTCTCCATTCTCTTTGTTTTCTTTCATATTCAGCTCGTTGTTCAGGAGTGAAAATAACAGATCCATGTCCCTCTTCTGCCATTGGTTGATTTGTTTCAATTTTGGGTGGAGATTCAGGTTGTTGAAAGATAGGTGGATTTATGGATGGAAAGACAGGTTGTTTTCCTTTGATAATTTCTTTTTGTTTTCCAGAAATTGAAGATTGTTTCTGCTTTGATTCCCAAGCTAACAAAGTTTGCCTCTCAATCAAAGTTAATCTTTGTCCAGTTCTTTGTTTTTCTGCCAATTCCTCAATTATTGGATTACCAGTAACTGGGGTGTTTGATGATCCTATCTCTATTTGTGGGGGGTTTTTAATAAATCTACCTTGAGGATATCTATATCTAGGCATAAAGAAACATAACTAAAAAAGGATGTAACTAATGTTTTTGTTTGTTTTCAAATTTATCTTTCTATTGACTATGCCGATATTTGCCTCCCCGGCAACGACGCCAAAATGTTGAGCTAATTTGTTTACCTAAATTAACACAAATATTTCTTATCAATCCGGGTTGTTTATGCTTTGAGGCAAGTTCACTATATGTGAATATCAGATGTAATCAAACCTTGAAAAATAAGTTATTCAAAAGCTTAAAGTAATACATCCTACAACTCTAATTCAATTAGTTTAAAAAGAGGAAAAACATTGAAATGGTTCTTGACTCAAGAAGTCCACTTTTGCCTCAATTACCACTTAATGAATCAGAGGTTAAAACCAAGAACTTAAGATGGATAAATTATTAATGAAAGAAGCTCTTAACTTAAGAGACACATAAGATATTTCATCATAATTCATTCATCTCAATACCAAAATCTCAATAAGAAACTACTTGCATGCAAACAAAAGAAACTAGTTTTAATTCATCATTTTAGTAGAAGGGATGCTCAACTTGAACACTTGTTTTTCCAACTTAATAAAGTGATGAATAAGCTAAGAACTAATAAAATCAATCACCATGCATGAACCATAAAGCAATCTGAAATAAAGCTTTGAAAAACCAGTTCTACAATAACCAGATTACAAGAAATAAAACTAGTTAACAAGGAAGTGTACTTAGCTTGGAATGGGGGCCCTCCACCCTTGCCTTGCACACTTGAGAGTGATATCAGAAGCTCAAATTCAGTCACACATCCATAGAATTGAACAGCAAAATACTAATAACACAAGTCTTCAAATTAACTCTTCAATCCAAAAGTGTCACAGCATAAAAGTATAATAAGTCAATACATAAGCCATCAAAGTTTTGGCTCTTAAATAAGAAGTCTCATGAAACAAACTGATCTATATTCACTCAAACAAACCCATATACTCTCATCCACCTATCTAAGTCGAATTCATTACTCCCATCCCAAGAAATATGACCAATCCTATAGAATCTCAAAATTGCCCTATTTCTATGAGATTTCTGAATGACTAGTCATGATTGACTAGCACCAAATGGGCCTAATAAAGCTTGTTCTGTTCGAACTAAGCATAGCTGGCTTAGTCCTAGTTCCCAAGCTGTCCATCCATGCATTCAATTCGTGCCCAAGTGTTCTGCAACCATATCAACCATAGAGATATTACGGGAATTTCTGAATCTGCCAATTTTGCACTAAAAACCAAACTTTCATAAAAACTTTAGAAATTGAAAAATTAAAATTAAATACCTGAATGGATATCAAATATACATCAAAATGGGATGAATGAAGGGAAAATGGATGGCAAATAGATGGATTAGTAAGTTTCTTAGAGCAAAAATAAGACCAAAACTAAGGCCCAACATCTCTCCCTTGCTTATCATCAAGCATGTCCCCATGCTTGCTTACTCCTCTTTGATCTTCTTCTCTCTATAGTAGATGTTGTACCTGTAGATGCTTCCTGTTGTGCTTTCGTGACCAAACAATCCAAACCTGAGTCATGTCTTGCCCTGAACAAAGCTGCTTTTACCTTCTTTTTTTCATACTTTGCCTGCCACATATTATTTTCCTTTAGCCATTTAAATGCTTGCTTAGAAAGTAGATTATTTTTCTGTTTCAGTCCCCCTAACTCTTCATTTAACTTTTCATTTGCCTTGACCAACTTAGCATTATCTTTCTTATTTGCCTTGTTTTCCTCTTTTAATTGTTTTTCTAGGATTTTGCTAATTTCTAATTGGTCAGTTAAGTCCCTGATTCTTCCCAAATTGATTTCTTTTTCAAAATCTTGTGTTGTTTTCATTAATGATGCTGCTGCTGCATCATCATATGAAGAATCCCTCTCAAATACTTCTTGTGCAATGTCATTTTCTTCTTGTTTTCTTGGAGAATATGTTTCTACTTCCTTGTCTAAGTCAATGGGACTTTTATTCCTAAATCTTCTAGGAATAGACATAACAGATGTTTCATTTTCCTGCATGGCCATGTTATTTTGCTGTTTAGCTCTTGTTCTGGGATACAAGGGTGAATTCATCAATCCTCTGTTTTCCTGCTCTATTTCATCCTGTACTTCATTAATCTGTTCAATGAACTGATTTTTTGACATGAACTCTCTCCATACTATGCCTTGTGACCTCACCTGATACTCAACTAGGATTTTGATCAATCCTTGGTGGAAAATCTGTCCTGCTTTAGGCCTGTGTTCATGTCTCACTGTTTCAATCATTCTCAAGGGGCTCCTATATAGGAAATATGGCAAGTTAATCCTATCCTCTCCCTTAATATGTTGTAGAAGCATGACATGATACAAGTGGGCAACACTATATCCTCTATCACAAGTCAAAAACTTCTGAATGACCAAAACCAACTCACCCCATGGTTCATTGAATCATTCCCTTGGTATCCCCTTTGTTCTATCAAAAGTCCCTTTCCCGTTCTTCTCAAGAAAGAAAGTCCATGCTTTCTCCTTGAAGTGCAGGCCTTTGTAATATTTCTCACCTATCATGGGTAGATCTAAAGCTTGGGAAAGATATTCCTGAGTCACAGGAATAATAACATCTCCTACCTGTGTCTGGTTCTGACTGAAATTGTTTATAAGGTCCTTGGTTATCTCTTCAGAGTGGCCATCAAATTTTTGTAAAAAGCCTATCATCCCCGCTTGGTAAAGGTTTTCTATAGTTTCCTTCCCCCAGCTCTCTATCTGAAATTTTGGCTCTACTTTGGCTGACATTGTTTCTGAAAACCAGTGAATGTATACTTCTGTTGTTACTAATTTCATCTTGACAATAAAAATTTATGACTATTGTTCTTTTTCAAAATGAAATTCTGAAAGCAGAGAAGCTTACCTTCCTCTTCACAACAATTTAACTTTGATTTCCTCAGCCCCTGTTTACTCTTTCTCTGCAGCAGCATTGTTTTAACTCCCTGTTCAAGCAATCAAACACCTGTATATCCCTGTCAATATGCTAATCTCTGTTCTGGTAAACAAAATACATATGAAAACAATTTTTCATACTATTCCGTGTATGCTTATCACCCTACACTGTGTATACTGTCACCAAAATCAAGCCATATGTTCAATGTGTATATACAATCATTAAAAACAAACAATGTTTCGACTAGCAACGCATTCAAATGGCTCTCGGCCTCAACATAAAAATTTGAAAATCGCCAAAATGCTCTCGGCCTCAAAACAAATTTTAAAAAACAAATAGCGCATTTAAAATGAATTTTAAATGGCTCAGCCCTTACTCCCTTTGGCAATCAGCGCTCGGTCTTAGACATATTACACAGTAACTAAATCGCCCAACATTACACAGCTCTTCTTTTAAACATGACATGGCTCGTTCGGCCCACATAGACTTCAATCCATTGTTTTGGTCAAAACAAAGACACACAACGGCAAAAAGGTTCATAACAGAGACACATCCATTATGTTTGTTTACCATTCGGCCGTTTCCATGCACAGGCATATGATATATCAGTTATATAAATGAGGACAGCGTGCAATAAAACAAAGGATGTGTATCAATGCACAATCAAAACAATGTGCAGTCAACCAATAGTGCGCATTCAACCAACAACGCGCAATCAAAACAAACATGCCATGAAAATCACATTTCGGCGCTATGAACTAGACTCTGCCTCCTCTGTTTATAGACTTTGTTGTGATTTACAACACTGCACTCCGTTTTGGTTCACAAAACTTCACATGTGATCCCCATACCCTAACGTGTTATCCATGCAACAAGTTTAAACTTAAATTCTGCGCTATTTACATTGTGTTTTATGCCATGATTTAAGCAGTGAATCTTATTGCCATATTTATTAACTGCTATCAACCAACTTATTGCTGGGGTTAATGCGTAGTTTCGGCGTTACCTGGTTGTCAACGAAGGCTGAAGAGTGTTAAACGGCGCTCCAAATCCCTGTTCATTCGTTCAACTGACTGGTGGCAAGGGCAGAATAATTTAACCATTAATTACAGGCAGTTTACAACTATATTCCACAGTTTCCGAGCTTAAACAAACTACTCCATTACTTGAATGAATCCCGAAAATCAGTGATCACTCGTCGTTAAATCCGGGGTAATTTTCCTTCTTAAATCCTCTCAAACCCGCTTCAATCTCCTTTTCAATAGTTTGCTGCTCCAAACACCATCGTTCTGAGCTATTCGACAATGAAGAATGAGGTTAAACAGTGCAAGAACCGTCGGTCAGTTCATGACCATTTCATGGGTGTACTGTGCACTCCTGTTTATTGATGTTACAGTGTATGGTTGGTATGGGTGTCCTGTTGACCAGTCGCCTGACTGTGTCATGAGGATGGCCGAATCATAGTTTTAGTTTGAACGTATGCACATAACTCCTGCACAGCGCACAGTCCAATGAAAAATAGTCACCATGCTACAGTGTTTACCCCATACCTGTGTGCTGGCCGGTATTTGTCGTTTTGTTGATGTCGTTTCATTCAGTCGCTTAACCTTTGGCTACATACAATATGATTGCCATCATCGTGTGTTTATACCCGTGCTCCTCACTCATTTTCATATGCAATCATGTTAAACAATGCGCTCGTATTGCAATGAGTTTGAACGATGTGCAATTATCATTTAAGCCCTACACAATACCCCGCTGCCACATATGCAATCACAGTCTCGTTCCTTGTACGCGGCCGTGCCATATGGTTTGCACGCGGCCTTCCCTTTATACCCCTTACCTTATATTATATGCGCCCTTCCTTATATCATATACATGCCTTTAGTTTATATCATATATATATGCGCTTTGATTTATATCATATACATGCACTTTGGGTTATGATTGTTAGGATATTCCGACACATAGGATATAGTTAAGTTCAACTTGGTCTAGTGTAGAGTTAGGTAAAGTGTATTTCTTTACCGTTGTACATTTTGTAACTTACAATCCGACGGTCACGATATGTAGTGATCCAACGGTTCACTCTCTCCTCGGTATTACCGACACTTGATCCGTGGCTTGACACCCGATTGGTCCATGAGTTCTATTTAAAGCGCATGGAGGGTCATTGTTCGGGTAATCTGTGCATGAGAGAAGCTTATGTAAATTTTCATTCTTTGATTAATAAATTGCCTGTAGTAGCCACGTTGGCGCAGGTCGTGGACTGTTTCCCTCTTTGAGGGTTTTAACCACGTCAAAATACTGGTGTATTGATCTGTGATCTGGTTGTGAGCGGTGTCCTTTTGGTGTTCTTTCTGAGGAACTTACCCTGTAAATTCCTACATGGTATCAGAGCTATTTGAGGGCCGCGTCCGTTGGTGATCCAAATCTGAAGCCGGTAGAACTGCATCCGACTGCCGTTTCCTAGATCTGCTGTTTCTGACTGCTTTCGGGCCGAGAGGACTACTCTGTTGTGTTCGGAGCATCTGTTCCAGTGAGGAACCCCTTTCGTTTCACGCGAAAAGGTTTCCGGTAGCCCTAGCTGCGTCTTTTTTAAGATCTGGAGGTATACAGTGTTTATTTGCATATTACTGTTTTTTCTCTCTGCTTATTTCGGTTTCGGTTTATTTAGCTTTTTTTTAGCCGGATCTATACCTTTCATTTCTGCGTATGCTCTTTGCCCTGTGACTCTGTGCGATCTGGGCAAATCAGAAACAGAAAGAAAGGATTTTTCTCATGCGTATGCTCTTTTTCCCTGCACCTTAGTGTGATCTCGGAAAATCAGAAACATTGAGAAAAATATTTAGTTTTTCGGCTAAAGCTAACTTTGAGCCGCAAGGTTCTTTTTTTTTAGAATATCTAGTTTTTTGGCTAAAGCTAACTTCGAGCCATAAGGTTCGTTTTCTTTGCATGTCCATGTTGGGTTTTGTGTTTTGTGTTTTGTAGGGAAAAAGAGCTTTCTCAAGGCAAGCATGCAAACCAAGGCCCCCCCCCCCCCTCTCTCTCTCTCTCTCTCTCTCTCAAATTTTTTGTATAGATCAATTGGTTCAAAGCTATTTTAAGAGAGTAGAGGTTTTGGGTTCAAGTCTCCATTTTGTGGGGGCGGATTTTTTCATTTCCGCACATTCGCGCACTTTGCCGGCAACTTCAACAATTTGTTTTCAAAAAGCCATAACTTCTTCATCCGGAAGCATTTTTCAGAGCCGTTTTTTTTAAAACCGCCTAATTTTTCGAGATCTATCCATTGGAACACTTACTTTCAGCATCTTCAGCTTCAGTTTTTTTTTTTTTTTAAATGGAAAGTCCATGCCAAGTCATTCTTGACAGCACTAACTACTTCCAATGGATATCCTACATGGAAGATTTACTTAGAAGTAAAGGTCTCTACAGAATAGCCACAGACCAAGAGAAGAAACCAAAAGATGAAGACAAGGCTGCAAAATGGGAAAATAGACAAGATCAAGCACGTGGTTTGATAGGGATGTCTATTTCTCCTGATCTTAGATTCCATATTGCAGAACTTGAGACTCCTCATGAAGCATTGGAACAAATCACTAAAGTTTTTGGGATTAAAAATGAAATTAGAGCCCATCAACTTGAAAATGAGTTGCTTACATTGGATCCTAATAATTTTTCTTGCATTGAAGATTTCTTGTCCAAATTCAAGACCCTTAGATATCTCTTGGAAGGTGTTAAGGTTAAGAAAGAAGATAGTAACCTTATTTATTCCATCCTTACTAAGTTGGGACCAGCCTACTCTGTATTTGTTTCCACCTTCCATTCTACAAGGGAAGCTTTCATTTGTTAAGGAAAAGACTACAAGGCCCCTTCCTTTGACTCTTTTTGTGATTCTTTAATAAGAGAACAAGAAAAACTCTTACACCTTGGTCTTCTTAATCTTGGAAACTCTTCCAAGAAAGCGTTAGCCGCCCAGCAGCAACCAAATTCAAAGAACCCTAAGAAGTCATATCCTAAAAAGAATGGTCCTAAACCAAACAAGGGTCCTAAGCAAACTCAGCCTCAAAATGAAAGATCATTTCAGCAAAATGATAGGACCAATAAAAACAAATGGAAGAAGACTGATAGACATTGTAACTTTTGTAATCGAGATGGCCACTTAGAATCTAAATGCTTTAAGAAGATGGAAGCCTTGGAAGCTGCAATGAAGAAACATAACATCCATGTGGAGCATTCTTCAACTTCAACTTCCTCTTCAGGAATGGCACTTTCTGCATGTCGTTGTCAATCATCTCAGTCTGGTTATGCATTAAATGTATCTTCTTCTTCTCATTCTCATGAGTGGCTCATTGATTCTGGAGCCTCTTATCACATGGCCAAAAACCAAGCCATGTTTTCTTCTTTAAATGATTGTAACACCAAAAATATATATGTTGGTGATGATAGATCTCTTAATGTTGTAGGTACTGGAACTGTTCATCTAGACAATGGTCAGTTTAATGATGTATTATGTGTTCCAACCTTATCCTGCAACCTTCTATCTGTATATCAGATAACTCATTCAGGTGAAGGTAAAATTGTTGAATTTTCACCTCATGATGTTGTAATCAAGGATCTAAAAGATCCTAAACAGATTCTAGCTACTGGTCTTGCTGATGATTCCACAAGGTTGTATAAGTTTCACAACTTTGGGTCATCAAATCTTCCCTCAGTATTTGTTGCTCATAATGATGAAGCGAGCAAACTTTGGCATGAGCGATTTGGTCACTTAAACTATTGCTCCCTTCAGCATCTATGTAAAGAAAATATGGTGACAGGTCTTCCTATGGTATCTTGCAGAGATGGTGTTTGTTCCGGATGTGTACTCGGAAAACATCATCGGGACAGTTTTGAAAAACGTGCCTCTTGGCACGCCTCAGCCCCTTTACAGCTTGTGCACAGTGATTTATGTGGTCCACTTCCTATTGCTTCATTTTCTAGCTGCAAGTATTTCTTAACTTTCATTGATGATTTCTCCAGACGCACTTGGGTATACTTCTTAAAACTCAAGAGCGAAGTATTTAACACATTTTTGGCCTTCAAAGCCTTTGTTGAAAAACAATCTGGACATCATATTCTTAAGCTAAGAACTGATAATGGTGGAGAATATGTTAAAAACACATTCATCAACTTTTGCACCGAAAATGGAATTCAAATGCAACATACTGTTCCATACACTCCACAACAAAATGGTGTAGCTGAAAGGAAAAATCGCACCTTAAAGGAAATGGCTAATTGTATGCTGCAATCTAAAGGACTCAGTCTTAGTTTTTGGGCCGAAGCAATTAATTGTGCAAATTATATAATCAATCGCACTCCTACTAAGGTTCTAAAGAATATCACTCCAGAAGAAGCTTGGAGTTCCATTAAACCAGATGTAAGTCACTTTCGTGTTTTTGGAAGTGAAGCATGGGCCCATATTCTAGATGAAAAGCATAAAGCTTTAGAACATAAGAGTGAGAAATGTACTTTTGTTGGATATTCTGAAGATGTAAAAGGTTATAGACTTATTCCATTTAAGTCCAAAAATGTTATCATTAGAAGAGATGTAAAATTTGATGAAAATAAATCGGCCTGCGAGCCTAGTCCGGCGGATGTGCCACCTCTTCCTATCTCTTCTACTTTTGAAAACATTTCTTCTTCAGATGATGAAAGTGAGGATGATAATCCCCCCCCACCTTCTCAGGATCCTCAACTTCCAAGATGGGTCCGTGCTACTCGGGATGCAGCAGGTGATCTTGCCGGTGATCCTACAGATCAGCGACGTACACGTTCTCAGTTTGAAAGAGCCTCTTCTTTACTGGCTCAAGCTCCAGTAAATCATGATCCTGACACTTTTGCAGAAGCTTCAGGCCATCCACATTGGGAAGCAGCTATGAATGAAGAATATCATTCATTGTTGGCAAATGATACATGGGATCTTGTTCCTCTACCAAAGGGACGCAAACTTGTTAGATGTAAATGGGTTTACAGAACCAAGTATGGACCAGATGGGAAAGTTGATAAACATAAAGCTCGTCTTGTTGCTAAGGGCTTTTCACAGGTTGAAGGCATTGACTACACTGAAACCTTCTCCCCTGTTTCCAAAATGAACTCTATCCGCCTTGTTCTTTCCCTTGCTGCCTCTTTAAAATGGGAAGTCCATCAGATGGATGTTAAATCTGCTTTCTTGCATGGGGACTTGCATGAAGAAATCTATATGGAACAACCCATTGGCTTCATCCAAACAGACTCCAGCCTTGTATGTCGACTTAAGAAATCTCTTTATGGTCTCAAGCAAGCTCCTCGGGCTTGGTATGCCAAAATGGATAGCTTTCTTTTAGAATCTGGCTTTTCTAGGTGTTATTCTGACAATACTGTCTACACCAAGAAAGTGGGCAACTCTCTTATCATCCTTGTTCTTTATGTTGATGATCTTATTCTTACTGGTAGTGATCCCACCCTTATAAACCATGTGAAGTCCAGCCTTAAAAAGAAATTTGAAATGACAGACTTAGGACACTTACACTATTTTCTCGGTCTTCAAGTCTTGCAATCCAAGGAGGGTATTTCCCTTTCCTAGTCCAAGTATGCTTGTGATATTCTCCGTCATTTTCACATGGAAGACTGTAAGCCAGCCCCTTCTCCTTTTCAGTCTAGAGTCAAACTTTCAGTCTCTTGTACTTCTCCTGAAGTTGATGCTACCTTATACCGTCAACTTGTAGGAAAACTCTTGTATTTAACCCATATTCGTCCTAACCTTTCCTTTGTTGTTGGCCTTGTTGCTCGTTTTATGCAAAATCCCCGTGAAAGTCATTGGAAAGCAGCTAAAAGAATACTTCGTTATGTTCGAGGTACAGTACAGTTTGGGATTCATTACAGTGCCAAAGCAACTCCTCTATTAGTTGGTTTCACTGATTCTGATTGGGCTGGTGACCTTGATGATCGGAAGTCTACTGCCGGTTATGTCTTCACTCTTGGTTCAGGACCTATTACATGGGCTTGTAAGAAACATGCTGCCATTTCTCTTTCGTTAGCAGAAGCAGAGTATCGTGGTGCCGTGGAAGCTAGTAAGGAAGCCTTGTGGCTTCAGATCCTATCAGAGTTTGGCTTTGAGCAGCAGCATCCAACCACACTTTGGTGTGATAATCAAAGTGCCATTCAGCTATGCAAAGATCCAGTCCAGCATCAGCGCAGCAAACACATTGAAATACACATGCACTTCATCAGAAAGCTCATTCATGACCATGTTCTTGAAGTGCAATATTGTTCAACAGATGATCAGGTTGCAGACATCTTCACAAAGGCTCTCACAGAGGCGAAGTTCACTAAACTTCGATATATGCTTGGAGTTCAGGAAGTTGTCACTAAGGGGGGATAGGCTCTAGTGCCTCCTTCCTTCTCCTATTGTGTCATATTTGTAAATCCTTCAATCCTATCCCAAGTTGTTCTTAAGGGGGGATGTTAGGATATTCCGACACATAGGATATAGTTAAGTTCAACTTGGTCTAGTGTAGAGTTAGGTATAGAGTTAGGTAAAGTGTGTTTCTTTACCGTTGTACATTTTGTAACTTACAATCCGACGGTCATGATATGTAGTGATCTAACGGTTCACTCTCTCCTCGGTATTACCGACACTTGATCCGTGGCTTGACACCCGATTGGTCCATGAGTTCTATTTAAAGCGCATGGAGGGTCATTGTTCGGGTAATCCGTGCATGAGAGAAGCTTATGTAAATTTTCATTCTTTGATTAATAAATTGCCTGTAGTAACCACGTTGGCGCAGGCCGTGGACTGTTTCCCTCTTTGAGGGTTTTAACCACGTCAAAATACTGGTGTATTGATCTGTGATCTGGTTGTGAGCGATGTCCTTTTGGTGTTCTTTCTGAGGAACTTACCCTGTAAATTCCTACAATGATATATGTATATAATCTTTACTTCACCATTTTGACTATAGCGCATGCATATTATAACCATTTGGACTATAGCACATATATTTGCATATGGCATATATGGATTTTCATATAGCGCATGATTTTTTTGATTATATGCACATCTTTATAATTTTAAAATGACCATCTTGGGTCATATTTAAAATTATCACCATTACTAATTCTTGAGTTGTATGTGCAAGTTGAAAAGTTGTCCCAGTTTGGTCTTTTTATGCTTCTAAAGAAAAATACTTAGGGGTTAATGATCATGAAATAAATAGGGAATATGTATGGAGATAAAATGGAATATGATTTATAAGGGTTATAGGGAATATAGGATATGAAATGATAATGAATATCCTCAAGTACTAATTTCAACTTAACAAAGACAAAATTTCTAAGAAAAAATTGAATTTTCAAGCACAAAATGACTATACATATACTCCCCTAGATGATGTCTGTACAAGTGGGATGAAATCAATTGATCAAATGTTATAGATGGATTGAAAAGTAAACTTTATTGCTGCTCCTTGTTCTTCATGCTCTGGTTCTTGAATTATTGTTTAGGTCCCTCTGTAATGATTTCTTGTTTCAGGTCCCTCTGCAATGCTTATGGAATATGTACATGTTGTTTTGACATTGGCAGGTCTTTCAGGTCCCTCTGCAATGATTTCTTATTTCAGGTCCCTCTGTTGACAATACAAGTTCCATCTATACTTCAGCTTTCCAGCTAAAGATCTTATGTAATTCTTATGCAATTCTCCCCCTTGCTTATGATTTGACTTGTCCTCAAGTCAATTGTCTGTGGAGAGTTCTTGCATTGAAATTATGTGAGAACAGTAGAACAAGAATAAGGAATTCATAGAGTCCAAGTTGCCCTGGTTTTCCACTATGAATTCGTGTTTGCTTAGTGCCAGTTTCCTGGTTTTCACTAGCAAACAAATTATTTATTTTTTATATGTTTTTTTTTTTTTTTTTTTTTTGTTTTTTTTTTTTTTATTCAACTACAAGACTGGAAGATGGCTGAGCCTGGTGTGCCATGATTTCCAGTTCTGTATCCTCTATCAGTTGTTTCATAAATGCTTCTTTACTGATAGGCCTATTATAAACTTTGAGCCTATGTCCATTCACTACAAATGAGGTGGAGTCCTGGTCGATTGTCCTGATCTTTACTGCTCCATTGTCAAAGATTTCGTCAATTTCATATGGGCCTAGCCAGTGTGTTGTGAACTTTGCTTTGAAGTCTTTGAATTTGGAGTCAAAAAGTAATGGCCAGTCTCCCTTGTGAAATGTCTTTGTTTTGATATATCGGTCATGCCACTTCATTCTTTGTTGTTGCACCAATGTAGTATGTTCTATGGCTTGTTGACGATGCTCATCTAATTGATTCAGTTCCATGATCTTCTATTGTTGTGCTTCAATCAAGTCTAGTCCTAGTTCAGCTGCTAGTCTGTATGTTTGTATCTGAAACTCTATAGGCAATAAGGCCTCTTTTCCATATACTAACTGGTATGGACTAAAGCCAGTTGTATTCTTCCATGTGATTCTGTAGGCCCATAGTGCATCTTTTAATTTTTCAGACCAATCTCTTCTGTTCAGCTGTACTGTTTTAGTCATGATATTTTCTACGACTTTATTTGTTGATTCAACCTGCCCATTTGCTTGAGGATGATATGGTGTAGATTTCCTGTCTTTGATCTTGTATTTCTCTGTTAGATCTCTTACCATCTTTGATGTAAATTGTGCCCCTTGATCTGTTACAATTTGTCTAGGTACTCCATATCTGACAAAGATTTCTTCAAAGAGAAAGGTGACTACTGTATATTCTGTTGCTCTGTTCACTACTTTAGCCTCCGCCCATTTGGTTACATAATCTGTACATACTAGGATGTACCTCTTTCCATTTGATGGTGGATTGATAGGTCCAACAATGTCAAGTGCCCATTGCTCAAATGGTTCTATGAGGACCTGTGGCTTGAGCGGCATCTCATTTGATGTGATTGGTCTCCCTGTTCTTTGGCAACTATCACATTGCTTGACATATGCCTTAGAGTCTCTTAAGATGGATGGCCAGTAATAGCCCAATTGCAGCACGTTATATGTTTTTCGTTTGTCTGCAAAATGACCACCACATGGTTCATCATGACATGCTCTCAGAATGTCTAATATTTCATCTTCTCGCACACATTTTCTAATCATCAGATCTAAACCAGTATAAAATAAATCACCATTTACCCAACTATACCTAGAACTTTCTCTAACAATTTTTCGTTTTTGCTTTTTAGAGAATTGAGTTGGAAACTTTCCAGAAGATAAATAATTTGCAATGTCTGCAAACCATCGTGTTTTTACTGTTATGGCAAACAGGTGTTCGTCTGGAAAGTTATCTACCACCGGATTTGGATAGTTGGGTGAATGTATGCGGGACAGAAAGTCAGCCACTTGATTTTCCTTGCCTAGCCGGTCTTGTATTGTGATATTAAATTCTTGCAATAACAATAACCATCTTGTTATTCTTCCATTGGTGATGGGTTTATTCATCAAGTACTTGATTGTTGAATGATCTGTATGAATGAAAACTTGATATCCTGTTATATAGTGCCTGAATTTGTTTACTGCATGTATAACGGCTAACATTTCTTTCTCTGTGACTGTGTAGTTCAATTCTGCAGGTGTTAGATTCTTGCTTATAAAGTATATTGCATAATTGAACAAGTTCTCTTTCTGCCCAAGAGAGGCACCTATCGCGGTATCAGATGCATCAGTTGATATATGAAATGGAAAAGACCAGTTTGGCCCACGGAGAATGGGTGCAACTGATAATTTTTCTTTCAGAATTTGAAATGCATTTTGACAGTCATTTGTCCAGTGAAATTCAATATCTTTTGCTAATAGTTTGAATAGAGGTTGGGCTATTTTACTGAAGTTTTCAATGAATCGTCTATAATAGCCTGCATAGCCTAAGAAACTTCTTACCTCTTTCTGTGTTGTAGGAGGCATTAAGTTAACTAGGACTTGGATTTTTGCTAGATCCACCTTAATTCCTGAAGCGGAAATATGGTGTCCCAGAACTATTCCTTTTGTCCACATCATATAGCATTTCTCATTGCTTAATGACAAATTTGTTTCAATGCATCATTTCAGGACTTTCTCAAGGTTGTTTAGGCAATCATTATATGTGTTTCCATAAACTGTGAAGTCATCCATATAAACCTCTACACATTCATGAATTAGATCAGCAAATATTGCGAGCACTGCTCGTTGAAAAGTTGCAGGTGCATTGCATAAACCAAATGGCAAAACATTATATGCATAGGTTCTCCATGGGCAAGTGAATGTTGTCTTGTCTTGGTCTTCTGTTGCTATTCTTATCTGGTTGTATCCACTAAACCCATCCAAGAAGGAGAAAAATTTCTTTCCAGCTAATGAGTCTAACACTTGGTCAATGAATGGTAGAGGAAAATGATCTTTTAGTGTAGCTCTGTTTAGTTCCTGATAGTCCACACATACCCTCCACTTTCCATTTTTCTTTGGTACTATAACCAATGGAGAAACCCATTGACTATCTGAAATAGGATAGATGAATCCAACATTTAACAATTTTTGCAGTTCCTCTTTCACTATTTCTTTCATCATGGGATTCATTCGTCTTTGAGGTTGCCTTACAGGTTTGAGTTGATCATCTGTATAGATGTGGTGGATACATGTGCTAGGATGGATTCCTTGCATGTCAGTATAATCCCAGGTAAAATCTTTTGAATATTTCTGTAATAATGCAATTACCTCTTGTTCTTGTGATGATTGCAACTGGTTTCCAATGTTTAAATGTTTTCTAGGATATACCTCAATTGTTTTTATTGTTGGATTGGAGATTGTGTTTACAGGAAAGATGTCTATAAAAGAATTCCGCAAAGTTTGAATAGTACAAGTTTCCTGAAAACATTGATTCAAAAGGTTACTTGCAGCTTCATATTGGACTTATCTTAGCTACTCTGAAATACTTGGTTCTGAAATGGAAAGATCCATTAAGTCTTCACTCTCTTCTTCTTCTCTAAAGTCAAAGAATTGATTTATACTTAAAACTGATTTAGTTTGTTGTTTTTCTTGAGTTTCAAGTACTGATTCTAAAGAAGTTGATTGTGCAGGTGAATAAAGAGCAATGTGTTTCCTTTCATCTCCATGTGAAATAATCATGCTTCCTGATCTGCATCCTATGAAGGCATCAGCGGTAGCTAACCATAGTCTGCCTAAGATTAGAGGATGTCCTCCCAAATTTGTTTTTGGTTGCAAGATAAGGAAGTCAACACGATACTCCCATGAATCCAAAGAGACTATGATATCTTTAAATATTCCTTCAGGAACAACTTTAGATCTGTCTGCTAATTCTAAAATTGTAGAATTTGATCTAATGCTGTTTAAATGCAGAGTTTTCATTGTCTCCATTGTCATTACATTTATAGCTGCTCCCAAGTCTATTAATATGTTTGGTACTGAGAAATTATTTATTAATATAGTAACCATAGGGATACCAGTATCAATATATTTATCTACAATGGTTTGTGTAGACATGAGGCTTGCTAGTTTACCAATGACTTGGATTGTAGTAGGATCCTTCTTCTTTTTCCCTGATTTCTTAATGCATAATTCCTTTATTGTTTTAGCATATATTGGTATTTCTTTAATTGCCTTCAACAAAGGAATTTTTACATAAGCATTTTTTAACTCATCTAAAATATCAAATTCAGGAAGGGTTATTTCTTTTTGTTGTTCCACTAACCTTTCAGGATAAGGTGGTGTTTGTGTTGTAATGGTTTTTCCTTTCTGAATTTGTATCTCAGTTTGTGATGTTTCAGGTGATTCTCCTTGTTCAGTTGGTTCTTCTATGATTGGAGGAGAATCCTTTTTAAGCACTTTTCCAGACCTTAGATGGACATCATTAAGAGGAAGAATCAAATATGTGGGAAAACATGCTGCTTCCTCTACAGTGTATGTAGATTTGGCCACCTTATTATTCGGATTTGCCATTGGTTGGGCTGGTAATTGAGTTGGTCTGGGTTGATTTGTGGGTAGCTGTAACTGTTTTGGTTGGGTCAACAACGGTGGTGGATTCTGCTGTGGAAATGGCATGGATTGTGGATATGCAGAATGTTGTTGTTGAAATGGTATGGATTGTGAATATTGTGGATATGAAAATGGCTTTTGGTACTGTTGCTGGTATTGTTGGTGATACTGTTGAGGTGGTTGGTTTCCATAACCATATCCTCTCCAACCTTGTGCAGGTTGTTGTGAATATTGTTGTGGAGGCCAAGCTTGCCATGGCATTGGAGGGGTCCAAGGATTTTGAGGTGGATAGAGGTAATTTTGTTGAGGGAATTGTTGTTGATTTTGTTGAGGCATCCTAGGTTGCCATGGTCTTCGTGGTGCTACATAATAAAAACCTTCTATTCCTGGCACTTCTTCCATTGAGTTCATTTGTAATTATTTCAATCTTAGACAATTTTCTGTGGAATGATTTTCTGTACAAAGACCACAAACCTGAATACTATCCAAAGGACATTCTCTCAATGGATGTTTCTTTCTACATTTGGAACAAAAGATTGCTAGAGCTTGTTCTTGTTCTTCTTTCTTCTTGTTTTCCTTTAGAACATCTACTTGTGTCCCTAATGTACTTAAGAGGTCTGTTTTGAAGTTTTCCAATAAGCTTCCTATTTCAGCTCTTGTTATCCCTCCTGCAGCTGACTTTGCTGCTTTTGAACTTGCTTCTCTTTTTCCTGTTTTTGATCTTCCTCTAGAATATTTTTGACATAACTCAACAATTTCTTCGAATGGTAGGTTTGAAATCTCTCCTTTACACATCACATTCAAAATGTCAAGGTATTCATCCCTTACACCCTTGAGAAAGATTTCTCGAATGGTTTCTTGATTTAGAGAGTGTTGTTTAGATTTTTGTAGATTATATGCAAATCTTTCCAAATATTCTTCTAAACTTTCATCTTCTTGTTGTGTCATTCTGAAAACATCTTCCTTTGAATCTCTAGATCTACAATAAGCTTGATATTTTTTAAGGAAGGCTGATCTCATATCATCCCAAGAAGCTATTTTTTGTTCTCCTAAACCCATGAACCATTTTAAAGCTGTTGCTTTTAATGTTGCAGGGAAAAGACGAAGTTTATGAATGTCATCAGCGTATCCATATGTTCTACATTGAATATAAAATTCAAACATAAATGCATCAGGATCTTCTGTGGACATTCCATAAAAATTTGGCAATATAGAAGGTGGAATATTTTTCATTTTCACTTCTTCTCCTAATATTGCACTTGTGTCTACTATTGGAAAGCCAAAGGTAGCCTCTTGATCATTACCATCTTCTTGTCTTTTCCGATCGTTTTCTATCTTTCTATCATTTTCTTGTTTTGCCTCCTCCTCTCTCTTTCTTCTCCATTCTCTTTGTTTTCTTTCATATTCAGCTCGTTTTTCAGGAGTGAAAATAACAGATCCATGTCCCTCTTCTGCCATTGGTTGATTTGTTTCAATTTTGAGTGGAGATTCAGGTTGTTGAAAGATAGGTGGATTTATGGATGGAAAGACAGGTTGTTTTCCTTTGATAATTTCTTTTTGTTTTCCAGAAATTGAAGATTTTTTTTGCTTTTCTTCCCAAGCTAACAAAGTTTGCCTCTCAATCAAAGTTAATCTTTGTCTAGTTCTTTGCTTTTCTGCCAATTCCTCAATTATTGGATTACCAGTAACTGGGGTGTTTGATGATCCTATCTCTATTTGTGGGGGGTTTTTAATAAATCTACCTTGAGGATCTCTATATCTAGGCATAAAGAAACATAACTAAAAAGGGATGTAACTAATGTTTTTGTTTGTTTTCAAATTTATCTTTCTATTGACTATGTCGATATTTGCCTCCCCGGCAACGGTGCCAAAATGTTGAGCTAATTTGTTTAGCTAAATTAACACAATTATTTCTTATCAATCTGGGTTGTTTATGCTTTGAAGCAAGTTCACTATATGTGAAGATCAGATGTAATCAAACCTTGAAAGATAAGTTATTCAAAAGCTTAAAGTAATACATCCTACAACTCTAATTCAATTAGTTTAAAAAGAGGAAAAACATTGAAATGTTTCTTGACTCAAGAAGTCCACTTTTGCCTCAATTACCACTTAATGAATCAGAGGTTAAAACCAAGAACTTAAGATGGATAAATTATTAATGAAAGAAGCTCTTAAATTAAGAGACACATAAGATATTTCATCATAATTCATTCATCTCAATACCAAAATCTCAATAAGAAACTACTTGCATGCAAACAAAGGAAACTAGTTTTAATTCATCATTTTAGTAGAAGGGATGCTCAACTTGAACACTTGTTTTTCAAAATTAATAAAGTGATGAATAAGCTAAGAACTAATGAAATCAATCACCATGCATGAACCATAAATCAATCTGAAATAAAGCTTTGAAAAACCAGTTCTACAATAACCAGATTACAAGAAATAAAACTAGTTAACAAGGAAGTGTACTTAGCTTGGAATGGGGGCCCTCCACCCTTGCCTTGCACACTTGAGAGGTGATATCAGAAGCTCAAATTCAGTCACACATCCATAGCATTGAACAGCAAAATAATAATAACACAAGTATTCAAATTAACTCTTCAATCCAAAAGTGTCACAGCATAAAAGTATAATAAGTCAATACATAAGCCATGAAAGTTTTGGCTCTTAAATAAGAAGTCTCATGAAACAAACTGATCTATATTCACTCAAACAAACCCATATACTCTCATCCACCTATCTAAGTCGAATTCATTACTCCCATCCCAAGAAATATGACCAATCCCATAGAATCTCAAAACTGCCCTATTTCTATGGGATTTCTGAATGACTAGTCATGATTGACTAGCACCAAATGGGCCTAATAAAGCTTGTTGTGTTCGAACTAAGCATAGCTGGCTTAGTCCTAGTTCCCAAGCTGTCCATCCATGCATTCAATTTGTGCCCAAGTGTCCTGCAACCATATCAACCATAGAGCTATTACGGGAATTTCTGAATCTGCCAATTTTGCACTAAAAACCAAACTTTCATAAAAACTTTAGAAATTGAAAAATTAAAATTAAATACCTGAATGGATATCAAATATACATAAAAATGGGATGAATGAAGGGAAAATGGATGGCAAATAGATGGATTAGTAAGTTTCTTAGAGCAAAAATAAGACCAAAACTAAGGCCCAACAGAGACTACGTTGAATAAGGAATTCAGTAGGCCTAAATCTGAGGCGCAGTCAATTGTGGGGTTCAAGGAAATCGCGATGAAACTAGGCGAGACACCTTGGGAATTGGATCAGAATTTGAAGTGTTAAATCCATGAAGCTAATATTAACATAGCAAATGGACAACACCGCAAGTGGTTCGTGGCTTTGCTCTTGCCACACCTAAGGGTTACGCTGTCACAATAGAAGATAACGACTCAAGCAGAGGCCTTGGAGATTGCAATGGGACTGCATGAAACACCGATGCAAGATCCAAATCTGGGGGTTCAGTAGATCCATGCGTAGTTGCAAAATCTTTGCCTTGATGTTGTTGGGAAAAGTATTTATTCAGAACGCCCCTATCCCACTCTAAGGTGTGACAGTGCCTTAGCAAAAAACAAGGAAAACTACTTGAGTATTCTTCTTTATGAAATGTAAACGAAGAGGAAGGATAAACTAACATGTGTCTTGCGCTAGTTTGTTGATCCAATCACTCCTCTCGTCAATAGCTCCCAGCTCCCTGCTCCCTTACCGGCCCAGCTTCGCCAAATTCCTGTAAGATCACAGAAGAGAGAAACTACACGAAGATATAGATTTACATTCATAAAAAGCTTAGGATCAGATTAAGCTAAACATGCAAATATAACAAAACATCATTGATACACAGCATGTAGGAGAAACTCAAATAGTTTTATTGATATGATAAGAAAGTCCAAGAGGAGATACAAACAAGTGAGTCCCGATCCAGCATCTACCTCCCAGCAAAGGAATCCCTTCCTCACCTCCAACAAAGCATAAATCACCCAATGTACTAATCTCAATCTCAAACCAACAGCAATTCTCTGCAAAGTACAAAATTCCAGCCTCTGGATCTCTAGGATGAGGGATCCATATATAGATGTAAGCAGAGAGGATGAGTCAGCTTATGTTTTGACTTGTGGCTTTCTCTCTGTCAGTTCTTGCTTCCACTTGGAGACTGAGAGCCTCTTACTCATCACTGGTCGAATTCAGTGAGGCAAGTATCATTGGAGAAGATTCTGGAAGCTTCCATTGTCTCTCCACCTCGTTGAATGACTCTGCCACTTGTCATTTCCCGCTCAACGCACCTGGGTAGTGCATTCAAGTGCGTTGCAACGCACCTAGACAGTGTATTTGGGTGCTTTGCAACGCAGGCAGCTAGTGGAGCATCTGAATTGATCTTGATTTGACTAGTTCTGAGTAGTTTTTGGTGGAGAACTTCTGGGAGAAGCTGTCATTGGTTGACCTTGTTTCTTTAGGAGTTGGAACAACATCTCTAGGGACTTAGGATCCCTTGATTTATGGACATTTCGTGCTCAAAGCTGTAAGGCACAAAAATGTCTATAAAAATTGCCCCCTAAAGTATGAGGCCGTTTATCGGGTGAAATGCTTTATTAGGAGGATCCGAAGTTCTTTCAATGCTAGGAGGAGACCTGTAATAAGATACAATACAATACATTATTTTTCATACTGTTTTCATGATCTAGCTGAGGCGGGCATTCCCATGCTCAGCTTTATAAATTCATTTTTATGTACATAGGACACTGATGGTAGACTGATGATTCTGATGAAATCATCATCCTTTTGGTAGGATGATTATCTGTTCTGCAATGTTGTACATGTCAATGTCTTTATTTTTCCTGAATATATATCACAGCCCGGATGGATGAAACTAGATCCGGGGTCTTCAATCGCGTCCGATCTTCACTCTAAGTACAAGTCGATCCATGTGAGAAATGTTTTGAAGTCGAACATGGAAAGACATCGCTTGATTACCAGTCAATGATGTAAACTGTTAACAAGCGCGAGAGGAATCACTGATAATGATAATGACCCTCAAGGTACTGCAGTACAATTCACGTGGTGTGAATAAAGGACATGGCGTCAAACACCACGCAAAATCTTTCGGTCGAAGGTCATTGAAGTATACCTGTCGCCGGAAGTGAGAAACTTGCCATTGAGGCATGCAAGCTTCAAAGTACTGAAGGGGGTGTTCCTAGATCAACTTCTTGGATAATGAGCTGATGTCGACAAGAAGCGATCTGTCAAAGGAGGGCCTTGATGTATCCCACATCAATGACATGGAACGGAGCAAATGATTTTGATGGAGGTGAAAACGATCTGATGATATATGGTTCAGGGTGACGGTCATGAAAGAATGAAGTATAATGTATGGTAGTGGATGGGACACGGGTGACTTCTCTGGATGACTTCTCTTGAAAATATCGGCGACACTTATATGATGGATTGGTAGCATTTACCCCAAAGGTGGATGGTATGGCGAGACCATGGCGATGTGACCGGTGAATGAAACAACCCAACCCGACTCAGGCACGGAGTGGAAGTGTCATGTTCAAGAGCGACTTGCTACCAATAAAGGTTCTTTGAGTTTCTTCCCGATTTTTCCCCAGTCATTGCTGACCAGTACCTCTTTATTTTTGCCAAGCTTGAGGAGGATAACATATGCTTGTTCTATAATTTTCCCTTCGGGCAAACCCATCGCTATGTTTTAACGAGCCTAGCGATAGTGAAACTCGTTCTCGTCTAAAGACAAGTTTGTCGCTATTAATGTTTTTAACGAGTTTAACGACAAAGATAACTCGGTCCTTTTCCTTTTTAGGGAGTCTGAAAAGGAACGTAAAGGTAACTCTGGAAGTCATTTTTCGTCATCTAATCCCTTAAGTCCGAAAAAGTATAAAACAATACAGAAGGGATGAATTTTCGATAGTTTTAACGAGCCGAACAAAACAAGCGCTCGATCTTTTTGTGCAATAATCCCTCAGGTCCAAAAAGATTAAAATCTAGAGGAGGGATAGCACTTCCTGTCGCTTTAACGAGCTGGAAGGCCAAAACTCGGCAATCTTTTCATATTTTACGAGTCAGATGAAAAGAGCTTAAAGAAGACTCGTCTTTTGAGGAACGAGTGATAAAACGGGTAGCAGCTGATTCCAGGTAAGGGTTGGAATTTTCCAAGCACGGCACTATCACAAGGATGGCTAGTGAAATCACTCTTCGCAGCTGTTCCTCAAAATGGGTAAACAATCAAATGGAGGTGAATGATCAGCCAATGGAAAAGTGGAGGTGACGGTGCAAACACGACCAAGGCTTTAATGGCTGATAATGTTACATTCACGGTGGTTATTTACCGGAGGATAGTTCATTTTTTAACGAGCTTAAACGCGAGTTGAAACACTTGCTCGATCTTATGTTTATTTTTTAACGAGCATGAACTATGTGCTAAAACTGCTCGATAAGATGGTCTTGTTTTGATTTTTTACCATAAATAGCTTTGCTTTTCAAAGATAGTACTGTATCTTCAATTGCTACATCAAACTAGTTAGAAATGGACAACATTTGCTTGGAAATGAGATTAAAACACTAATATTTTACTTTGAACTATGTAAAAAGAAATTAAAAAGTTTTTTTACCTCTCATTTTACCATTTCATTTGAACTTGGTTTGCTGGAGCTTTGGAGGTGCCTCTTCCCCCTTGATTTTCATCAGCTGATTTCGGGAGATTCTGTGGACGATTCTCGGCGCCGTCTGGACCAGGTAGGAGCTAAACCTGAGCTCTTTCATTTCATGGTTTCCTTTCTTCATTCTGTGCTTCATTCTCTACTTTTCTGAGCCCCTGGGGTTTGATGGGTGCGTTCTGTCATCAACGCACCCTGGGCATATCGAAACCTGCGCTGAATGTGGGTCATCATGAAGGTAACTTGACATTCAATGCACCCATAACACATGTGTAGGTGCGTTGGGCGCAGAAAGGAAAGTTGTTGCACAGTTTTTAATGGAATTTTTCTCTGTTTCTCATCAAAATTAGGATTTAATCTCCTCTCTTGTTTGTCTTTGCAGAGATATTGGAGAAAAATGACCCTTACATGGCGAGAACGAGAACATGAAGAAGAGGACATGATTTCCCTACATGATCCTGTTACAGTGAACGCGCTGCGGAACTGTGGTTTGCTGAAGTTCTTCCGCATCTCTAGCATGAGATAGCAGATCAACCTACTGCAGTATTTGCTCAATGCTTGGGATCCTATCAATCAAGTTTTCCAGATTAGGGGCAAATCTATCCCCTTGACCGCAGTAGACATTTACTTCTTGACTGGCTTGTCGAGGCGGGGTGCCCCCATTTCTTTGTCAGGTTCGGCCCGAGGGAGTGACTCTGTGAGAGATTATGTCTGTCAGTATTGCAGGGAAGGATCTCAGCCGAGTAAAGACGGCAAGATCATCATCCGAGATGTCGCTGACAGGTCCCTTAGGTCTATCCTGTTTACTTTTGGTAGGATGGCCGGGAGTGCGTCTCTTCATGTAGCCAACAGATCCTATATGCAGCATGCCTTGGAATGCCTTCAACCGAAAATATTCAACTGGTGTGATGCAGTACTTCTTGTGATGAAGAGTCAGTTGACCAAGATAAAGGACGGGAGGTTGAAGAACTTTGGGTTCGGTTCTATTTTGACCGCCTTTGCCTTGGAGAAGATACCACTGATGCAGCCGTAGTACATTGCACTCGACATACCTCCTCCTACTGAACCACGTATGCAGAGATGGGTTGACCATATGTCTAGGCATGCTGGTCAGTCTCAGATTTCATTTTCTGATACCTTCTTCAGGTGGTTTGATCGGCAGGAGATGGCTTATGCCGAGTATCCATATGCTGGCATGGACTTCCGGGGTGATCCGGATTTAGTACTGCTGGATGGCGAGCAGTGGGGCGCTATTGGTAAAATCTTTGACCATATCACTGTTTACTGTTTTTATTTATAATGTCCTTGTGCTTTATTCTATCAAGACTTTTAATCAAACTCATGTGTACATGCAGATGTTGGTCCTGTTCGTCCAGTAGTTTGTTTGAGAGTGCCAGCCGCTGCCCCAGCAGGAGAGGCTACTGGGAGGGTTATTCTCCGTGACCTTGATGTGGCCGAGACTCTCACAGCTGTGCAGGAGCAGGTTGAGAGCCTTACTCTCGGTATTCCCGATGTGAGGATCGACGAGCTACCTTTGCAGTTACAGCGGCATACTACTGGTGTGCCTAGACGATGGACTCGTCTCTTACGCATGATCGCACAGGCTGTGACTTGCTATCACGAGCATCATTAGACTAGGGTACCCCCTAGCATTTTGAGTTTTGGGGTCATGTGACCGATTTTGTCTTGGTTACAGAACATTATATGTAAACCATAAACAGCTATATATATATTTTGATTTTCGGGTTTTATTCTGGTTGAGCTATATGATCCACATGTAAAACATTGATGATGTGTTTCTTTTTACAAATGTTGCAAATGTCTATCTAACACATAGTTTGCTAATGAGTCGGTTAATGTGTTTAAGTTTCTGGAAATATGTTGGTATTGAATAAAATCAAATTGTCTTTCCAAAATCTTAACCCTTAGGAACATGCGATAAATAGCTTGGTTTCAGACGGAATATATACCATTGAGTTGTAGTATTACGAGTTGTCAGTCTAGCCTGACGATTAGTCGGCGTATACCATGGGTGATGGCATCAGAGAGAAGTTCTATCAATGCGTTATACTCAACGATGTTATTTGTTGACTGACCAATACATACCCCTCTGAAACTTACTAACTCGCTGCTTGGATCAAAAATGGCCCAGGCTGCGGAGGACAGGTTCCGTGAACTACGACTCGCTCCGTCGGCATATCCAACACATGTCTCCAAAAGGTTTGACATCTGCAATAAATGTAAAAAGGTGGATTACTCGACCAAAACGAACACTTTAGCGAAAACAAAATACAACAAAAGCATATTGGTTACTATTTAAGCATAGTAACGCTTGAGGTACAACCCATTACGAGGTTGCGCCAGTGGAATTCCGTCATAATCCATTAACTCGTAGGCTCCTTTTGCTAACACTCGTTTAACAATATAGGGGCCCATCCATAAATAATTAAATTTACCTGCTCCCAATTTATCGGATTCTTGGTCGTAAAGCAAGACCAAGTCACCTTCTGAGAAGACACGGGGTTTGACATTTTTGTCGAGCTGCGCCTTGACTCGTTTCTTATGGGCTTCGTTAGCCAAAGCGGCATCACGACGGGTTTCATCTAATTGGATTAATTCCAAGAAACAGGCCTCTTCTTCTGAAGTTACGGGGAGGAGATCGATTGCGAGTTTAAGAGATGAGATTTCGCACTGGACTGGTAAGACTGCTTCCAGGCCATATACCAGTTGGAAGGGTGTGAACTCGGTTGCATTCCTTACCGATGTTCGGTAAGCCCACAAGGCTGAGTACAGGATTAGGTGCCACCTTCTTTTGTGAACTCCGATCATCCTTTGCAACATACGCTTCAGGACCTTGTTGATCGCTTCAACTTGTCCGTTGGCTTGCGGATAATACGAAGTAGAGCTGTCGTGAGACAATCCTAGTTTGGCAGCTAATTCGAGCATCATGTGATTGCGAAAATGCGATCCATGATCCGTGACTATAGCCTGTGGTACGCCGAATCTGGCGACTACATGATTGAAAAAGAAAAGGGCAGCTGTTTCACCAGTGTTATCGAATGTAGGCATCGCCTCGGCCCATTTGGTAAAATAGTCAACAGCGACTATGATATACCCATGCCCCCCGGTCGAGGTGGGGTTACATGTCATGAAATCGATGCCCCATTTGGCGAATGGCCCGACAACAACTATTGGCTGTAGAGGTGTGGGTGGTCTTCTGGTTTTGCTATCAAAAATTTGACAAGCATGGCAACTTCTGACTGCAGTTATGCAATCTTTGAACATTGTTGGCCAGAAGTATCCTCCTCGTAAGATTTTTTGTGCTGTAGCATATCCAGATTGATGCCCTCCACACGTGACTGAATGACACTCATTCAGGGCTTTTTCGGCCTCCTCATGGGTGAGGCACCTTCTCAGAACTGTATCGATACCACGACGGTAAGGTGTATCACCGACGATCATGTAGTCTTTTGCTTGGTATCGTATACGTTTCTTTTCAGAGTGAGAGGTGTTAGGCCTAAACTTTTGGGTTTGGAGATAAATTATTATATCTCCATACCACTCATTGCTTGTGGATATCAAAAACAAATTCTCGTCCATGATTGATTCTTCGGATGTTTCATCGTTGGAGGACGATGGGAGATCGCATAATAATTCTGCAAAAACTAGAGCTTTCTTTGATTTGGATTTTACAAATTCCAGATCAAACTCTTGAAGGATTGCTATCCATTTTGAATATTTTCCCCCCAGCAACTGTCGCGACAATATATAAGTCATGGGGTTGCAATCTGACAGAATGGTAGTTTTCCGAAAGAGGACATAGTGTCGAAATCTTTGTATCGCTTGAACAGCTGCAAGCGCTAGTTTTTCAACATAAGAATATTTGCTTTCTGTATCATTTAAGTTTTTACTTAAATAATATATAGGGTGTTCAATTCCATTGACTTCTTGAACTAAAACCATTGCGATGGTTGTATCTGCTGCAGCCAGATACAAGTTAAAATCTCTTTGATAATCGGGGGCGTACATTAATGATGCTTTTACTAAGGAATCTTTTAAAGCATCAAAGGAAGCTTGCGCAACCTGATCCCAGACGAAGGGTACCTCCTTTTTCAAAAGACGTGTATAACCTTTAGCTAGTTCAGCGTAATTTGGAATGAACCTCCTCAGAAAGTTTGCTTTCCCTTGGAGTTTCTTTATCTGAAGCAAATTCGAAGGTGGAGGCAAATCTATGATTGCCTGGACCTTACAAGGGTCGAGACGAATCCCATCCTTGGAGACTACAAAGCCAAGTAAACGACCAGAACCGACGCAAAATACACATTTGTGTGGATTGAGTCGTATCTTGTAGTGTCGGCGACGTAGAAATATCGCTCTTAAATGTTGCGGATGATCAGTCCACTTTCGCGAATGAGCTGGAAGGTCGTCAAGGTATGGTTGAACGATGTTCTTGATGTCATGGAAGGCATAATTCATTGCCCTCTGAAAGGTCGCCCCTGCATTCTTTAAACCAAAGGGTAATTTTCGATATGCGAATGTGCCCCACGAACAAATGAATGCAGTCTTTGACTGGTCGGCGGATATTTATTTGATTATACCCCGAAAATCCATCCATGAATGAAAAGATTTCGCATCCGGCGCATTCATCAATTATCTGGTCGATGAAGGGTGTAGGGTAGTTGTCTTTCGGACAAGCTTGATTTACATCCCTATAATCGACACACACTCTAATTGTCCCTTGTTTCTTCATAACAGGGACAATATTCAATACCCAATCGGTTAGAGGAACCGGGTAGATGAAACCAGCATGGAGAAGTTTTTCAACTTTTGCCTTAATGGCAGTGGCTTTCTTGGGGTGCACCTGTTCAACGATATTCGAGTCAATGCGTGGCATTTCATTATATGACCAAGCAAAGACATCTCTGAATTTGCGAAAAATAGCGTTGTATATTTCCAGTTCTGAAGGAGAACAACATTTGTCGACATAAATATTCTCTACAACATCCGTTTTAGTCGAGATATTTATGGCTATAGTCTCTTCAATGTTGGATAAGTTTCGCTCGGAATCCACCGTATTTACAGTATTTGAAAGGAATTCAAAAACTGAAGGATGATAAAGGTCATCTTGAGTATCTTCTCCATAATATGGAAGAAGGGAACGATGGTGGCAATCATTCCATGGTGCCCCTTCAATCAACATTGATTGTACAATTCCTTCGTCGGTTCCATGCACTCGCGACCAAGGATCTGAAAGGGTACCATATTCTCTAGACCTATCTACCCAAACGCTTGATGAGCGTTGATTCGGGTTTGCCTCCCATGCTAGAAACATTGATTGCTATAATACTTCTATTGGGCTTGGGGGCAAAACCATTGCATGATCCATGTTGATATCGTTTTCTGAAATCTTTGTGGAAGATATCATATTGCAGGTTCCTATCGATGCTACTTCCGCCAGATTGATTGGAGGTGGAAGAGAGAAAGTTCCCATTAGTATAAGATCTTTTAGTAGGCCTACTCCGATATTCTGAAGCGAATGGGGGCTTCCATGGATCATGGGAATGCTTCCTGTAACTTGTGAGCCATTGGGGAGGAAATTTTGTTGGTCGACGATTGTAATCCCCCCCTGAAAGGGAAATGCAATCTTTCTAAAATAGGTCGACACAACAGCTGCCATGGCATATATCCACGGTCTTCCTAGTAGGATGTTGTAATCAAAATTTCCATCGATGACTTCAACATCTATTTCTACTATTTTTCCCCCTAGTTCAACCTTCAAGTTATTTAGGATACCATATGGGGTATATATCCTTCTGTCGAATGCTTTTAATGTCGTCGAAGATCGCGACAAGGTTGGAGATCCTAAAGTTTTCCAGCAACTCATCGACATAATACATGTAGATTCCCCCTCATCAATAATTGTTCGATGAGCAGTTTTGTTGAGGGCTTTCACTTGAATAAGGAAAGCTAGTTGGGCTGGTAACTGAGGATCGTATCCTTTGTGGTCGAAGGATACAAGATTGGAATCCTTAGGATCAACCCCACCAATGGCTGATAACAAAGCCTGCCTTTGGGATGGGCAATTTTGTAGCACCTCAAGAGTCGACATAGCGGATGGCGATTGGGCCAAATCTTCCACTATGTTATAATGCTGCGCCGCTCTAGCGCGGGGATTAAACGTCGACTTGTGTACTACTCCCTTTGGCGGTTTTATTGTTAATTCAGGAATGATGGGTGGTACAACTTCTGTCGAAGTTGTTGTCGAACTACTTGGTTGATCTTTATCCTTGTCGTTCGACAACTACGGATTCCCGTAATCTTTGTTCCTTGTCGCAATCAAAGCATCATTCTGCTGTTTCGAAATTGACAACATTAGCACTTGAGACGGGGAAGCATTTCCACTATCAACCAGATTTTGTCCTGGATTTGGAAACGGATCAGTCAACACAGCTGAGGTTTTTGAACTTTTAAAGAATTTCTTAAGCTCAGCTCTGTATGGACAATTTGCAGTCCAATGATCCTCATCGCATATGTAGCATGGATTTTTTGGTTTCCTATTTCCAGGAGGGTTTGAAGAAGGTTTTTCAGGGGATGAATCATCCTGTTTCTTCTTCTTCCCTTTGCCTTGTTTCTTCTTGCTTCCTGGTTGTTTGGTTTCTTTGCCCTTATCTGTCGATACGGCATTTACTTCCGAAGCAAGAATTTCGTATTTTGCATTTTGATCTGAAATCTTATGGGCTTTCTTGGACGTAGCCTTTGTCGATTTCGCGTTTGTCGTGCCAATCACGCCATCGCCGGCATGAGAGTCATTGTTTGATTTAGGAGGAGGAGGAATTGAAAATTCCGGTCTAGGGGCGTCAGGTATTTTGTCGTAGAGCGTGCCAGACTGAGTATAGACCAAGTCCAGATATTGCGCACGAGCGATGACTTGCTCTTCCGTTACGACTCCCCCCTTTTCCACATCTTCCGTTGTAGGAAGTAAGGACTTGATAAACCATTCAGCTAATAGTTGATCAGGAACGTACGTTTTTACCATCCTACGACGACGTCGCCACTCATGTATATGATCAGATATGTGAGTGGCCGTTGTCTGTTTGAAGTTGGTTAGGAGTTTCGTTCCTGTTTCATACCTTATCGGTAATTGAAAATGGGTTAAGAAAGTCGTGGCTAAGGCACTGAAGTTGTCGAACGAAGCTCTAGGCAATTCAATATACCATTTTGCCGCTGGACCCGTTAACGTCCTCTGAAAAAGGCGAAGCCTTATCGAATCATCGTTTAGGGTGTTTGATGAACACCATAGATGAAATGTCATCACGTGATTCGATGGATCTTCACCTGGATTTCCATTAAATTTAGGAATATCTGATGGAAGTTTATGAGGGATCGCTGGCCACCAAGGGGCGTAAGCAATTGGATCGTTTGTTAACCGGTGTAAATCAGGTAACTCTAAAGTTGCCACGAATGGTAACTGTTGATTCAGGTTAGGTGAAGCATACCCAGGATATGATGGAATTGCCTGAGTAGTTGGTCTTTGCATACCAGCATAATGTAGTTGATGCTGGTACGACTGATACGGTTGGTGGACATGACCATTGTAAAGTGGTTGATTTTGACCGTTTTGAATGTACGGCTGTCCACTGTTCGCAAAGATCTGCTGCTCAGAACCTTGGTATACTTGTTGGAATTGTGGTTGTTGGTATTGCACCAGCCACGGTTGTGAAGCCATGTTCTGTTGCGCTATACTAACCGTTGGACCAAGGTGTGGGGTAATTGTACCCATTTGGACCTGTGTCACCCCACCAGTCGGTGATTGTGGTTGAGTCACAGGGTCAAGGGGCTGTTGCATTACAACCTGAGAAATCTGAGGTTGACATACAACAGGCAGCGTTTGAACTTGTGACACTGTCACAATAGCTGGTGTAGTCGGGATGTTCGACATAGGTACACATTGTTGCATAGAATACACAACTCTTGGTTGTTGGGGTAGTATAGGTACCCAACCACTTGATGTAACTCCAGTATAACCTGAATACTGTTGTGAACTCCCGTATGGATATCCTCCCGGAGGGGGTAATGAAAGGGCATACTGCCCCCCATACGGTGGTAATCCGGAACTCAAGGGGATTGTCTGCCCTTGGGGACTGGATTGCCCAAATTGACCTCCAAATGGATCAATTTGGCGAGTCTCAAAATAAGAGTTTCCAGATATCATTCCGGAGGAACAAATAGGAACGGACCATACTGTCGAAATAGCCCCTGGATGGACTAGTCGGGACAGATGGTACGCCGGCAAACATTGTCGGGACAGATGGTACGCGGGCAAACATTGTCGGAGTGACGGCAGGGAGTTCTGTTGTCGCTGTGTCAGTCGACACAGTCCTAGATGTTGATGGTTGTTCAGACATTTTGAGTCTATCCAAAAGATTACCAAGCGATTCTCCAGGAACTTCCACTGGTGGTAGACTAACTTCTGATGTCGAAGGAAATAGAGTGACCCCGACTCCAAAATGTGTTGGAGTACTTGCTTGCGGATCTTCCACAATTTCCTCTATCGCAATCAAACCAAGTGGAAGGGGAAGACCGTCAGGTCCGTAAAATATTTTTGGTGCCGAAGAAGGGGTTGAATTGACAGTGACAGATGTTTGAGGGGCAAGATTCTCCGAACCGGTTGCAGATGGAACTGGTTCAATAACACAAGTGTTTGCTCTCAGACTCGGATCAGTATCACTGTCCCTCTGTGGCTGTGTTGTGGTCACCAACAACCCCCCTCTTTGTTTGATATTAGTAATAACATCAAGCAAAGGGGGACCCTTAACCAAAAAATCCAAAAAATATTTTTGTTTGAAAAATCTTTTGTATTAACTCCCTAAGAGCTATATCGCGTCGCAAGGAAAAAAGGAGCGCTTTCCCAAAGCGCATAAACACACTGAGGAGGAGCGACACGAGAACTCATCGCATCGTGTGCATTAAAAGTGCTCAAAAGGAGAAAACCTAAAGAACCACCGATGGCCGATATGCGACGTCGCACGTCGCAATGTCGCATAAGCAGCACAAAGTGACAAAGCGAAAAACCTTGCGATCTTGCGATATTGCGATATGCGATCTGCGACCATGCAAAGCTGCGACCTGCGATCTATGGTGTGTGACAAATGAGACCATCAATTGTTGCGATACCACTTATTTACATCACAATCTTCGATGCTGCGATGCAAATCGCAGAAGCCATTCGTCGCAGGCATTCCTCAGCATGATCTGTGAGCCAAAAATTAGGCGCGCACCTTACGGGAAATTAATGATTGTACGCCTGTGTATCCAAAGATGATTATGTTGCGTTTTTCGAAGAGTCAATTCATAATGGGTGACATGATTATGCATTCATTAGAACTTAATTGCTTTCATGTCAATCTTTTCGTCTGTCTCTTTTCATTTACGTGAACTATAAGTCAGCAACTGATATAAATCTATATGCAGGAAACATCTAAGGAAAAGCGCCAGAACTAGAAGAACAGAGAGGATATGACTTCGCAGATGGATACCGCATACACTAGGACCGCGGATCCCAGAGTATCACTCAACAAATGCTGATGGAAATAGGCTATCTAGGACTCAGAGTCAAAGGCGCACAAAAGCAAAGCGTTTATGAAAGATCCTGAGTCCCAAATTGGGTAAAGCAAAAAGAAAAATGCTTAAGGGGAAATATGTCTCAGAAAAGCCTGGAACAAAGAATGGAAACAAGTTTCAATTGAGAAAATCGTTCAGGCAACAAAATCCCCAGCTCATTGAGTCATTCGCACGACCGGAAACCGAAATAGCAACAACACAATCAGTTTGAAAGAAATCTGAGTTGTACTAAGTATACACGCCGTGAAGACACTCCTCCAGAAGAACACTTTCAAAAATATCTTCTAGTTTGTCAGAAAGAGGTGCTAGCTCTTGTTATTTCTAATTTTCAAGCTTGAATAAAAGGAAAGGACAAGCAGCCGACTCTTTCACGGCGAACAGCGCATCGCTTACAACACTAAGGAGCAGATACAGAAATGGTTAGAAATTAGATTCAGTTTTTAGAAATAAATTTGTTTTAGTAAAAGGGCGGTCATTTGAAGCCGTTCCCTAAATTTGTGTAATTAAAATTAGCCGGTTAGTAGTATTTAACCCTTCTCATTGCATTGGAGAAGGGTCCGGAAATTTGTCAAAAAACTTGTCCTCAGAACATGCACTTTTGCACCCTCGGAGGGGGTTTTTGATGAATGGACGGATCAAGATTTATTTATGTTTGCATTTTAATACCTGCTACTGATGTTGCACTTCTGTACTCTTAGTAGGCATTAGAAGTAAGTAGAAATAGATCATTATTGCTTCAGGTCTGTGAGTATAAAGTCAGTCATAAATGGTACTTTTATCTCTTGACGAGTTTCTGCTTGCATTCTTAGAGTAATATACAGCTGATGTTGTTTATATGTTAACGTATGAATGAGTGGACTACCATTTGGCACTTTTGTATGGTGGAGTCATTGATTTGTGCTTAATACATGAATAATTGATTATGCGATATGTTGTTCACAACCGTTTTGCTTAACTTTTTATGCAGGATGGTTCATCTTAATTGATTTATATTCTCATAATAGCTGAATAATCTTCATTACCAGTTATTGTGTGAAATCTCTCTAGATCGCATAATGGAAAAAGTTCTATCCCGGGTTAGCGTAGATTAGATGTGTTGTTCTTGATAGATTAAAGTAGTATAAAATTCAGTCTCAGAGTTTAGAACTAGATTAGCTTAGAAATAATTCCATATTTTCATTATCATATTCTACACACACACACATCACCAAACTCTACACACACACACCCCCTTAGAACGGGAAGCTGGTCCCGTTATCCCCAGTCGGACCCGCTACACCAAATGGGCACGGAGCCGCCAACCAGGTTCCCGACCGGGTGGGTATCCCCCTTGTTGTTGACCCGATTTCAGGGCCCTCAACATATTTGGCGCTAGAAGGAGGGCATGAACTATGAATGGCACCTAAAGCAACATCTAAATACCATTCTGAGAGTAATACACCCTCATCAACTCCCTTGACTTCTCCAACACGGTTAAACCCGGAATTTGAAGTCGCTCGAGTATCTACCGCTGCTACATATTCGAATATATCAGACCAATCTATCTTTGAACCCCCTGAAATTCGAACTTTGATTCGTAAACTCCAGGGATTCTCTATTTTTAACCAGAAGTCTGATAAATCTAAAAGCAGCGTGACTTCGCAGTACAACCCTGCTCATCCCCTTACCAGATCAAAGAGTGAGAAATTTGGCATACAACCAAGTGAACTCCCTCTCCCTACCAGGAAAAGAGAAAGGAAAACACCACCAGAGTCTGACAGTCAGACTCCTTCATCCACTTCGTCCATATCAACTCCCTCACCGCAAAGTCAACCACCCACTCTTTCATTCCAACTCACTCACCCATCTTCTACAAACCTTCCTCTTCAAACATCAAAGATCTTAATATCTTCATCTTCTCAGCATCAGAGATCGTCTTCTGCACTTCCATTAATTAGCAGCTCAACGATGGCCCAGTCTCCATGGAACAATCCTGGGGCGGTTTTAATGCCTCCACCCCTGAGCCCTATACCGGCCCATCCTGAGAAATGGCTGCCTAAATTCAATCCGGAAGCAGGCATGCTAGCCGAGGAACATATCAATAATTTCATGCTTTCCGTTAATCTCAACGGAGTCACTAACGAAGACGTTGTTGTCCGGCTTTTCCCTTATACAATGCAAGGAACAGCCGGGTCATGGTACTTTTCGTTACCTTCCGGATCCATCACAAGCTGGGACATTTTTCAAAGTCAGTTCCTCACCAAGTTTGGTGATGACAGATCTACGGTGACATTGATCAATGACCTATCTAATCTTAAGGCTGAGGCTAGAGAACCCATTAAAGATTTTAACTTACGGTTCAATAAGATCCTCAACAAAATCCCCGCTGCCTCACAACCCAGCGAGGAAGTAAGATGTGAATGGTACATCACGGCTTTACCTCCAAACTTGGCTATCTTCGTAGATAGGGCAAACAAGACCACCTTAGTCGACAACTTGACAGAAGCGTTAGCAGTGGAAAAATGCGTGGTAGCCCTAGAAAAGAGATCTGCTATAGAAGAATGCAAATCTAAGAAGATCTCTTTCAAAGAAGACACCAAGAAGAAGCAAACGAAAGATCCTTTCGATTTGGAAGGATTACAAAAAGTGTTGAAAGCCATGTCAAATGAGATGATTGATATTAAGAAACAAGTAGCAGAGACTTCTTCGAAAAAGCCCTTTAGGACTTTTAAAAGAAATCCTCCCATGGAGGTAAGACCACCTAGTGTTGTCTCAAACGTTGAATCTGAAGAAGACGAAGAAGAAGAGAATACCACTGAAGGGCAGACCGACGAGGAAGAGGTCGTAGAACTACAAGGAATGTGGGACTTCATCCTCCCACAAGAAGAGGATCAAGAAGCATTTCCTGTTAGCACGAGAAGCAAAAATCAACTTGATCCTCCCCTGACTACCCCAAAACAAAAGGGCGCAAGCCCTGCAACAAAAGAAAAGGTCGCAACAAAAAAGACAACTGCTAAAGCGACCCAGATTAGCCCAGTCCAATCTGATCAAACGCCTCCATCAAGAACACTAATAGTGTCGGATGAAATGGAATATAACATCATTGATGATATGAAGAAGACTAGGGCTAATATCACTCTGTACGAATTGAGTAAATTGAAACACCAGCCGAAAATAATGATGAAAGAATTACATGCTGTGCCTACTACATCTTTACCTACAGCTGTAGCTTCTCACAATCTGGGAAGGCCTCGAACCAACACGATCAATAAAATTGATCCAAATGACATCGCCTTGATTGGAGGAAGATCAAGATCTCATACTCCTCCTTTTCTTCTCACATATGAAATCTTCAACAAAAACGTGCACAATTGCTTGGTCGATTCTGGTGCTTCAACGAATATTTTACCCAGGTCAATATGTGCCAAATTGAATGTGCAACCTCAAAAATCCGCAGTACGTATAGTTCAACTTGATCGATCCCAAGTCGAAGTGATTGGTGAACTCAATCAGGTGACCATAAGATTGTCGTCTAACCCAAAAGTGTGTCAGGTTATCGACATTCTAGTAGCTGATATCCCTGAGTTCTATGGTTTGATTCTTAGCAGGGATTGGTCGGAAAAACTCCACGGATATTTTTCAACCGATTGGTCGCACATGTGGTTACCATACAATGGTAAACCAAATCAGATAAAGGTTGAACGAGAATTGCACCAAAAATACATAGTGACAGAACTGGAAGGAGAAAATGAGGCCATAACGTACAATAGCAGCATTGTAGGCAATTATGCAATAGATTCTTTCCTAGGTAATTTCAATGCTCATATTTCACCATACTTAGAGAATTCAGTTTTATCCCAAGTTGAAAATTTCTCCCAAACTGATGACTCAAAATGTTTTAGTTTTTTAGATAATTCTGTAAATACATCTTTATTTTGGAAATTATATTTTGACGGATCTAAATCCAATGAGGGGGTAGGAGCAGGATGCGTTCTGATTAACCCAGATGGGAACAAGATTATGCTCACATGCAGACTTGAGTTCGATTGCACGAACAACACAGCAGAGTACGAAGCCTTGGTTCAAGGCCTATACAAAGCAATCGGATTGAACGTTAAGTATCTTCAAGTCTTTGGAGATTCAGAGATCGTTGTAAAGTAGGTACGTAACACCATACATTGCCTGTCAAGTCATTTAAAGCATTATCAATCATTAGTTCAAGATCTCACTGCACATTTCGTAGCATTCAACATCTCGTCAATTCCAAGAATTCAAAACGCAAGCGCAGACCTGTTAGCTAACGTAGCCTCTAGACTTATCCCTTCTGAAGATTTTATTCCTAATAGGTTTTCAACAGAATTGATCTTTAGACCATCCATCCCTGACAATATCACCAATTGGAGAGTGTTCAACGACAATCCTGACATCGTAAATTTCCTTACTTCTGAAGGATCCTACTCAAATCAGATAATCGACAAAGACCACCATGATCACCAAATACAACAAAATGGCTCTGACAATGCTATACCGAAATCGGTGCTCAAGTTAGAAGATTTATATGATTTGAAAAGTCGGTTTAAAAGGTCTGCCAATGCTAAACTTTGCAGTTCTACCCTGAACTATGAATTAGTAAACCTAGGGACCGATCAGAAGCCACAAAACGTTAACCTAGGTCACGGCCTAGCCCCTGAAGATAAATCAGCATATATTCGTCTTCTGAGACAATACAAAAACGTTTTTGCCTGGAATTACGATGAGCTAAAGACATACAACACTTCTATCATTCAACATGTTATCCCTATGATTGACAATGAAAAACCTGTCCAGCAGAAGCTCAGAAAAATACACCCTAACCTAGAAAATCAGATAAAAACTGAGCTTAATAAGTTGTTGAGAGCCAGAATAATTTTCCCCGTAAGGCATTCTAAATGGGTATCCAATATGGTGCCCGTTAGGAAGAAAAACAGAGACATTAGAATCTGTATCGATTTCCGAAATCTCAACAAAGCCTGTCAGAAAGATAACTTTCCCCTCCCACCTATGGAGCAAATATTACAGGCAGTAGCAGGCTCAGAATTAATGTCATTCCTGGATGGATTTTCAGGATACAATCAAGTACTGGTGCATCCCGATGATTAGTTAAAGACTACGTTCCGAACCAAATGGGGCACTTATGCATATCGGAAGATGCCATTTGGTCTGATCAATGCCGGAGCTACCTTTCAGAGAGCCATGGACATCGCGTTTAAAGGGTTAGTAAATAAATCAGTGGTGATTTACTTGGATGATATAACAGTGTACTCCAAAAAACGAAACAACCACCTCAAAGATTTGAAGCAAATCTTTCAAAGATGCTTGAGGTATGGGATTTCGCTCAACCCAAAGAAATCTTTCTTTGCGTTAAGCGAAGGGAAATTGCTCGGATTCATAGTGTCGAAATCTGGTATTCATATAGAACCCAACAGAATCAAGGAAATTTCCGAAATATCCATACCCCATAACAAGAAAGCCATGCAATCCTTCCTTGGACAGATCAATTTTGTCAAAAGATTTGTCCCAGATTTTTCACGTATTATTTCTCCCTTACAAAATATGATAAAAAAGAATTCAAATTTCAAATGGGGTCTAGATGAGCACGAAGCGTTCAACTTAATCAAACAAGCTATCATCAATGCTCCATCTTTGGCCACCCCAAATTTTTCGGAATCTTTTACCTTATACACTTTTGCCTCAAAGAAATCCTATGCCGCGATTTTAACCCAAGTAAATCAAGAGAAAGCGGAAGCTCCAATCGCATACTTTAGCTCGAACTGACAAGGTGCTGAAATTAATTACTCAGACATAGAGAAACAAGCATATGCTGTTTTCAAAGCGATCAAATATTTCAGACCTTTCTTGCTTAAAGCCCACACTAAAGTCGTAGTACCGTTTCCGGCGGTAAGAAACCTTTTGGTGCAGAAAGACGTGGGCGAAAAGAGAGCTAATTGGATTACCGCTTTACAAGAATATGATCTCGAGATCAAACCAGCAAACATCGTAAGAGGTCAAGGCTTCTGCAAGATGTTAGCCGGAGCATCGCAAATCCCGGAGAACTCATCTGAAGAGGTACAAGCGTACGAGGTAAACATAAACGATGCAGAATCATCATATGCTGACACCATTTATTTTCTTAAGAACGGGTATGCTCCATCACGTCTGGATCATACCAAGAAAAGAGCTCTAAGATTAAAAGCTAAACAATACCAGCTCATAAATGATGTCTTGTTTAAAAGAAATTACGATTCTATGCTTCTTAGGTGTCTTGAGAAAACTGAAGCCGAAAAGGTTTTGCAGGAACTCCACGATGGACCAGCAGGCGGACACTATGCCGGAGATGCGACTGCACATAAAATCTTGCGTGCAGGATATTATTGGCCCACGCTATTCAAAGACTCATACAATCACATAAGGAAATGCCAAGTCTGCCAGACTGCTGCAGGAAAACAAAGGAAACCATCCATGCCGCTACAACCAGTCATCATCGACCAACCATTCAGTCAATGGGGTTTGGACATAATAGGTGAGATCGTTCCTCACTCTTCTAAGTAGCATAAGTATATCCTTACGGCAACTGATTATTTTACCAAATGGGTAGAAGCAGTTCCTCTCAAGACAGTTCATTCTGAAAATATTATTGAATTCATAGATCAATTTATCATCACTAGGTTTGGATTGCCAACAGCATTAATGTTTGATAACGCTTCATATTTTTCTGGAAATACTATGACTGAGTTTGCGCTTAAAAGAGGGTTCAAACTGAAATATTCTGCCAACTACTATCCGCAAGGTAATGGATTGGCTGAATCAACAAACAAGAACCTAATCAGAATTATCAAAAGAACAGTCGACCAAAACCAAAGGAATTGGCACAAAGCGCTGGTAAATGCTTTATGGGCTGATAGAATCACGAAGAAAGCTTCAATCGGCACTTCTCCCTTTAATTTAGTTTATGGGAGAGAAGTGGTTCTTCCAACTCACCTAGTCATTCCCTCTTTGTCTTTAGTGCAATATATCGATGAAGTATCTACTTCCTCTTTACAATTAAGACAAATGGAAATAATCAAACTAGAAGAACAAAGAGAACAAGCTAGGAAAACCCATGCTCATCACCAAGCGCTAATAAAATATTCTTTTGACTCAAGCATCATAACCAGAAAAAACTTTCAGATGGGTGATTTAGTTTTGAAATGGGATAAGGCTCATGAAGAAAAGGGCAAACATACGAAATTTCAAAAGCTGTGGCTTGGCCCTTTTCAGATTGTAGAAGTCGTAGGCCCGTCTACATTCGTGTTGCAGGATCTGGCAGGAAGGAGAGATTCTTTACCTGTCAATGGACTGATTCTTAAATTATATTTTCCATAGAAGAGAATTCTTCTAATTTTTGTAGGATAGATTTAGTTTTTAGTTTTTATTTTGTTTTGTTTTTCTCTTTTTATGAATAAAACCCGTTGTAAATGATCATTTAAAAAGGATTCATGAAAGAGCACGCCAATTCTCTATCAGATTTTGATTTCGCTTGTACAAATAGCAAAATTTTTGAAAATCTGAATTTTATTATTGACAAATAGAGTTAACTTCACTTTGATTACGATACTCGTTTCAGCCTCTAAAAAACTTTGACAAAAGCAACCTTTGGTAAAAGAATTGTTTTGTATCAGCACCACGAAAGGTATCATCAATAATAAAATAAGCATTCTCTGCAAAGCTGTTGTTTTCAAAAACTCTATTATTGTCGTCCAGAGCTTTCTTAAGGAAAAACAATGACTTCCTCCCTGCTAAAAGGAAATTACAGCATTCAGAGAAACAATCCAAACAAAACACTATATCTCAAAGAATAAGAGGTCTCATCACGAGCCGGCTTATCATGATCACAGATATTATAACTTGCTGACTTTGCCAGTACTGTCTATCAAAATAGGGCAACGACTTAAGATTGTTGCAATCAAAAGACAAGAGGTCTCATCACGAGCCGGCTTGTTCAGCAAAAGTGTAAATCAGGTGAATGACTGTGTCATAATTTGGCCACCAAACCAAGACATTGTTCTTTAGAGAATTAAAAAAGGAAAAGTGTGTCAAAAAGGATTTTTCTCTGGAATGTTGCGAGTAACCTCAAGCAGGAAAAAAGATCATTTCTGGATAACATGGTAACCCTATCGAGGCTATGGATGCTTGCGGGCAGCAGAGGCTCTACCTACGACAAATGAGCATACTTTTAAGCCAGTACGCAGAGAATACCTTATTTTATCTTTTATCAAGACCAAGTAATGTCTGATGCGAATGCAAGAAAAAACCTAAGGAAGCAAGAAATTGGGATATAAAAAGGGTTGAGACAAAATATCGTCGATAAGGTGAGGGGAAATCTACTCTATCTGTCCATAACAAAATTTAGACATATAAAAACTTTTGTTGTTTCGGAAGTGAACGGTCAATAGAAATGCAGAGATAACTGGTTCTTCACAGTGAATCGCCATTGTTGTGGTCACCAACAACCCCCCTCTTTGTTTGATATTAGTAATAACATCAAGAAAAGGGGGACCCTTAACCAAAAAATCCAAAAAATATTTTTGTTTGAAAAATCTTTTGTATTAACTCCCTAAGAGCTATATCGCGTCGCAAGGAAAAAAGGAGCGCTTTCCCAAAGCGCATAAACACACTGAGGAGGAGCGACGCGAGAACTCATCGCATCGCGTGCATTAAAAGCGCTCAAAAGGAGAAAACCTAAAGAACCGCCGACGGCCGATATGCGACGTCGCACGTCGCAATGTCGCATAAGCAGCACAAAGTGACAAAGCGAAAAACCTTGCGATCTTGCGATATTGCGATATGCGATCTGCGACCATGCAAAGCTGCGACCTGCGATCTATGGTGTGCGACAAATGAGACCATCAATTGTTGCGATACCACTTATTTACATCGCAATCTTCGATGCTGCGATGCAAATCACAGAAGCCATTCGTCGCAGGCATTCCTCGGCATGATCTGTGAGCCCAAAATTAGGCGCGCACCTTACGGGAAATTAATGATTGTACGCCTGTGTATCCAAAGATGATTATGTTGCGTTTTTCGAAGAGTCAAGTCATAATGGGTGACATGATTATGCATTCATTAGAACTTAATTGCTTTCATGTCAATCTTTTCGTCTGTCTCTTTTCATTTACGTGAACTATAAGTCAGCAACTGATATAAATCTATATGCAGGAAACATCTAAGGAAAAGCGCCAGAACTAGAAGAACAGAGAGGAGATGACTTCGTAGATGGATACCGCATACAGCAGGACCGCGGATCCCAGAGTATCACTCAACAAATGCTGATGGAAATAGGCTATCTAGGACTCAGAGTCAAAGGCGCACAAAAGCAAAGCGTTTATGAAAGATCCTGAGTCCCAAATTGGGTAAAGCAAAAAAAAAACGCTTAAGGGGAAAGATGTCTCAGAAAAGCCTGGAACAAAGAACGGAAACAAGTTTCAATTGAGAAAATCGTTCAGGCAACAAAATCCCCAGCTCATTGAGTCATTTGCACGGCCGGAAACCGAAATAGCAACAGCACAATCAGTTTGAAAGAAATCTGAGTTGTACTAAGTATACACGCCGTGAAGACACTCCTCCAGAAGAACACTTTCAAAAATATCTTCTAGTTTGTCAGAAAGAGGTGCCAGCTCTTGTTATTTCTAATTTTCAAGCTTGAACAAAAGGAAAGGACAAGCAGCCGACTCTTTCACGGCGAACAGCGCATCGCTTACAGCACTAAGGAGCAGATACAGAAATGGTTAGAAATTAGATTCAGTTTTTAGAAATAATTTTTTTTTAGTAAAAGGGCGGTCATTTGAAGCCGTTCCCTAAATTTGTGTAATTAAAATTAGCCGGTTAGTAGTATTTAACCCTTCTCGTTGCATTGGAGAAGGGTCTGGAAATTTGTCAAAAAACTTGTCCTCAGAACATGCAGTTTTGCACCCTCGGATGGGGTTTTTGATGAATGGACGGATCAAGATTTATTTATGTCTGCATTTTAATACCTGCTACTGATGTTGCACTTCTGTACTCTTAGTAGGCATTAGAAGTAAGTAGAAATAGATCATTATTGCTTCAAGTCTGTGAGTATAAAGTCAGTCATAAATGGTACTTTTATCTCTTGACGAGTTTCTGCTTGCATTCTTAGAGTAATATACAGTTGATGTTGTTTATATGTTAACGTATGAATGAGTGGACTACCATTTGGCACTTTTGTACAGTGGAGTCATTGATTTGTGCTTAATACATGAATAACTGATTATGCGATATGCTGTTCACAACCGTTTTGCTTAACTTTTTATGCAGGATGGTTCATCTTAATTGATTTATATTCTCATAATAGCTGAATAATCTTCATTACCAGTTATTGTGTGAAATCTCTCTAGATCGCATAATGGAAAAAGTTCTATCCCGGGTTAGCGTAGATTAGATGTGTTGTTCTTGATAGATTAAAGTAGTATAAAATTCAGTCTTAGAGTTTAGAACTAGATTAGCTTAGAAATAATTCCATATTTTCATTATCATATTCTACACACACACACACATCACCAAACTCTACACACACACACCCCCTTAGAACGGGAAGCTGGTCCCGTTATCCCCAGTCGGACCCGCTACACCAAACGGGCACGGAGCCGCCAACCAGGTTCCCGACCGGGTGGGTATCCCCCTTGTTGTTGACCCGATTTCAGGGCCCTCAACAGGCTGTTGAACTTCTTCTGTAGAGGCAAGGTTTCCAGAAATGTTTGGAGTAACCAGAATCTCGGATGTTGTTGGAACACTTGTTCTAACTTTAATAGGAGATTTCAAACCGGTTAAACGAGTTCGCTTTGTCCGTACTGTTTTTGATTCCGGAGACAAAGACGGTTGACTCGTAAGCCTCCGTGAATGACGGGGTTTCAATTGAATTTCTTCCACGATTGCGGATTACTCGATCAACTAAAATAAAAAAGGGGAAATATGTTTCCGAATTAAATGAATTTTAGACGCTTTAGACACAACTTGTTTTTTCAGTTTTTAAGAGTCGAGAAAAAACAAAAGATGACTCTAGTCTCCTTCGATTTTTAATGAGCCTGAAGTGACAAGTGCTCAGATGGACCTTTTCCGTTAAGGAGTCTGAAAAGGAATGAAAGGGACTGCTCTGGAGTTCTAGGTAGAGGGTGTGCCAAACCAATCGCAAAACCGCAGAATACTTTTTAAGGTACGGGCGGTCAATCTTCCCGAATGTTGTGTTCAGTGCATTGCGATCAGTAGGGCGGCCGACACGGCTTCCTATGGATAAAGGTTTTATGCCTATAGGGGTCTCCCAATATATACTCGACGGTACGTGGGAGCACAATCCATACTGGCACTTATCGTCTCACAGTGGAGGAATCACCCAACCAACAGTGAGGATAACAGTTACCAGGCTTTACGACGCCGGAACACGTCTCTAGCCTAGACCACTATGTTGTGCGTTAAGTTACAAAGCGTTGTTAAGTTCATTCAATTTATTTTAGGTTGATCTTTCTTAGAAGTTTGCCTTTTTGGATCACCACGAGATGTAGATACAATTCCTAAATGCAGTCTAAAGATGATAAGCAAGCTTTTATCTCTTTTCAACAATGAAAATCCTAGCTACAAGGGGAAAAGAAAGACACAATCTTTTCTCAAAGAGCATAGAGCACACTGTAAATGCACTTTTCCTAAATCAAACCATACAAACTGTCAAAATGCAAATGCACTTGTGCATGTATTTGTTTTCACTTTCTTAATATTGATGCCTAAAAATAAAGTTGTACAAATTTGAATTCGATTTCAAGTGAAAACACAAACAAGTTTCTTTTTGAAATCAAAAAGATGATTACGACACTTTATGATTTTGAAGTAAACACTTGTTTCGACACTATAAATTCACAAATTCAAACCAAAAGACAAAAGTAAAAGCGCAATCAATTGTCAACAGCAAACAAATTTACTCCTAAGATCAAAACGACACGACAGGTCTAGATCTAAGGGCGACAGTATGACTAGTTTACTTTTGTAATGGGAAACTGCAAATGATGTAACAAATACACAAAAATAAATACAGTTTCTTTTATACAACTGAGGCAGAATTAAGGCAAAGAAAATGGGTTTTCAGATAGGTACACACACTGATAACAGGCTGCAAAAATCAGAGATAAAACTAAACAAAATGAAGCAAAGAACCACAGCTGCACAGGGCAAAGGCTGATCAGCGCACCTGTTGCACAGAGAAACTGAATTGCAGCGTAGGTAGCCCTCTCGGGACCTGCGTTGAAATGCAGAACCTCTTCACAGAGCCTGCGCTGAAGCAGAAACGAGAATTTTCTCTGGGTTCTGGGTCACGGTTTGCAGTTTAATCTATGGTTTTTGGCCGGATAAAAGCTATCAGTAAGGTACAATTAGAGGGATGATTTAAAGGAGGACTAAGAGCTATCACAAAGGGAAATTAGAGCATTTGTGGATCAGCTGTTCAGATCATAGACAGGCCCAGTGAATGGACTAGAGTAGCAGATCTCTACTTTGCATTTGTAAATGGCAAATGCAGTTCGATTCGCCACTCCTAAGTTTATGAGAAGAACCACAATAGAAACACAAATAAACTAACTAGATACGTTCCCCAGCGGAGTCGCCATTTTGTTGTTGGGAAAAGTATCTATTCAGAACGCCCCTATCCCACTCTAAGGTGTGACAGTGCCTTAGCAACAAACAAGGAAAACTACTTGAGTATTCTTCTTTATGAAATGTAAACGAAGAGGAAGGATAAACTAACCTGTGTCTTGCGCTAGTTTGTTGATCCAATCGCTCCTCTCTTCAATAGCTCCCAGCTCCCTGCTCCCTTACCGGCCCAGCTTCGCCAAATTCCTGCAAGATCACAGAAGAGAGAAACTACACGAGGATATAGATTTACATTCATAAAAAGCTTAGGATCAGATTAAGCTAAACATGCAAATATAACAAAACATCATTGATACACAGCATGTAGGAGAAACTCAAATAGTTTTATTGATATGATAAGAAAGTCCAAGAGGAGATACAACCAAGTGAGTCCCGATCCAGCATCTACCTCCCAGCAAAGGAATCCCTTCCTCACCTCCAACAAAGCATAAATCACCCAATGTACTAATCTCAATCTCAAACCAACAACAATTCTCTGCAAAGTACAAAATTTCCAGCCTCTGGATCTCTGGGATGAGGGATCCATATATAGATGTAAGCAGAGAGGATGAGTCAGCATATGTTTTGACTTGTGGCTTTCTCTCTATCAGTTCTTGCTTCCACTTAGAGACTGAGAGCCTCTTACTCATCACTGGTCGAATTCAGTGAGGCAAGTGTCATTGGAGAAGATTCTGGAAGCTTCCATTATCTCTCCACCTCGTTGAATGACTCTGCCACTTGTCATTTCCCACTCAACGCACCTGGGTAGTGCATTCAAGTGTGTTGCAATGCACCTAGACAGTGTATTTGGGTGCTTTGCAATGCAGGCAGCTAGTGGAGCATCTGAATTGATCTTGATTTGACTAGTTCTGAGTAGTTTTTGGTGGAGAACTTCTGGGAGAAGCTGTCATTGGTTGACCTTATTTCTTTAGGAGCTGGAACAACATCTTTAGGGACTTAGGATCCCTTGATTTATGGACATTTCGTGCTCAAAGTTGTAAGGCACAAAAATGTCTATAACACTTGAAATGCAAAGTCTGAAGAATGATAGAACAATTTGACTCGAGGTGCACAAAGAGGTATGGTGTTTGAAATTTAAAGGTTAGGGGCATGACAAATACCATTTCCCAATCTTTGCAAACTATATTGCAGGAGTAGGGCTAATGCCTTTAAGGTCGGAGGCCCAAGCAGGACCAAGTGCGGGGCCTGTGTTGTGGTGCACTATATGTCAGGTAGCAGAAAACATAAGATGTATTGCTGTCATTTGCTACAAAAGTTTGTAAAAACACCAAAACAATTGTTCTGTAACTTCTGCACGTCGGTAGGGCATGACAAGTGTAACTACAGAAGTTATGAATTGATGATGGACAGAACACCCACCTATAGGGTTCAGGTAGAAATGCGGCCCCGTGACCAGAGCATAGGGATGGCGTGAACAAGCTTTTAGGGGCGCAGACGAGGCCGAGGTGGAGGAGGACCTGGCAGAGGTCAGGGACAGCTAATCTGCTACAATTGTGGAGGACCAGGACACTATGCCCGTGATTGCACTAACCCAATGCATCCGTCATGCAAATATTGCACTTTGTTTGATCATGAAATGGAGGACTGTCCTATGCTGATAGCAAGGATACACGACAAAGGGTGCTACCACCACTGCTGACTCAGAACCTGTAGATGATGAGGTCTGAGTCTCGCGAAGAGGATCTGAATGTGAATATAGTGCTCCAAAGTGGCATTTCAATAGGGGATGATAAGGGGAAACAACCTGAAGACAAAACATGGGTTCGAAAAGCTCTGGAAAAGGAGTTTGAATTTTATTTGGAGTGTGCACGCGAAACGTTCATGGAAGCAAAGAAGAACTTCGTTGAGGCCTCCACCTCAGGGAGCAAGGATAAGCATGATCAGGAGATGGAACCTTCTATAATTATGACCTTTATAGAAACCTACATGAAGCTGCTACGTGATAGCAAGGATGTGAAGGGATTACAAGAGCTTATAAATAGATGCACTGGAAACACTCCAGGTGAACCGCGCGTGGTACAAAATATTGGTAAGCATAAAACATGGACAGGACGAGAGGTGAGACTGACCGCGTAGACAGGAGAATATGAAATGGATCTGGGGTTAGACGTAAACGTTCTACCAAAGCAGACTTGAGAGTGGATGGGAAGACCTATGCTGTAGTGGTCTCTGATTTAGTTAAGGATGGAAAATCAGCAAAAGATCATCCCCATGGGATGGCTGCAAGGGGTGACTATAGATATTGAAGGCGTGAGCGCGTTGGATAACTTTGAAGTAATAGAAATTGTGGATGATAACAACCCTTACCCTACGCTCCTTGGCATTGATTGGGCTACTGATATGAATGGAGTAATCAACCTAAAGAAGCGAAAGATGATTTTTGAGAAGAAATTACTCCGCATAATAGTACCCCCAGATCCTCCTCAAGGATTGCACTATACTAAACCAGTGTGTGATTATAAGAGCGCTTACGACTTGGACTGTATATATAAGATAATAGTGCGAGACCAAGATTGGGTGAATTTGATAGTGGATGGAAGAATTACATGGGATTGTGAGAGTTCCTGCAACTTAGACTCTGACGAAGAATTATAGAGATGGCAGAATCAGTTACATGAAGTAACCACACTGAGCTGTAACATGATGACCCAGTTGCTACACTGTGTCATCAGAAGTATTAAATCTGCCCACTTATGATGGACTGAATGATGTATATGTATTTTTGGATGCATTTGAGAGGGAGGTACCAGAAAAGCAGCGCTTCCAGGCTTTGGACTAGGCACTACGCGCTACGCCTGCAAGATGGTGGGGTATGCACAAGGGTAACTTTGATGATTGGCGCGAGTGTAGGAGGATGATGAGAACATGCTTTGGGAAGACGAAGGTACAAATGACAGACGAGTATGACAAGAAGGATGATCCGCGCCCACACTTGGCCGAATGGGCTTAGGCTTATGGAGCAAAGCCCCAACTGGAATGGGTGCAATTGTTCTGTCATACCATAGATGTCATCTCGATGAACTGGTACTTGGAAATAGAGATTTTCCATGGTACAGGTAAATGGGATATTCAACGCGAAGGATTCATAATGACATTCAACTTTGAAGACAGGTTTGACTGTATTGATGAAGCTCTATAAGAGGTGAAAGCAGCAATCTTTAGGATACCGCAAGATCCTTTGGACCTAATTCAACCTGATTGGACCACTCAATTGAGCCACATTCTGGAATGCTATAATGTGACCGCTGAAGATGAAAATATTCGAAAGATTAACATCCCTGAAATAGAGGGTCATCGCGAGGTTGAGGGACTGTAGATTGAGAATCCTAATATAACCGCACCACTGAAAATGAAGCAGGTGAATATTGGTATGGAGGCGGAGCCCAAATTTGTGAAGATTGGATATTATTGGGATGGCACGACAATGGATAAGGTCGCTGAATTTCTCTGCAAATACTAGGATTTGTTCCCTACCAAGTTTACGGAGCTAAAAGGGATAATAGGAGACCCGGGCGTTATGAAAATAATGTTAAAACCCAATGTGAAACCAATTAAGAAAAGACATTATCATCTCAATCCAAAGTATAAGGAGAAGGTCCACTTAGAGCTAGAAAAGATGCTCGTGGCAGGCATCATTGAGCCCATAGAAGAATCTGATTGGGTAAGCCCAATGGTGGTACGGGAAAAGAAGCAGAAGGATGAAATAAGGATATGCGTAGATCTTAGGAAGTTGAATGATGCTTGCATACATGATCCTTTCCCAACTTCGTTCACTGATGAGGTATTGGATAATGTAGGTGGCTAGGAAGCATATTTGTTCATTGATGGGTTCTCTGGCTACCATCAGATCAAAATCGCACCAGAGGATAGAAGCAAGACAACCTTCACGACTAAGTGGGGAAGTTTTCAGTACACTGTAATGCCTTTCAGATTGAAGAATGTGTCTGCAATTTTTTCACGTGTAGTCATTGCTGCATTCAAGGAATTTATTCATAAGTTTATGCAGGTGTAATTTGATGACTAGAATGTGTTTGGGCTGCTAAAATGCCATGTGTCAAGTTTGCGCCTGATGCTAGATACCTATCGAAGGTACCAAATCATGCTCAATTTGAAGAAGTGCCTATTTTGTGTTCCTTTTGGGACTCTATTGGGTCATGTGGTTTGTAGACAAGGAATAATGGTATATGCTGTGAATATTACGGTGATACTTAACTTGGATGCACCGAAGAGTGTGAAACAGTTGCGTGCAACCTTTGGACATACTGGGTATTATAGGAAGTTTATCAAGGGTTATGCCCAGATCACCGTGCCTATCGAGAAGCTGTTGAAAAAGGATGTCACATTCTGTTAGAATGAGGATTGTAAGAAAAGCTTGGATGTATTGAAATAAAATATGGTCATCGCACCAATTTTAGTCTTCCCTGATTGGAAGAAGGAGTTTCATGTACATGTAGATGCGTCATGTATAACACTGGGAGCAGTGCTAACACAGGCTAGCGGAGGAGAATTGGATCATCCTATAGCATTCACAAGCAGAAGGTTATCCAAGGATGAGAACTATTCCACCACCAAGCACGAGGGGTTAGCCATGGTATACGCGCTCCAGAAGTTTAGACACTATTTCCTAGGTGGACATTTTAAGATGTACACGAATCATTCTGCGCTGAAATACCTGGTCAATAAGCCTGTGTTGGGGGCGAGAATTTGTAGGTGGTTGTTATTGTTCTAGGCGTATGATTTTGAAGTCAATGTGAAGCTTGTATGACTGAACGTGGGACTAGACCATCTGTCGCACATCGAAACAGGGGAAGAGCCCACTAATTTGGAGGAGGGATTGCCTGACGTGTAGCTATTTTCTGTGCATGTCACGAATGTTCATTTTGAAGATATCATACACTTCCTAACGACAAGAACTGGCCCAAAAGGTTACACCATCCATAAGAAGGAGTTAGTGGTGCGTGCGGCAAACTTTTATGTCATTGCTAGGCATTTGTACAAAATGGGGTCTGATGAAATATTGCGAGGATATGTATCGGAGGTTGAAAGGAGCAGTATCCTCGCAGACACTCATGGGGGTGCTGTGAGATGTCATTATGCAGGAAGAGTGACCGCGTACAAGATTTTACCTGCAGGGTTGTGGTGGCCAACCCTCCATCGGGATTCAAGAGCTTATTGCAAGGCTTGTGATGTGTGTCAAAGGATGGGCAAGCCATCATGGAGGGATGAGCTACCTTTGAATCCGCATATGACATTACAACCCTTTGAGAAATGGGCAAGAGATTTTTTGGGACCCATTCAAACCCAAGGGAAGAAGATGGGAGCATAATACATTATCACCACGACTGAGTATTTGACTCGATGGGCAAAGGCACAACTTGTGAAGGATTGCACAAGTACGACTACTATGAAGTTCCTCTTTGAGTATGTACTGATGCGATTTGGGTGTCCAAAGGTTCTGATTAGTGACTGTGGTACACACTTTTTGAATGAGACGATTAGCGCGCTGATGGAGGAATTTTAGGTATATCACCAAAAGAGCACGCCTTATCACCCACAGGCTAATGGGACGGTGGAAGCATTCAATAAAGTGCTGGGGAACACATTGACTAAGGTTTGCAATGCTTAATGAAGTGATTGGGACCTGCACATACTCACAGTACTATGGGCTTATCAGATGACATGCAAGAAGTTGACTGGACAGACACCCTTTAGGATTTTATATGGCTTTGAAGTAGTGATGCCCATGGAATACATTGTGCCTAGTCTGTGCATAGCGGCACTCACGTGTATGACAGATCGTGGAGCCTTGGAAGAGAGGCTCGAGTAGCTAGCTAAGCTTGAGGAAGAAAGATTCCTAGTTGGATTTCACCAATAGGTCCAAAAGCAGTGGTGAGCACCAATATTGTAGCAATAATGCTTCAACTCCTGCGGCTTCCTAATTTACTTTTATCAACCCAGTAGTTCGTAATAAACTTGGAAGCGACGGTGCTATATGCACAAGTACTAGCTCTTACTGCAAGCTGTCACTTGGTCAGCTAGCACAAGATCACTAGGAGCTTAAGCCAACTTCTATGGATTCTCAGAAGAAGCTTTTAACCGTGATGAAAGAAAGCTAACTCTACAGAGGCTATTCTATTTGCAGAAAGAGAAGGAAAACTGAAATGTAATGCAAACCCTAGAAAACCCTAATTTACCCACTAACCCACTTTTGCAGAAAAAGAAATGAAAATGGATGGAATGAGTGCCATTGACTACTGAAAAGGTAAATTGCATTGATTCAAGTGACTTCTGAAAAGAAATGAGAAGAAAACATCTTTTTGTGCTTTTGAGTGTTTTTATGTGAAATTATTATGCTTGTGATTTATCTGGTTGTGATTGTAAAGAGGTTCGGTGGCGAAGGAAGATGGATTTGGCTTTTGCAGAGGGTGAGGAAGTTGTGGAGAGGTCCTAAGAAGTCCCTAGTACCTTTCTGAAGACTTTCATAGTGACCAGACTTCGAAAAATCACTCACAGGAAATTCTACATGAGGCTGCAGGGGATCTACAGGAGGATCTATAGGAGGAGGCCGAGAGCTATTTTTGGAGTTTTGAAGGTGGAAAATTGGTGGAAAAGGGTAACTAAAGGCTAGACAAAGGTGTTAAGGTGTCTGGAGCTGGTCAAGGAAGATCAAGAAAGAACAAGATGTTTCGATTTGTTCAAATGGCAAGAAAGAATCTTATGGAGAAAAAAACAGAAATTAGGTTAGATTGGCGAAATGTTGCGAATGACTTGGGAAATCTATGAGAAGTGAGTTGATGTTGGTTTTTTTATGGATGTATGGTGAGCTGAGGTGTCCTTCAGGAGATCTACAAATCTACTTACAAAAACTGTTCAAAGAAAGGACTAAAACCTGAAATTTCTCTAGCTTGACCTAATTTCTGACCTACAAATAGAAAATGTTGAACAGTAACCTGTGAACAGAAAAGCATGTAGAGATATCTATGGTAAAAGAATAGGAAATGATCTAGGTAACTGAAACTGAACCAATATATCAATATTTCCAAACCAAGTTATCACACTAGCAGTTGCATGGAAGAGCAAAAATTGTATTTTTGGTGGTAGCAGTAGTGCCTTGACCTCAGGTCATAGTCCCAGGAAGGGAGAAAGGAGATCAGGGCTTGCTATTGACCTTTTTGAATCTTATTCTGTCACTACAGTAACCTACTTGAGCAACTGAAACAAAAAAACAACTATGCTAACCATCAAAAGCAACCTAATCTAACAAAGTAAAATGAACCTATGCAACAGAAATTAACTCATGAATTGAAGAAAAAACATATAAGTACACAGTAGGAGGTGCTGGAAAGCTTGGATTGGCCCCTAACCCAAGAGCTTCAGCCCTATGAAAGAGATCAGTGCTGGCTCACAAACTGTTTCATCTTCATTATCAAAAATAACGGTCACATTACATAAACTGTTCTCAAAAAGGAACTCGAAAATGAGTTGAACACAATGCTGCACAAAAGTGAAAAAATCTACTAATGACTGGCTAAACTACTGAGGCTCTAAGCCCCCTTATTTATACGAATGGAGACCTCCAACATTCCTCCTAAAATCAAGGAGCTTGGCTTCCTAGAATTGGAAATAAATAGTAGTGCTTCTTTACTTGCTCGACTGCCCCTTGGAATCATCAATGTGGACCTTTGTGCTCCAAGTTGCTAATGGGGGATTTGAGGAAAGGAGTCATAAATGAAGGAGACACCCCCCTACAAGTCCTCTTCCCTATTATCCTCAATTTTTGGCTGCCATTTGCTCATATATCCTTTGACTTTGTCCAAAATTGACCAAAAAAACCTGCATAAAGCACACATTAGACTACATGGCCAAATGACTAACCCAATTCACTCTATTAGCATAAATATATTCAAAAACATGCAATAAACTAATGAGAATGGTGGATTAAGTCAAACTAAGAGGCAAAATGAGCCCATATAATTACCCATTTCTGGGGCTCATCATCACCCCCTATTGAATGGATTGCTCATCCTCTGAACAACTAGTCTAATTCTTCATCCTTGACGGCTTTGATAGATTCCCTGACATCCCATGCCTCTGATGTGAAATCTTCCTCTTTATCATGGAAACTTTCCTTTCTATCCACTTCTTCCCACTGTTTCTGTTCTTCGTCCTCTTTTACTCCTTCCAGCAATCCTACCAGCAGTGGAGGACTGAATTTAAGGCCAATCCAAGTGGCCTTCAAACTTTTCATTGAGTGCTTATACAGGGGCACTCTCCTCATGGCTTCCCTGATCTTGTTTGGGGAGTGATACTCCTTGATCCATAGGCTGTGTGGCAATGTATTCCACCTTCTCATGTAGGCATGAATGCAGTCATCTCCAAACAATATCTCCATGTCCTCGAAATGAGCAATAGCCTAGGCTTGCTTGTCAACATAGTCAGGGACAACTTGAGGATTAGCTGCAAGGTGTTGGTGGGCATAGATGAGAGCCATGGGTTCTACTGGTTCTACTCTAATCATCAAGGGTTCATTCAGTTCTTTTTCCATCATTTTCTGGATTTCTACTGCCCTTTTCTCTTCATGGCTCATCCAAGATGCCATAGCCATCAGCTGCAAGTCTCCCAACGCAACATTTGGATCCCATAAGTTCATGTCAGTAAGTGCCATGTTGTGCAAGTAAAACTCTGCTAGCTTTGCTTTGTCCTCAGCTGAACTGTGATCACATAAATGCATGAATTGGCCATAATCCTTGAGGTACACTGCATATGATTATGCTAGCTACCTACACTGTAATGCCTCCATAGCCCAGTTGGCCATGCAGGCTAACTGGGCTTCCTTTTCCTGTAGCTGCCTTCTCAAAATCAACACCTCAATTTATGCCTGGGATTCCCTTTCCTGTTGCTGTTTTATCAATGTTTCATTGTCTATTTGGGGTTCCTCTTCCTGTTGCTGTCTTTTTAATGTCTCACTGTCTGTCTGGGGTTCCCCTTCCTATTGCTGTCTTTTTAAGATTGACAGCTCATTTCCTCCTTGAGATTCCCTTTCTTGCAGTTGCTTCTTCAACATTTCATTTTCTTCCTCCAATTGAGCTCTTCTGATGCTTTATTTATGCCTGACTATGCTCAATTCTTTAGCCATCTCTCTCAACTTGTTTTCCATGTGCCTAATGTCTTCCACCCCTTTTGATTTTGCAATCTGCATCCATGTATGGGTCCCGACTCTTTCCTTTTCCAGCTCGAGGAAAAGAGGGACTGCAAACTTTTGTGGGATGATTTTCCCACCTTCTAGAAGGTTGTAGTAGGAGCCTAAGTTAGGCTGAGGTCCAAGCTCTGGTATTGATTTTGCCTTGTCTTTCTCTTTGGTCTATTCTTCTGCCTTCTTTTCAAGTTTTTCGGTTTCTTGGAGCTTTACAAATGTCTCCTATAGAGAGGTTTGTGCCTCCTGTAGGACTGTTTTAGAGTCCATTAGTTTGATCCTTTCTTTCCAAATAGAGGTCTTAGGACTTACTCTTTCGTAAGGGATGGGGGTTTTGGAGGGAGATTCCTCCCTTGTTACAGTAGGGACATCCTCAATGATGATGGGCTCTTTTGAAGGTGGCTAAGGCTTCCCCATCTTGATTCTAGTGATGGCTGTCTCTTCCTTTTTCCTTTGGGCTTGGCTGGAGTACTAAGTGCAGCAAGAACATTGGCTACCTCTCTTGCTAATGTCTCAGGGGACACTTCTTCTTGTTGTGTTTCTTCTTCTTCATCTATTGTTTTTCCTGTTTCTGCTGGTTTTGTGTCTATTGTCTCTGACTCTATTTTCTCCTCTGCTTGTTTAGTTTCTGCCTTTCCTGTGGCAGCCTTTTTCTTAGCTATCTTGGGCTTCTTCTTTTCAGTTCTTGGCCTCTTCTTTTTCTCTACTGTGGCTTTACTTTTTTCTGCTTTTGATGTTGTCTTCTTCTCTACTTTAGGCTTATTTGTGGTGGTGTCATGTTTCTCCTCTCCTCTCTGTTTTTCTTCTTTTGTGTGGGGTTCCTCTTCTTCATGGACTTCCTTCTCAGCTTCCCTTTTTTGTTCCTCATCTTCACTTCCAGATGGACTAAGGTCATCAGTGAGAGTTTTTATATCATCCTCTTTAGTCATGTTCTTGAAAATCTCCCAGGCTATGGGGATTATATAGGTGTGGAGGGCATCCTCCATTAGCAATTTAATTAGCCCATGGTGGTGGTTGAAGGGAAAATACCCCTAGGGTCCTTTGGGCTAAGACTCTACCAGACTGAAAATTGCTTATACAAAGAAACACACACACACAGCCATCTTTTTTACTTTTAAGCAAATTCTAATGTTTAGGGTACATACCTAAGGTCCTACGTTCGAGAAGACCGTTAGGGTGCAAACCCTTCTTGGAGTTCCCTTCTTCTTTCTTTGACCTGCAAGACAAACAAATCAAAAAACACAACAGTACATGTATAGAAGTTTATATATAAATCATCTTTATGCTATAAAGTTAGTTATAAAAAATCTTTAAGTAACCACTTTCATAAGAATTCAACACAAGAATCTCATAAGCATAAAGAAAGATTATTCGGGAACAAAGACGTGTTTCTTTATATATAAAGGCAAATAAAGTACATATATCGGAAAGATATCACCTGAACACCTTCAGCAGGCTCCAAGCAAGCTTCCTCCCGGATTCGTTCCAGCCTCCAGCCTCCAACAAGAGCTCCTTCCAAGTCTTACTCAATGATGATGTCAAGGATGAATGATCACCAATACACATGGAAACAAGGGTTTCCTATGCAAAATGGGGGAAGTGTAGGATGCACCAAGGACTTCAGACCTGGTCTAAGGGAAAAATCTCAGCATAATAATCTTGCTCTCCTTTCTCTCTCCCCTTGGCCTTCCCTTTGATGTCTTTTTATACCCTCTCCAAAGTAGTTTTTTAGTTAGGAGTTGGTTGGGAACAGTTGGGCCACGGGCACTAACAGGTGATCCAGCAGGTAAACCCGCGATCACCGCCCGAAAAAGAGGAAATTATATTTTTTTAAGTGTTTTAATAGATACACGTGGGTTGGGTATGACAGACCCGCGTGTACACGCGTTTAACACAGGGCAAAGTCGCGTATAGGGAATAAAACACTGTTTTTTAAATTTTTGGACCAGGTCTGGAAGGGGGGGTTGCCCTAGGCCATAAGTGCAGCATCACAAACCATAAGAGTGAGATTTGGAGCTATAACAGATGCCCCCTAATGTATGAGGTCAGAAGGGGAACATGATGGCCGAAATACATTAAGTAAGTACAAGGAAAGGAACTCTGCCGAAAAACCGAGGAGGACTTCACCAGAATTCAGCCTGCCAAGCCACCGAAAGGAGATCAGAAAGAAACACTGTCTGAGGCGGGCATACCCATGCTCAGGAAAAGTAAAGCATGTCCGCATATCAAGTACAAGCGGATCCACTAAGTATACAAGTATAAATGACTGTAAAATACATAATGGATCATCTGATCATAATGAGTAAGTACATGTCTGAATATCACATATAAAACTGTCAATGATGCTGAAAGATGCAACGGATCACTGAAATCAAAGACTGATCCCATAAGGTACCAACTGAACATGATGGAATAGGATGGTACTACACTGCAAACTCAGGTGCCAGCATATAGAATGTCGCCATGACTGACTGCAACATATAAGGTGGAATGGTATCAACTAGCAGCAACAGGAGCAACTGTCAAGTGAACCAATGAATGCTGATACAACCTGAGGTCTTCACCGACCGCCGTGGTACATTTCTACACCATGGGAATAAATGATCTGAAGTCGACCATGTGAGAAATCGTTTGATTACCGGTCATTGATGTATACAGTTAACAAACGCGAGACTACTCACCGATAATGATAATGAGCGTCAAGGTACCCAGTACAATCAAACAAGTGTGAATAGATGAGCTGAAGTCGAACACCTGTAAGAATCTATCAATCAGGAGACAATGATGGTTTCCCACTGTCGATAGCGAGGAATCTGCCACTAATGACTGCAAACCCCAAGGTACTGCCAAATGGACTCTAGATCTTTGCCCCAGAGCAATGAGTCGGAGTCGATAGGGAAAGATCCGCTAGAAGGAAGGCATTAAGGCATCCTCCATCAATCTAGCGCGAGTGTAACCCGTAGGCCAATAATGTGGAAGGAATCGGACGAAAAAGATGTAGTAACCCAACCGAAGTACGTTTCCGGCGTACACAAGATGTGGCTAGCGCACGGCAGAAACCCTCTGAACCAACCAATAATGAAAGCTGACACAGAGGCGAGGTATCCACCAATAGGGTCAAATGGAAACCAAGGTACTGCACGAATCCCAATGTGTGATAATGTATGCTGATGTCGAACACAAGGGAAACCACTCAGTCAAAGACCCATGATACTGATCGATGCTGAGCACAAGGTGACCTATCAATAATGAAAATAGGGCCAGGCTGCGGTCTCTAGGTCTGCCCTCAGAGCAATGTGTCGTCGTCGATAAGGACAAGACCCGCCAGCAAGAAGTCAATGGGGACCTTCTCAAACCGGCACGAGTGAAGGACCAATATAACTGATGTGATGATAGACATGACACTGACAACCAGGGATGGCCGACTGAAAAATGAGTCAAGAGACACCGCAGAAAGGCCGACTCAGGCTAACTTCCCTTGAACAAAAGCACGACTCAATGTGACTATGTGGCAGCATATAATGAATCTGTATAAGTTCGTCATGCAGGAGGCACGAACGAACCCTCCATATGATTGGAAGAGATAACCAATCGGGGGAGAACTGACTCGATAACAAGGTTATGGCTTACCTAAGTCAAACTAAATCCCACCCATACGGAGGAGACTTTGTTTTGAGTGCTTTGTTCAAGGGCGACATGACTGACTCTAGCTGCCAACAATAAATGGAAATAATGTCCCTGTTCCCGCTCTTTTTGGAATATTTATTTTTTTTTGTCTTTTTCTGATAAGCCGGAAAAAGAATAAAAGAATGCTATGGTACAGTGGAAAGAACGAGTGTCGGTGAAACAGATGCTCTAGTTCCTGGGAAAGGAACGTTCCTATGCTCAATGCAAGGAGGTGAAAAACTGGTCATTGACACTCAGAGGTATGTTCCTTCCACGGATCTGGGTATGTCAAGCTGCAGAGGTCAAGGGGATGCAAGGTTGATTTTTGCAGACGTCATGGTCAAAAGTGGGCTTAAACACGAGTCCAAGTGAAGCCGGCTATAGGCCAAAAGGTGCAAATGGTCAACATGCAATGCAGAAGTACAACTCAACACACATAGGAGCCTCTAGGGTATAAGGCCAGAACGAAGCGAAGAAGCAAAGAAGAATGAGTCTTCAATGCATAAGTCATGGCGGGACTACAGAGGACTCCCGAGCCTACTCAAAACGAAGCAGCATGGGCAACAAATGTCAGTGAGGTGCTAACTAGGATGCCCATGTAAAAGGATGGCTCTACCATCATGTCATGATTTAAAGAATCGGCGAGTGAAAATGGCTTGCGAACCATAACATGATGGGGTCGACCCTACGGCAGATGTATCGGTCAAATGGAGGCTAGTATGCATAATGCAACGGAAAAATGGTGTCCCTAACCCATATGCCAGTGAGAACACGATACCTGCCATGACGGGTCAGCAGTCATGGAACCGTCTCGAACCGTCGAAAAATGTCCAAAATGTCCTGAAAAACAACTCGATCTCGACATTCCAAGCTCCCAAGTTAAAAGTGACATGAAACCAAACAAAATAAAATTTTGAAAAAATTTTGCATTTTCAAAACTTATAAAAAGAAATTTTGGACTTACCATTTTCACCGTTTGACTTGGAGAGCAAATTGTGGAGCAAAAGGAGCAAACTTTCCCCGTGACTTATTCAACCGTTCAAACTTGCCGAAAACTTCCAGGTAAGCACTAAACTTGTCTTGCAATCAATTGTGATAGTTTTTAGGAAGTTTAATTAATGTTTCACCGTTAGATTTTTGCAAAAAATTGCTCTGCGGCGTACACGCGGGTTGGATGTATATAAATCGCGTATATGACGGCCCTACACGCGACTGTGTATAGGGTAAACCGCGTGTGCGCAGCGAAAAAAAATTTATACAAAAAACTAATGGATGAAAATGATTTTTTCTTCCAGGATGACTCTCACATGGCGTGAAAGAGAGCACTCAGCTGTAGATAATGAAGTTATGGACAATGATGAGGCATTAGATGCCTTACGGGGATGCGGATTGTTAAAATTCTTCAAGTTGCCGAATATGAAAGCAAATGTGCGTCTGCTCGAGAGACTTATTGATTATTGGGATGTCGAGGAAGAAGCTTTTATGATTGATCAAATGCCACTCAGGATAGAAGTGGAAGATATATATTTCATCACGGGCCTTTCCCGAAGGGGAGAGGTAGTCCACTCCCGGGGCAGGACCCGGAATAGTCTCAGCGTAGACGACTATGTACAACTTTACTGCCCAGGTCATCGGAAGGTCGGGAGTCAGATCTCGATCCCACACGTGGCGAGTTTGTCACTGCGGATAATCCTGTTCACCATAGCTCGAGTGAACGGGTCATCTTCGCTACATCAGGCATCACGGGTAAACATGAGCGTAGCAGTGGACTGTCTCACCACGGTGTTTGACTGGTGTACTCCTCTACTTGCCAACATGAAGGAGCAGCTTGCTTCTATCAGGAAGGGACAGACCAAGAACTTTGGGTACGGAACCATTTTATGCACGTTTTTCTTCGAGAAGGTTCCCGCACTCCGCCCCAGGGTAGCAGTTCCCATCAGTAGTCCACGTGATCCACGCATGGGCCGGTGGGCTGACTTGATGAAACGTCTGGGGGGTGGGGAAGTGCCCAGGAATGCATTCGACGACGACTTTTTTGCTTGGTGGGAGCAACAGATCATCGCCATAGACGACTACCCCTATGCTGGACTGGATTTCCGAGGAGATCCTGACCTAGTGCTGCCACCAGATGCAGCATGGGGCGAGATCGGTAAGATTTTTTGATTTTTATGATTTTATGATTTTTAGGATTTTTCAAGCATAATGATGAACTTTGAAAAAAAATATTTTTTGATGAGATTCAAATGACTGATATGATGATCATGTTCCAGACATTGGGCCTGTGTGACCAGATGGATTCCCACGGCACGGACGGCGTGGCTGAGGAGCTGAAGAGGCGGCTGTGGATGCAGAAAGGACCCTCGCCAACGTCCAGCGACACTTGGCGAGATTGAGCTATCAAGTACCGATGGCCGAGATAGAGGACCTTCCTCCAGATATGCAGCGTCATGTGGTTGGGATGCCACGTGACTGGGTTCGCGTTTTTCGGCGCGTGGCCAATGCTATAGTTAGTTATTTAGCTGCTCATCCAGAGCCGAGGCATTAGATATGCCTGACATGATTATGGGCATTTGAGTCCCAATTTTGTATATTTTGGACACACATATGTACACTCGAGACGCTTTGCGATATATATATATATATACAGTTTGACTTTTTGATGCATGATTTTATGATGATGAATGATTGATATGCCAGTCTAATGCTTGATTAGCGATAGAATCAGCTAACCAATTTTGAGATCTTGGAATGTGCAAATAATTAATGTAAATAAATGATCTTTGCAACAACCTCACCCTTAAATATTGGCGATATAATGATGGATCTCTAACCCGATAAATGTTATTTAACTGAGACACTATCAATTGAGAATCAAGATACACTACCAACGAGTCGATCCCATGAGAGATTGCCTCGGATAATAAATTGATAACAGCTGTATACTCGGCCATATTGTTTGAAGCAGGACCGATACACACGACTCTCGATGTCATCAACTGACCAGTTGGGTAATAAAGTACCCAAGCTGCGGAAGCAAGATTCCGAGTGTGCCGACTAGCACCATCGGCGAATCCAAAATAAACCAAATCATCCATCAACACCTGCCAAAGCAGACCAAAAAGTGCTGATATCAGAAAACGCTCGATAAGATATGTACAAATATACATAAAATACAAAGAAGTCATTGCCTGGTAAAACTAAGCAAAATACTTCTTTAAATAGAGCCCATTTCGGGGCTCCGCCAGCTTGTTTCCTTCGAAATCAATTAACTCATACGATCCTTTTTCTAAGACTCGTTTGATAATGAAAGGACCGTACCACATAGGCTTGAATTTGCCTGCCCCCAAGGCGTCCTTATCTTGGTCATAGACCAAGACAAGGTCACCTTCAGAAAAGACACGAGGTCGGACAGACTTATCATACTGAGTTTTGACCCTTTTCTTATGGGCCTCATTCGTCGTGGCGGCATCTCGACGCTGCTCATCGAGATGTTCCAGGTGAACTAGGCGCTCCTCGAGACTCGAAGTCTCAGGAAGAAGCTCGATAGCCAATTTCAGAGATGGAATTTCACATTCGACCGGAAAGATAGATTCCACCCCGTAAACTAACTGAAAAGGAGTAAAACCAGTAGCCGTTTTAACGGAGGTTCGGTATGCCCAAAGAGCCGGATACAACATAATGTGCCAATTGGACCGATTTTTATCGATTGTCCGTTGGAGTATCGTCTTAAGAGTTTTATTGACCGCCTCGACCTGTCCATTGGCCTGAGGATAGTAAGGAGACGAATGCTCTTGACGGAAACCTAATTTAAAAGCCAATTCGGACATTAGCTGATTTTGGAAATGACTGCCATGGTCAGTGACAATCTCTCTTGGGATACCGAATCTTGAGATAACTTGATTGAAAAGAAACAAAGCTGCCGTGTCACTGTCGTTCTTATAAGTAGGCATGGCTTCAGCCCACTTCGTGAAGTAGTCTACAGCCACGATAATGTACTTGTGATTTGCCGCTGAAGGCGGATTACAAGTCGTAAAATCAATACCCCACTTAGTAAAGGGACCGATGGTGACAACGGGAAAAAGGGGAGCTGGATGCGCGCGCATCTTGCGAGTAAAAATTTGACACGGGTGACAGCGTTTTACCGCTTCCACACAGTCCTTAAAGAGTGAAGGCCAAAAGTAGCCGGCACGTAAGATGCGCTGGGCTGTAGCAAGCCCGGATAGATGACCACCACAAGCTCCACTGTGGCAATCATTAAGAACAGACTCTGCTTCCTCTAAGGTTAAACAACGTCGAAGAATTGAATCAACCCCTCGACGGTATAAAGTGTCACCAATGATAACATAGTTTTTAGCCAGGTGACGTAACTTGCGACGTTCATCCTTGGAGGAAGTAGAGGGAAACTTCGAAGTCTGGAGATAAACAATGATATCTCCATACCAAGGGTCTTGTGAAGAGATGAGGAATATATGTTCGTCGGGTAAACTTTCCTCATAAACAACATCCTCTCCACAAGGAAGCTCAGAAATTAGCTCCGCGAAGACCATAGATTTCTTAGACTTGGCGGACAAGAACTCGAGGTCGAATTCTTGTAAAATGACTATCCATCTATTATATTTGCCCCCAATCACTCGCCTACTGAGGACAAATTGGAATGGATTGACCGCCGCTAAGACAAAAGTTTTGCGTAGCAAAATGTAATGACGGAGCCTCTGGACAGCATGGACTGCTGCCAAGGCCAACTTCTCAACTGGAGAATAGCGGAGTTCAGGGCCTATCAAGCCTCGGCTCAAATAATAAATCACGTGCTCGACAAGAGCATCGTCTTCCTGAACTAGAACCATACCAATGGTAGATTCTGCTGCAGCGAGATATAAAAGGAAGTCTCTACCGTAATCCGGTGGACTCAAAAGCGGGGCAGAGACTAATGCCTTTTTCAAAGCATCAAACGACCGCTGCGCAAAGTCGTCCCACAGGAATGGAACTCCTTTCCGTAGCAAACGCATGAACCCTTTAGTGATCTCGGCATAGTTTGCTATAAACCTTCTTAAGAAATTGGCCTTCCCTTGAAGACTTTGAAGTTGACGAATTGAAGACGGGGGAGGCAACTGAACTATTGCCTCAACCTTGAAGGGATCAACCCGAATCCCTTCATTGGAAACTATAAACCCTAACAACCGACCTGATGTAACCGCGAAAACGCACTTATTAGGATTCAACCGGATTTTGTAAAAACGACATCGCTCAAAACTAATCGAAGATGACTAGGATGATCAGTTCTCTTTCGAGAACGAGCAGCGAGATCATCTAAGTATGCCTCGATGATATGTTTGATGTCGTGGAAAGCGTAAGACATGGCCCGCTGAAAGGTGGCTCCAGCATTTTTAAGACCGAAGGGCATCTTTCGATATGCAAAGGTACCCCAGGGACATATGAAGGCAGTCTTATGCTGATCCTCAGGACGAATAGAGATTTGATTATAACCTGAGAAACCATCCATAAAGGAGAAAATCGCATTACCCGCACACTCGTCAATAATTTGATCAATAAATGGCGTGGGGTAATTGTCTTTTGGACAAGCCTTGTTTAAGTCCCTAAAATCGATGCATACGCGGATTGTTCCTTGCTTTTTGTCCACAGGGACTGGATTCGAAACCCAATCCGTAAGAGGAACAGGGTATATAAAACCCGCCCTTAGCAGCTTCTCAACCTCAGCTTTGATAGCCGCTGCTTTCCTAGGGTTAACCGGCCGAAGCCTTTGACGAATCGGTTTTGCGTTTTCGTACGTCTTGATCTCATGTTGGACTATAGAAGGATCAATGCCGGGCATTTCCTCATAAGACCAAGCAAATACATCACGATATTCCTTGAATAGGTCGGTGTAAATTTGAATTTCTTCAGGGGAACACTCACTTCCGATGAAGATATTCTCGATGATGTTAGGATTCTTAGAGATGTTTATAGGTATCGTTTTTGAGATTACCGACATATTACCTTCAGCACGTGTGTGTGTTGGAGCCAAAGGGTTCGATACCGTACAAACATCACTACCAACGAGCTCGGAGAATCTAGATTCTACTTCCTGCAATGGAGGAAGAAAATATGAGCGATGGTGTAAGTCTTCCCAAGGTCGATCTATACCCATCATAATTTCGAGGATTGCTTCTTCAGAAGGTAGAACCGAATCTAAGCAGTCCAAGGCAGAGTTAGAATCAAAGCTCCAAGCGGGGGCCACATGACCATCTAGCTCCTCTTCGGAAAAGGGAGTAGAATGGTTATCTGCAGAGTCTACGATAGCCTGATATCTAAGCTCAGCTGCAGATATAGGAAATGCCATTCCATTAACTTGCCCTTCAACTAATGTGGTCGTAGGTGAAGGCAAGGTCCAAGGGTCGGAAAAATGATGAGTTCGGAAGAACTCCTCTCGAGAAGATTCCTTGGATGATGAAATAGCATTGATTCTTGCAAAAGGAGAGGGAAGATCAAACGTACCCATCAATGAGGAATACATCCCTACTCCTAAATTCTCAGTCGGCGGGCGAGGGTTATCCACCAAAGGAACAGTAGAGTCGGAGGTTGCTTGAGGATCGATTGGAGCATAGTCCAATTGATCAACCTTAACGATTTTCCCCTCATGAGGAAAGCAAATGACACGAAACAAAGTCGAAACAACGGCTTCCATCTCGTACACCCAGTTCCTTCCTAATAGGAGATTATAGTCTAGGTTAGCATCTACGACTTCAACTTCGATATTAACGACCTTCCCTCCAACACATATAGGAAAGGCCGGGATAATCCCATGCGGCTTGTGAGAATGGCCATCAAATGCAGTTAAGACGGTTGGTGAAGGAACAGCCGAAGGTGAACCAATAGCCTTCCAACAAGACATGGACATGACGCATGTGGAAGCTCCTTCATCTATAACGGTGCGAAAAATATTGATTTTCCGGTATGTTGACTTTACTTGAAAAGCCATATGATGAGGGAGTCTCTTTTTGACATTTGACATGTCAAAAGAGAGCACTAGAGAGTTAGCTGAATCGACTGCTCCAATGGCGGAGAGTAAAGCACTTCTCTGAGACGGACACGACTGGAGAACTTCCAAAGCGGACATAGCACATGGGCTTTGAGCCAAATCCTCCACAATGGAGTAATTTTGAGCAGCTCTAGCATTGGGGTTAATTGTCGCGCGTTTGGCGGAACCTTTCGGTATCCTAGGTACAGTCTCAACAGGAGGTCGCTCAATATGAAGGTCATTACTTCCGGGAACCGTTTTATCCTTAGATGTTTCGGCTTCACCATAATCACGTGACCGAGTAGTCACGTTAACGTTTGAACCCATCATAAAAACATTTGATGCTTTTTCCCCTTCCTGGTTGCCCCCTGAGGAGGTCCCAGGATTCGAATTTGCGCCAGCAAGAAGTTGCTGCCCTTGGGGAAACGGGTTAGTCAACACAGCTTGCGAACTAGAAGTCCCTTGCTGTGCTAACAAGCGCTGAGCGTCTTCGATTCTAGGGCAAAGATGAGTTAGATGGTCCCCACTGCATAACTTGCAAGGAAACTTGACTTTCTTTCTCGACTCACCCTTACCACCACCAGCGTTGTTGCCGGATTTATTTGCATCGGGCTTCCCATCCGAGTTCTTCTTTTTACCACGTCCTTTCTTTTTCCCATTGGAATTTTGATTTCCTTTGGGGTTATCGGATTGGACGGCGTTAATGGAAGAATTTTGGGAAGCAGGAGGATTAGACATTGTGACTTGGTTGTTAGGAGCAGTTTGTAATGACAACTGCTGCAATTGATTCAACAAGTTCACTGTAGTCGAGTCTACAGACCCCACGATACCATCCGCATGCGGACCTGGCTTTGGCTTAGCTAAATCAACCTTAGATCCAGGAGCATCTGGCAAGTACTTTTGGAGGATTCCAGACTGAGAGTAGATCAGTTCTAATTGCTGGGCCCTGAAAATGGCTTGCTCCTCAGAATAGACCCCAGACATGGAGACATCCTTGGAGATCTCAGGTTGCAAAGACTTCAAAAACCACTCTAGACGGTACTCCGGAGGGATTTCGGCTTTAATGAGCCTTTTTCTCCGTCTCCATTCCTGTATGTGATCAGAAATGTGGGTTGCCTTATCCTGACGAAAGGTAGCCAGAAGTTCAGTTCCGGCATCATAGCGGACAGGCAACTGAAAGTGATTCAAGAAGATATTAGCTAAGTCTGCGAACGATGTAAAGCTGCCCCCTGGCAACTCTATGTACCATTTAGCCGCATTACCAGTCAAGGTGCGTTGAAAGAGTCTCAACCTAACCGAATCTTCGATGAGGGAGTTAGATGAGCACCACAAATGGAATGTGGTTACATGATCGCCCGGATCTTCACCGCTCTTCCCTTCGAATTTTGGGATGTCCGAAGGGAGTTTGGTTGGGACCGGAGGCCAGGCTGGATTGTATCTGATAGGGTCGTTCGTTAGCTTAGTGAGATCTGGCAAGTTTAACGTTGCCAGAAATGGAAGCCTAGGAGGACCTAGGGGATTCCACCCAGACTGGGCAGAACTCCCCAAGTTCTGAAAAGATTGTCCTGGGATTTGAGAGGCACCAGGCTGCCCCAAGTGACCAGTAGAACCAGCTGAACCAAAGGGCAAGCCTTGTGGTCCAGCAAAATTCGGAGTTTGACCAACTCCTGCCGTATAAGCTCCATAGCTTGCAAAGTTTCCTCCTAAAGAATTGTAAGGAGTCGATAACCCCTGATATGGGTTCCAAGCCGAAGCGAGGGGAGGAATACTTTGAAACATGCTAACCGTGGAATACGGCCTACTTCCTTGTTGGCCAATGAATGGATTCGCAGTTCCTGCGTTACTAGCCCCAGGGTTATTCCAACCTTGGAAAGGATTGCTGCTTTGTCCTATTGAAGAAAAAGGCATGGATCCTACCGTTGGGTTGGAATGTGGAATATGACCACTTCCAAAAGGAAAACCCTGAAATGAAGCCGATCCGCCCATCATGGACGTAGCGGCACTGAACGGAACTGACGGAATACCCTGTGATTGGGTGCCAAAAAGGAAGGAACCAGTACTAAAAGCATTGGTTTGGGCATTTCCACTCGTGGACGGAATGGAGGTAGACCCAACCAAAGATGTGCTAGCAAACGATCCGAACAAGGAAGCGGAGGGGATGGAAATGGTTCCTCCCCCTTGCACCGATGTTGGGGTTTGCATAGTCGCAGCACTCGTGGAAGCCATGCTTCCAGTAGTGATCATAAATGGTAAGCGCGTAGCGTAACCTGGACTCGCTGGTCTATATAATGGAGGCCCAACGTATTGCAATACGTCTGGGTAACTAGATGGTAGTGGAGAATTTGGAATCACTAATGATTCTGAAAGTTCTTCTACCTCTACGTTATCCTCCGCTTGAAAGCGAACTTGAGAAAAGACTGGAGCGTCTCTCTCTTGTTCAAAAGTACCAGGCCTTGCTTGGCCGCTAATATCCCCGAGAGGAGGATCAATCCCCGATGCGTCAGCCGGCGTGGGACGGACCCCACCGGTAGTATTCCCTCTGCGCCTTCTAGGAGAAGGCTCTAAACTAGGTGGCGAGAGACCACGAAGTCTTCGAGACCGTCTTGGAGACCGGTCAGCCACTTTGAATTCTTTTGTTAAGATCTAACTAAAGACTCAAAAAAAATTAAAAGCTAAGCCGACTAGGAGCACAGAGCACACAGTATAAAGTTCCTAAAGATACAGCCAGTCAAACAACTTTCAAGTATTTCCGCTCCGGGTGATTGAGACCGGACACCAAAATACGAGAAAGTGAATCAAAGGGCCTTCCGAGGATAGTCTGGGATGATGAGGGCCCAGTCCTATCAGCGAAGGTATCAGAGGAAGTTACGCTGACCTCCTAACAACAGTTTGCGCCGGTGCAAGCCCCCAAGCTTCGCAAGGGTGCCCTCCGGAAGTACTGTCGAGAGTGATACAACGTCGACCTCAGGTGCCACGGGATTCCCCTCCGCAGCCACCTATGCAGATCCCTATGAGAGGCAACTATGGGTACCAACTCGTCGCAGAAGCCAGGCGGAACAGTCGTGAGGTAAGTTCGGACAAGTAGGAGAGGGGGTATCTCTCTTCCCTGTCTTCACAGACCCTCGTGCTTAACTCCCAGATCCGGAGCTTTCCTGGTCTCCCTAACGCTATTGGATTTACTCTCTTTAATCAGACTCTTATGTTTGACGTTTTGTGTGGCCTTGGAGAGTTAACTCTCCACTCGCCTAATCCAAGGCCCTAAAATCCTAAACTTGTTGGTGTAATAACTAAAACAAAAAGTTCTAGTGGATTTTAATTAAGCGCTTGATTTTATTAGGCTGTTCTTTAAGTCAAAGGTAATGGAGGTGAAACTTGTGGTGTTTTATGGACGCAAAAGAAATTAATAAAACCTAGCTACATGCACATGCACTTTTGTTTTCGATGAATAGCAATTTCTATGGGGTTCAGAAGGCACTTGTAATATAAACAAAAAATTTTTTCCTTTTTCTTTTTAGACTCCACACTCACAAAAACTAACAAAACTAAATATGCCTAAAAAGAGATGCAAATCTTTCCCTAATGCAAGAACTAAATGTGGATGCACGATTCAAAGACTACTCTAAAAACAAAGAAGGAAAGTTGCTGCTTTACCAAATTTTGTCTTGCCACTGAAATGCTTAGATAGAAGATGATTTGTTACTAATCATTTCGTCCAAACAATAAAAACAAGTTTTAAGATAAAAAACAAGGCACTTTCACTTCGCAAAAAAGGAAATCAGATGAGAAGCAAGTTTAAGAAAGCGAAACTCAAAAACTTTCAAAAGATTTTCTTTCAATCAAACCAAAAAGTCTTTTTCAGAGGGAAACTCTCAAAAAAAAAAAAACTGACACTAATGATTGATAAACAAGCCACCAAACACTTTTGTGAATTGACACCTTTCAAATGATGAAAACTCAACAAAAATAAAATGTGTTCGAAAACGCTTTTGACAATCAAAAGCAGCAATGAAAGTCCAAAATATCAAAAGACAAGTTTCAAGAAACTGGTAACAAACAAATTTCCCGAAACAAAGGAGTAAATGGTCATAAAAACGATTTCGTTAAGCAAACATAAATGTCATGAAAACAAAATGGACACAAAGATTTGAAGACAATCTTCCCACTCTGCCGAAACAGAGCAATCAAGATTCTTAAACAGAAACCTTGTGTGTCAAAAATCAATGACGCTTGCAATCAACGAAAAACAAGACTAGCACTCCTTATAACTAGAGAGAGTTCGAAACAAGATGCCCCCTGTTAAACAGAGAACTGTCACTGGGAATTGACTGTTTTAAACTGACCCAAACCACCAGACAAACATTCAGCAAAAGAAAAATTATAAATCTTGAAAATTATGTGATATACGCGCCTGCAATTATTTGCAGAATGCGTGTACACGCGACTGTAACTAAGGAAACCTGCGTATACGCGGGTTTACTTAGTGCAACTTGCGTATATACGCTTCTGTAATCCAGAAAAAGTGTGTATATGAAGTGTTTCAAGAAAAATAAAAAACACAAACTGAAAAACTGGAAAAGCTTGGAGTTCAAGAAAATATCAGACAGTCAGAACCAACAAACAGAGGGACTGAGCCTTGATTGGCTTGAGGACTACCCAAACTAGGAACAACAAGAGTGTTGTCCCCAGCGGAGTCGCCAATTCTGGTTGAAGGGAAAATACCCCTAGGGTCCTTTGGGCTAAGACTCTACCAGACTGAAAATTGCTTATACAAAGAAACACACACACACAGCCATCTTTTTTACTTTTAAGCAAATTCTAATGTTTAGGGTACATACCTAAGGTCCTACGTTCGAGAAGACCGTTAGGGTGCAAACCCTTCTTGGAGTTCCCTTCTTCTTTCTTTGACCTGCAAGACAAACAAATCAAAAAACACAACAGTACAAGTATAGAAGTTTATATATAAATCATCTTTATGCTATAAAGTTAGTTATAAAAAATCTTTAAGTAACCACTTTCATAAGAATTCAACACAAGAATCTCATAAGTATAAAGAAAGATTATTCGGGAACAAAGACGTGTTTCTTTATATATAAAGGCAAATAAAGTACATATATCGGAAAGATATCACCTGAACACCTTCAGCAGGCTCCAAGCAAGCTTCCTCCCGGATTCGTTCCAGCCTCCAGCCTCCAACAAGAGCTCCTTCCAAGTCTTACTCAATGATGATGTCAAGGATGAATGATCACCAATACACATGGAAACAAGGGTTTCCTATGCAAAATGGGGGAAGTGCAGGATGCACCAAGGACTTCAGACCTGGTCTAAGGGAAAAATCTCAGCATAATAATCTTGCTCTCCTTTCTCTCTCCCCTTGGCCTTCCCTTTGATGTCTTTTTATACCCTCTCCAAAGTAGTTTTTTAGTTAGGAGTTGGTTGGGAACAGTTGGGCCACGGGCACTAACAGGTGATCCAGCAGGTAAACCCGCGATCACCGCCCGAAAAAGAGGAAATTATATTTTTTTAAGTGTTTTAATAGATACACGCGGGTTGGGTATGACAGACCCGCGTGTACACGCGTTTAACACAGGGCAAAGTCGCGTATAGGGAATAAAACACTGTTTTTTAAATTTTTGGACCAGGTCTGGAAGGGGGGGTTGCCCTAGGCCATAAGTGCAGCATCACAAACCATAAGAGTGAGATTTGGAGCTATAACAGGTGGGCCAATTGGTATGGAACCCCTGCCTTCAATTTGGTGCTAAACTCTATCAAGGATTGGAGGAGAAAATATGGAAGACTGAGTTTTTTGGATGCAGGTAGGTCCATGCCATATCTTAGTTCATGTAATAGTTTGAAATGATATTCATAGACTATGTTGTATCTTCCTTCACAGGAGATATATTTCATGATCTAATAACTACCCTCACCCCATGGATAAGGTATACTTGTCCTCCTGATGCCATTTTTATCCTCCACGGGATGTTCATTAGGCTAGAAAAAGGTCTTCTTAGCAACTTGGCCTAGCGGTTTCTCTTCTTTGCTCCAGGGGAGTCCAAGTGGGAGGCTCATAATCCTACTGATAAACTCCAGTGTAAGTTCTATGGTTAGACCCCTGAAACTGACTGTGGCATGGGTTTTTGAGTGGGGTTTTAAAGACAATAAAAATTCCTCTGTGACTTCCTCATCATACCCATGAAATTTTTCAAAGAAAGGCATCCAATTTTCCCTGGTAAAGAGGGCTACCACTTCTGGGTGTTCATGCAGTTTAGTTGAATTCAGAGGCTCCTTCCTCATAAAACCCCCTGTCATGATGTTCAAAGACTGCTAGGAATTCTCAGGTGAGGAGGAAGGCAGCAAATTTCAAACTCGAAAATAGAGGAACAGTTGAGGTTTTCTTTTCTGGGATCGGAGAGAGTTTTTCATGTTCCTTCTTTTTAACAAAAACAGATTGCAACTTTCCTTCCCTTAAAACTCTGTTCTCAAACTTAATTTTCTTCTCGGCTTGTTTGAGGGAAACAATATCTTAAAAAAACAAAGAGTATACAAGATAGTGTTTTTTTCCTTTCACAAAATAATCAGACTACCCAATGCAAATTCACTATTTTACAGGCTTAATTTTCTATGGTTGCATCATTTCTTTACAGGGAAGAATACCATGGAGGAGAAAGAGATAGTATTTCAGTGCAGAGAGTAAATGGAAAAACTGTATATATATTTTTTGTAAAACACAGGCAGACTTCTGTTCTCACTTTTCCTTTCTTTTCAACTCAATACTTCGCTTCGAATCCCACCACCTTTTGTAGATATGTGAAATGCAGAGTGGGTTTTACTGAGCCTACCTTTTCAAGCTTGAATTTGGCATAAAATCCCAAATTTTCCTCTGCGGAGCTCCTCACTGGCATTCCTGTAGAAAGGCTCATGTAGGACTGTGTTTCCGCTCCTGTAGAGTGTGATAATGCTCGTGTAGAGCCCGATAAGCGGAAGGGTTTTGAAACTGACAGAGAGTGACTCTTTTGAGGTTCTAAAGGTGGTAGGTAAGTTGTTGCAGTTGAAAGCACGAAGATGCAATTGAAAACAAAGGTGATGAAGGTGTTGACTACAGCGTACTTAAGCTTACGGGCGTGTTCTGTGGTGACAAGGTGAGGTGGCAGGAAGGGTATGTTATCCCCATCCAGACCGTTGGTCCCTACTTCAGTGCCATTATGAATCTTCATGCCGCCTGCCCGCAATCACTTCCATCATTCCCGTTATACGCCGCCACCACTACCTGTTTTGAGTTTTCTTCCCTGAGTTGACTGAACACACGTGTCGATGGCACCCACTGAGCGTTGTTTGAATTGGACGAGGCGCTGTTTGAACTAGACGAGGGGTGTTGTTTGAACTGGACGAGGGTGGCCAGTTAGTTGGCCACCAATCTCGTTTAATCACAACCATCTCACTTGTCCATGCAGTTTCTAAATTATACTCATGCAACAGAGGAACGGGTTTAGTCACTTACCTGTTAGTCACTACCGTGCTATTGCATGCTCAGACCTTGGCATTTTGTTCATGGATTGCTGCTGCTGGTGCCCATGGCTTCTAAATTGGTGGCTCAACTACCTCATGCTGGTGATCTTTAATCAGGATTGGTTCCTTGCGCATTTTATACACCTATGGCTGCACTGACCCTGCAACTGGAGCTCGATTTTTAAGGGGATCAGCTATTATAGGAATCCTACAGGATTTCCTGTAACTGCTTCTCCCTCTAAAACTTTTGGCTAAGGATTGAGTAGGGCTTAGAGAGATTTGTTGTGGAAGGTTTTGAAGGAAAATGAAAAATAGCTGGTATGCACAAGGTAAGAGATAAGTTAAGAGTGTTGTTGTTTTATTCTTCATTTGTTTTTTGAAAAACAAAAGAAATTGGATTCTGTATTTTCTGTGCAAGGAGGAAAGAAGCGAGTGGAAATGCAGGGGTGAAGGTATGGAATGGAGAGTTAGGAGGATGAATGGTGGCAGGGGGGTCCATAGGTCTCCTGGACAAGTTTCAGACCCTTTGATCCTTTTCTGGACTTGATTTTGAGCTCTTTGTGATTTCTACAGGAGCCTCCTATAGAATGCACACAGCTTCCTATAGGATGCATAATTTCCAGAGCAAGTGAGACGAGGGACTGGGAAAAGACAATGGCAATGGAGAAATGATCTATTAGAGGTGTATTTGGCTCGGCCATGTCCATTTTTTTGCTGCGGCCCTCCTGCAACCTGCAAAGTATTCAAAAGGAGTTAGTTTTTCTGTTCTTGTTTTTTTTTTTTTTTTCCTCTCTCTCTTTTTTTTTTTTAGACAATTGGGGTGCCTCTAGGAGGTTTTCACCCTCACTATCTGCCCTAGGCACCTCCAAGGGGAGGTTTTCACCCAGGGATATTTTATTCTCCTCTTTTTTCTTTTCTGGTTTTTTTATTAGGGTGTGGGTGGAGTGGAGTCAAAGACTTGTTTCACTACCAACACTGTTTTACTCAGATTCTCAATGAATTCTTGCTTGGAGAGGGGCTTCCTATAGATTTTCAACCTATGCCCATTGACAAGCATGGGGATGGCTTCTTCATCGATGGTCTGGATCAGAACTGAACCATTTTCATTACACCTTTCTACTGTGTACGGTCCCAGCCATCTTTTCCTCAGTTTTCCCTTGAAATCTTTATACTTTGAATCATATAGCAGTGCCCAATATCCTTCCTGGAATTGTTTCTTTTTGAGGTGTTTTTCATGCCATATTTTCCTTTGAAGCTGGACTACCTCTGAGTGGAGAAGGGCCTGCAATCTCTGTTCATCCAATCCATTTAGCTGAAGTAACCTTTCCTTTTATGCATGGCTGAGATCTAGGTCCAACTGAGCTACCATCCTTAGTGTGTTATATTCAAATTCTATTGATAGCAAAGCCTTCTTCCCATAGACCAGCTCATAGGGTGTGAACCCTGTGGTGGTTTTCCAGGTGGTGTTATAGGCCCAGGTGGCCTCAACCAATCAATCTGCCCAATATTTTTGTTGCTGCTCACTACCTTGGTCAAAATTCCTTCCAAAGCTCTGTTAGTGACTTCCACCTGTCCAATTTCTTGCAGATGATAAGGGGTGGAAGTTTTGTGGTTAATTTTGTGATGTACAAGCAGTTCTTCAATCATATTGGAGGTAAACTGACTCCCTTGATCTGTGACTAATTCTCTTGGATATCCAAACTTGTAGAATATATTCTCTCTCAAAAACTCAGCTACTTTTTCTTCTGTTGCTGCCTTGATCGCCTTTGTTTCTGCCCATTTTGTCAGATAATCAGTGCACACAATGATGTAAGATTTCTTCTTTGAAGGAGGATTGATAGGACCCACAAAGTCCATGCCCCATTTGTCAAATGGCTTGAAATTCACTTGAGGTTGCAGGGGCATCTCATCCCTTGGAGTAGGTTTCCCCATCCTTTGACATCAGTCATATTGGCTGATATATCTCCTTACATCTTGATGAAGAGTGGGCCAATAGTAACCTACTTGTAGAATTTTGAAGGAAGTCCTCTTTGCTGCAAAATGGCCCCCATAAGGCCCATCATGACAGGTTAGGAGAATGTCAAAAACTTCCTCCTCCCTGACACATCTCCTCAAAATCTGATCTGGGCCAAGTTTGAAGAGATTTCCCCCAATCCAGGTGAATGGGGCACATTTCCTCACGATCTTGATCTTCTCTTTTGAGGACAGGTGTGGTAGAAACTATGTTGAAACCAAGTAAATTTCTATATCAACAAACCATGGAGAGAGTACTGAGATAGCAAATAGGTGTTCATCTAGCATATGATCATCCACCATTCCTTATTCACCTACAGGCAGATCTATTCTAGACAGAAAATCAGCAACAACATTTTCCTTACCCCGCTTATCAACAATAGTTAAATCAAATTACTGCAATAAAAGTAACCAGGTAACCCTATCAACCAACGCAATGTTGCATCCTTGAGGGTAGAAGGAAACAGTTTCAAATTCTTCTCATCTTCTGCGTAGTCATAGGTCCGACAGATAACAACAAATTCAAACAAAAAGGTATTCAGATCTTTGGTAGTCAACCCATGGAAGTGAGGTAAGGCCAAGGGACTTATGTTCTTCATTTTAGTGTCCCCATTGGTCTCTTGGATAGGAAAGGTACCCTCTACTCTTTCCCCATTCCCTCTAAAGTTTCTGTTTTCAGCCATGGTCTCAAGAGGGATGGTTTCTTTCTCTTCTTCTACTATAGGATCTTCGTATATCTCTGGTGGCTCACCTATAGGTTCTTCTGGATCATTGCCACCGAAGAAGAGAGAAGGGTCACTGTGTGATGTGGTGGGGGTGTTGGATAGGAATTTTACTGAGTTATCTCTGTTCCTATGAGGCATGAAAGGGAATCTCTTTTTGGGTGATTTTTGTTTTTCTCTGCTTGTACATACAAAACTAAAATGGATTGAACAACAAATTGCAACTAACTGAAATGAACTTGATGAAATTAAACTGCAGAATTGAAATGTAAGCAAAGAAATGACTACTCTACTTTGCTAGAATGGAAATTGCAGAATTGAAATGAAAGCAGGAAATGACTAATCTACTTTGCTGGAATGGAAATTGCAGAATTGAAATAAAAGTAGGAAATGTCTAATCTACTTTGTTGAAATGGAAATTGCTGAATTGAAATGAAAGCAGGAAATGTCTAATCTACTTTGCTAAAATGGAAATTGCAGAATTGAAATGAAAGTAGGAAATGAAATGAAACAACAACTCTACTTTTGCTGAAATAAACTACTTAGCAGAATGTTGCAGTAGAAAATAGAAGAAAAGAAGTAATCAAAAAATAATCAGATGCTTCACCAGAAATGGCACCAAAAAGATGGTGAGAACCAATATTGCAGCAATAATGTTGCAACTCCTGGGGCTTCCTACTTTACTTTTATCAACCCGGTAGTTCGTAACAAACTTGGAAGTGACGGTGTTGTATGCACAAGTACTAGCTCTTACTGCAGGCTGTCACTTGGTCAACTGGTGCAAGATCACTAGGAGCTTAAGCCAACTTCTATGGATTCTCAGAAGAAGCTTTTAACCATGATGAAAGAAAGCTAACTCTATAGAGGCTATTCTATTTGCAGAAAGAGAAGGAAAACTGAAATGTAACGCAAACCCTAACAAACCTTAATTTACCCACTAACCCTACTTTTGCAGGAAAAGAAATGAAAATGGATGGAATGAGTGCCATTGACTACTGAAAAGATAAATTGCATTGATTCAAGCGACTTCTGAAAATAAATGAGAAGAAAACATCTTTTTGTGCTTTTGAGTGTTTTTATGTGAAATTATTATGCTTGTGATTTATCTGGTTGTGATTGTGCAAAGGTTCGGTGCAAAGGCAGATAGATTTGGCTTTTGTAGAGGGTAAGGAAGGTATGGAGAGGTCCTAAGAAGCCCCTAGTACCCTTCTAAAGACTTTCATAGCGATCAGACTTCGAAAAATCACTCATAGGAAATTCTACAGGAGGCGCAGGGGATCTACAAGAGGATATATAGGAGGATCTACACGAGGAGGCCAAGAGCTATTTTTGGAGTTTTGAAGGTGGAAAAATGGTGGAAAAGGGTAACTGAAGGCTAGATGAAGGTGTTAAGGTTTCTGGAGCTGGTCAAGGAAGATCAAGAAAGAACAAGATGGTTGGATGTGTTCAAATGGCAAGAAAGAAGCTTATGGAGAAAACACAGAAATTAGGGCAGATTGGCGAAATGTTGCGAATGACTTGGGAAATATATTAGAAGTGAGCTAGTGCTGGCTATTTTATGGATGTATGGGGAGCTGAGGTGTCCTACAAGAGATCTACACATCTACTTACAAAAATTGTTCAAAGAAAGGACTAAAAACTGAAATTTCTCTAGCTTGACTTAATTTCTGACGTACAAATAGAAAATGTTGTATATTAACCTGTGAGCCGAAAAGCATGCAGAGAGATCTATGGTAAAATATCAGGAAATGATCTAGGCAAATGAATCCGAACAAATATATCAATCTTTCCAAACCAAGTTATCACACTAGTAGTTGCATGGAAGAGCAAAAACTGTGTTTTTGGTGGCAACAGTAGTGCCTTGACCTCAGATCATAGTCCCAGGAAGGGAGAAAGGAGATTAGGGCCTATTGTTGGTCTTTTTAAATATTATTATGTCACTACAGTAACCTACTTGAGCAACTGAAACAAAAAAACAACTATGCTAACCATCAAAAGCAACCTAATCTAACAAAGTAAAATGAACCTATGCAACAGAAATTAACTCATGAACTGAAGCAAAAAACATATAAGTAAAGAGTAGGAGGTGTTGGGTAGCTTGGGTTGGGCCCTAACCCAAGTGCTTCAGCCCTCTGAAAGAGATCAGTGCTGGCTCACAAACTGTTTCATCTTCATCATCAAAAACAGCAGTCACATTACATAAACTGTTCTAAAAAAGGAACTCAAAAATGAGCTGAACACAATGCTGCACAAAAGTATGAAAATATACTAATGACTGGCTAAAATACTGAGGCTCTAAGCCCCCTTATTTATACAAATGGAGACCTCCAACAGTCCTCCTAAAATCAAGGAGCTTGGCTTCCTAGAACTGGAGATAAACAACAGTCCTTCTTTACTTGCTCGACTGCCCCTTGGAATCATCAATGTGGACCTTTGTGCTCCGAGTTGTTGATGGAGGATTCAAGGAAAGGGGTCATAAATGAAGGAGACACCCCCCTACAAGTCCTCTTCCCTGTTTTCCTCGAGTTTTGGCTGCCATTTTCTCATAAATCCCTTGACTTTGTCCAAAATTTACCAAAAAAATCTGCATAAAGCACACATTAGACTACATGGCCAAATGACTAACCCAATTCACTCTATTAGCATAAATATATTCAAAAACATGCAATAAACTAATGAGAATGGTGGATTAAGTTGAAATAAGAGGCAAAATGAGCCCATATAATTACTAATTTCGGGGGCTCATCAAGCAGCATGAAAAAGCATGGCATGATGGACACATTATGTTGCGCACCTTTAAGGTAAATGACTTGGTTTTGTTATATGACATCAATTTTGATAAATTTCCAAGGAAATTCAGAATGCATTGGTTAGGGCCATATGTCATTAAGGAGATTACTGACAGTGGAGCAGTTCAATTGGTTAAATTGAATGGATATCCCTTCCCAGGAAAGGTGAATGGTAGGCGATTGAAGCCATACACCGGTGGTCCGCCCGTGTGACTATATGAGGGTAGCACAGCCTTAGCACTCCAGGAAACTGAAAGGAGGCGTGAGACTATAAACTACACTGCTATGGTTGGGGAGCTGCGTGTTTGAAGGATTGTGCAAAGCAAGGAAGTGTCACAGGGTTCATGACGGCGGAAAGGGAGCTACGCTACCCAGGGAGAAATCACACAGGTCAGCCGGAAAGTGACCGTTAAAGTCATTGTTCATGACTTTATGGTAGAAATGTGGACAAATGGAGCGGACGACCGACATTTAAAACAAAATTTATGGGTCAGATCCTTCAAAATATGCCACCAATCCGGCATTAATGAACCAAATGTGGGGGGGAACGGCCGGATTTGAATTCAAAATGCCCTATAAATTACAGGTGGCTTCCCAACAAAAAACATTTGGCATTTTGAGAATTGAGTTGTTTAGCTCTCAGGTGCACATGAACCAAGAATTCTTCGAAGCTCTGGTAGCGAGTTCGGCATTTGAGCAATTACCAGAGGTGACACGAGAACTGTTAAACACCATTATGTCGAAACCTGCCAAATTTATGGACGTCAAAGCAGTGACAGCCGAGGAGGCTATGCTGGAAGTTTTTATGGAGGCAGAGGAAGCTGCTCCAGAGGTTTCCGAAGTATTATCGGAAGTTCCAAAATTGTCACGGACACCGAGACCAAAACTGACCCCAACCAAGGAGAGCGTGAAGGATAAGAAAGGAAATTAACCTGTAATATCAATGCGCACCTCGTCAAGAAGAAACCCACCAAAGGACAAGCCCACCGCACAAGAAAACGGTAAAGCCATCCATCTAGAACCAGAGGAGGAAGAAATTGAAGACATCCCGATTGACGATGAGGATGTGAGGATAGACGTGGAGGAAGTTGAAGTCCAGGGTGATGACCTTATCACTCGATTGCCTGAGTATGTACCTCGGTGTAAGGGCAAGACCAAGGTGCCAAAAAGATATCAACGAAAGCAAGGTCCCTTTACAAACGGCTCTGTTACTGGATGATATTGTTTTTGAAGGACCGCGCTTGGGGTGGGCTCCACTGTTAAAGCTCGAAGATTGGGACTTAGCTGACCATGAGAAGTTCCCGCACCTAGCAACCGAGTAGCTAATGCGTCGCATTATTGATACAACCATCGGGATGACTACATTGGAGTTGCAGAAGTGGCTTAGGGGAGTAGACAAGGTAGGTCTGCTCAACCTGCTATGGGTGCCGCACTACAATCGCACCCTGATTACAGTATTGTTCATCAAGCAACTGCTATGTTTGGTGCATGATTGGTGTTTGTGGCTGGAGGAGACAATACCCATCAATGACATATTGATCCACAGGAGCACACGACTGCCCTACATAGGTGAAAATCCGGCCATGATGTTTGGTGAAAAAAGTGGCGAGCAAGCCCTCGCAGAGGCCATGAAGGAAAAATTTAAGCTTGTGAAGAAGCCGCGGGGCTATGCCATCTCAAGTATCAATGACCCTGCAATCAAGGTGGCCATGCAAATTTTGGCCAGAAAGGTGATGAGGAAGTGTTGCGCAGATGAGGTACCCACACCTGTCATCACGCTAGCAGCCTAGTGCACCGAAGGAGTCCATTTCAATTGGACACACTATCTCTGCGGTGAGTTCCTTGTGAACTGCTGTAAGGCACTGGAGCTCAGTAAGACATTCCACTACGCATGGCTCTTACTGTCTATTGTGCTGGTAACATGGGAGCTGCCAAAGGACAGTAAATTCCTCTTGGTCACGTTGGATTTACTAGAAGCCGCGAAGTACACTTCACTGTGGGCAACCAAGGATGCACAATGCATCAAGGATAGTAAGATATTCTAGATCTTGATGGAGATGAACATCCGCATGGCTATCAATCACAAACCATGGTTGTCGCCTACTATGTTTTCCAACCTGCAGGGCTATGCAGAGTTCAAGGTAGATTTTCACCATGTGTCGATCAGCGCGCAGAAGGACCCTGTGCAGACATGGTATGACTTGCCTTACTTGGCAACGAATGACACAATTGATGCAATGTTTGATCATTGGCAGGAAAAATGGCGCACTACATCAGACTTGGTGGTGGGAGTGAGAAAGTCTACGGCGCAGCACAAGAAGGAGGAGGCCAAGCTCAAGATGACACAGCTGGTCGAGAAGAGGAAGAAGGAGGCCACTAACAAGGCCTAGGCAGAGCACGATGCGCTCAATAGACGAAGAAGAAAATAGGTGGAACAGAGTGGGGCTCTGACAAAGGCTCGAGGTCACCTTCGCCCAAGACAAAAGAAGAGATGGATGAGCAAATAGAGCAGCACAACACAAACCTGCAGGTGACATCCGCATGCATCAAGGATCCAAGGGAGCAAGAGAAAGGAGGGTCGAGGAAGAAATCCAAGGCCACTAAGATGTCGATGGACCCAATCACCCTCACACAGGGAAACTTGCACAATATTGGAGACACGGTGCAAGATGTCACCATGGAGGCCCTACAGTAGTTTGAGCAGTAGCAAAAACTAATATTGGTGGCCATCAAGACAGGTTTATAGGAGCTGTAGACCCGCGCATCACAGGTTGGCACAGTGTCCACCAGCCTTGCTATCGGTACTTCAAAAGCTGTCGAGATGCTGCGCACAAAGGTCTCTAGCATGATAGTGTAGCCCGATGGAGCACTGACCACGGAGAATGAAGCTGACAGGCCCACTGTTAGTGCCCTCAAGGGAGTGGGGTTGAATTTTCCAGCACTCCCTGGTGAGGCACTCAACCTATTGCATGATGGAGTGATCGTGGAGCTGAGGGCCCACGAGCACTGCGCCCTACAGGTGATCAGCGAGCAGAGGATTAATAATGAATAGATGACCCTACCGAGGTAACCAAGACTCTTCCATCACTGGCATGACCGAGGTAACCAAGACTCTTCCATCACTGGCGTGACTGAGGTAACCGACCAGAAAAAGTGTATAATTTAGGTTGTGGAGGACGCATTCTTAATGGTCCCAGAGTTGGCCATTTTGGAGGAAGAATTGGTCGAGGTGCGTGTCCGCAAGCTGGCTACAAGGGTGTGCGACGCTCACACAGAGATGGCTAGGGATTAGCTGGAGTTGCACCTACATATCATCGAACTACAGTTGAAGGCCCAACCTTCAACACCGTTGGAAGTAAAGGAGCAGTGTGCAACCACTGTCACAGAAGCAATAGCGGCGGTCGACAGTGTAGTAGCAGACTACACACAGCTTTTTGAACAGTCATTTGAGGTCCTGATGAGCTTGCAGGAGGACCCTAATGTACATCGGCTAGAGACAGAAGCACAAGAATTGAAGCAGTGCTATGACGAGGTGAAAGGCACAACATGAACCATCGTGCTCGCACATAGACTGGCAAAGCTGCAGGAGGCCAAGAAGCTGAAAGAACAGGTAGATGCAGTGCAACACAAGGAGGTAGTGCTAAAGGCACGACTAAAGCCCTGGTTGGATGAGGCTTATACAGTTATGGCCTCTATTAAAGGAAATCTTGCAACTCAGAAAGCAACTCAGCAAAAGCTTCAGGCCGACAGTTCAGGAGTAGTGACTAAGCAGATAGTTGAAGAAGTGAAGCAGGCGACCGCACTGTGCACTGCTAAGGTTGTGGTCATACATGTTGAGTTGGGAGGTCTTCATGCTAAGATCTCCATGCCTGCAGAGTGACTCAAGGGTGAGTCATGATGTTTTTGTTGGGGGCCTGTTGGGAACAGGATCCCCCAAGGACAGTTTTAGGGCTAACATTCCATGTTTTGGGTCAAATTTTGTAATAAAGTTGTAAAGTCTCCGCATTTTGTGGTCACAGAGCACGAAGGTGTCATGAGTCATAAAGGTTTGTCCACCCTTATTTTGTAAAGTGTAAAGTCGGTTGTAAATATCTACCCATGCTCCACAGAATATGGGATTGTATAAAAAGAGCTAAGTAAGTAAGCTCTAAGGAGTCATAAGTTTTTGGGAGTAGAAGACAAGGATTGGAGACTTCGTAGAGAAGTTTAAGTTTCAAGTCTTAGTGTAGGTAGAGGCTCTGCAGCAGAGTGCACAGAGACCTAGGGTAGAAGTCCACAACTGAGTGCGTGGACCACTACAGCTGTGCATGCAGGGTGGATAGAGTCGATAATAATCTTAAGATATCAATAAAGAGAAGTATTCCACAATTCCTGCGTATTTCTTTCCTGTTGATTCATCTTGTCATATTGTGTATGGATTTCATTTACAATGCTTATGTGATGCACGAATGTATGTAATTATATTGGTTAATTGAATGCAAGTGACAATCTTAGTTTACGCAACGCTAACTGTGAGTGTTTAGTAAGATAAGTAAATCACTTAAGATAACTTGGGAACCTATATAATACGTTGTCATAGCAGCGCGAAAGTACCTGGACCATAGGTTATGGCTGCGTGGAGGTCAATCGTACTCCTTCGTAGAGGTACTGAAGGATGAAATAAAGGCTAAGACTGATAGAGAAAGAGAGCTTAGCGACCTGTGTGAAAGCAGGAATAGATGGTATAAACCAACATCACAACCATCTCAGGGTGTGGAAACATGGTTCCAACATCCCCCCATAATGCTTTGGGTGAGACTTCGGTTCGTGCTCCACGAACTGATGCCGAAATGGCCAGTAGTGTAAGGATTTGTTTGGCTAACTAACACTGAACCTGGGTCAGGCCCCACGCGGCCAAAAGGTTTTCTAACAGGAATATGAGAATCATCCTTCTTAATTTTTCTTTGATTTTTCTTCAGAGACAAGTCAACACCTTGATGATTTCTCCTTCCATAGTACAACATGCTATCTTTACTTAGAGCACTAAAGACATTCTTGACTTCATTTCGTCACATCACTGGAATGTATGCTTCGACTTCCCATGCCCACAACAAGCTTCCTTGTGCCCAAATTTTCCACAATTGTAGCATTTGATTTGGCCTAAGAATGGGGTAGAGGAGTTACTCTTCTTGATGATGCCTTTGTCAAAACTCCTATTGTTGGCTTGATGGGGCCTAACCCAGGTTCGGAAGTGTTTTAGCCAAACAAATCTCACACTATCGACCCTTTCGGCAATAGTCTGCGGAGCGCGGACTGAAGTCTCAACCGAGGTAGTATGGGAGGGTGCTGGAACCAGGTTTCCGCACCCTAGTGATGTCTTGATGAGTACTGGAAGGGTCACAAACCAATTTGCGCACTTGCGCTCCTCTGCATAACAATTTGGCCTTCGAAAAGCTCATTGATGAGGCACTTCTTAGATTATTATTATTAATGTATTTATTATAGATCAGATCTAATTCGTAAAGTCTTTAACCTAGCATTCAACAGTGATAACCAGTGCGCATAACCATAAATCTCACTGATAAGCATAAAATCATAACATAAGCATAAACATATAGATGAGCAATCAAGGCACAATAATTCATAAACACTTATCTTTATTACTCTTCTGTTCAGTACAATCAGTTCCACCCTACACACTCAGCTACAGGGGTCCGCGCACATAGTTGTGGACTCTACTAGGCCTCTGCATACACAGCTGCAGAGCCTTCTCTAACTACTACTACACAAGGCTTGGACTTACAGACTCAGAGTAAATATTACCTTCACAAACCCATAATACATCATATCTTAGCCAAAAGCTACTTTCTATCCTTAAAATCTTACTCTATTTATACCTTCCCATGGTCCGCGGACCATGGGCAAGCCGACTTGCTTTCTATTATTTTACATTATTTTTGGGCGGAAAACCTTTTGACTTGACCCATTAAAATTCGCGCTCCGCGCACTTCATGGAGCTTTTACCATACTATTACCCAAAATTGTGGGCTTTAAGCCCCAAAACCTTTATGCGGGGATCCTCTACCCAACAGACCCCCAACACAATCATCGTGACTCGTCCTGAGTCACTCATCGGTGCGGCGAGACACATTGCCAAGGCATTGCGATTCACCATTCCTGCAGTGACGTACTACATTCTGTTGCTCCATCTATACCTCCTGCAAAAATTCTTCAAGCTCCTACTCCATTACCTCTACTAATTCGCTCAACCGATGATGCTCATCCTGCTCTGCTCGGTTAACACAAAGTGGCCGCTCATAGGATTTTAGCTCTAGTTGAGGTGCCAAAGGCGGGAATTCTTTGTGCCAAAGCAGCAAGTTTTCAATCTCTGGTCCAGTATACGCACTGTGCGCTGAAGCTTGTGTTGCATTTTTGCAAGAGAGATGTTGTTGTCCGTGAGATCCCAATCTTCAAGGTGCATTAGAGACGAACTGTTAACTGAAATTCCATCCTTTGTCTCAATATTCACGGTCTTTCCCTTATCTTTCATGGGTCGTTGGCCAGCCCATGGTTTAGGAAGTGGCATCCAGACCAGTTCTACTTCGCGTCTAAGAATTTTCGGTACATCCCCTACCGTCAGTGTTGAACTCGGTGCGCTGTCCACGGCCGTCGACATCACACTCTCCAGAAGGTCCTGCATCTCCATTAGCCATATTACAACCCCTGGGCTTACTTCTTGAGCGTCAATGATCATCAGTTCCATACCAGTAGGAAGGCACAATAGCTTACTTCTCTCGATACCACAGATCATTTGGTGGATGCCCCCTTGCAATTTATAGACGTGTTGAAGTTCAAATTCAGCCATTCCCTCCTTTTCTGGTGCATTAACGTTAAATCTATGGTAGATCATTCTAGATCTGGTTCATACTTCGTATTTTAATTTCCCACCACCCACTCCTTTTCGCCAGATCTTAGAAATCTTGTCATGAACAGTGACAACAACTGTCACCTCCGTGTTTATCCACGTAGCAATGCAACCCCTTCTGTGCAACCGCGACCCTTGTGACATAAACGGCTCTTTAACAGATTGTTTTACCATCCCGCGCTCTCTTTCAATTGTTCGAAGTGGTGAGAGTATGCTTCGGTCGGTTAGTCAAGTAGCCAGCCCACCCAAGTAGAGCTTCAGGCAACTGCCATTTACTCTACCTGGAAAGAGATCTCCATTAAGCTTGCCAAGCTAGACCATGCCTCCATCTATGACTTCTTTGACTACATAGGTTCCCAACCAAAACATTCAGAGCTTTCTAGGGAATTTCTCGAACTTGCTATCGTATAGTAATACTAGATCGTTTTCTTTGAACGTGCATAACTTGATATGGTGATCATGCCAGGATTTTTACTGCTGCTTTTGTACCTACTGATGGAATCCTGCCAAAAACCATTCCTCCTTGAGTTCTTCCAGTTGCATGAGCCTCTCCTCCAGGGCCCCGCGGTCTACCATGCCTGTAATTATTGCTATTCGCAAACTGGGTACAATGTATTCCATCGACATGACAACTTCCGTGCCATAAACTAGTTGGAAAGGTGTCTGACCCATCAACTTCTTGCATGTGGTTATGTATGCCCATAACACAATAGGTATGTGAAAATCCCATTCATTTTGCTACACATTACATACCTTGGTCAACGCAGTCTCCAAAATCTTGTTGAAGGCTTCGATGGTCACATTCGCTTGTGGATGGTACGATGTGCTCTGCTAATGATATATCTGGAATTCCTCGGTGAGCATGCTGATAGTTTCATTCAGGAAGTGCATTCCACAGTCGCTCATTAGAATTTTCGGGCATCCAAACCGTGTTAACACATTCTCGAACAAAAATTTCACAGTTGTAGCAGCCGTGCAGTCCTTAACCGGTTGTGCTTCCACCCATCAAGTCAAGTATTCTGTCGCGGTGATGATATAGCGCGCACTTGTCTTTCCTTGAGGTGTGATAGGCCCCACAAAGTCGATCACCCATTTTTCGAATGGTTGTAGTGTCATCTGTGGATTGAGTGGCATTTCGTCCCTCCACGATGGTTTCCCAGTTCATTGACATACGTCACAGGCTCGACAGTACGCTTTTGAGTCTTGATGTAGAGTTGGCCACCATAGTCCAGTGCGAAGAATCTTCTGTGTTGTTGCGTGTCCCACATAATGTCCTCTTGCAGCCCCCCAATGTGCTTATGTGAGGATATATCCTCACTCAAATTCAGGTACATATCTTCGTAATATTTATTGTTTCGCATTTTATAGAGGTGCCCCGCGATAACAGTAAAATTCACTGCACATATCACCAATTCTTTCCTCTGCTGAACTGAATATCCCTGCGGCGTGGTCCCTATGGTTAAGAAGTGGATTATTTCCTCGAAGTGATCGTCCATGACACACACTACATAGAGCTGTGCATCAGGTAATCCTTCCTCCAAATTTTTTGGCTCCTCACCATTCTTAATTCACAAGAGGTGATCTAGACCTGCATTTAGGCATCCCGGCTTCACAATGACTTCGAAGTCATATTCTTGGAATAGTAACAACCATCTACAAATACGCCCCCCCAACACAGGCTTATTCACTAAGTATTTCAATGCAGAATGATCAGTATACATCTTAAAGTGCCCACCCAGCAGATAGTGGCGGTATTTCTGGAGTGCGTATACCATCGCCAGTCCCTCGCACTTAGTAGTAGAATAGTCCTTTTTAGTTTTTGACAGCCACTGGCTTGCGAACGCGATTGGGTGATCAATGCCTTCTGCACCTTCCTGCATAAGTACAGCGCCCGGCATAATACAGGACGCATCAACATGTACATGAAATTCGATGTCCCATTTTGGAAAGACCAGAATGGGAGTGGATGCCATTTTTTCCTTGAGAACCTCCAGAGTCTTCTTACGTTCCTCATTCCAACAATATGTAGCATCCTTTTTCAACAATTGTTTGATTGGTGCCATGAATTTTGCATAGCTCTTAATGAACTTTCGATAGTACCCAGTGTGTCCCAATGTGGTGCGTGGTTGTTTGACACTTCGCGCTGCCTCCAGATTCAGTATGACAGCAACCTTCGCAGGATCCACCATCAGGCCTTGTCGGCAAACCACATTGTTGTTGGGAAAAGTATCTATTCAGAACACCCCTATCCCACTCTAAGGTGTGATAGTGCCTTAGCAACAAGCAAGGAAAACTACTTGAGTATTCTTCTTTATGAAATGTAAATGAAGAGGAAGGATGTAACTAACCTATGTCTTTCGCTAGTTTGTTGATCCAATCGCTCCTCTCTTCAATAGCTCCCAGCTCCCTGCTCCCTTACCGGCCCAGCTTCACCGAATTCCTGCAAGATCACAAGAGAGAGAAACTACACGAAGATATAGATATACATTCATAAAAAGCTCAGGATCAGATTAAGCTAAACATGCAAATATAACAAAACATCATTAATACACAACATGTAGGAGAAACTCAAATAATTTTATTGATATGATAAGAAAGTCCAAGAGGAGATACAACCAAGTGAGTCCCGATCTAGCATCTACCTCCCAGCAAAGGAATCCCTTCCACTCCTCCAACAAAGCATAAATCACCCAATGTACTAATCTGAATCTCAAACTAACAGCAATTCTCTGCAAAGTACAAAATTCCAGCCTCTGGATCTCTGGGATGAGGGATCCATATATAGATGTAAGCAGAGAGGATGAGTCAGCTTATGTTTTGACTTGTGGCTTCTCTCTGTCAGTTCTTGCTTCCACTTGGAGACTGAGAGCCTCTTACTCATCACTTGGTCGAATTCAGTGAGGCAAGTGTCATTGGAGAAGATTCTGGAAGCTTCCATGGTCTTTCCACCTCGTTGAATGACTCTGCCACTTGTCATTTCCCACTCAACGCACCTGGGTAGTGCATTCAAGTGCATTGCAACGCACCTAGCCAGTGTATTTGGGTGCTTTGCAAAGCAGGCAGCTAGTGGAGCTTCTGAATTGATCCTGATTTGACTAGTTCTGAGTAGTTTTTGGTGGGGAACTTCTAGGAGAAGCTGTCATTGGTTGACCTTGTTCCTTTAGGGGCAGGAACAACACTTTTAGGGACTTTGGATCCCTTGGATTATGGACATTTCATGCTCAAAGCTGTAAGGCACAAAAATGTCTATAACAGTTGCCCCCTAAAGTATGAGGCCGTTTATCGGGTGAAATGCTTTATTAGGAGGATCCGAAGTTCTTTCAATGCTGGGAGGAGACCTGTAATAAGATACAATACAATACATTATTTTTCATAATGTTTTCACGATCTAGCTGAGGCAGGCATTCCCATGCTCAGCTTTATAAATTCATTTTTATGTACATAGGACAGACAATCGTCTAATGGTAGACTGATGATTCTGATGAAATCATCATCCTTTTGGTAGGATGATCATCTGTTCTGCAATGCTGTACATGTCAATGTCTTTATTTTTTCTGAATATATATCGCAGCCCGAATGGATGAAACTAGATCCGGGGTCTTCAATCTCGCCCGATCTTCACTCTAAGTACAAGTCGATCCATGTGAGAAATGTTTTGAAGTCGAACATGGAAAGACATCGCTTGATTACCAGTCAATGATGTAAACTGTTAACAAGCGCGAGAGGAATCACCGATAATGATAATGACCCTCAAGGTACTGCAGTACAATTCACGTGGTGTGAATAAAGGACTTGGCGTTGAACACCACGCAAAATCTTTCGGTCGAAGGTCATTGATGTATACCTGTCGCTGGAAGTGAGAAACTTGCCATTGAGGCATGCAAGCTTCAAAGTACTGAAGGGGGTGTTCCTAGATCAACTTCTTTGATAATGAGTTGATGTCGACAAGAAGCGATCCATCAAAGGAGGGCCTTGATGTATTCCACATCAATGACACGGAATGGAGCAAATGATTTTGATGGAGGTGAAAACGATCTGATGATATATGGTTCATGGTGGCGGTCATGAAAGAATGAAGTATAATGTATGGTAGTGGATGGGACAAGGTTGACATCTCTGGATGACTTCTCTTGAACATATCGGCGACACTTATATGATGGATTGGTAGCATTTACCCCAAAGGTGGATGGTATGGCGAGACCATGGTGATGTGACCGATGAATGAAACAACCCAACCCGACTCAGGCACGGAGTGGAAGTGTCATGTTCAAGAGCGACTTGCTACCAATAAAGGTTCTTTGAGTTTCTTCCCAATTTTTCCCCAGTCATTGCTGACCAGTACCTCTTTATTTTTGTCAAGCTTGAGGGGGATAACATATGCTTGTTCTATAATTTTCCCTTCGAGCAAACCCATCGCTATGTTTTAACGAGCCTAGCGATAGTGAAACTCGTTCTCGTCTAAAGACAAGTTTGTCGCTATTAATCTTTTTAACGAGTCTAACGACAAAGATAACTCAGTCCTTTTCATTTTTAGAGAGTCTGAAAAGGTACGTAAAGTTAACTCCGAAATTCCTTTTTCGTCATCTAATCCCTTAAGTCCGAAAAAGTATAAAACAATACAGAAGGGATGAATTTTCGATAGTTTTAACGAGCCGAACAAAACAAGCGCTCGATCTTTTTGTGCAATAATCCCTCAGGTCCAAAAAGATTAAAATCTAGAGGAGGGATAGCACTTCCAGTCGCTTTAACGAGCTGGAAGGCCAAAACTCGGCAATCTTTTCATATTTTACGAGTCAGATGAAAAGAGCTTAAAGAAGACTCGTCTTTTGAGGAACGAGTGATAGAATGGGTAGCAGCTGATTCCAGGTAAGGGTTGGAATTTTCCAATCACGGCAGTGTCATGAGGATGGCTAGTGAAATCACTCTTCGCAGCTGTTCCTCAAAATGGGTAAACAATCAAATGGAGGTGAATGATCGGCCAATGGAAAAGTGGAGGTGACGGTGCAAACACGACCAAGGCTTTAATGGCTGATAATGTTACATTCACGGTGGTTATTTACCGAAGGATAGTTCATTTTTTAACGAGCTTAAACGCGGGTTGAAACACTTGCTCGATTTTATGTTTATTTTTTAACGAGCATGAACTATGCACTAAAACTGCTCGATCTTATGTTTATTTTTTAACGAGCATGAACTATGTGCTAAAACTGCTCGATCTTATGTTTATTTTTTTAACGAGCATGAACTATGTGCTAAAACTGCTCGATCTTATGTTTATTTTTTAACGAGCATGAACTATGTGCTAAAATTGCTCGATAACATGGTCTTGTTTTGATTTTTTACCATAAATAGCTTTGCTTTTCAAAGACAGTACTGTATCTTCAATTGCTTCATCAAACTAGTTATAAATGAACAACATTTGCTTAGAAATGAGATTAAAACGCTAATATTTTACTTTGAACTACGTAAAAAGCAATTAAAAAGTGTTTTTACCTCTCATTTTATCATTTCATTTGAACTTGGTTTGTTGGAGCTTTGGAGGTGCCTCTTCCCCCTTGATTTTCATCAGCTGATTTCGGGAGATTCTGTGGACGATTCTCGGTGCCGTCTGGACCAGGTAGGAGCTAAACCTGAGCTCTTTCATTTCATGGTTTCTTTTCTACATTCTGTGCTTCAGTCCCTGCTTTTCTGAGCCCCTGGGGTTTGATGGGTGCGTTCTGCCATCAACGCACCCTAGGCATGTCGAAACTTGCGCTGATTGTGGGTCATCATGAAGGTGACTTGACATTCAACGCACCCATAACACATGTGTAGGTGCGTTGGGCGTAGAAAGGAAAGTTGTTGCATAGTTTTTAATGAAATTTTTCTATGTTTCTCATCAAAATTAGGATTTAATCTCCTCTCTTGTTTGTTTTTGCAGAGATATTGGAGCAAAATGACCCTTACATGGCGAGAACGAGAACATGAAGAAGAGGACATGATTGCCCTACATGATCCTGTGACAGTGAACGCGCTACGGAACTGTGGTTTTTTGAAGTTCTTCCGCATCTCTAGCATGAGACAGCAGATCAACTTACTGCAGTATTTGCTCGATGCTTGGGATCCTATCAATCAAGTCTTCCAGATTAGGGGCAAATCTATCCCCTTGACTGCAGTAGACATTTACTTCTTGACTGGCTTGTCACGGCGGGGTGCCCCCATTTCTTTGTCAGGTTCGGCCCGAGGGAGTGACTCTGTGAGAGATTATGTCCGCCAATATTGCAGGGAAGGATCTCAGCCGAGTAAAGACAGCAAGATCATCGTCCGAGATGTCACTGACAGGTCCCTAGGGTCTATCCTGTTTACTTTTGGTAGGATGGCCGGGAGTGCATCTCTTCATGTAGCCAAAAGGTCCTATATGCAGCATGCCTTGGAATGCCTCCAACCGAAAATATTCAACTGGTGTGATGCAGTACTTCTTGTGATGAAGAGACAGTTGACCAAGATAAAGGACGGGAGGTTGAAGAACTTTGGGTTCGGTTCTATTTTGACCGCCTTTGCCTTGGAGAAGATACCACTGATGCAGCCGCAATACATTTCACTCGACATACCTCCTCCTACTGAACCACGTATGCAGAGATGGGTTGACCATATGTCTAGGCATGTTGGTCAGTCTCAGATTTCGTTTTCTGATACCTTCTTCTGGTGGTTCGATCGGCAGGAGATGGCTTATGCCGAGTATCCATATGCTGGCATGGACTTCCGGGCTGATCCGGATTTAGTACTGCCGGATGGCGAGCAGTGGGGCGCTATTGGTAAAATCTTTCACCATATCACTGTTTACTGTTTTTATTTATAATGTCCTTGTGCTTTATTCTATCAAGACTTTTAATCAAACTCATGTGTACATGCAGATGTTGGTCCTGTTCGTCCAGCAGTCTGTTTGAGAGTGCCAGCCGTTGCCCCAGCAGGAGAGGCTTCCGGGAGGGTTATTCTTCATGACCTTGATGTGGCTGAGACTCTCACAGCTGTGCAGGAGCAGGTTGAGAGCCTTACTCTCGGTATTCCCGATGTGAGGATCGACGAGCTACCTTTGCAGTTACAGCGGCATACTACTGGTGTGCCTAGACGATGGACTCGTCTCTTACGCATGATCGCACAGGCTGTGACTTGCTATCACGAGCATCATTAGACTAGGGTGCCCCCTAGCATTTTGAGTTTTTGGGTCATGTGACCGATTTTGTCTTGGTTACAGAACATTATATGTAAACCATAAACAGCTATATATATATTTTGATTTTCGGGGTTTTATTCTGGTTGAGTTATATGATCCACATGTAAAACATTGATGATGTGTTTCTTTTTACAAATGTTGCAAATGTCTATCTAACACATAGTTTGCTAATGAGTCGGTTAATGTGTTTAAGTTTCTGGAAATATGTTGGTATTGAATAAAATCAAATTGTCTTTCCAAAATATTAACCCTTAGGAACATGCGATAAATAGCTGGGTTTCGGACGGAATATATACCATTGAGTTGTAGAATTACGAGTTGTGAGTCTAGCCTGATGATTAGTCGGCGTATACCATGGGTGATGGCATCAGAGAGAAGTTATATCAACGCGCTATACTCAGTGATGTTATTCGTTGATTGACCGATACATACACCTCTGAAACTTACTAACTCGTCGCTTGGATCAAAAATGGCCCAGGCTGCGGAGGACAGGTTCCGCGAATTACGACTCGCTCCGTCGGCATATCCAACACATGTCTCCAAAAGGTTTGACATCTGTAATAAATGTAAAAAGGTGAATTACTTGACCAAAATGAACACTTTAGCGAAAACAAAATACAACAAAAGCATATTGGTTGCTATTTAAGCATAGTAATGCTTGAGGTACAACCCATTACGAGGTTGCGCTAGTGGAATTCCGTCATAATCCATTAACTCGTAGGCTCCTTTTGCTAACACTCATTTAACAATATAGGGGCCCATCCATAAAGAATTAAATTTACCTGCTCCCAATTTATCGGATTCTTGGTCGTAAAGCAAGACCAAGTCACCTTCTGAGAAGACACGGGGTTTGACATTTTTGTCGAACTGCGCCTTGACTCGTTTCTTATGGGCTTCGTTAGCCAAAGCGGCATCACAACGGGTTTCATACAATTGGATTAATTCCAAGAAACGGGCCTCTTCTTCTGAAGTTTCGGGGAGGAGATCGATTGCGAGTTTAAGAGACGAGATTTCGCACTAGACTGGTAAGACTGCTTCCAGGCCATATACCAGTTGGAAGGGTGTGAACCCGGTCGCATTCCTTACCGATGTTCGGTAAGCCCACAAAGCTGAGTACAGGATTAGGTGCCATCTTCTTTTGTGAACTCCGATCATCCTTTGCAACATGCGCTTCAGGACCTTGTTGATCGCTTCAACTTGTCCATTGGCTTGCGGATAATACGGAGTAGAGCTGTCGTGAGACAATCCTAGCTTGGCAGCTAATTCAAGCATCATGTGATTGCGAAAATGCGATCCATGATCCGTGACTATAGCCTGTGGTACGCCGAATCTGGTGACTACATGATTGAAAAAGAAAAGGGCAGTTGTTTCACCAGTGTTATCTAATGTAGGCATCGCCTCAGCCCATTTGGTAAAATAGTCAACTGCGACTATGATATACCCATGCCCCCCGGTCGAGGTGGGGTTACATGTCATGAAATCGATGCCCCATTTGGCGAATGGCCCAACAGCAACTATTGGCTGCAGAGGTGCGGGTGGTCTTCTGGTTTTGCTATCAAAAATTTGACAAGCATGGCAACTTCTGACTGCGGTTATGCAATCTTTGAACATTGTTGGCCAGAAGTATCCTGCTCGTAAGATTTTTTGTGCTGTAGCATAACCAGATTGATTCCCCCCACAAGTTCCTGAATGACACTCATTCAGGGTTTTCTCGGCCTCCTCATGGGTGAGGCACCTTCTCAGAACTGTATCGATACCACGACGGTAAAGTGTATCACCGATGATCATGTAGTCCTTTGCTTGGTATCGTATACGTTTCTGTTCGGAGTGAGAGGTGTTAGGCCTAAACTTTTGGGTTTGGAGATAAATTATTATATCTCCATACCACTCATTGCTTGTGGATATCAGAAACAAATTCTCTTCCACGATTGATTCTTCGGATGTTTCATCGTTGGACGACGATGGGAGATCGCATAATAATTCTGCAAAAACTAGAGCTTTCTTTGATTTGGATTTTACAAATTCCAGATCAAACTCTTGAAGGATTGCTATCCATTTTGAATATTTGCCCCCCAGCAACTGTCGCGACAATATATAAGTCATGGGGTTGCAATCAGAAAGAATGGTAGTTTTCCGAAAGAGGACATAGTGTCGAAATCTTTGTATCGCTTGAACAGCTGCAAGCGCTAGTTTTTCAACATAAGAATATTTACTTTCTGTATCATTTAAGTTTTTACTTAAATAATATATAGGGTGTTCAATTCCATCAACTTCTTGAACTAAAACCATTGCGATGGTCGTATTTGCTGCAGCCAGATACAGGTTAAAATCTCTTTGATAATCAGGGGCGTACATTAATGATTCTTTCATTAAGGAATCTTTTAAAGCATCAAAGGAAGCTTGCGCAACCTGATCCCAGACGAAGGGTACCTCCTTCTTCAAAAGACGTGTATAACCTTTAGCAAGTTCGGCGTAATTTGGAATGAACCTCCTCAGAAAGTTTGCTTTCCCTTGGAGTTTCTGAATTTGAAGCAAATTTGAAGGTGGAGGCAAATTTATGATTGCCTGTACCTTGCACGGGTCGAGACGAATCCCATCCTTGGAGACTACAAAGCCAAGTAAACGACCAAAACTGACGCAAAATACACATTTGTGTGGATTGAGTCGTATCTTGTAGTGTCGGCAACGTAGAAATATCGCTCTTAAATGCTGCGGATGATCAGTCTGCTTTCGCGAATGAGCCGGAAGGTCGTCAAGGTATGGTTGAACGATGTTCTTGATATCATGGAAGGCATAATTCATTGCCCTCTGAAACGTCGCCCCTGCGTTCTTTAAACCAAAGGGTAATTTTCCATATGCGAATGTGCCCCACGGACAAATGAATGCAGTCTTTGACTGGTCCTGTGGGCGGATATTTATTTGATTATACCTGGAAAATCCATCCATGAATGAAAAGATTTCGCATCCGGCGCATTCATCAATTATCTGGTCGATGAAGGGTGTAGGGTAGTTGTCTTTTGGACAAGCTTGATTTACATCCCTATAATCGACACACACTCTAATTGTCCCTTGTTTCTTCATAACAGGGACAATATTTGATACCCAATCGGTTAGAGGAATCGGGTAGATGAAACCAGAATGGAGAAGTTTTTCAACTTCTGCCTTAATGGCAGCGGCTTTCTTGGGGTGCACCTGCCTGAGCTGTTGTCATACCGGTTTGACATCTGGATACATCTTAATTTCGTGTTCAACGATACTCGAGTCGATGCCTGGCATTTCACTATATGACCAAGCAAAGACATCTTTGAATTCGCGAAAAAGAGCGTTGTATATTTCCAGTTCTGAAGGAGAACAACATTTGCCAACATAAATATTCTCTACAACATTTGTTTTAGTCGAGATATTTATGGCTATAGTCTCTTCAATGTTGGATAATTTTTGCTCGGAATCCACCGTATTTACAGTATTTGAAAGGAATTCAAAAACTGAAGGATGATAAAGGTTGTCATGAGTATCTTCTTCATAATCCGGAAGAAGGGAACGATGGTGGCAATCATTCCATGGTGCCCCTTCAATCAACATTGATTGTACGATTCCTTCGTCGGTTCCATGCACTCGCGACCAAGGATCTGAAGGGGTACCATATTTTCTAGACCTATCTACCCAAATGCTTGATGAGCGTTGATTTGGGTTTGCCTCCCATGCTAGAAACATTGATTGCTACAATATTTCTATTGGGCTTGGGGGCAAAACCATTGCATGATCCATGTTGATATCGTTTTCTGAAATCTTTGTGGAAGATATCATATTGCAGGTTCCTATCGACGCTACTTCCGCCAGATTGATTGGAGGTGGAAGAGCGAAAGTTCCCATTAGTATAGAATCTTTTAGTAGGCCTACTCTGATATTCTGAAGCGAATGGGGGCTTCCATGGATCATGGGAATGCTTCCTGTAACTTGTGAGCCATTGGGGAGGAAGTTTTGTTGGTCGACGATTGTAATCCCCCCCTGAAAGGGAAATGCAATCTTTCTAAAATAGGTCGACACAATAGTTGCCATGGCATATATCCACGGTCTTCCTAGTAGGATGTTGTAATCAAGATTTCCATCGATGACTTCAACATCTATTTCTATTGTTTTTCCCCCTAGTTCAACCTTCAAGTTGTTTAGGATACCATATGGGGTATATGTCCTTGCGTCGAATGCTTTTAATGTCGTCGAAGATCGCGACAAGGTTGGAGATCCTAAAGTTTTCCAGCAACTCATCGACATAATACATGTAGATGCCCCCTCATCAATAATTGTTCGATGAACAGTTTTGTTGAGGGCTTTCACTTGAATAAGGAAAGCTAGCTGGGCTGGTAACTGAGGATCGTATCCTTTGTGGTCGAAGGATACAAGATCGGAATCCTTAGGATCAACCCCACCAATGGATGATAACAAAGCCTGCCTTTGGGATGGGCAATTTTGTAGCACCTCAAGAGTCGACATAGCGGATGGCGATTGGGCCAAATCTTCCACTATGTTATAATGTTGCGCCGCTCTAGCGCGGGGATTAAATGTCGACTTGTGTACTACTCCCTTTGGCGGTTTTATTGTTAATTCAGGAATGATGGGTGGTACAACTTCTGTCGAATTTGTTGTCAAACTACTTGGTTGATCTTTTTCCTTGCCGTTTGACAGCTGCGGATTCCCGTAATCTTTGTTCCTTGTTGAAATCAAAGCATCATTTTGCTGCTTCGAAATCGACAACACTAGCACTTGCGATGGGGAAGCATTTCCACTTTCAACCAGATTTGTTCCTGGATTTGGAAACGGATCAGTTAACATAGCTGAGGTTTGCGAACTTTTAAAGAATCTTTTAAGCTCAGCTTTGTATGGACATTCTCTCGTCCAGTGATTCTCATCACATATCTAACACCCAAAGGGGGGTTTCCTATTTCCAGGAGGGTCTGAAGAAGTTTTTTCAGGAGATGACTCACCCTGTTTCTTCTTCTTCCCTTTACCTTGTTTCTTCTTGCTTCCTGGTTGTTTGGTTTCTTTGCCTTTATCTGCTGATACAACATTTACTTCCGAAGAAAGAATTTCGTCTTTTGCATTTTGATCTAAAATCTTACGGGCTTTCTTGGACGTAGCCTTTGTCGATTTCGCGTTTGTGGTGCCAATCACGCCATCGCTAGCGTGAGAGTCATTGTTTGATTTAGGAGGAGGAGGAATTGAGAATTCCGGTCTAGGAGCATCAGGTATTTTGTCGTAGAGCGTGCCAGACTGAGTATAGACCAAGTCTAGATATTGCGCACGAGCGATGACTTGCTCTTCCGTTACGACTCCCCCCTTTGCCACATCTTCCGTTATGGTAGGAAGTAACGACTTGATAAACCATTCAGCTAATAGCTGATCGAGAACGTACGTTTTTACCATCCTACGACGACGTCGCCACTCATGAATATGATCAGATATGTGAGTGGCTGTTGTCTGTTTGAAGTTGGTTAGGATTTCTGTTCCCGTTTCATACCTTATCGGTAATTGAAAATGGGTTAAGAAAGTGGTGGCTAAGGTACTGAAGTCGTCGAACGAAGCTCTAGGAAATTCAATATACCATTTTGCCGCTGGACCCGTTAACGTCCTCTGAAAAAGGCGAAGCCTTATCGAATCATCGTTCATGGTGTTTGATGAACACCATAGATGAAATGTCATCACGTGATTCGATGGATCTTCACCTGGATTTCCATTAAATTTAGGAATATCTGATGGAAGTTTATGAGGGATCGTTAGCCACCAAGGGGCGTAAGCAATTGGATCATTTGTTAACCGGTGTAAATCAGGTAACTCTAAAGTTGCCACGAATGGTAACTGTTGATTTAGGTTAGGTGAAGCATACCCAGGATATGATGGAATTTCCTGAGCAGTTGGCCTTTGCATACCAGCATAATGTAGTTGATGCTGGTACGACTGATACGGTTGGTGGACATGACCATTGTAAAGTGCTTGATTTTGACCGTTTTGAATGTACGGTTGTCCACTGTTCGCAAAGATCTGCTGCTCAGTACCTTGGTATACCTGTTGGAATTGTGGTTGTTGGTATTGCACCAGCCATGGTTGTGAAGCCATGTTCTGTTGCGCTATACTAACCGTTGGACCAAGGTGCGGGGTAATTGTACCCGTTTGGACCTGGGTTGCCCCACCAGTCGGCGATTGTGGTTGAATCACAGGGTCAAGGGGCTGTTGCATTACAACCTGAGAAATCTGAGGTTAACATACAACAGGCAGCGTTTGAACTTGTGACATTGTCACAATAGCTGGTGTAGTCGGGATGTTCGACATAGGTACACATTGTTGCATAGAATACACAACTCTTGGTTGTTGGGGTAGTATAGGTACCCAACCACTTGATGTAACTCCAGTATAACCCGAATACTGTTGTGAACTTCTGTATGGATATCCTCCCAGAGGGGGTAATGAAAGGGCACACTGCCCCCCATACGGTGGTAATCCGGAACTCAAGGGGATTGTCTGCTCTTGGGGACTGGATTTCCCAAATTGACCTCCAAATGGATCAATTTGGCGAGTCTCAACATAAGAGTTGCCGGATATTATTCCGGAAGAACAAACAGGAATGGACCATACTGTCGAAATAGCCCCTGGGTGGACTCCTTCTAGCGGTTGTGAGCTAGTCGGGACAGATGGTACGCCGGCAAACATTGTCGGAGTGACGGCAGGGAGTTCTGCTGTCGCTGTGTCAGTCGACACAGTCCTAGATGTCGACGTTTGTTCAGACATTTTGAGTCTATCCAAAAGATTACCTAGCGATTCTACAGGAACTTCCACTGTTGGTGGACTAACTTCTGATGTCGAAGGAAATAGAGTGACCCCGACTCCAAAATGTGTTGGAGTACTTGCTTGCGGATATTCTACAATTTCCTCTATCGCAATCAAACTAGGTGGAAGGGGAAGACTGTCAGGTCCGTAAAATATTTATGGTGCCGAAGAAGGGGTTGAATCGACAGCGACAGATGTTTGAAGAGCAAGACTCTCCGAACCGGTTGCAGATGGAACTGGTTCAGTAACACAAGTGTTTACTCTCAGACTAGGATCAGTATCACTATCCCTCTGTGGTTGTTGAACTTCTTCTGTAGAGGCAGGGTTTCCAGAAATGTTTGGAGTAACCGGAATCTCGGATGTTGTTGGAACACTTGTTCTAACTTTAATAGGAGATTTCGAACCGGTTAAACGAGTTCGCTTTGTCCGTACTGTTTTCGATTCCGGAGACAAAGACGGTTGACTCGTAAGCCTCCGTGAACGACGGGGTTTCAATTGACTTTCTTCCACGATTGCGGATTACTCGATCAATTAAAATAGAAAAGGGGAAATGTGTTTCTGAATTAAATGAATTTTAGACGCTTTAGACACAACTTTCTTTTTCAATTTTAAAGAGTCGAGAAAAAGCAAAAGATGACTCTAGTCTCCTTCGATTTTTAATGAGCTTGAAGTGACAAGTGCTCAGATGGACCTTTTCTGTTAAGGAGTCTGAAAAGGAACGAAAGGGACTGCTCTAGAGTTCTAGGTAGAGGGTGTGCCAAACCAATCGCAAAACCGCAGAATACTTTTTAGGGTACGGGCGGTCAATCTTCCCGAATGTTGTGTTTAGTGCATTGCGATCAGTAGGGCGGCCGACACGGCTTCCTATGGATAAAGGTTTTATGCCTATAGGGGTCTCCCAATATATACTCGACGGTATGTGGGAGCACAATCCGTACTAGCACTTATCGTCTCTCAGGAGGAATCACCCAACCATCAGTGAGGCCGACAGTCACCAGGTTTTACGACGCCGGAACACGTCTCTAGCCTAGACCTCTATGTTGTGCGTTAAGTTACAAAGCGTTGTTAAGTTCATTCAATTTATTTTAGGTTGATCTTTCTTAGAAGTTTGCCTTTTTGGATCACCACGAGATGTAGATACAATTCCTAAATGAAGTCTAAAGATGATAAGCAAGCTTTTATCTCTTTTCAACAATGAAAATCCTAGCTACAAGGGGAAAAGAAAGACACAATCTTTTCTCAAAGAGCGTAGAGCACACTGTAAATGCACTTTTCCTAAATCAAACCATACAAACTATCAATGTGCAAATGCACAAATGCATGTATTTGTTTTCACTTTCTTAATATTGATGCCTAAAAAGAAAGTTGTTGTACAAATCTGAATTCGATTTCAAGTGAAAAACACAAACAAGCTTCTTTTCGAAATCAAAAAGACGATTACGACACTTTGTGATTTTGAAGTAAACACTTGTTTCGACACTATAAATTCACAAATTCAAACCAAAAGACAAAAGTAAAAGCGCAATCATCTGTCAACAGCAAACAAACTTACTCCTAAGATCAAAACGACACTTATGACAGGTCTAGATCTAAGGGCGACAGTATGACTAGTTTACTTTTGTAATGGGAAACTGCAAATGATGTAACAAATACACAAAAACAAATACAATTTCTTTTATACAACTGAGGCAGAATTAAGGCAGAGAAAAGGGGTTTTCAGATAGGTACACACACTGATAACAGGCTGCAAAAATCAGAGATAAAACTGAACAAAATGAAGCAAAGAACCACAGCTGCACAGGGCAAAGGCTGATCAACGCACCTGTTGCACAGAGAAACTGAATTGCAGCGCAGGTAGCCCTCTCGGGACCTGCGTTGAAATGCACAGCCTCTTCACAGAGCCTGCGCTGAAGCAGAAACGAGACTTTCCTCTGGGTTCTGGGTCACAGTTTGCAGTTTAATCTATGGTTTTTGGCCGGATAAAAGCTATCAATAAGGTACAATTAGGAGGATGATTTAAAGGAGGACTAAGAGCTATCACAAAGGGCAGTTAGAGCATTTGTGGATCAGCTTGTTCAGATCATAAACAGGCCCAGTGAATGGACTAGAGTAGCAGATCTCTACTTTGCATTTGTAAATGGCAAATGCAGTTCGATTCACCACTCCTAAGTTTATGAGAAGAACAACAATAGAAACACAAATAAACTAACTAGATACATTCCCCAGTGGAGTCGCCAATTTGTTGTTGGGAAAAGTATCTATTCAGAACGCCCCTATCCCACTCTAAGGTGTGATAGTGCCTTAGCAACAAACAAGGAAAACTACTTGAGTATTCTTCTTTATGAAATGTAAATGAAGAGGAAGGATGTAACTAACTTGTGTCTTTCGCTAGTTTGTTGATCCAATCGCTCCTCTCTTCAATAGCTCCCAGCTCCCTGCTCCCTTATCGGCCCAGCTTCACCAAATTCCTGCAAGATCACAAGAGAGAGAAACTACACGAAGATATAGATATACATTCATAAAAAGCTCAGGATCAGATTAAGCTAAACATGCAAATATAACAAAACATCATTGATACACAGCATGTAGGAGAAACTCAAATAATTTTATTGATATGATAAGAAAGTCCAAGAGGAGATACAACCAAGTGAGTCCCGATCTAGCATCTACCTCCCAGCAAAGGAATCCCTTCCTCTCCTCCAATAAAGCATAAATCACCCAATGTACTAATCTCAATCTCAAACCAACAACAATTCTCTGCAAAGTACAAAATTCCAGCCTCTGGATCTCTGGGATGAGGGATCCATATATAGATGTAAGCAGAGAGGATGAGTCAGCTTATTTTTTGACTTGTGGCTTCTCTCTGTCAGTTCTTGCTTCCACTTGGAGACTGAGAGCCTCTTACTCATCACTTGGTCGAATTCAGTGAGGCAAGTGTCATTGGAGAAGATTCTGGAAGCTTCCATGGTCTTTCCACCTCGTTGAATGACTCTGCCACTTGTCATTTCCCGCTCAACGCACCTGGGTAGTGCATTCAAGTGCGTTGCAACGCACCTAGCTAGTGTATTTGGGTGCTTTGAAACGCAGGCAACTAGTGGAGCTTCTGAATTGATCCTGATTTGACTAGTTCTGAGTAGTTTTTGGTGGAGAACTTCTAGGAGAAGCTGTCATTGGTTGACCTTGTTCCTTTAGGGGCAGGAACAACACTTTTAGGGACTTTGGATCCCTTGGATTATGGACATTTCATGCTCAAAGCTGTAAGGCACAAAAATGTCTATAACACACATGACCGAGAAAGTTTCCGAAGGGGATGAGGAAAGTGCATTTCTTAAGGTTCAGCGCAATCTGGTGTCATCAACACATATCCAACATCAACCGTAAACTCGCGATGTGTTTCTTGACTAGCCCAAATACAGTCCAATCGTCAAAATAAACTTCCAAAAACTTATGGATGAATTCCTTGAATGCAGCCACTACTACACATGAAAATATTGCTGGCACATTCTTCAATCTAAAGGGCATAACAGTGTACTAAAAACATCCCCATTCGGTCGCGAAGGTTGTCTTGCTTCTATCTTCTGGTGCGATCTTGATCTGTTGGTACCCTGAGAACCCACTCGTGAATGAGTACGCTTCCTGCTCGCAAACATTCTCCAGGACTTCATCTGTGAATGGTGTTAGGAACGGATCATGGACACAGACATCATTAAGCTTTTAGAGGTCCACACTGATTCGAATTTCGCCCTTCTATTTTCTCTCCTGCACTATCATAGGACTCACCTAGTTAGATTCTTCCACTGGTTGAATAATTCCTGCTGCCAACATTTTGTCCAATTCTTCATAGACCTTTTCCTTATAGTTCAGATTCAGGTGGTATAGACACTGCTTAACTTGCTTCGCGTCCAATTTTAGAGTTATCTTCATCACGCCTAGGTCATCGAGGATCCCTTTTAACTCTGTGATTTTGGTCTGGAATAAGTCTTGATATTCTCGAAGTAACTCGATAACCTTATCCACCATGGCATCATCCCAATAGTCTCCTAGCGTCGCGTACTTCGGCTCCTCATTTGTACCAATATTTACCTTCTTCGTTTTCAAGGGCGTTGTAATGTTGAGGTCCTCTATCGATGGTTTTCGAACCTCGTGGCTCCCCTATGATTCCAGAAAATTGATGTTTCTGGGGTCATCATCATCATCCTCTACTTGCACATTGTAACATTCTAGGGCCTGGCTTAGCTGATGTGACCATACTGGTTGCACTATTTCTTTTGATTCTTGAGGTATTTTGAAAATGGCGGCTTTCACAATCTATAGCGCATGGTCAATAGTATCCATCCATTGGTCCTCAAATAAGAACGTTAATAAAAATCCTTCATGCAAGATATCCCATTCACCTATACCATGTCGGAGTTCTGTCTCAGTATACCAGTTCCTTGGGATGACATCCAGGGTATGGTAAAATAAGTGTACCCACTCTGGTTGGGGTTCTTCTCCATAAGCTTTGTTCCATTTTGTGAGGTGTACATGCGGGTCATCACGTCTATTGTATTTCTCGATTATTCATAGTTCCGGCTTTCCAAACCTTATCTGCATCATCCCTCTGCAATCGCACCAGTTTCCAAAGGTTCCTTCATGTGTTCCCCACCAGCGTGTAGGCATCGTGCGCAGCGCCCACTTCAATGCGTCAAACCTCTGGTGCTCTGGTACTGCGCCCTCAAACTTGTTCAAGAATTCATCCACCAATGTCAACCCATCATACGTTGGTAGATATCGATCCTGAGCTGTTATGCAATGCAGTGACTTAGTCATCATATTACAGTTTAGCATTGTTACTTGGCTCAACTAATTGTGCCAGTGTTCGTCCTCTTCATCTGAATCTGAGGTGTAGGAATCTGTGCGCTCCCATGATATTCGCCCCTCCGCAGTCAGATTTACCTAGTCCTTATTTCGAAGAGTTATTTTGTAGACATCATCCAAGTAATCCTCACTTCCATCGTCACGTACAGGTTCAGTGTAGCATGCTCCTTCGGCTGGATCTATCAGAATAACTATGCGGAGGGAATTCTTCTCAAATATCATCTTCTGCTTCTTTAAGTTGATGACTCCATTCATATCTGTGGCCTAGTCTATTCCCAGCAACGCAGGGTAAGGGTTGTTGTCATCCACAATTTCTATTACATTAAAGTCCATTTGTGTGCTCGTGCCTTCTATATCCACTGTTACTCCTTGCAATCTCCCCATGGGCAAGACCTTTTGTTGGTTCGCCATCTGTAGTTGAATAGGAGACTACTGTAATGCAGGCCGACCCATGTGTTCCCATGTTTGTTTAGGAAGCACATTCGTATCTGAGCCCAAGTCCAGGATGACTTGATCCATTTCAAGCCACCAATCTATGTTGTTAATCGCATTTCCCACCCGGTGTGCAAAGCATGCCTTCTGAGTTTGTGGACCACACGCGGTTCACCTGTCCCTACACACCTGGTTATCAACTCTTGTAATCTCGTATCTGCCTTATTGTCACATAGTAGCTTTATACATGTCTCTAAAAAGGTAGTTAGCATAGAGGGATCCATTTCTGGCCCGGGTTGATCCTTACTACCTGGAGTAGAGACCTCTTCAAAGCTCTTCTTAGCTTCCATAAAATTTTCCTTTGCACGTTCCAAGTTGAACTCAGGTTTCTTTGTAGGGGCCTTGCACACCCATTTATTTTCTTCAGGTTGTTTCCCTTTATCTTCCCCTATGGCTGTGCCACTTCTAAGCATCATGTTCATGTTGGGGACGTCTTCACGCAGTTCAGACCTCATCATTTGGACGTTCTGTGTTGGCGTAGGTTATGCTACCCTTTTCTCACATATCTATGCTATCAGCGTGGGACAATCTATCATTTCGTGATCGAACTGCTCATATTAGGAACATGATATCCTAGTTGGGTTGGTACAGTCATGCGCATAGTGCCCAGGTCCTCCACAATTGTAGCAAATTAACAACCTCATCCAGGTCCCATTCCTCCTCGTCCTCATCCTCACCCATGGAACCCACCGTGCGCTATTACTATGGTTGGATCCCAACCTCACACCTCAGTCTGCATCCTGTAGGAAAGTGTTCAATCCACCAACAGTTCATAACTCCGATAGTCTCATTCATCGTGGCCCATCGATCTACAAAAATTACAAAATAGCTACTGGGGGGTCTGTGTAAACTTTTGTAATAGATGACAGTTGTCTGTTGTGTGCTTTCCTCCCACCTGACAGATCACGCACCAGAGCGCGGGCACCACACTTGGTCCTTCCTACACCTCTGGTCTCAATGGCATTGGTCCTCCCCCTGCCAAATAGATTGCAAATACCGGACAATGATCCTTATCGTGGCCCTGGCTTCTACATTTTATGCACCACAGTTCTTCTCACGCTTCTAGCCAGGTGCCCTATCCTATTTCAAGCTCTGCATCTCTAAGCATAGGTTTTGTAGTTGCGTGTGGATTTGCTAAACTCCCAACCCTGGATCTTGTATTGGAGTTTCATGCAACCTCATCGCTATCTCTAATGCTTTAGCTTGGGTTGATATCTTCTGCTGTGACAACGTCATCCTTAGATGCGGTGTCAAAGATGCCACAAACCACGCGCAGTGTTGCACATCCATCAGCATCATGTTAGCTTCGCAGATCATGCTCTTCAAGCATTGATCCAGATCCCATGGAGTCTCTCCTAGAAGCATCACAATTTCCTTAAATCCGATGATTGACTGAGTTTCTGATTTCGAGCGACTAAACTATTTATTTAATGCATACTGGATGTCTGCTATTCCAGTATTGGGATGATCGCTAGAGTGCTTAATATACCACGTCAACGCGCAATCCTACAACATGCTCACCAAAGTAGCCTTTTTAATGTTATCATCCGTAATACCTTGAGCTTCCCATACTGCCTTTACCACGAACCAGAACTGGTCTGGTTCCTCATTTCCTACGCCTCTAAATACGGGCAACTTGATTGCATTCGCCATTCCAACCCTTGAGGGTGGTGGAGGAGGGGTGGGTGAAGATGGGGTTGATATAGATGAAGTGGGTGATGGTGTGGGTGGAGGTGGTAACTATGGAATGTCCTGCTTTATCAACCGGACCGCACTTCTCAGAGAGAATCTTGCAAGCTCCTCCTCACTTTCTCACGAAAGTGAAATCAGGGGACCGTTCTCTAATCCTTCGATCCCTTGGTAGCCTCTTCCGCTTCGCGTTACCCCGGACATCAATGGATTCGCATAACCCATTTTTCACATAACAACATTTTAATCTAGATATTCAACGATTTGATATAATTACCCAACGGTCCCTTGAGGAAACACCTTTCCGCTTCACTGTAGCTCACGGTTGTATCTATCGCGAACTCAGTGATAAACCCTCCTATTACCTGATCTAGCCAATGATCTACTGCTCGTGTGAGCTTATCTTTAGATGCTTCTAGCCTGCGTACCAACTCAGGATTCCATATGATGGGTTGTTCAAGTCAGCACCTCCCCTGACTATTAGCTAGTCTCACGATCCACTCATACAAATCTGTCGAGAAGAACGTGAAGAAGATCAGCATGGACTTTCATGTATAAGTAGCGATCCAGCCACCTCTCTTCAGATATCTGCGAAGTTTTATTTTCCTGTACCATGAACTCGTGGAGCTTCTGATCCAACCAATATTCAATCTCTTTCTTCGTAGGGTTCCAGTGTTCCGACATCAGACATCCCTTAGGCAGATCCCAGTCCCAGCAATGGAACCATTTGTTGGCTTGATGGGGCCTGACCTAGGTTTGGAAGTGTTTTGGCCAAACAAATCCCGCACTACCAGCCCTTTCGGCAATAATCTGCAGAGTGCGGAATGAAGTCTCACCCGAGGTAGTATGGGAGGGTGATGGAACCAGGTTTCCGCACCCTAGGGATGTCTTGATGAGTATTCGAAGGGTCGTGAACCGATCTGTGCACTCGCGCTCCTCTACGCAGCAATCTGGCCTTCACAAAGCTCGACGATGAGGAACTTCTTAGATTATTACTATTAATGTGTTTATTATAGATCAGATCTAATTCGTAAAGTATTTAACCTAGAATTCAACAGTGATAACCAGCACACATAACCATAAATCTCACCGATAAGCATAAACTCAAAACATAAGCATAAACATATAGATCTGCAATCAAGGCACAATAATTCAGAAACACTTATCTTTATTACTCTTCCTGTTACACTAAAAAATGTCACCATGACTATTTGCAGTTAGTATGGCTCCATCCACTGTCATACTATCCTCCTTGGCAAGTCTCATGCCTCTGCTCTTCATGTCAAACTTCAAGAAAGAGAGAAAAGTCATTTAAAGTCAATTATCTCTGGTACGCAGTTTCTCTTAGCCTTACCTGCGTGTACGCAACCCAAGTTCACAATACCTGCGTACTTATACGCTTTGTATGTAAAGGGGTGGGTGCGTACCCCTGTAAAGGTCAAAAGGCGCGAGTTTCATCTTAAAAAAGTTACTTGTGGTCATTTCTAGAGTCTTCTAGAAGCTTGTTTGACGTGTATGAAGCGCCTCCAGATGGTTCATGTATCCCTACCAAAGAGGAACTTATCCCATCAAGAGGGGAGCTATCCCATCCAAAGAGGGGCTTATCCCATTGATGGTGGACCTGAATAACTTCCTCTAGAGCACTATAAATACAGGCATTGGGCCAAAGGGAGGGGAGGTTGAAAGCTGAACATTCCTAAGGGTAGATGCTGCTGGAATTAGGACTTCCTTGTAGAAGCTTGTGAGGAGAGATTACCATCTTTGCTTGTTCTATTTGGAAGGGGGTGAGCTGATCAGAGTAAAGGAGAACTCTTGTGGACCCTGGGAGGGACTTGCACAACACCAAGGCTCAGGTTGTAATGGTTCCTTTTGTTACCTTTTAATACAAATTAGTCCATTCTTCTCAACAATTCGTTATTTATGAGTTGTTTCATATACTCCTTGGTCTATATGTTAAATATGTTTTATTTTATGTGATATTCAGGTGCTATTTAATCGTTTGATTGTTAGTGAATGCAGGTTTCGAAGGGAAGGAGGAGCTCATCCGGATCCACGAAGCTGGACTACTACAACAGCGTTGGATTACAGGTAGGATCTAAACACTTGATTTCTCATATTGTAAAAGCATATTTAGAGAAGGATTGCTCTTATTTGTCTTGTTTGTCACTAGAAAGTCTTAGGCTTCTAGGGAGGTCGGTTGTGTCCGCACTAACGACTCTTTCCATGTGACAAAATGGCGACTCCGCTGGGGACTCCATGGATGTGTTTGAGTTCTTTTTGATTTGATATTTTGGTCTGAGAAAAATCGCTTGTTTTCTGATTTTTGGCTGTCTAACTATGTATTTGGGTGGGTTAGCTTAGAGTCAATTTAGAATTTTATTTTTCTTAACTTTGCCAGTAGTACGCAGTCTCTGAGTTAGGCACAGTGCGTACTTGTACGCACTGCATCTTTGTGCACAGGGCGTACCCGCGCCTGTGTCAACAAATCACCTGCGTACCCCTGTCAAATTTGAGAAAATTTCATTTTTCCTCTTTTGCTCTTTAGATTTTGTTTTTTAATTTGTTTTTATTGCCCAGATCCATTAGTTTACTGTCATAGATCTTCACCTGAACTTGTCCCGTTAGTGTCGAGGGTTTTGGTGGAATTCATAGGGATTTTGCCTTAGGGTTTGATTTTTAACTGGTCCTGTAGTGACTTTGGCGTTAGAGGTTGTCAAACTTTGGATCTCCTTGGTTTTGATCAGTCCTCTTAGGAGTCGGGCCTGTCATAGAAGTCACCCTTGTGAGAGACCTACCTTTGTGTCTTCTCTTTGTGAATCTCGAAAAGTTTGTTTGTTAAAACCTTGAATTTCATTCTTGAGAAAAAAGAACAAAAAGATTTCGATTTTGTTTTTTGATTAGTTTATGATTCTGCATGAACTGATCCTTAGTTGCATTTTGACTGAGTAAAACATCCGGGAATTATCCTTGTAGGCTTTTGTCCTCATTATTTTTTTGCTTTTAGGTAAATTTCCTTTTAATTTGCTTTTGAGTTAATTTGATTTGATTGTCTTAGATTTGTTAAATTTGATTTGATAAATAGTTTTTACATGCTTTATTAATATAGAAAAAACACAAAAATTCTTTTGGAAAAAGTTTGCTTTGGTAGCATTTGCAGACTTTTGGGAGAAAAAGAAAATTTCGTGAAGTAATTAGTGGTCATGAGTTGTGTGTTTTGAAAAGATAAAGAGATTGTTTCTTTGATTGTCTTTACTAAGAAAGTTGTTTTCTATAAAATTTGCATTTTCCAACTCTCTTAGTTAGGAGATTCATTGAAAAAGAAAAGTAGTGTAAATCATCTTAGGTGCATCTTTGTAGTGGTTGCGAGTCGAGTCTACACACCACCAGTTTCATCTCCACTACCTTTTTGTCTTTAAGAAAAACCATAAAATTATCGCTTAAAGTAAAATCAACTTAGTAACTTTTATTTACTAGGGCTCTGAAACACCAATTTAGATCAGGCTAGTGTCTTGGAGTAGGAGAGTAATTAACTATCCAAGACAACAAAACCAAACAAGTAGCTTATCTTGTGATATAATAAATCCAATTGTTTCATTTGTACTCTAGGAAAGCTCCTCTTAAAGGAGAAGCACGAGCTCGTGTCCGAACCAGTGAGGGGATCAATCCTCCCTCGTTGGGAATGACGCCAGACACGCACGTATTACAAACGGTAAACCTCGGATTAACCATTGTCGAGGAGCCAAGGGTCACTTGTCGGTAAACCTTGGATTATTGTCAAGGCGCCGGCAAGGGGATTGAGCTTGATACTCTGCCCTTGCGTGCTGTCAGAGTGTAGACTGTTCCCCCAGGTGCATTTGTTGTTGTTGGTAACCTTAGTGACCATTATCTTTAGGATTCTACCGAGGTGACGGTGGAGGGAAGATCCCACAGTACCTGGAGCAGACGTCGGCTAGACTCACTTGGATTTTCCGGGGGGTTCACTTCACTCGAGACGGTTAAAGTGGAGGAACTTGTGCCAATCTATTCATTAAGCAGGTTGCCGGGGTAACTGTTCCACCCGCCACTTCTGTACTGAATCCGGCGATGTTGGGTTTCATCTCCAACTAGCGTTTTTGGTCCGGAAGGCTACTGTTTGTGCTTGGTTTGATGCCCTAGATTCTTTAGGCGTGTGATTCAAATTTGTTTGGTTTTTTAGAGACTTTAGGTGGTTTGATTTGAGATTTTACTTTGTTTGCGTGTGCAGTAGTTAAAAGTTTTTAACTGTGGCGGAATTACCGAGACAGTCCCGTCGACTTCGGGGCAAGTCTCCTGAGGTTGTTTCTGTGGCCGAATTGTTGAGGAAATCCCGTAGACTTTGGGGTGAACCTCCTCAAGACGTCCCAAGTCATTACGAAGGTTTAAAGGTCCTTGTAACTCCTAGTGGCAGTAAAGTAGGTTCACCTGAAGAAGGAGAATCGTCATTGGTAGTCCATCCAGATTATCAAGGTCTAGAAACAGGTTATAATCCTGAAACAGTTGCAGTTTCCGAGCTTGCTGGTAGTTTTTCATCTACTAGTGATATAGGCGAAGAACCTGAAGTATCTGAACCTGTTACTCCAACTTCTAGTGCACCAGATTCACTTAGGGTAGAAAGAGTCATCACCGAAAATCTTCCTACTGGTTTGATAGCTATTGAATAACTTGCTCCAGAGGAATAATTAGGCGTATCTATCCTTGAAGATCAACCTACTATTGATCTAAGGGAGCGTGAATCTATCTTTTACAGTCCTCCTAGAAGTACTACTTGGTACCTTTCGTTAACCAATTATTTAGACAACTTAGGGATAAGTTTTTATCCACCTTGTACTCCTTTTCCACCTGGAGGTATTTATACTCCTGTGAATATGTCTGGTCAGTTGTCCGTGTTCACTCAATCTCTTGAATCTTTCTTGCACGGCGGTCCTTCTGTTCCCATCGGGTATCAGTCACTTTCTGGTACCTTTGCGGGGGCATCTCCTCAACCCATTGATCATGGGTTATTAGCTGGAAACAATGGTAATAAACTATTGGGTGCAGGGGACATTTACATGATGTCAGGTTCAGTTCCCGTTTCTCAACCTCAAGGTGGCCAATTACCGCCTGGAGGGCAGCCTCAATTAACAACTGGGGGACAACCTCAAGGTACACAAATCGTGTCTGGGGGGAAACCTCAAGGACAGTATGTACCCATAGTACAATACATGCCTCAAGGTCAACCCCAGCCTCAATATGTACCCCAGGGTCAACCTCAGTATCAATATTTACCTCAAGGGTATCAACCTCAAGGTCAAGGTCAACCTTAGTATCAGTATTTACCCCAAGGTTATCAACCTCAAGGTCAATACTCGAGTCAAGGTTATCAACCACCTCAAGGTCAGTCATATGTTCAAGGTATGGGAACTGTGCCTTTCAGTTATCAATCCTATCCTCAATCCGGTTATGGATCTCAGTATCCTCAACCTGTTACGGGTCAATACCCCGGAATGATAGTGTGGGATCCATCACAAGGTCAACAGGTGTTGCAGCCAAGTATACAGTTGGTACCTCAAACTGGACAACCCGTAGTTTCTGGTTCACCCCAGCAACCGCAACCTGTCCAGTCAAATATTCAAACTTCTGTAACTTCGGTAGTTACTCAGCCGCCAATTGCACCTAGTACTCCATCTCAAACGACTGTTGCAACTACCGCAACATCTACCGCACTTACTTCTGGAGTATCGACAGCTCCGGTTTCTACTGTCTCTGCAACCACTCCTCAGACATCTTTACCGTTGTCCGAATCTACGATTCAAACCACGGTCCAGATGCCTGTAGGGCAGCCTGGTTTAAGTACTATTGTAACAAGTCAACCTCAATTTACCTACCAACAGTACCAGGGACAGTACCAATTCGGTCCTGCTGTCCAACAACCAGTTTACCAGTATCAACCGTATCCTGGGTACACTTATCAACAACCTCAACAACCCCAGTATGGTCCGGTTAATCCTGGTTTTCCAGGAGGATATAATATCCCGAATGCGATTCCTATTCCAAGTTATCTTGGATATCCTCCTCCTGGGACTGGTCTTGTGACCCAAAGTTTTAGGGATCCTAATCGGCAATTACCGTTTATCGCAACTTTGGATTTACCCGACTTGACGCGCCTAACGAACGATCCAATACAATATCTTCCGTTCTGGCCGCCAATGCCAAATAAGTTGCCCAGTGATATACCCAAGTTCGAAGGTAAGTCTGGAGAGGATCCGTCCAATCACGTGATGACTTACCACCTCTGGTGTGCCTCAAATTCCATCTCGGATGATTCGATCCGCTTACGTCTTTTCCAGCGTACGCTCATTGGTCTCGCGGCCAAGTGGTACATTGAGTTACCACGGGCCTCTTTTTACAATTTTAGTCAGTTGGCTACCTCGTTCCTAACTCATTTTCAGTTGCCGGTCAGATACGATAACGGCACGGAGCTATTAACTTCATTAAAACAATCGACCTCCACTTATATTTCCGATCATATTCATGAATGGAGACGTCAACGGCGATTGGTGAAAGTTTTTATCCCGGATCAAATCTTAGCTGAATGGTTTGTAAAATCATTATTACCGAAGATTACTGAAGATGTAGCTAAGGCCGGAGTAGTTACTGAGGAGCAAGTCATTGCTCAAGCCCAGTACCTTGACTTAGTTTACACTCAGTCGAGTACATTGCACGAGAAGATCCCGGATCTTCCTAAGTCGAATCAAATCACTGCTGCTCCTTCGGGGTCTCATGCTACTGATGGCATGATTGGTACGGTGAATACTAAAAGTAAGAAGAAATCCTCAAAGAATTCTTCTCCAATAATAACCTTACCAGACTCCCCGACAGGAGAGTCTTCTCCTGAAATTACCGCCGACATTCACGCTGTAGAGTCATCTACGGCTAAATCAAAAAACGGTGGTAAGAAGAAGGGCAAGAAGAAGGATAAAGCAGACAAGTCTCCAAAGGAGAAAAAAGAGAAGTCGGAATCTAACGACGAAAAGCGCAAACCTCGCTATCCTTGTTTAATTTGTGAAGAAGATCATTTCACAAGAGATTGCCCTCATCGGGCAGAGGTTGTGAAAATCGTTAAAGGTTCCCCAACTCCTGCTGTTTTGAAAGATCCATTTCCAAAGCAGGAGAGTAAAATGATAGGTTCTTCCTCGAATGCCAGTGAAGAACCCATATTGATGATGTCTCATGTACGGATTGCGACTCGATCACAAGATTATGGTAGTAAAAGTCCTGTTGATGGATCGAAAGAAGCAGAATCTTCTCATTCAAATCCATCAACCTCAGCTCCCGGTTCCGATCCACTACAGATCGAGAAACCTAACCCTGACTTAGTAATAAAACCGCCCGCCAAGGGTGTACTTCGAAGGTCTGCTTTCAATCCACATGCGAGAGCGGCCCAGAATTACAACATTGTTGAGGATTTAGCTGTTTCACCCTCAGCAATGTTGGCTTTAGAAGTGCTGCAATCATGCCCAGCACAGAGAAAATTACTTTTGTCGGCTATAGGAGCTGTTGATGTTCAGGACCCGAACCTGATAATCTTTGATCTAGAAAATAGTACACCACGTCTCCCTCATCAGATGGCTTTCCAGATTCCAGTGATAGTCAAAAACAGGCCTATTCATCGGACTGTAATTGATGAAGGAGCTTCTACGTGTATTATGTCGATTCAGTGTTGGAGATCGCTTGGTTCTCCTTCACTGAACCAATCCCCGACGATTCTTAAGGCCTTTGATGGCCGTGGGTTCCATCCGTTTGGCATTCTACAGGATTTGCCTATAGGGGTTGAAGGAAAAATCGTTAGTCTAGATGTGGAGGTGGTTGATGCCCCTCTAGACTACAACCTTCTTTTGGGTCGCAGTTGGTCTTACGCTATGACAGCAGTCGTGTCATCGGTCTTCAGAGTTATAAAGTTTCCACACAATGGTAAAATCGTGACGATAGACCAGCTGGCTTACTTTTCATTCGACCCAGCCTCTTCAGAGAGTATCCAGCATGTCGGTAAAACGACTATCCCTTACAAGGATGTTGGTGTAGGATTAGTTAAAGATTCCGGTTTACTGGGAACTTTTCCTTTCCCTCAAATCAACGCAGACCCTTCATTCGCAACCATTCATATGATTACTTCAGACACTATTATCTATGATGATCCTTGGATTGTCCCATCTGAATCTGAGGTAGACTCATTTGGTAATGCAATGCCTTTGAGTCCATATGAAATTTCTTATGAGGCCGTGCAGTCTTTTTCTGACTCAAGTTCAACCCAAATCGACCAAATGAATGTGGTCCGTGAGAAATCACTTTTCACATCAACCTCAGAACGGATAACGTTTCCTGAAGTTGTGTCATCTGACGAACAACTTCGCGAAATCCTAAGTGTAGATGATCTACCATGGGAAGATCTTCATCATCGATCTTCGTTTTTACCTGAGGGTGATGACTTTGAAAATGATTTTTCATCAATTTTTACAGCTGAATATGTCAAGGACACTCAGAATCCCATGAAACATCCTGATTCAGAGTTGAATTTGGGAAACATTTCCCAAACTATTGCCATTGACATTTCAGTCAAAACCGGAATTATTGAGAACATTCATATAGGTGCCTCGTGTACAGATGACGAAATTCAAACATACAAGGTCCTATTTCAAGAATTCTGCGACGTGTTTGCCTGGTCCTATGAGGAAATGCCAGGAATTGATCCCTCCATTGTTGTTCATGAAATCAAGACCTACCCGAACGCTAAACCCGTTCGGCAACGTCTGCGTCAGATACACCCTAGGAAAGCGGCTGCGATTAAAGCAGAAGTCGAAAAGCTGTTGAAAGCAGGTTTCATTTATCCGATCCCGTTAACGGATTGGGTATCGAATATTGTTCCGGTTAACAAGAAACAAGGGACAATAAGAATATGTATCGACTATAGGGATATAAATCGTGCTTGTCCAAAAGACAACTATCCCACGCCCTATATCGATCAAATAATTGATGATTGTGCCGACAGTGAAATATTTTCCTTTATGGACGGTTTTTCCAGTTACAACCAAATCAATATTCTACCTGCCGATCAACCAAAAACGGCTTTCATTTGTCCCTGGGGGACATTTTCTTACTGCAAATTACCTTTTGGACTTAAGAATGCCGGAGCCACTTTCCAACGGGCAATGTCTTACGCGTTTCATGACATCAAACACATTGTGCAACCGTATCTCGATGATTTGCCTGCTCATTCTTTACATCGAGCTGATCACCTTGTTCACTTACGCGCTATTTTTATGAGGTGTCGACATTATCGAATTCGGTTGAACCCACACAAATGTGTCTTCTGCATAGAAGTGGGACGATTGCTAGGATTTGTCGTTTCAAAAGCCGGTATCCGCGTCGATCCCTCGAAGGTCGAAGCTATCATCAAATTGCCTCCTCCTTCGAGTTTGCGCCAACTCCAAAGTTTGCAGGGGAAAGCAAACTTTTTACGTCGATTCATTCCTAACTACGCCGAGGTTACAAAGGGTTTCACCCGGTTGTTGAAACAAAATGCACAATTCTCTTGGGATGAGATAGCTCAGAAATCTTTTGATGCACTTAAGCACGCGTTGACCCATGCACCGTTGCTGCATCCTCCCAACTACAACCAGGACTACTTTTTGTATCTCGCCACCTCCCACTCCACCATTGGAATGGTCTTAGTTCAGGAAGATGAATTCGGAATGGAACATGTGATATATTATCTTAGTCGGACGTTAAATCCCACTGAGCTAAAATATTCGCATGTGGAGAAATTGGCCCTGGCAGCTGTTCAGGCTGTCCAGCGTTTTCGTCATTACATTCTTCTCCGTAAAACTACAGTAATTTCGGATTGCAACCCTATGATCTATATTTTGACTAAACAATTGCTAGGGGGCAAGTACTCCAAATGGATTGTTATCCTGCAGGAGTTCGACTTGGAGTTTGAAAAATCTAAGTCTAAGAAATCCTTAGTTTTTGCGGAATTGATGTGTGACTTCCCGCGTGCTGACACGGAAACTGTGGCAGAGGAACCCATTGCGGACGAATCTCTGTTTCTTATCAGCACTTTAGATCCGTGGTATGGGGATATAATCGTCTATCTCCAAACCCAATCCTTTCGGCCCGAAGCTTCAAAGTCGGAACGTCGGAAAATTCGATTCCAGTCCCAACAGTACAAAATTATTGGAGATACTCTTTATCGTCGTGGGGCGGACTTGGTTTTTTGTCGTTGCTTAACTCATGAAGAGGCAGAAAGGGTTTTGAATGACTGTCATTCTGGAGCATGTGGCGGTCATATGTCTAGGTATGCCACAGCTCAGAAGGTGTTGCGTGCTGGCTACTTCTGGCCGTCCATGTTTAAAGATTGTATCATTGCGGTCCGAAAATGCCACAACTGTCAAGTGTTTGATCGCAAGATGCGCGCACCACCTGCTCCTCTCCACCCTATAATTGCCGTTGGTCCTTTTGCTAAATGGGGTATCGATTTTATTACATGTAACCCTCACTCGGCCGGGGGGCATGCGTATATCATCCTTGCGGTTGATTATTTTACTAAGTGGGCCGAGGCGATGCCTACATTCGAGGCAGATGGCAAGACAGCTGCGATTTTCGTATTCAATCATATTATTGCTAGGTTTGGTGTCCCACAAGCGATAATCACTGACCATGGGCGCCATTTTCAAAACATTATGATGACAGAACTTACAAGCCAGCTTGGTTTACGCCATGATAGTTCTACTCCTTATTATCCCCAAGCAAACGGTTTGGTTGAATCCATCAACAAAGTTCTAGTTATCATGATCCGACGAATCATTGGTATTCATCGGTCGAATTGGCATAACATGTTATTTTCAGCGCTTTGGGCGTACCGAACCTCAGTGAAAACATCAACAGGGTTCACTCCTTTCCAACTAGTTTATGGTTTGGAAGCAGTGTTGCCCATTGAATGCGAAATCCCATCACTTCAAATGGCTATCGAATTACTCCCAGCTACTTCCGAAGAGGAGAAGCATTTGTTATACTTAGCTAAATTAGATGAGACTCGACGTGATGCTGCTTTGGCAATCGAGACTCACGCGAAAAGAATGAAAGCTCAGTATGATCGTAACGTGACCCCTCGTAATTTTTCGGAAGGAGACCTAGTGCTATTATATGATCAAGCTAACGATAAATTAGGTGCTGGAAAATTCGTTCCCATGTGGCATGGGCCCTACATTGTCAAGCGAAAGCTAGCAAAAGGGGCCTATGAGCTGGTAGATTTTGATGGGGACTCTTTGGGTAAGCCCAGAAACGGACTTTACCTAAAGAGGTATTATGCTTAAATGGTGGGTATGGAGATTCAGTTAGTTTAGTTAGGTTAATTTTTCTTTCTAGCTGGTGTGTTTTGTTAGTTTAGACAGTGTGCTTAGCTTAGAGAGTGTGTTTTTCGTCGTTATTCTGGCTTATCTTGGTTTTACTCTTGATATTGCAGATGTCGACGCCTCTCCAAACGTACATTGGATTTGCTGATGGTGCTTGTCGTAGTACACGGAATATCTCTTCCGCAGCCTGGGTTATCTATTCGCCCTCTGACGAGTTAGTTTCTATGCATGGGGTGAGCCTCGGTCAAACAACAAACAACATTGCAGAATATAGTGCAGTGATTGAATTATTATCTGAATCTATTTCATTTGGGATTCGGAGTTTGATAGTGAGGTTAGATTCTGAACTCGTTGTATTACAGCTTAATAGAGTCTATGCCATTAGAAATCCAGTGTTATTAAGATTGTTTTTGAGGGTGCATCTCTTGGAACGTGAATTTGATTACATTGAATATCAGCATATTCCAAGGTCTTTAAATACATTAGCAGATGCAATGGCGTCTCGAATGTTAAATAGACATTTGTAACAATCATAAATGTAAATTTATAAACATTTCATCACACATGTTTAACAAAATAAGCCGGTAATAATGATATATATAGATAGGAGTGTGTCAAAAAATATACATCGTCTTCGATCATAGGTTGAAAAACACCTTATGATCGACAAAAATGATAAGTACAAAAAACCAAAAATGTCACATGTGTCTACAAAAGTGACTATCCAATCACTGGTGGTGCTCTCTATATGAGACCACTGCCCGTGCTACCCTACACAGGAACCTCCTGAAAGGTCCTGGGACTGCGACCACATAGCGCTGAAGTCGAATAGGAATATCGTCTATAGTCGTCTCTGGTATGCCTGCCGTGAGATGCTCTAAGTCCTGTTCCAGCTCGGCTAAGGTCTCTGCGGCCGCATCCTGTGGGGCTGGTGCTGGTGCAACTGGTACTCTTCGCTCAAAAGCCTGGAGATTGGCCGGACGCCGTGGGCCTACATCTGCATTTTGAAAAATTTTTGCTGTCAGTTTTGAGACGATATATAAAAAACAAAAAAAATAGATAATTTAAAAACTTGTGAAAAATGAAGTACCTCTGTCGTCCCATTGTTCTCCCTGTGGAAGAACCATGTCCGGATCATTGCGAAAATCTACTCCGGCATAAGGAAAATCCTGAACCGCAAAGACCTGGCTCTCCAACCAGTGAAATTAACCCGCAGGAAATTGGACAACGCCCGCTCCCTCATTAGGATGCCGGGCCATTACCGAAACCCATCGCGTCAACTTAGGCTCCCGAGGAGGCCCAACTGGAACAGTAAGATGCTGGGGGATCAGCATTGGAACTCTCTCTAGGGCAAAGCTCACAACTAAAGGCCCATATCCAAAGGTCTTCAATTGTCCGTTCTTTGCCCTAGTCAGTTGGCCCTTCATATTGGCCAACACAGCATCGCACTAGTTGAAAATGGTGCCTCGGAAGCAATCTATAGCCATCCGCATTTGGGAACCAGTGGCTATGTGCAAAGCGGCAGCACCGCAAAGTCTGGTAACTGTAAAGGCAATTACCATAAGTTCAGGTCGGGATATGTATTTGATTTCTATCCCCTTCTCCTGGTTTTGATTGTTGCACCACTCTAGCCGGAGACTAGCAAGGGATTGGCCACCCGGCCTAGTCCCGAATAGAGAGAGTTGCTCACCCCTGTTAGGCAAGCCAGTGAGAAAATATATGTCGGAGGACTCTATCTCGAGCTGGTGTTCTCCGATGTAAAAACATTGATCCTGAATGTTCCACCTTTCAACCAGCCACTCTAAGAATGGCACCTGGGCCCTCATGCCAGGTATGGCCCAGTACTTGTAAAGACCGCATGCCTTTAAAGCATCAATGGAAGGTTGATGACCTATTGCGGCCAAATCAACATCTTCATGTTCTCTTTCACGCCAATCTAGCATGGTGGGCAATCTACACACCAAAAAACATTGATTAGAATTCATTAAATCAAATTTTGATGGTTAGGTTTTGAGTTTGGGTTTTGAAAATCCGCTTTGCGCGGAGTACGCACCCCGCGTTCAGAAAACAGAGCGTGGGTACGCAGCTGTTCTGAAGGTGGGCTACGTACTCCGACCATTTTCCCATATACAAAATGTCGGGGTACGCAGGTCACCCATGGGGCACCTGCGTCCCCCGAAAAGCGGACCCTAAAACCCCAAACCCTCCAAAAAATCAAACTAGAACTTAAAATGGAATTCTAAATGGATGAAATTGAAGAGGAGGATGTTGTGAAATACCTGAAAGAGACGGCGCTCGATTCCGACGGTCGGATTCTCCGCAAAGTCCATGGGAAGTTTCTTGCCAAAAGCCCTTTTCTCACCCTCAACAGTAAAATGGTAAAAATGACATGGTAAAAAGTCTTTTTATAGGTTTTTTGGATAAATGAATGCTAAGTTTGTTTATTTTTCACCATGAAAGGATGTTTTTCAATGTATTTTTGCCCATCTTAAACAGGTATGAGTAATGTGTTGTTTTTGTGCAGGACAAAAGGACTTTAGGGTAAAATCATCATTTTTCACGAACCAAGACATCAGAGTCATCTTTTAAGCCCTTTTCTGACTCCTAAAACATGAAAAGATTGCCGAGCGTTTCTTTTACACTCGTTAAAATGGAATTAAAAGACGGTCCTCTTACAGCCCTTTTCTGACCGTAAAAACAAGAAAAGATTGCCGAATTTTTGTCGTTTCAAATTCGATACTGGAAATAAAACGACATGCCTCTGATCACTTTTTACTTTTCAGGTCAAAGGCATTAATCATGAAAGTACTCCTTGGTCGCAAGATCAAGCGGTTCTCTCAGGTATTATTTTATACTTTTTCGGGCTTGGGAGACACAAATTTACGAAAAAGTTCACCTTGGAGTCTTCTTTAGTTTTTTCAGACTCTCTAAAATTGAAAAACGCCGAGTTTCTCCTATACTGGACTCGTTAAAATTTCACAGTAAAGGACTTGTTCGATTACAAACATGAACGGACCACTCCTTCTTAGGGTCCGAATCTAAACTAAGTTGGACTCATCCGAAGGATGAGCTTATAATCAATCATATGTTATCCTCCTCAAGCTTGTAGAAAAATAAAGAGGTACTTGCCAGAAATGGTGGGGGAAAAGAGAGAAGAATGAACCTATTTGTTATCCTTTGTTACAGAAGAACCTTATCACCACTCTTGAACACGACACTTTTCATTCACCTGGGTTGGGAAATCCTTTTCCTTAAAGCTGATAAAACAACTTTGAAAGTCTTCAACCGTTTCTGGGTATTAACTTTGGGTCAATGGTCACCAAGCTATCTGTCGTGTCGTTATGTGTTCAAGAGGTCTCTGCAAATAAACCATTCATATGCAAAATACTTGTCATCCATTTGACCATCCCTAAGTCAGTCCTTACAGCAACATTTCTTCAACTTGAACAATGATTTCGTGTTGTGGGCTTGCCTGCAACGGGTCGCTTTCTATCGACATCAGCACATTATCTAGAAAGATGACTTAGAAATCGTCAGTACCTTGAAGTCTGCATGCATTAATGGCAGGTTTCTCGCCTTTGACGACAGTTTACATCATTGACTTTCGATCGAAGGATTCCGTGACATGTTCGACATCAACCCATTCATTCACATTTCATGGATTGTACTGGGTACTTTGAGAACCATTGACATCACTAGTGGTCTCTCTCACACTTGTTAACAGTTTACATCATCGACTGGTAATCAAGTGGTTTCTACCATGTTCGACATCAACTCATTTATTCGCATGGATAGAATCGTACCAATTCAGGAAGTAGAGATGAAGACCCTGGATCTAGTTTCCACCATCCAGGCTGCGAGGAGTTTTGTATTCATTATATAGTAGACTAATCATAAACAGATGGTTGCGTCCATACTGTGTCTACAAAAGTCTACGATTGTGATGTACTGCAAAATCATTCTTGTATCAGAGCAGTAGTTAGATTTTTAGTTAAAGTTTTCAATCTGAGTATGGGAATGCCTACCTCAGTGATGATATCATCTTATATATGTATTTTGTGTTGAATATTTGCAGGTTCTGACCGGGTTCTCCGCAATGTTGGCATTATGTTTCTGGTGTGGCTATATGTTACAGATGTTGTACTTGATGGCAACTCCCGTGGCAAGGCTCTCAATTTGTTGAAAATTAAGAAGTACGTAGGAAATCAGTTCAGAAGGTGCGTACCCGCAGGTACACCATGCAGGGACCGCGTCCAGATACGCAGGCCAGCCGTTCAGGAGGTGCGTCCCCCCAGTGCACACATTTCAAGGCAGAGAAATTCACATGTAGGCTTTCTTATGTTTTACTCTTGGTATTTAGCCGACGGTATTGGGTTATTATGGTGTCGGATCGTGGTATTGATCCATGTTTTAAGGAAGAGCTTTCCTATATAAAGCAAAGGAGATCACTTGGCTAAGCATCTTTTGCAATTGAATATCTTTAGATCTGAAATATTGGGTTATGGTCTTAAAAGCTTGATCTATATGAAAAGGGAGTTGAAGGCGAATCTGTAAAGGGTGATCTCTCGAGTGCATGATCAGATCTGAGCAACTGTGCCACTCTGGTGGACTGGCTATTCGACCTTAATCAGAAGGCCGCAGGTGTTTAACAGAAGAGCTGCGTGGGTACGCAGTGCAGAAACAGGAGATCTGCGTCGGTACGCAGAGCAGAAGCAGGAGATCTGCGTCGGTACGCAGAGCAGAAGCAGGAGACTTGCGCCGGTACGTAGAGCAGAAACAGGGACCTGCGTGGGTACGAAGAGCAGAAGAAGGAGAGATGCGTGGGTACGCAGAGCGACTAAGGTTCAGGTGCGTCCGCATAGTAAAAGTACGCGGCGCGATAGTATTTTTGGGTGCGTACCTGCAGTAACAGTACGCGGTGCGATAATGTATCTGGGTGCGTCCTTGCAGTAATAATACGCAGTACGGTTGAAGGAACAGTGCGTGGGCACACAGTGCGGCAGAAGGATCTCTACGGGTATACGCAGGGAAGCAGAAGGTGAACTGCGTAGCGACGCAGGCCACAGAAGGGAAAACTGTGTATCTGTTCTGTTGATTGAATTTTTCTGTTGATAAGGTGTTCTGGGTTAGTTCTGTTATTGCTGATCTGATAACTGTAGTGGACTGTAACTTTTATGTACTTGATGATCATTTGATGCTTTGTGAAAAGAAGTAGGGGGTTGTAGCTCCCTTCCAGGAGAGACTAGAAAACGAGAGAGAGAGAGAGTTGTAGCTCTCTGTAGGTTGCAGCCTGCGTACTGGTAAAGGACTGCACCAGTACAAAACCATTGTAAAAGAAGTTTCTAATTTGAAAGAAGATAGAGACATATTGCAGCAGGTGGTTTTCACCCACATTGGGTTTCCACCTTACATCTTGTGTTCTTTGGTGTGACTATCTGTTTTTCTTTGTTCATGCTCATTATTTTATGGTACTGACATGCAAAAATAATTCAAAGAACAAATAAGGAAGATTTATTAAAAGAATTAGATAATACTGATTCACCCCCCCCTCTCAGTATTATTTTCAACAATTGGTATCAGAGCAGGTCCTTCAAAGAAGCTTGATCGCTTGAAGGTAGATCGTTCATCATGAGCAACTACGAGAGAGAAGCATCAATCAGGCCACCGGTTTTTGATGGGACAAACTTCAATTATTGGAAGGTAAGAGTTACTGCCTATCTTCAATCTCTTGGTACAGAAGTTTGGGACATCGTAGAGACAGGCTATGCTTTTCCTTCAGCTACTCCTACAGATGCAGCCGAGAAAAAGAAGTATGAAACAAATGCGAAAGCAGTCAGTACTCTATTAGGATGTATATCTCAATCAGAATTCATGAAGGTAATGCACTATAAATCCGCAAAAGAGATATGGGACAAAATTGTCACGAGCTATGAAGGAGATGAACAGGTAAAACGTGCTAAACTTCAAACTCTCAGAATTCAGTATGAGACTCTCAAAATGTATAATGATGAAAGTGTGGCTAACTATTTTCTTCGGGTAGATGAGGTTGTTAATTGTATGAAAAATTTGGGTGAAGAAATAAAAGAGGCTATTGTGGTTGAAAAGGTTCTAAGATCATTGTCCCCCAAGTTTGAATCTAAAGTATCTGCAATAGAAGAAAAGGAAAATCTACGAATTCTTACTATGTCTCAGCTACATGGAATTCTAACTGCTTATGAAATGAGAAAGGGAGGTCCATCAGACAGAAGAGAAGCTGCTTTCAAGGCATCAGGCAAAGGAGATTATTATGAAGCAAGCCATGTCCCAGAAGAAGAGGAAGAAGAATCAAATTTTGTCAGAAATCTTCAAAGGGGTTCTGGAAGGTTCAGAGGTAAGTTACCTTTTAAATGCTTTGCTTGTGGAAGAGTAGGTCATTATGCTGCAAAATGTCCTTATAAGGATAAAGGAAAGGAACCTGCTAGATGGAACAAGAAACAGAACGCAAATAAGAAAAGCTACTACACTCATGAAGATAGTGATGGTCTATCAAACAGTGATGAAGATGAACAAGGTAATGAATATAAGTTGTTAATGGCATTTGAAGATGATGATTATATGGATGCTATAGATGTGGATAACCTTTATGATGAAATTACTAGACTCAAGAGATGTATAGAAGAAAAGAACATGATCATTGATACTCTACAATTTCAAATTGATGAAAAGGAAAAACATCTTGAAAAATTAGAAGGTGAAATTGTTGGTCTTAGAAAAGAGATTGAGAAAACAAAAGCTATTAATCTCAAGTTTGTCAAAGGATCTGAAACTTTGGATGAGATTATCAATGTGCAGCGGTCTCCACTAAACAAGACAGGTCTGGGCTATAATGGAGAAACTTCTCAAGCATCCACCTCAAAAAGTTATCTTGATGCAGCAAGAAGAAATGAGCAAAAGCACAATGAAGATCATCAGGTAAAGCAGGGACGAATTACAAACAGAAACTATCAGGGGCAATCCATCTTAAGGGTGAACAAAAGCTACAACCAGCCACAGGTAAAATCTTCTCAATTTGGTTCAAGAATAGATGAAAATAGAAATTACAATCAGTTGGCTGGTAGATTCGATAACCGCAGAAGTTTCTTCAATGGACAATGCTTTTCTTGCCATAACTTTGGTCACAAAGCAGCTCAATGTGTTGCATATAAAACGATCATGACTAGGGAAGCTCAAAAACAAAGAAGTATGACAGGGATTACAAAAAGGACCTATAACAACTTTTCGGTTCTTGAAAATGAAGTTGAATGTTCTATTTGCAATAACTTTGGTCATGAAGACTCTGAATGCAGGAGCAGGTTTCAGCAGAAAAAGGAACAAGCCTCAAGCACCAAAACATGGAGAATAAAGGAACCACAAACAGAAAGATGTGGGATAGCATTTTATGCAGAGGGACAGGAAAATCTATGGTACATTGACAGTGGATGTTCGAAGCATATGACAGGTGATAAAGAAAAACTTGAGTCTTATTCTGCTCTAGAAAAGGGAAAGAAAGTCTCTTTTGGAAATGATACTCCTGCAACTATAAAAGGAAAAGGCATTGCTCAGTTAAAAGAAAAGGTCAAGGCTGGAAATGTTTTGTATGTTGATGGATTGAAGCATAATCTTCTAAGTGTCAGCCAGATGTGTGATCAAAGAACCGAGGTTATATTCAGATCAAATGGATGTCTTGTTCGTGATCTTGATACAGGTAAAACAGTGATCAAAGGCAAAAGAACTCCAAATAATCTGTACATATTTGAAGAAGGACAACAACAATGCTATCTGAGCAAGGATGATGAGCACTGGTTATGGCATCGAAGGTTGGGGCATCTAAGCTTTTCACAAATAAGGAAAGCATGCAAATATCAGGCAGTTCGCGATCTTCCAGATATCAAAATTCCTGACAACACCATATGCAAATCATGTCAGTTTGGAAAACAAACCAGAACTAACTTTCCAGAGAAGGAAGGATCAGCTAGCATGCCTCTTGAGCTAGTACATACAGATACATGCGGTCCATTCAGGAAAAGAACACCTAGAGGAGAAGAATACTTGATATTATTCATTGACGATTTCTCCAGGTTTGTCTGGTTAGGACTTATGAAGCACAAAGATGAAGCATTCGAAAAATTCAAATCCTTCAAAGCCTTGGTTGAAAATGAATCAGGTCACAAAATTAAGTGCCTCAGATCCGACAGAGGTGGGGAGTTTACCTCAAATGAATTTTTCGATTTCTGTGAAGAACATGGGATAAGAAGAGAATTCTCTACAGCTAGAACTCCTCAGCAAAATGGAGTTGTGGAAAGAATGAACAGAACAGTCCAACAAATGGCTCGTGCTATGCTTGATGAATCAGGAACTCCCGCAACTTTCTGGGGTGAAGCTGCACATGCTGCGGTTGTTATTCTCAACAAAACAAATGTCCGGGTGAACAGCACTCAAACTCCTCATGAGCTCTGGAGTGGTAAGACTCCTTCGGTAAAGCACTTCAAAATCTTTGGGAGCAAATGCTATATCAAGAATACTGATGAGCAGCTTGGCAAACTTGAACCTAGAGCAGATGAAGGCATTCTTCTTGGTTACTCTCCACATAGCAAAGCATACAAATGCTACAATAAAAGACTTGGCAGAATTGTTGACAGCATTGATGTAGTGGTTGATGAGAAGGGATACATTCCTAGGCAAGTACATCATGAAGACATCGAAGAAGATGAAGGCTACCCTCAAAGACAGAATGATGAAGAAGAAGAACCTCAAGAAGAACCAGAGGAGCAAACAAGAATAGAAGAGAAAACTCCATCCAGATATGTTCAGAAGAATCATCCAGAATCTCAGATTGTGGGGCAGAAAGAAGCAGGTGTACAAACAAGAAGAACAGTTGCAGAAGCCTCAAGCTATTTGGCATTACTCTCCTCTACTGAACCACAAAATGTGAAAGAAGCATGCAAAGATGAATGTTGGGTGAAAGCAATGGATGAAGAACTTGAGCAAATCGAAAAGAACAACACTTGGGAGCTGGTTCCTAGACCAAAGGATAAGAATGTTATCGGAACAAAATGGGTCTTCAAAAACAAATTGAATGAAAATGGAGAAGTAATTAGAAACAAAGCCAGACTTGTTTGTAAAGGGTATGCGCAGCAAGAAGGAATAGACTTTGAAGAAACCTTTGCTCCTGTTGCAAGACTTGAGGCCATCCGAATGTTCCTTGCTCTCTCAAGTTTTCAAAACTTCAAAGTATTTCAAATGGACGTGAAATCAGCCTTTCTGAATGGAGACTTGGAAGAAGAAGTGTACATTGAACAGCCAGATGGGTTCATTCTTGGAAATGATCCAAATCTTGTATGCAGATTGAAAAAGGCTCTCTATGGTCTCAAACAAGCTCCAAGGGCTTGGTACTACCGTTTGGACAAATATCTTCATCAACAAGGTTTTTCAAAAGGATCAGCAGATAGCAATCTTTATATAAAAGTTGAAAATGACAAATTGCTAATACTTGTTGTGTATGTAGATGACATTATTTTTGGGAGCAATGAAGAAGCTATGAGTCAAAGCTTTGCCTTGGTCATGCAGAAAGAATTTGAAATGTCCTTGCTAGGAGAACTGACATATTTCCTTGGTTTGCAAATCCAACAAAAAGAAGGAGGAATCTTTTTATCTCAAACCAAGTATCTCAAACAGATTTTGAAGAAATATGGTATGGAAGATGCAAAACCAGTATGTACACCCATGGTCACAGGATGTAGCCTCAGTGCAAATGATGAATCTGCAGCAGTACATCAACCAACCTACAGATCTATGATTGGAAGTTTACTTTATTTGACAGGTACCCGACCGGACATCATGCATGCAGTTGGAATAGTTGGAAGATTTCAGGCAAATCCGAAGGAGACTCATCTTCAGGCAGTGAAGAGAATTTTCAAATATCTTCAAGGGACTCAAAATTATGGCTTATGGTATCCTAGAGATACAGATCTTACACTTCATGCTTATACAGATGCAGATTGGGCCGGAAGCGTGGATGACAGGAAAAGCACAAGTGGTGGTGCGTTCTTTATGGGTTCCAGACTGGTATCTTGGTTCAGCAAGAAACAGAGTTCAATTGCCTTGTCTACAGCTGAAGCAGAATATGTTGCTGCTGCATCTTGTTGCACCCAACTCCTTTGGATGATGCAGACTTTGCAGGATTTTCAAATCACTTGTACACCACCAATCCCCATCTTATGTGATAACACAAGTGCAATCAGCATCTCAAAGAATCCTGTTATGCATTCAAAAACCAAGCACATACCAATCAAGTACCATTTTCTCCGGGAACAAGTACTTGAACAGAAGGTCAAGTTGGAGTATGTTCCTTCTAAGGAAAAAGTTGCTGATATTCTCACCAAACCATTGCCCAGGGACACTTTTGAATACCTCAGGCAAAAGCTGGGGGTTGTTGATGCATCATCTTATTGTTGAACCTTTTCTGATTGATGGTACAGGTTCAGGGGGAGCATATAATGCATTGTTGGCATTATGGAGGATGGTCAGAAGGAGATCTTGGAAATAGCTGCAATATGTCTCTATCTCTTTCATGGTGGATTATGGTTCTTTGTTGCAGATCTGGTTCATTTTCAGGGGAGCATGATCTTAGGGGGAGCATACCCCTTTGCCCTTGATGTCAAAGGGGGAGAATGAAGCTGAAGTTTGTGAGGTTGCCATCAAGTCCAAAGGGGGAGATTGTTGGCATTATGTTTCTGGTGTGGCTATATGTTACAGATGTTGTACTTGATGGCAACTCCCATGGCAAGGCTCTCAATTTGTTGAAAATTAAGAAGTACGCAGGAAATTAGTTCAGAAGGTGCGTACCCGCAGGTACACCATGCAGGGACCGCGTCCAGATACGCAGGCCAGCCGTTCAGGAGGTGCGTCCCCCCAGTGCACACATTTCAAGGCAGAGAAATTCACATGTGGGCTTTCTTATGTTTTACTCTTGGTATTTAGCCGACGGTATTGGGTTATTATGGTGTCGGCTCGTGGTATTGATCCATGTTTTAAGGAAGAGCTTTCCTATATAAAGCAAAGGAGATCACTTGGCTAAGCATCTTTTGCAATTGAATATCTTTAGATCTGAAATATTGGGTTATGGTCTTAAAAGCTTGATCTATATGAAAAGGAAGTTGAAGGCGAATCTGTGAAGGGTGATCTCTCGAGCGCATGATCAGATCTGAGCAACTGTGCCACTCTGGTGGACTGGCTATTCGACCCTAATCAGAAGGCCGCAGGTGTTTAACAGAAGAGCTGCGTGGGTACGCAGTGCAGAAACAGGAGATCTGCGTCGGTACGCAGAGCAGAAGCAGGAGATCTGCGTCGGTACGCAGAGCAGAAGCAGGAGACCTGCGCCGGTACGCAGAGCAGAAACAGGAGACCTGCGTGGGTACGCAGAGCAGAAGAAGGAGAGCTGCGTGGGTACGCAGAGCGACTAAGGTTCAGGTGCGTCCGCATAGTAAAAGTACGCGGCGCGATAGTATTTTTGGGTGCGTACCTGCAGTAACAGTACGCGGCGCGATAATGTATCTGGGTGCGTCCCTGCAGTAATAATACGCAGTACGGTTGAAGGAACAGTGCGTGGGCACGCAGTGCGGCAGAAGGATCTCTGCGGGTATACGCAGGGAAGCAGAAGGTGAACTGCGTAGCGACGCAGGCCACAGAAGGGAAAACTGCGTATCTGTTCTGTTGATTGAATTTTTCTGTTGATAAGGTGTTCTGGGTTAGTTCTGTCATTGCTGATCTGATAACTGTAGTGGACTGTAACTTTTATGTACTTGATGATCATTTGATGCTTTATGAAAAGAAGTAGGGGGTTGTAGCTCCCTTCCAGGAGAGACTGGAAAACGAGAGAGAGAGAGAGTTGTAGCTCTCTGCAGGTTGCAGCCTGCGTACTGGTAAAGGACTGCACCAGTACAAAACCATTGTAAAAGAAGTTTCTAATTTGAAAGAAGATAGAGACATATTGCAGCAGGTGGTTTTCACCCACATTGGGTTTCCACCTTACATCTTGTGTTCTTTGGTGTGACTATCTGTTTTTCTTTGTTCATGCTCATTATTTTATGGTACTGACATGCAAAAATAATTCAAAGAACAAATAAGGAAGATTTATTAAAAGAATTAGATAATACTGATTCACCCCCCCCTCTCAGTATTATTTTCAACACGCAAGATACTCCTTGAAATGATAAAGTACTTCACCCTTCCTAGATCATAAAAAACCCTAATCTACTACAGGCTTCGCACTTTAGGGGGCAATCTGTTACACTAAAAAATGTCACCATGACTATTTGCAGTTAGTATGGCTCCATCCACTGTCATACTATCCTCCTTGGCAAGTCTCATGCCTCTGCTGTTCATGTCAAACTTCAAGAAAGAGAGAAAAGTCATTTAAAGTCAATTATCTCTGGTACACAGTTTCTCTTAGCCTTACCTGCGTGTACGCAACCCAAGTTCAAAATACCTGCGTACTTATACGCTCTGTATGTAAAGGGGTGGGTGCGTACCCCTGTAAAGGTCAAAAGGCACGAGTTTCATCTTAAAAAAGTTACTTGTGGTCATTTCTAGAGTCTTCTAGAAGCTTGTTTGACGTGTATGAAGCGCCTCCAGATGGTTCATGTATCCCTACCAAAGAGGAACTTATCCCATCAAGAGGGGAGCTATCCCATCCAAAGAGGGGCTTATCCCATTGATGGTGGACCTGAATAACTTCCTCTAGAGAACTATAAATACAGGCATTGGGCCAAAGGGAGGGGAGGTTGAAAGCTGAACATTCCTAAGGGTAGATGCTGCTGGAATTAGGACTTCCTTGTAGAAGCTTGTGAGGAGAGATTACCATCTTTGCTTGTTCTATTTGGAAGGGGGTGAGCTGATCAGAGTAAAGGAGAAATCTTGTGGACCCTGGGAGGGACTTGCACAACACCAAGGCTCAGGTTGTAATGGTTCCTTTTGTTACCTTTTAATACAAATTAGTCCATTCCTCTCAACAATTCGTTATTTATGAGTTGTTTCATATACTCCTTGGTCTATATGTTAAATATGTTTTATTTTATGTGATATTCAGGTGCTATTTAATCGTTTGATTGTTAGTGAATGCAGGTTTCGAAGGAAAGGAGGAGCTCATCTGGATCAACGAAGCTGGACTACTACAACAGCGTTGGATTACAGGTAGGATCTAAACACTTGATTTCTCATATTGTAAAAGCATATTTAGAGAAGGATTGCTATTATTTGTCTTGTTTGTCACTAGAAAGTCTTAGGCTTCTAGGGAGGTCGGTTGTGTCCGCACTAACGACTCTTTCCGTGTGACACTTCCGTTCAGTACAATCAGTTCCACCCTGCGCACTCAGTTGTAGGGGTCCACGCACACAGCTGTGGACTCTACCAGGTCTATGTGCACACAGCTGCAGAGCCTTCTCTAACTACTACTACCCACGACCTGGATTTACAGACTCAGAGCGAATATTGCCTTCACAAATCCATAATACATCAGATCTTAGCCAAAAGCTACCTTCTATCCTTAAACTCTTACTCTATTTATACCTTCCCATGGTCCGCAGACCATGGGTACGCTGACTTGCTTTCTATTATTTTACATTATTTTTGGGTTGAAAACACTTTGACTTGACCCATTACAATTCGCTCTATGTGCGCTTCGCGGAGCCTTTACCATATTATTACACAAAATTGTGGGCTTTAAGCCCCAAAACCTTTACATGGGGGATCTGCTACCCAACACCTACCACGGCCAACATGCCTTCTCCTATCCTTTTATGCATTCTGGGGTTGCTACTACCTGAAACATCTTGTTTCCTTGCATGCCATCTATAGTCTATGGCTTTATGTCCAAAATTATTGCAAGAAAAACAATACCCATAAAAAGGATTTTGTTGACAAATATTTCCTTTTCTTTGATGGCTTTATCATTGAGAAGGAAGGGCCCTTTGTTGCCTCTTCATGTGCCTTTCATGACATCTAACATTACTTCCATACACTCTTTCTTGTAGTTTCCTAGTCCTCTTCTACTGCACTACCAGTTGTTGCTTCTTAGCCTTCTGCTACTACCTTTCCTTCTCTTGTTGATGCTACTTTTTGTGTTGTTGATGCTATCCAACAACCTTTCTTTATTTTTTATTGTTGGAACCTTGAACTCCCTTTACATGGGAAGTTGACCCTTCATCCTGCACAATCTTAAATCTTGGTTTTTCCTTGAAACCCAATCCAACCTTATTGAGCAGGGATTTTCTCTTAACAAGAATCACATCCAAGGTCTTTGTGCTCCCCTCAAGCTTCTGATATTGAGACAACTCTATATTTGAATTTTCTAAGTCATGTCTCAATGAGACTACCTCATTTTGTAGTCTCCCATAGTAAGCTTGCTTCTCTCCTAGCTAATTGGTTAACCTTCCATTTAGTCTGCTAGCCTCTTGTTGTTGAGCATTTAGATCAACTAATGCTTTTCTCAACCTTTCATTCTCAAGCTCATAAATTTTCAATTGTTCCTCTTGCTTGAGATTTGCCTCTGAAGGCTGTGGTCCTTGCTACCTTGACCCAATGATCTTTGACAATCACCATTACTCTTGAGAGCAACTCCTATGATCTTGCATTCAACCTCGGAGCTATCGACCCATACGCCTTTAACTCTCTAAACTATCCTATCAAAAAAATTCCATGACCATGTGCCAGCCCAATATTGGAAGCCCCCTTTATTGGAAATTTTCCAAACTCCAACTGTTCTAGAGTTTCAACATCTTCAACCTCTGATATGATGTCATCACTCCATGTGGCGACTTCTTAGAGGTGACACGTGTCACTCGATTCTAGCCCATTAGACTACTCAATAAGGTTAAATATGCCTTCCACATGTCTTGTCGTATTGCAATGTCATGTTGATGTCAGACGCCACTATAGCTTATCAGAGCCAATCATATGCTATCATGTGTCCCACTAGAGGAGAGAGAAGAGGGCCCGTAAACCTTTGGTTTTGCGCCAAAGTCCTTTGCTAATATTATTTTGGCATTCATTGGTGCTTATAAAGGCTTATCAGCACTTATCGGATATCACAAATTTTAAAGGTTCCTCACTTTAAGAAGTTTAGATATTCCGATCCCCGATATGTCGATGTTTCGATGTGCTAAGGCTCTAACCTCTGATGTGCCACTTGTGCCAATCCTCCGATGTTCTAGTATCTAGATCTCTGATATGCCAATACTCCGATGTCCTAGACTTCTGATATGCCTAAGCATTGATATGATGGCCTTTGATATTCTGATGCACCGAAATGCTATATTTTGATATTCCAATCCATCGATATGCTGACCTCTGACATCTTGTTCTTTGATATGTCGATATGCCGACCTACAACATTCTGATCTTCGATATGTCAATATTCGATATCCTAAGCATCAATATGCTGACCTACGATATTCTAATGTGCCGTTATGCTGGACATCCGACATTCCGAACTTCAATATGTTGATATTCCTTCCTTCCTAAGGCTTCACCACCATGGACTTCAGCAGACCATATCTTTTGAGTGAGGAGTCCATTTTTTGACTTCCATAAATTGTTGGAAAGTTCATTCAGAGAACTTTCCAATGGAGAGGTATGATGTAGGCTTTGAGTTCTTTTGCTTCTTGGAAGATGACTCCAAAATTTTCTTCTCATTGACTTTTTGGATAGGTGAAATCACACCCACCATGATGATCCTCTACATGAAGCCTGCAACTACTATGGACTTCCATATAGTCCATTACTGTAATAATCATTTTACGGATTTTCCACTAAGCCTACTACTATGATGATTTTCTACTTAAATCGTGCAGCTATCATAGGAATCCTTCTGAGCCATGAACAACCATGGCATTCCTCTTAGGCCATCACTGCCAACATCTGTTGCGACAAGCATCCAAGCTAGTCTAGTTGACATCAATGCCAACACTCCTACCAACATTTAGGTAATGGCAACTGCCAAAAAATCTCCCCAACTTGACTGTTGACATCAATTCCAACACACTTTTAGATATCTTCACTATGCCATTGGCCATCCATACAATGCCAATTATCCAATAGGGAATGGGGATGAATGATATACAACAAATAATGATTGTAAGATGGAAAAATAGTGTGGGCTAGATGCGATTGTCTTGTTGTGGTGGTTAATCGAGATCGTGGTGGTCGTGGTTTCAGCCGGTTGTCGGAAGTTGGGGTGTTGGCTTTCTCTTTTCATTTTTGATTTGTTGTTATTATTATTATTATTATTTCTAATTTATATATATCTATAATTTTTATAACTCTCATATAGGAACTTTTTTTTTAATAAATCTTAATCCCTTATCTATATATCTATATATATATATATATATATATATATATATATATATATATATATATATATATATTAACTTTTGATTTTTTTTATTTAATTATTTTTTTTCTTCCTTTTTATAATATTTTTTTTTACTAAAACTTTTAAATTTTTTTTATATGATAACTTTTTTTTTCTTGTTTTTTGTTAAATGGCCCAAGGCCTAAATGACAAAACTGCTTAATGGAGAAACTCCAAATTCTGAGAAAAAGACTTCAATTACATGATAATAAGGTTGACATAAGGTTGATGGTGAAAAGACGGATTAGATTGATTCTTTGCAGTGGTTGAGTGGCCAGAGGATCGAACAACCTTTATACCAATATAATGAACAATGTTTGTATGATTAAAGGAATGCTCTGATACCAATTTAACGAACAAAGTTTGTATACTCAGAGGAATGCTTTGATACAAGTGTAATGAACAAAGTTCGTATACTTAGAAGAATGATCTGATACCAATGTAACAAACAAAGTTTGTATTCTATAATTACCTTCAGAATACTTCGCATACAAAGACATCCATTGTAGGACAAGTATTTATATATTATAGTATTTGAATACAAGTGAGATTATTACAATGAGGGTGAGGTCTTGCTTATATATTTAGGTAGGTACCTCTTCACAAATGGTCATGTCCTTTAGAGACATGCCTCTTCACTACTAATTATTAGTTAATTAATCATTAATCATTATTATTGTTATTTACATTATTTGTATTATTTTATATATATTTTATTCATAATAATAACATGCTATCAAGTGGTTTACATGCCGGGAGCTATGATGATTTGGACATTATTCTGATGCCTTATGCAGACTAATGAGCTGAATTTGAGGGTTCAACCCTATGCATTTGTGTGTCACTATAAATTTTGGTTATTATATGACTTGGAGGGTCACTTCCATGTTATCCTTTGACTCATATACAACTATTAAGTCCTAGTATACCACCTAATATAATTCACATCCTAAGATATGGTTTTTATTCAAGTGTGTTTTTAGATTCCTATTTTGCCTCCTCCTACCTTATCTCTTGATGAGGTGTTGAGGTGAGAGAAATTGAGGTGGTTTCAATCATGTATTATGTAATTGCATCATTTAAATAAATATGGTGAAGCATAAATATGGATTTTATTTTTTTTTTGTTGAACTTCTTGTCTCTTGTCATAATGTGCATTTTATGTATTAACATGGTATCTTGGAGGATGGTGATACACTCTTGCACCTTCTTTTTTTTTGTGGGGCGGGGGGGGTGGTTGCATTTAAGATGGTTTATCAAAATCCAATTTTTGACAATGTAAAGAAATTTCTAGATGGGAAACAAAAAATATATAAGCTATGAAATATTGTTGTTAGACTAAAAGTTTCAACAACACGACAAACCATTAGATGGGAAACAAACAATATACAAGATGGGCATCAACATTCTATAGATGACAGACTTCAAGATTCAAGGTTTGAGTGTTTCTAGAGGCAAAAATACTTTACTACTCACTAGTGATGGCTCAATGCCTTGTAATTAAATCATGCATAGGATATCAGATTGTGGTGGTGAGTTTGAAAGCAAGATTGTGGACATTATGTTCACTTGGATGGTTATTTCACCAAGTAGAGGATAGTTGGATCCTTCTATATTATTTATTTGCATTTGATTGAGTTGTCATGCATTTTCATGGATATGTTATACTTGTAGTTGATTCGCCTCTCTTGGTTCATTCACATAATATTAGATTTCAACATTTAGTTTGGCAAATGTTTCAAGAAATTCTTCACTAAGGCTCAACTCAGGAGTTTCAAAATCAAGACTTGGACATGATACTAGTTTATGTTGCATTCTTATTATTATTATTTAGCCATATGATTTAGTGGGTGGTGGGGGTGGGGGGTGTGGTAGGGTTGGGGTTAGTGTTGGGGTAGAAATGTTATCCTCTTATTCATATACAATCATGAAGTCCTAGTACACAACCTAATATATTTCACAAATTGGGATATTTTTTATTATTCTAAATGTGTTTCCACATTCCTATTTTTCCTCCTACCATATCTCGCGATGAGGTGTCAATATAAAAGAAATTAAGGTGGTTTTAATCATTTTTTATATAATTGTATCATTGAAATTAATACAATGAGTTGTGAATATGGCTTGAGGATTTTTTCACTAAACTTATTGTCCCTTGTTCTATCATGAATTTTATGTCTTAACATTCCAAGCTTCATGGAGGTCCCTTGACCTAAGTTATTACCATAGGATTTCAATTAAGATATTATTTTGGAGGTTATGAAGCATTATGCCATATTTTTAAGCAACATTTTTGTAGAATTTTCCCACTCGTTTGGGTATTGTCCACGTTTCCATGAGGTCATTCCACCTTGGAAGACTAGTTGTTGGACACATGTTGACTTGAGATACTAGTTTACCACGCTTTGAGGCTTGGACCACTCTTATTCAATGGAACATTGACCACATAAGTGTTTTCGATGTTAGATATGGCACCTTGAGGGCATCCTCACCCGTTTTTGGAGGATACAACCTCCCTCTTGGGGGATTATTTTATCTTCTGCATTATACATGTGGTTTGACCACTTATATTTTATTATTGTGACCCAATCACATAGTTGTAATTTTGATTTTATTAGGATAAATATAAGGAATCACATGAGATATTATTATTTTATTGTAAAAGGAAGTTAGTTCTAACTATATAAATATAGGATTCATTCGTCATTTATACTTGTGGTACAGGTAAATACTAAGTGCGGACACAAATAATTCCTTTAGCCCAAGAGAGTGGGTCTAGCCACAAACAAACAATCTATGGAAGATCTCCTTAAGCTAGAATCAAATAAGAGGGCCTACCTCTTAGTAAGCTATTTCGCTTGGTAATGATCTTGCTTCCTTGCTCCAACTATCTTTCGTTTCCTTCCTTCGAACACCTAAAACAAGTAAACAACAACAAAAAAAAAACATGATAACATACAAATTGCATTCATCCTACTTAATAAGTCAAGAAACATTAAGCCATAAATATGTAAGATGACGTTTCATGTAGAAAATTAATCGATAGTTGCATCTATATTAGTTCAAGAAGAGATTACAACTGATGTCTTGACGTTGTCGTTCTCCTCCAACATATCCAGGTTCCCATACACTTCTGCTAGAATCTCATGGATAGCCCCAACAATGGTAGTCTCAAGGCTCTTCCCTTTAGTCTTCACACCAAACCAAACTCACAATTCTCCCTTAAACACAAACTAGAGAGCTAAAAACTATGGGTAACTTTTTATTACTCCAAAATTAAAACTCCAACTAGAACTTAATTAGATCTAGCTTGTGCTTGGGAAGAAGAAAGGTTTATATAGCTTGGATGGAGGGGAGATGGTTCCTCTTCTCATGGGAGAAGGCCTTATCTCTTGTATTAGTTCCATCCTAATAGGGGAAAGGAGCCCAAACTGACCTCCTCGACTCCATCTGGCCTAACCACGACTCCATCTGACCTAACCACAACTCCATCCGGCCTAACCATTTACCATACTTCCGTTACGAAGCTTCTAGAGCTGGAAGCTTTGGCTCCATATTTAAAATACTTTCCAAAAGAGGATCGATGTGACTGAGAAAGGGCTCAGTCTATATGATCAGTGCTAGAGATAGTTGTAATCCCTGCTTATTAGTGTGAGGAGGACACAGTTCATTAGTGTTGGTCTTGTAAACTGGGATAAACAGAATATTTTTGGGAATTGATGCAAAAGGGAATTGTTCTGCTAATGAAGAGGGACACAATGGAAGTTTCTTCATGATAGGAAAGCATGTAGGGTTCACTGTAGAGGTCTTCTAGGATCATGAGATGGGGAGTGCAGGGACAGTGACCAAATTTTGCGTAATAGATGCCCCGTAAAGTGTGAAGGCCAAACTAGAGTGAGGGGTGAAATGCTTTATGAATAATGGCGGGGAACCGAAGTCCGTCGTCGAAGAACCTGCAAGAGAGTACATATACATATACATTACTGAAAACTTTGTCAAATGATACACGAGTCGTGGTATGGATGCAACCATCTAGAGAATTATCATGTAAATGGATCCAGGCATGGGCACATCCATCCAATAAAGAGGATCATATTGAAACCAAGGTATGGTCGCAACCATCCAATAATGAGAAGGATCACATTGAAAAACTCACAATATGGTCACAACCATCCATCTGAAAGAGACATGTATATCAGTATAATCATGTCACATCGTCTCGCAACCTGGACTTTTGTAATCTGAGCCCAGGGTCTGTTGAGATTGCAACAAGATGATGGAGCTTAGTGAAAAGAGTCGCCTTCACTAAGTGGGCCCGCAGGCTATTTTTGGCGCAAGTCTATTTTTAGACTATGTCTATTTTTAGACATATGGATCATGTCTATGTTTATGGATGATTGATCAAGTTGGGAAAATAGATGGACTTCTATTTTTGATGAAAGTGTGAGTGATCACAGTGTGAGTGATCAAGTCTATTTTTAGACTGGCTGTCAAAAATAGAAAAGTCAAATATTATTATCTCACAATAATATTTGGACTATAAACTTAATCTTATTCTCTTGGAGCACTTTAGTTTGAGCTACGGAAGTGGCACATGCAGCTGTCAGAAGGAAATTCGTTTCTCTTATGAGTCAGTTGAGTTGTTGCATGCATGACTTCAGTTAGAACTCAAGTGAGTTGAGTTTAGTGGACTGGAGGTACAGTTGATGGAGTTGTGTTCAGTTTAACTTAGTTAAACTGGTTGTAGTTAGTCTAACTGCAGATAGACTAATGATGAGTTGTTATTAACTCATAATACAACTAAAGAATACATCAGTTAACTCAGTTGCATGTCAGTGCATGTTCAGTTCAATAGGGACAGGTGGTAGAGAATCAGATTGCTATCAGTTGTGACTATAGTTGTGCACCAGATCTTGCACAATCAAAGGATTGAGTATGCCAATGAGTTTGCTCACGTATTTGGCCCGCATTTTAGCCTTTGCTCACGTCCACAAAGAGTGAGTGACTATTTTGCAGGTGAAAATCGAGTTTGGGAAGCAATTCTCATCAGTTCTTGAGCAAGTATTGAGCAGTGGAGGCAGGCAAGCAGTGGAAGAGATTTGGAGATCAAATCTGAGCTGTATTGTGTGTAACAGAGGTGGAGATACTTGTGAGAAGTATTATACTGTGTAATGTTACATGACTCAATCATTAATATACAGATAGTGTGGGGTTTTTAGCGCAATGCTTTCCCCGTGATACATACTGTGTTAATGTGTGAATGCTCTTGATGTTTTATTGTTATTGATGCTGCTATATTCTTGATCAACGTAGAGGAGATTATGTATTATACATGTTCCGCTTAAATTGTATGATCAGGATAATCTCTGTTGAATATGTGTTAAATTATTCAAAATTTCTACATGGTATCGGAGCTAGATAATTGTAGAAAAAGTTTCTACATGGTATCGGAGCAGCTTGATTTGTAGAAGAGATTTTTACAGGATATCAAGCGAGGGTTGATCGGAAGCAGTTGAGTTTGGAGCTGGTGGAAATCAAATTTGCAGCAGTGTTGTTGAAATGTCTTTCAATGGATTGCAAATGTTATTCCAAAGCAAGAGAGACCTGGCGCTCAAGGATAAACTCAGTAACAATAAAGGTGAGAATGGATCTTCATCAAAGGTATCTGATGAAGAGAATTGTGCTTTGGCTGCCAAAGCAAAGAAGGGGAAGAACGAGAAAGCTTCTCAGTCTGGTGCGAAAGGCAAGAAGCAGGATATGTCCAAGGTGAAGTGTTTTCACTGTCACCAGCATGGACACTATGCCACAAATTGTCCGCAGAAGAAGAAGAAAAAGCAAGCTGCTGGATCTGCAGGGGGAGAGGCTTTAGCTTCTCAGTTTGAGCTTGATTTTTCATTGATCGCATGCTTGGTTTCAAGTGTGATGGGATCAGTGTGGTTTCTGGACAGTGGTGTGTCTTTTCACATGACGGGAGATAGAGATTTGTTCTCTGATCTGGAGGACAAAGATCTTGGAGTGCACATCGAGATGGGCGATGATGGTAGATACAGTGCGACCGGTATCGGTACCATTTCCTTTGAGAGGGAGTCTGGTAAACCCTTTGTATTGAAGGAAGTCATGCATGTTCCAGGATTGAAGAAGAATCTCATCTCAGTGGCGATGTTAGAAGACAAGGGGTATGATGTTGTTTTCAGCGAGGGAAAGGCCTTCCTGCGCAGCAAGACAACTAGTGAGACCCGGAAGATAGGGGTTCGAGTGAGGAACCTTTATCAGTTGCATGTAGATGGATGCGCAGCAATGGCAGGCAAGGCAGAAGGATTGGTGAGTCGGGATGATGGCGAGTTGTGGCACAGGAGATTGGGTCACCTTCACCATGGAGCCTTGAAGATACTGCAGCAGATCACTACAGGGCTTCCTAAAGGCACACTTGCGCAGTCAGATCAGTGTAAGGGGTGTACTTTGGGGAAGTTTGTGAAAGCCACCTTTCACGAGAAGGATAGTCGTGCCACGACGATCCTTGAGAGAATTCACACAGACGTGTGTGGACCTTTCTCAGTTGGTTCGACAGCAAAACACAGGTATTATGTGATTTTTGTTGATGATTTCTCTCATAAGTGCTGGATCTTCTTCAAGCAGAAGAAGAGCGAGACATATTCAAAGTTCTGTGAATTCAAAGCACTGGTCGAGAAGGAGTCGGGGAAGAAGGTGAAGGCTCTTAGGAGCGATAATGGTGGTGAATACATCTCGGACGAGTTCAAGGATTTCTGCAAGGCAGAAGGGATTCGTAGAGAGCTCATAGCTCCCCATAACCCACAGCAGAACGGGGTAGCTGAGCGGAAGAACAGAATGATTGTGGGTGCTGCATGGGCAATGTTGCATGATCAGGGCCTACCCCTTCACTTGTGGGTGGAAGCATGCAATACAGCAGTTTATGTGCAGAACCGTTGTCCTCATAGGATACTTGGCATGAGTACACCCGAGGAGGCTTATTCTGGTAAGAAGCCTGATCTTTCTCATTTGAGGATTTTTGGTGCTAACGTTTACATGCATGTGACGAAGGATGCCAGAAAGAAGTTGGAACCGACTGCAGAGGTTGGGATATTTGTCGGGTACACTGATACGCCCCACAACTATCGTGTGTATTTGCCAGATAGTGGTAAAACTGTTGTGCGACGGGATATAAAATTTCAGGAGGAGAAAGCCATGAAGTGTTCGCTTGAGAGGGAGCTACACTTGCATGTAGATGAGGAGCTATTAGTTCCTAAGGATGAGCTTCAGGACGTGGATCAGCCACAGGACGAGGTTCATGGAGTGGAAGAGACCACTCATGCAGCGCCAACCATCAGAGGGCGAAAGCGCTTGACAGAAGCTGAGCGACTGGCTCAAGATGCAGAGAAAGTTGTAGGACCACCTACAGCCCAACGCAGGCAGAGACAGTCACCTGATCGGTACACTGGATACATGGCTCTTATGAGCAAGTGTGTTGTGACTGAGCCATCCTCTTTCGAGGAAGCTGTGGAGGATCCCGCATGGGTAGACGCCATGGTGGAAGAGTATGATTCTATTGTCAGAAACAGTGCATGGGAGATTGTTCCTAGACCGGAAGGGAAATCAGTGGTAGGTTCGAGATGGATCTACAAAGTTAAGCAGGCAGCTGACGGGAGTGTGGAGAAGTACAAGGCAAGATTTGTTGCCCGAGGCTTTTCACGGATTGAGGGGATCGATTATGAGGAGACCTTTGCACCTGTCGCAAGGTATTCTTCCATACGGACGATTCTTGCTCTCTCAGCGCAGATGGGATGGCACATTCATCAGATGGATGTGAAGACTGCGTTCCTCAACGGAGTCATTGAGGAGGAGGTGTACATTGAGCAACCCGAAGGCTTTGAAGTCTTCAGCAGCGAGTCGCATGTGTGCAGGCTCAAGAGAGCGTTGTATGGGTTGAAGCAAGCACCACGTGCTTGGTACACACGGATAGACAGCTATTTCACAGGACTTGGATTCTCCAAGAGCGAGGCGGATCCGAACCTATACCAGATTGTGGTGGAGGGTAAGTTGCTTATCATTGTACTGTATGTTGATGATTTGATTCTAACGGGTGATGAGCTGTTGATACTGTCATGCAAGAAGGATCTTGCTACAAAGTTTGAGATGAAGGATTTGGGCCTCCTTCACTATTTCCTAGGATTGGAAATATGGCAGCGCAGTGGTGGACTGTTTGTTTCTCAGGGCAAGTATGCTCAGGAGATACTGGAGAAGTTCAACATGCATGGCTGCAAGCCTGTTGATACTCCTCTTCCTAGAGGCTGGAGGAAGGAGGATGCCACTTCAGGAGAAGAAGTGGATGCCACTGTTTATCGACAGTTGGTGGGGTCGCTGATGTATTTGGTCAATACACGACCTGATATATGCTATGCAGTTAACCAGCTTTCACAAGCTATGGTTAAGCCTACCAAGCTCTTCTGGAAGGCGGGCAAGCATGTATTGCGCTACTTGAGAGGCACATCGGGATATGGTTTGTGGTACAGACAGGAGGATGAGGTGAAGCTATGTGGCTTCACGGATGCAGATTGGGCAGGGAGCCCAACAGATAGAAAGAGCACATCAGGAGGGGTCTTCAGTATCGGATCGACAACAGTTTCTTGGTACAGCAGGAAGCAGAGATCCGTGGCACTCAGTTCAGCGGAGGCCGAGTATATGGCAGCAAGTTTGGCTGCATGCGAGGCTATATGGATGAGGAAGATCCTGGTTGGTTTGTTCGGTTCTCATTTGGATCCTACTGTGATTTACTGTGATAACCAAAGTTGCATTAAACTCTCGGCTAATCCTGTATTTCATGATAGATCTAAACATATTGACATCAGGTACCATCATATCAGAGATTGTGTGCAGCGGAGGATCATGTTACTTTCGTACATTCCAACGGAGGATCAGGATGCTGATATTCTGACGAAGGCTCTCACCAGGAGAAAATTCGAGTACCACCGAGGCAGGATAGGGGTTGCTGATAATCCATATCTTGTCGAGAGGGAGTGTTGAGATTGCAACAAGATGATGGAGCTTAGTGAAAAGAGTCGCCTTCACAAAGTGGGCCCGCAGGCTATTTTTGGCGCAAGTCTATTTTTAGACATATGGATCATGTCTATGTTTATGGATGATTGATCAAGTTGGGAAAATAGATGGACTTCTATTTTTGATGAAAGTGTGAGTGATCACAGTGTGAGTGATCAAGTCTATTTTTAGACTGGCTGTCAAAAATAGAAAAGTCAAATATTATTATCTCACAATAATATTTGGACTATAAACTTAATCTTATTCTCTTGGAGCACTTCAGTTTGAGCTACGGAAGTGGCACATGCAGCTGTCAGAAGGAAATTCGTTTTTCTTATGAGTCAGTTGAGTTGTTGCATGCATGACTTCAGTTAGAACTCAAGTGAGTTGAGTTTAGTGGACTGGAGGTACAGTTGATGGAGTTGTGTTCAGTTTAACTTAGTTAAACTGGTTGTAGTTAGTCTAACTGCAGATAGACTAATGATGAGTTGTTATTAACTCATAATACAACTAAAGAATACATCAGTTAACTCAGTTGCATGTCAGTGCATGTTCAGTTCAACAGGGACAGGTGGTAGAGAATCAGATTGCTATCAGTTGTGACTATAGTTGTGCACCAGATCTTGCACAATCAAAGGATTGAGTATGCCAATGAGTTTGCTCACGTATTTGGCCCGCATTTTAGCCTTTGCTCACGTCCACAAAGAGTGAGTGACTATTTTGCAGGTGAAAATCGAGTTTGGGAAGCAATTCTCATCAGTTCTTGAGCAGGTATTGAGCAGTGGAGGCAGGCAAGCAGTGGAAGAGATTTGGAGATCAGATCTGAGCTGTATTGTGTGTAACAGAGGTGGAGATACTTGTGAGAAGTATTATACTGTGTAATGTTACATGACTCAATCATTAATATACAGATAGTGTGGGGTTTTTAGCGCGATGCTTTCCCCGTGATACATATTGTGTTAATGTGTGAATGCTCTTGATGTTTTATTGTTATTGATGCTGCTATATTCTTGATCAACGTAGAGGAGATTATGTATTATACATGTTCCACTTAAATTGTATGATCAGGATAATCTCTGTTGAATATGTGTTAAATTATTCAAAATTTCTACAGGGTCTTGCGCTCCAACACGACCTAATCAAAGTAAAAATTCTAACATGTGAATGGATGTATTGACAGTGAACATGCTAGAAAATCATTTGATTACCAGTCAATGATGTGAATTGTTAACAAGCACGAGAGAAACCACCAATAATGACAATGGTCCTCAAGGTACTAGCAACACAATTCATGGAATGCAAATAAAGGAACTAAAGACAAACACCCATGAAATCACCCAATCAAAAGCCAATGATGTGAACTTGTCATTGAGTGTGAAGAACTTGCCATTAGGTCATGCAAGCTCTAAGGTACTGGAAGGGAGTCTCTCGGCCAACTTCCTAGATAATGAGTTGAAGTCGACAGGAAGTGACTGTGTCGAAGGAGGGCCATGATTTATCCCACATCATCGACATGAGACCGAGTGATGCAAATGATTTTAGATGATACAGAGAATTATGAATGAGGGTAGCCGCAGAAGGACAATCTTGAACATATCAACAACACGACTCCAGAGTTTGGCAGCTTTTGGATCCATAGGATTGGTGGTCATGACAACATGGCAGAGATCAAATGGAAGGCAAAAATGAATGGCCCAACTCAGGAAGGTCAATGATGAAAGGAGGATATCCCAACCCAACACGAAACATAAAGTGTCATGTTCAAGAGTAAGCTACTGACGCAACTGATTAAATTTCCCATTTCCCCCCACCATTTATGGCAAGTACCCCAATTATTTTTTAATCGCAAGCTTGAAGGGGATAGCATGTGCTTGCATTGTAAGTCCATCCTTCAAATGAATCTGACCTAGTAAATTTAATGAGCCCTAGGAAGGAGAATCTCATGTTCGTCATGGTGACGAATCTGATGTTTTTTAATATTTTAACGAGTCTGACAAAGGTGGAACTCGATATCTTTTTCATGTTTAGAGAGTTTGAAAAAGACACAGAAAAGAAAACTCCACATGGTCCCTTTTCGTACATTTTTGTCTCTCGAGCCCGAAAAGGTAGAAAATAATACTTGAGAGAACCGCTTGACCATTTCAGTCAAGGAGTGCCTTTTTCATAAATAGTTCATCCCAACCCGAAAAAGGGGTAAACGTATACTGGGAAAACAATGTTTCACATCCTTTAATGAGTTCAAAACGACAAGATCTCAGCAATCTTTTCATGTTTAAAGGGTCAGAAAAGAGCTTGAAAGCGGGCCCCAGTACCAACATCAACAATCCATCACCTATCGCTACGCAAGAAAGGTAAATGCGTTATCCATTTTTGAGGCAAAATAGGTCAAACATACTTAAAAACCCTAATATTTCATGAATAAAAGGAATAAAATGGGGCAAAAGCAATTATTCTTTACCATTTACCATTTTACCTTTGTCTGAAGAGATTTTTACCCACTTGTGCCTTAATTTTTCTAGAGCAGATTGTAGGAGATCCGGGAGGTCATTCGCCGAGCCGTCAGTTGTAGGTAAGAGCCAAGACCTTAAGCTCCATTTTCATATTGATTTTTCCTATTTTTATCCATTTTTCGGATTTCATGGGGAGCCTTTGGCAAAACATTTCACCCTCAGTCAGCGTGATTTCCGTGCACGAAATCGCGTTGATCGGGGGTGGCTAAAATTGCCAACCACGCCAACAATGCTTGTTTGTTTGTGGCTAGACCCGCTCTCTGAGGTTAGAGAAATTTTTTGTGTTTGCACTTAGAATTTTCCTGCACCACAAATTGGCGACTCCACTAGGGAAGATCTCCTTAAGCTAGAATCAAATAAGAGGGCCTACCTCTTAGTACGCTATTCCTCTTGGAGACGATCTTGCTTCCTTGCTCCAACTATCTTTCGTTTCCTTCCTTTGAACACCTAAAACAAGTAAACAATAGAAAACAACAAATGTGATAACATACAAATTACATTCATCCTATTTAATAAGCCAAGAAATATTAAGCCATAAATATGTAAGATGATGTTTCATGTAGGAAATCAATTGATAGTTGCATCTATATTAGTTAAAGAAGAGATTACAACTGATGTCTTGACGTTGTTGTTCTCCTCCGACATATCCGGGTTCCCACATAGTTCTACTAGCATCTCATGGATAGCCCCAACAATGGTAGTCTCAAGGCTCTTCCCTTTAGTCTTCATACGAAAACAAACTCACATTCTCCCTTAAATACAAACTAGACAGCTACAAACTATGGGTAACTTAAGAATGGGGGTTTATGCAGTGCATTATATTAGATATCATTTTAGGATTCAACTGTGTTAAGTAAGTCATTCACGTATGACCATTCCATGTGAGGTAGTCGTAACTAACTAATTTCTCATGATTTTTGAATAGTTCACTTAGCACTCATTGCATCGGGTGATGCTCATAGGGGTGAAGAAGTGGGATTGAAACTAGTGAAATGAATCACATAGCATCAATCATCACTTCTGGGGCTTGCACCTGGTAACTAGGACTTCCTAGGAGGTCACCCATCCCAGATCGTCTTTGGCTCAAGTGCGCTTAACTGTGGAGTTTTCCCCACAATCAAGACCACTTAACTTGCTACCCCATTTGAAAAACCTTAGCAAGTATTGTGCCTCATGAACCAGTCAAGCAGAGATCCCTTCACTCTTTTTGAATTTAAGTATGGAGGTTTACACAGTGCATTATATTAGATATCATTTTGGGATTCAACTACGTTAAGTGAGTCATTCACATATGATCATTTCCATGCGAGGTTGTTGTAACTCACTAATTTATCATGATTTTTGAATAGTTCACTTAGCACTCATTGCATTGAGTGATGCTCACAGTGGTGAAGAAGTGGGATTGAAACTAGTGAAATGAATCACATAGCGTCAATCATCACTTCCAAGGCTTGCACCTAGTAACTAGGACTTCCCGGGAGGTCACCCATCCTAGATCACCTTTGGCTCATGCGCGCTTAGCTATGGATTTTTCCACACAATCAAGCCCACTTAGCTTGCTACCCCATTTGAAAAACCTTAGCAAGTATTGTGCCTCATGAACCATTCATGTAGAGATCCCTTCACTCTTTTAAAATTTAAGTATGGGGGTTTACACGGTGCATTATATTAGATATCATTTTGGGATTCAACTGCATTAAGTAAGTCATTCATGTATGACCATTTCCATGCGAGGTAGTTGTAATTGACTAATTTCTCATGATTTTTTAATAGTTCACTTAGCACTCTTTGCCTCGGGTGATGCTCACACAGGTGAAGAAGTGGGATTGAAACTAGTGAAATGAATCACATAACGTCAATCATCACTTCCACGGTTTGCACCCGGTAACTAGGATTTCCTGGGAGGTCACCCATCCCAGATCGCCTCTAGCTCAAGCACACTTAACTGTGGAGTTTTCCCCACAATCATGCCCACTTAGCTTGCTACCCCATTTGCAAAACCTTAGCAAGTATTGTGCCTCATGAACCATTTAAGCAAAGATCCCTTCACTCTTTTTGAATTTAAGTATGGGCGTTTATGCGGTGCATTATATTAGATATCATTTTGGGATTCAACTGCGTTAAGTAAGTCATTCACGTATGACCATTTCCATGCAAGGTAGTCATAACTCACTAATTTCTCATGACTTTTGAATAGTTCACTTAGCACTCATTGCATCGGGTGATGCTCACAGGGGTGAAGAAGTGGGATTGAAACTAGTGAAATGAATCACATAGCGACAATCATCACTTCCGAGGCTTGCACCTAGTAACGAGGACTTCCTGGGAGGTCACCCATCCCAGATCGCCTTTGGCTCAAGTGCGCTTAACTGTGGAGTTTTCCCCACATTCAAGCCCACTTAGCTTGCTACCCCATTTGCAAAACCTTAGCAAGTATTGTGCATCATGAACCATTCAAGTAGAGATCCCTTCACTCTTTTTGAATTTAAGTATGGGGGTTTACGCAGTGCATTATATTAGATATCATTTTGGGATTCAACTACGTTAAGTAAGTCATTCACGTATGACCATTTCCATGCGAGGTAGTCGTAACTAACTAATTTCTCATGATTTTTTAATAGCTCACTTAGCACTCATTGCATCGGGTGATGCAGGAGCATTCAACCCAAGGAAAATCATTGTATTTTAGTAGACAAGGGGGGTCATGTGTTTTAGGGAGGTTGGTTTCCTAAGTGTTAAGTTAATGTAATATTTAAGTTTTTGAGTGAGTAGGATAGGAATTAATTAGATAATGTGAGATGTTTGTAAATGCTCTCAAATGAAGGAGAACATGAGTAGTTAATAATGACAAGAGAGTTAGAAGTCAATTATAATTCTTATGGTAGTTTCATGATTCGAGGAACTAGAGAGGATTCTTAGGGATTAACTGGAGTTAGAAGTGGACATAGAGTACATTTAGGAGTTAGTTCAGTAGATTAAGGATTTGAACCAGAATTAGTTCAACAGAACCTTTCTAGTATAAATATAAGCCTACGGGCAGAGTGTAAGGGAGGAGGCCACTGATATTGAAGATCAGGCCTGAGAGATAGAGAGTCTCGATATGTAATCAGTTTTTTATATTTATATATACAAAGGTTTATTCCAGAACTGTATATATGTGTGGAATGAATATTGAATGACTGAATTACATGTAAGTTGTGTATTCTGTAACAGAGGTTGCAGGCAGAATTCTGTAGAACTACACAGAGGAGGAGAATGATTCAAAGGAATCATAGTGGGTCTTTGAATCCAGTTGAAGGATCAGACTGAAGCTCTGGAGAGACTGTGATGTGATAATTCGCAAAGGTCAAGCTCAGGAGTGAGTTGAGAAGCGGAAGCAGAAGAATGAAACCCTGAAGAAAACCAAAACCATGGGAAAACACTGAAGAAGCGAAGTAAAGTCAAGAAAAGGGACGAACAGAGAAGTGAGGTGTTAGTACATAGGAGCTATTGGATCTCGGAGATGAATGGATGATGTTGTCAAATGAATAGAGGCCAATATTAAGTCGTGTAGATTGGAATCAAGGAATGAACGGTGGAGATAAACTAGAAGCACTGGTGGAAGAAGAATCTGGAGGAGTCGTAACAACTATCGTGGTTGAAGATCTACGGTCATCGGGCACGAAAAAGTCTGGATGTTAACCAAGAAGAGAGGGGGTTTATAAGAAGAAGTAGTATTTCGGGCGAGGTAGAAGTGGTAAGTGGTATTGAAGGGTGAGCACCCGATTCCACTTATTGAGCAACACGTAGCAGCGAGGAGGAGAGGGAAAACCACTTTATCGGACGGGTATTCTTCGTGCTATTTGTTCGCCTGAAATCTCTGATAGTCGTTGGATCTAGCATGAGTTAATCGACAGTGGAGGAATTTCAGGCAAATTGTTTGATCGGCGATCATAGAAAGGAAGGAGCCGCACTATGGAGGTGTCTTTGATGTGCAAACTCGACAATTTATGAATGCAGTTTCACTATTATTTAAAGTCCGGTTTATGTGTTTGGAGCGGGGTTTTCCCATCAACTGTCAGATCTAATGGAGGGAAATATATGGTGGAGAATGAACCTGATAAAGATAAGCATCAATAAATGCGCCAAGGCTATGGAAAAGTGGAAAATGTAGGTTCCCATGTGTTTGTGTATATTTCCATTATACGAGGGTTATAATAGAATTAAAGGGGATAAAGGTTTATGGGTTAAGTCAGAATTAACAAAAGTTAAGAGTGGGTATGGTTGTTATGTGAGGCTTAAGGATTAATCAAGGTTTATAAGAGTTAATAAATCCTGATAGAAAGGATATTAACTAAGGGTTAGACTATGGTTGATTTATGAAATCATTCCGCATAAGACTTGAGTAAGGGGGCCTTAAACCATTCATTGATGATTGAAGATTTTGACTCCTTAGAGAGTTAAAATTCCTAGGACAGACAGGATTTATGCATTTGACATGCATACTGTGGGTGTAAGCAAGGGTAACCCTGCGTCATTTGGTATCATAGTAGAATTGTAATTGAAACAGAACAAAGAAATTCTATGTGAAAGAATTGAGAACAAAGTTATGTGTCAAAGATGTTTATGCAGACAAGGAAGGATCAGATTCTAATCTGACAGAAAGTAGGCACACAAAGGCGATATGTAGCAGAACTTGCAGATGCAAGAAACGGAGGACAATATATTCAAGGTACAAGTGGAATGGTGGAACAAGATCATGCAGAGATCTTGAAGGTGAAGTGATATGTTCTGTTTTGATTTGATTGAAGAGTGTGTGTTTGTACATTGATGCACAGATAACAACAAAAGAAGGTGAGAAGGTTGCAACATCTAGAGCAAGGAGTGCTTGAATTGGTTCCAAAGGAAAGAACCAGAGAAATGCTAAGAGATTGAGCTCAGAAGAGGAGAGAAGCTTAGTAAAGCATATGTAGCAAGAAGGAGACTTGTTACTGTAGAGGTATTGTTGCAGATCACAAAGGCAATTCCACAAAGGATGTGGGTAGAATTTCCAAGGTAATGAAGGAAGCTGGTAAGACTTTCTAAGTGAAAGAAGAAGTGGTCAGAACCAAGTATTTTATGGTGATTGAAATACAAGAGGACAATTGTGTTCCTAGGAGATGCAGAAGAGTTGAAGCCTAGAAGGAGCAGAGAAAAGTGCTCAAAGGAGGTTCCAGAGATAGAGAACCAAGTGCTTGCCAAAAGACCAAGTACAGAGGAAAGCTTGGTGAGGTAAGTTGCAACAAGGAGGACTTGTTGTTGTAGAGGCTTTAATGCAACTCATAGTGAGTGAGTGAGGAGCTCATGAAGAGAGAGGAGAAGAAGATGGCTACTGATAGTCATAGCAGAGGTTCTGAGGAAGACCACAATAGAAGAAAGATGAAGAAAGAGGATGCCAAGGCAAATGGCAAGAGGATGAGTCAAGAGGAAATTGACAAAGAAATTGTAGAGATGAAAGAACAACTCGATGTATTGATGATGATACTAGAGGAAAGCCAAAGACTAGGTTGGGTCTTGAGGAAGAAGCCAGTGAAGTGGTCTAAGTTGCAGAGAAGGCTACAACAGAGGCAAGTAAGGTGGCTGATGGAAAAACTTAGAGAAGTTGAGTTGGAAATGAAAATGGAAGTGTCCATTTGTGAAGCAGAACAGGGTGAAGTTCTGAGTGAAGATGAAGAATTGAAGACTAAAACTTCAAGTGAGGCCAAAGGGTCACATGGTTTTAAATCTAACAATTTGTGTATGTTTGCAGGTGAAACATGTGAAGGACAATTTGTTGATATTATCATAAAGGAGGAAGAAGACAAGCAAAATCTAAATTCTGTTCTGGAAGAAGATGAGATAGATAGGTCTCATATACAGTTGGGGAAAGATATCAAGCAACCAAGTGAAGGGCTTGAGGAGATTGAAGAGGAGACCATCGAAGAATTTTTGAGTCATAAAGAGAACTTGGAACAGCAAGGAGATATGATGGCTGAAACATCAAGTGGGACCATAGGGTCTTATGTTTTTAAAATTGATAGTTTGTCTGTAGATGCAGAACAAATGCAGGAGAATATTAATGCAGATGGTGAGATAAGGATAACTCTTGGAGAAGGTAAACAGCAAGAGATTAAAGGAAAACTTGAAGAAGAGACTATGTTAGCTAAAAACATAGTAAAGGATCATCAGTTCACCATGATGATAGGCACAGTGGAAATAGCCATGGAAGTTGTTAAGAAGGAAGAAACCTATGCAAAGGATTTAACCTTGGGAGAAATAACATGTGATGATTAGTCACTAACAAAGGAGGGTTTTGCAGAGGATGAGAAATCTTTTGAAGCTGTTAAAAGTATGGAAAAGTATCTTTTAGAAGATGAATACTCTGGAGTAAGGGATAAGGGAGAATATGTCTTGAATGAGGAAGGCAGCAACTTATTGCAGCAGAAAGAACTTAGTAATGAAACTGTTACCACACGGACGATTTCTTGTGGGAAAAAGAGATGAAGTTTAGTTTGAAGAATTGATATGTGAAACAACAGTGGAAACTTTTGAGCCTTGTAATTTTCAAACTGACAATTTGTTTATAAATGCAGGGATTATAAGTGATGATGAAGTACTTGCGAAGTGTCACAGAGACATTGCATTGCTAGAATATTTGCTGAGAAATTCAAAGTATGACAGTGTGATTGCAGAGGAAGGAGTTCACTACAATGAACAAGGATAGAAATACATCATTAGAGCAGATGGTGTGGAGGAGAGGCTAGCTAAAAGTCTCATGAATTCTTTTGAGAATTCAAAATGACATACTGATGTGCTAACAGAGGAGAAAGAAACAGAGCGGTAAACTGAATTGTTTCCAGAGGAAGATAAGGCACATACGCCTTATGTTTTTTATTTTAACAATTGTTTTGTGAGTGCAGGTTTAGTTGCAAATGTTGGAGGAAATTTGGCATAGATGACTAGCCAAATAAAGATGAAAGAAGAAGATTTTGTGGAAGAATTGAATCCATGGAACAGAGATGCTCAATTGCTAGAGAAAATGCTGGCAAGTCATGATTCAATGCAGACAGAAATAATCATGAAAGAGGGTAAGGATGAAAGGGAGGCAGTAAGCATAGGAGTCAAAGAAAAATTTGGAGTAAGAGAAAAAGCAATGTCTACAATGGTAGCAAGAGAAAAAGTAGAAGAAAAAGTAAACCAGCAACTACAAAGTGAAAGTAACCAACAACAGTTTGAAGAGTTAGTGGACAACAGCAACAACCTGAAGCAAAGAGAAAGAGGAAGAAGTAAGAGGCAGAATATGGACCAGTCCAAGGATGAACTAGAGACAGAGATTGAAGAATTATGGCAGTTGATGATGAAATAGTCCATGTGGAGGAAATTGATAGCAGCAGGAAGGATGATCAATCAGAACTTGAACCTGATTGACAAGGAGAGGAAGATGAAACAGAATACAACAGACATACAACAACAACAAAGGTGCAAGGCATTTGGGCAGCTACAAACTAAAGTTTGGGACCCTGGAGGTTTTCTATCAACTTATGAAGACACATGATCAGGAGATCATGAATATTTTCTACTTTGGGAGTCTGATGCAGGAGCATTCAACCCAAGAAAAATCATTGTATTTTAGTAGACATAGGGAGTCATGTGTTTTAGGGAAGTTGGTTTCCTAAGTGTTAAGTTAATGTAATATTTAGGCTTTTGAGTGAGTAGGATAGGAATTAATTAGATAATGTGAGATGTTTGTAAATGCTCTCGAATGAAGGAGAACATGAGTGGTTAATAATGACAAGAGAGTTAGAAGTCAATTATAACTCTTAAGGTAGTTTCATGATTCGAGGAACTAGAGAGGATTCTTAGGGATTAATTGGAGTTAGAAGTGGACATAGAGGACATTTAGGAGTCAATTCAATAGATTAAGGATTTGAACCAGAATTAGTTCAATAGAACCTTTCTGGTATAAATGTAAGCCTACGGGCAGAGTGTAAGGGAGGAGGTCACTGATATTGAAGATCAAGCCTGAGAGACAGAGAGTCTTGATATGTAATAAGTTGTTTATATTTATATATACAAAGGTTTATTCCAGAACTATATAGATCTGTGGAATGAATATTGAATGATTGAATTACATGTAAGTTTTGTATTCTATAACAGAGGTTGCAGGCAGAATTCTACAGAGGTTGCAGGCAGAATTCTGTAGAACTACACAGAGGAGTAGAATGATTCAGAGGAATCGTAGTGGGTCTTTGAATCCAGTTGAAGGATCAGAGTGAAGCTCTGGAGAGATTTTGATGTGAGAATTCACAGAGGTCAAACTCAGGAGTGAGTTGAGCAGTGGAAGTGGAAGAATGAAACCCTGAAGAAAACAAAAACCACAGGAAAACACTGAAGAAACGAAGTAAATTCAAGAAAAGGGACGAACGGAGATGTGAGGTGTCAGTACACAGGAGCTATTGGATCTTGGAGATCAACGGATGAGGTTGTTAGATGAATATTAGCCAAGAGTAAATCGAATAGATTGGAATCAAGGTATGAATGGTGGAGATTAACCAGAAGCGCTGGTGGAAGAGGAATCTGGAGGAGTCGTCGCAACCATCGATGGTTGAAGATCTACGATCATCGGGCGCGAACAAGTCCGGATGTTAACCAAGAAGAAAGGCGTTTATAAGCAGAAGTAGTATTTCGGGCGAGGTAGAAGTGGTAAGTGGTATTGAAGGGTGAGCACCCGATTCCACTTATTGAGTGACACGTAGCAGCGAGGAGGAGAGGGAAAACCACTTTATCGAGTGGGTATTCTCCGTGCTATTTGTCCTCCCGAAATCTCTGATAGTTGTTGGATCTAGCGTGAGTTGATCGACAGTGGAGGAATGTCGTGCAAATTGTTTGATTAGAGATCGTAGAAAGGAAGGAGCCATGCTACGGAGGTGTCTTTGATGTGCAGACCTGACAATTTATGAATGCAGTTTCATTATTATTTAAAGTCTGGTTTATGTGTTTGGAGCGAGGTTTTCCCATCAATCGTCAGATCTGATGGAGGGAAATATATGGTGGAGAATCAACCTGATAAAGGTAAGCATCGATAAATGTGCCAAGGCTATGGAAAAGTGGAAAATGTAAGTTCCCATGTGTTTGTGTATATTCGCATTATACGAGGGTTATAATAGAATTAAAGGGGATAAAGGTTTATGGGTTAAGTCTAAATTAACCAAAGTTAAGAGTGGGTATGGTTGTTATGTGAGGCTTAAGGATTAATCAAGGTTTATAAGAGTTAATGAATCCTGATAGAAAGGATACTAACTAAGGGTTAGACTATGGTTGATTTATGAAATCATTCCGCATAAGACTTGAGTAAGGGGGCCTTAAACCATTCATTGATTGTTGGAGATTTTGACTCCTTAGTGAGTTAAAATTCTTGGGACAGACATGATATATGCATTTGACATGCATAATGTGGGTGTAAGCAGCGGTAACCCTACATCATTGGGTGATGCTCACAGGGGTGAAGAAGTGGGATTGAAATTAGTGAAATGAATTACATAGTATCAATCATCACTTCTGGGGCTTGCACGTGGTAACTAGGACTTCCCAGGAGGTCACCCATCCCAGATCGCCTCTGGCTCAAGCACACTTAACTATGGAGTTTTCCCCACAATCAAACCCACTTAGCTTGCTACCCCATTTGCAAAACCTTAGCAAGTATTGTGCCTCATGAACCATTCAAGTAGAGATCCCTTCACTCTTTTTGAATTTAAGTATGGGGGTTTACACAGTGCATTATACTAGATATCATTTTGGGATTCAACTGTGTTAAGTAAGTCATTCACATATGAACATTTCCATGCGAGGTAGTCGTAACTGACTAATTTTTCATGATTTTTGAATAGTTCACTTATCAGTCATTGCATCGGGTGTTGCTCACAGGGGTGAAGAAGTGGGATTGAAACTAGTGAAATGAATCACATAGTGTCAATCATCACTTCCGAGGCTTGCACCTAGTAACTAGGACTTCTCAGGAGGTCACCCATCCCAGATCGCCTCCGGCTCACTCATGCTTAACTATGGAATTTTCCCCACAATCAAGCCCACTTAGCTTTCTACCCCATTTGCAAAACCTTAGCAAGTTTTATGACTCATGAACCATTCAAGTAGAGATCCCTTCACTCTTTTTGAATTTAAGTATGGGGGTTTACGCAGTGCATTGTATTAGATATCACTTTGGGATTCAACTGAATTAAGTAAGTCATTCACGTGTGACCATTTCCATGTGAGGTAGTCGTAACTAACTAATTTCTCATGATTTTTGAATAGTTCACTTAGCACTCATTGCATCAGGTGATGCTCACAGGGGTGAAGAAGTGGTATTGAAACTAGTGAAATGAATCACATAGCGTCAATCATTACTTCCGAGGCTTGCACCCAGTAACTAGGACTTCCCAGGAGGTCACCCATCCCAGATCACCTCTGGCTCAAGCGTGCTTAACTGTGGAGTTTTCCCCACAATCAAGCCCACTTAGCTCGCTACCCCATTTGCAAAAACTTAGCAAGTATTGTGCCTCATGAACCATTCAATTAGAGATCCCTTAATTAAAACTCCAACCAGAACTTAAGTAGAACTAGCTTGTGCTTGGGAAGAAGAGAGGTTTATATAGCTTGTATGGAGGGGATATGGTTCCTCTTCTCATGGGAGAAGGCCTTATCTCTTGGATTAGTTCCATCCTAATAGGGGAAAGGAGCCCAAACGACCTCCTTGACTCCATCCGACCTAACCATTTACCAAACTTCTGTTACGAAGCTTCTAGCACTGGAAGCTTTGGCTCCATATTTAAAAAGCTTTCCAAAAGAGGATCGACATGACTGAGAAAGGGCTCAATCGATCCAATCGGCGCTAGGTACAGTTGGAATCCCTGCATATCGACGCGAGGAGGACACAGGTCATTAGCATCGGTTTTGTAAACTGGGATAAACAGAATATTTTTGGGAAATGATTCAAAGAATAATTGTTCTGCTCATGAAGAGGGATACAATGGGAATTTCTTCATAATAGGAAAGCATGTAGGGTCCACTGTAGAGGTCTTCCAGGATCATGGGATGGAGAGTACAAGGACAGTGACAAAATGTTGTGTAACAATACTCATGGTTGGAAATTTGGGAGCTCTCTCTCAAGAGATTAATTGACATAATTTCTTGGGGAATTCATGGTGCAAGGGTTATTTCTTTGTGGATGAATGTTTTCAACTTTTGAATTTTTTCCAACTTGGCTTTATTTTAGTTCATGGGATTAATGGTGGAATCTTCAATTCTTATGCACTACTTTCAATATAAATCCATCAAATGATAACCTTATCACTTGAAAGAAAGAATTTTAGGGTTTGGTGATTATTTTATACCATTATTTATTCTTCCTTATGGATCCTTTGCTGAATTATTAAGTGGTTTAATCAAGTCATAGTTGATTTTGAATGGTGAAGGTTGGTTTCATTGAAGCCATTCTTGTAGACCTTGAGTTCATTATTGATCTTGATTGGGTAAGGGATTATTCTTCCATATTTTTCTAGTCTCAAGCCCTAATACTTGAAGGAAATAATCCATATCCTTGAAGGTTTTTCCTCTTGAACTCATTTCCATTTTATTCACCTTGAATCCTTTGCACTAGTTGTATTTGGCACTTATATCTATGTCCCTCCATCACCGATTCTAAAAACCATAAAAAATACAAAACTCCATTTTACTAACGCTACTTTCAACTTCACATTCTATCTAATTGCTTGGTATTATTAGTCCTAGTAGGGATACCCCCTTGAGCCATTGGAGAGTCACTGTAAAGTGTAGAGGATTGTACCTTGTGGATTTGGTACTTCTTCATTACATATAATTTGGATGGTAACATTTTGTATCGAGTTAGTCAAGATTTGTAGATATTAAGACCTAATGATTTGAAATGGTGTAAGGGACCAAACTCTAGTCAAATGACTTGTATTCACAGGCTAAATTGTATATTCATGGATTTTGTGATATCTAATAACCATGTTTCCAAAAAAAATGGCTTGCTATATGGCCATGAGCCTAATTTTGATCATAGATCATTAACCCTATCCCTAAACTTTACCATGCACAAAAGCCCCATAAAAGAAAAAATTTATAATCAAAGGCACTTTCTTTTTGACAAAAGTAAAGTTAATCTCTTCTTAAAGGATTTAAACCTCCCAACTTATAAGAACAACATTGAATACCTCTATTACAATTGTATTACATCCCTCTCTACCTCCATTTAAATATAATAATAGAGCAACCCACCCTTTGTATGATAATGAATGTAAAATTGCCAGAAAATCCATGATGGATGCTTCTAATAGATCTTTAACGCTTAATTTGATAAATAAGTACAAATACCTTTTTAAAAGGAAGAAAATGAACTATATAAACATAAAGAAAGAGAAACTTTTGCACCTATTTGGAACCTAGGAAGTTTTGGAGGAATATTCTAATTTGTAAAACTTGTGTTGGCCTAATGGTGAAGAGCATGTGTTTCCTCCAAAGAGCTCACAGGTTCAAAACCAAAGGGGGGTAGAGTATGTATGCCTTCGTATACTTAGCAGTCAAATCGTTGTGTGGAGGTGGGTCCCTTGTCCCACAAACAAGGGGGTTTCATACACCAATTTGGTGTTTGGCTTGGCTGTGACCTTAAAAATGGATATTATTATTATAATATGATTCCCTTCAAGGATGGAACTCCTACCTCAAAATTATTTATGAATCCCAAAACACCATGAAAACCATTTGGAATGTTTGTATAGTGGATGAAATATTTTCTTTGGATGACAAATAGTTTGGATTTAAGTGAATCACAATTAGGAAAACTAAGGATATTTAAGGCTTCCAGTATTATTTTTTAAAAATTGGAGGGCTTATCCACATCCCTCACATGCATAAGCTCTTCAATTTGGAAGTGAATGAAGGCTTCCCTAAACCCTAGGCTTAAAGAATCATCACATAAATTTTTAAAAGTGGGAATAAATACATTCACTCTAATTATAGGACCATTATGATTAGCCCCATTTTATCCAAGTTGTATGGAATTAATTTGGAAAACAATAGTATCCTATGGCAAGAAAACTATGAAAAAAGAGCTAGAGGCCAAGCCAATTTTAGGAGATACCATCCAACCATGGACCATCTTGTTATTCTTATGATCATCTCAGAAGAGTACCTAAATAATAAAATTGATCTCTTGTATTTTTTTTATTGACTTTAGAAAATATTTTGACCACATTCCTAGGAAAAACCTTTGGAAGAGGTTGGAAAAGATAAAGTTTCCTTTTGAGTTGAGGGATGTTGTGATAAGGTTGTATGAGATTGTTATTGCCAATTTTTGGACTACTAGGGGTTTTTAAAAATAAATTAACCATAATATCGGAGTCAAGCAAAGGTGTCCCTGGTCCCCTACCCTATTTGGCATGTACATTGATAAGTTAAAATAGTATTTGGAAGAAGAAACTTGTGTTGGCCTAACTCTGATATAGATTTATTCAGGAACGAAATGAAACATAAATTAAAATAGAAACACAAAGCTATAGCATAAACTGAACTTCAATTCATTAATAACAAATACTGAAAATTGTTTACGTGCAGAATGGAAATAGATTATCTTGAGTGATGGTACCTTATCTTTGAGAAGAGATGTCATTGTTACATGCCTTCTGAACTATTTTACAATGAGGATCAAAGGCCTTTATTATTTAGAAACAATGGAAAACCCTAATCATCCATAAATATAACCCTATGATATGAAGTGCCAAAATATGGTGGGCCATGTTGGGGTTAATTGGTACATCAACATCCCGAGGTTGTAACTTTGGCATGCAATATTCATTTGATGCATATGATACCTTGTTAGAAATATCTATCTGAGGAATACAACTTTTCATTAAAAATAAATTGTGGCCTACAAGTTTTTCCATTTTCCAAAAAAACAAAGTTGTTTAGTGCCTCAAAGTGGCTCTAGAAGTTCAGGACTCGAAAAACTGCCAAAAATAGTAAATTGTGCCACAGTTAAGGAAACTGAAAGAAAGAATGTTGGGGGTCCAAGTGGAATAGGCAGGTGGCCACCAATATCCACAGAGATCATTTCTTCACCCTTAGGAAGCAATGGTCCCTATTTTGTTGAGTGCCTCCATGAGATGGGGAAACTTATGTTGAACTCAGTCCCTAGTTAGCCACTTGCCCTAGTGTAGGAGCTAGTCAGCTTTGATAACTTGACACTTTTGCATCCTCTATTGGCAAGTGTTCTTGATTTGCGTGTCCATGATTTGATAATTTGTGTCTTTTCCCATGCAATCTAGGTTGAGTTCTATTGGCGTTAGTTTTTCAACAATGTTTGATGTGTCTAGCAATGGTGGTAAGTATGGTCAAAGGTGGTCTACATCAAACATGGCTGGGTGCAGGCAAAGGAATAGGGGAATGTTGAGCTCAAAATTTTTATCTCCAAAAACCTTAGTGGTAGTGTAAGGCCCATATTGGAGTGGTTGAATCTTCTAATGGGATCCGACAAGGTGTTATTTCTGCAAATTCAACTAAACTTTGTCACCCACATGAAACTTATGTGGCACCTGATGTTGATCATGTTGTTGTTTGTACTTGGCATTGGTTTTATCTAAGATTCCACACCCATACATAAGTTAGGGAAAACATAACCTTCAAGTGTTCCTTCAAATGGCTTCCACAACCCTCCATGCACCAGTAATTTAAGCCTCTTGTTTAATAGGAAGGTCATACATCAACCTATTATTTGAGTAATTTCAAGTTATTTGATGCATAAATTCAACCCAAACTACACAAAGTCATGTCAAAGAAATCATAGGAATTCCATTCTTACTCATTAAGAATGTATTCCCAAATCATATTTTAACACATAAAATTAATTCACATACATTACTCTTGAATCCACATTATCAGTTAAAAGTGACATCCTTCAAGATAGCTTCTGTTAAGTTTCCATTAGTGTAGGTAAGAAAAGAGTCAAAATTAACATGACGAACTCAATCATCATGTTAATTTAATATTGGCCTTACACTTGACAAACATTCCCAAAGAATACACACCAATGCCATCACACTGTAGTTTAGATTATGCTAATATTTTTCTTGGTAGATACAATTTCAACTTGTAGAGATGGCTAGTAGGCCCATATCACATTCATAATGATGCATTATACATATATGCAACCATGCATCCACTCCACATATCTCACTCACCCATTTAAAATCAAACCATTCACATGCTTGGGTTTAACCTGAACTTCTCAAGAACATCCTTTCCCTAAATGTCTTTAAGTCCTTTATCGTATTTCTTATAATTTGTCTTAACAAAAATATAAAGGAATATAAGAAGCCATCATTTTTCTTTCACGAGTTTCTAAATGACATAATAATAATAATATCCTTTATGCAACCGATATGCTTCCATGTCAACATACACAATAATTCAACATGCATGCAAAATAACCATTCATGCATCAACAAACAAGCAAGCATGTTGGCCCATTAGGCCCTAGTGTTTTAACCTAGCTCTAATAACATATGTAAGGTCCCACCTTACCAACCATCAATAGTATAAAGAAGTAAAGGTCACATTGAATACTATTACTCAATTTTTATTTTTATTTTATTTTTGTTTTACTCATAATATGACTAACTTAGCTATCATGTGATCATGTTCCTTCAACTATTTCAATGTAAGAATATAACATAAGAAATCAGGGATAACTTTCCCTTAAGACCAGTTCTAAAACACATTTCCTCTCAAGTCTAAAAGATCATAACATGTGCTCTTTTCATACTTATACATGAGCTCTAAGTAAGAGTGGAATAAATTCTACCATAATTCCATATGTGAACATTAAGCTAGATCAACCTATTTGATTTCCTAGATTATGCTAAATAAGCTTCATTTATTGACTCTTGATATCATAACCAAAAAAGTATTATACTTATTTTACAAAAATCACGTATAAGTATATGAGTATTAACCTACCTATAGCAAGGTAACTGAGGGAAGAATATGTCTCTCTTCATCAATAAATCTAATAAATATGATATGTTTATGAAATAGAATCACAATATATATTGACCCAACAAAATTTCCAAATTCATCAATTAAAATTCCCAATCCCAATTATTAAGGAAATTCTGCAATGATGAGAATTATATAATAAATGTTGAAACAAAAGCAACTATTGTTACTAATTTAGAAGCATGTTATTCTTCAAAAAGTTTCATGTAAAACAATGAAACTGCATAAATTTGGCACAAGTAGTTGTTTTTTATACATTCATTGAAGCACAAGAATGAACCTATGAACACATGCAGCTCAGACAAAACTTATTATGCTCACTTGCACAAAATCCTACAGAAAGTCACTATAAAATTGTTTCTAACAACCCCCTTTTTTATGAAAGATTTAGATAATAAAAGTAACAACAATCCTCTTCTCTATTCACACTTCAAAAAAGTTTTAAATTAATTTTCACGTTCATACCAAAAACTAGCAGAAATAAAGCTACATCAATCAAATAGTCTATTCATAAATTTCTAGTACATAAAAACTATGGTAAGTAGGACTTTTACTCTAACAATTTATATGCACAAAAACTACAGCCATTCATGTCTTTTGACAAACACTTTGCATGACGGTAAGTAGGACTTTTACTCTAACAATTTATATGCACAAAAACTACAACCATTCATGTCTTTTGACAAACACTTTGCAAACATGCAATCTACAGCCATTGAGGCATTTTGACAAACAATTTGCAAGCATGCAATCTACAACCATTGAGGCATTTTGTCAAACACTTGGCAACAATGAATTTGAGATTCTTCTTCAACCTATTCAACTCATAAAATTCAGAAATTGAAACTTCAAATGTTGGCATCTTAAAACAAGGACTAAACAATCTTAGTTTTTCATCAAAAACTCGAAAACAGACGCATATAATTGACAACAACAATCTGTAAAATTGCCCAGATTTTCGATCTGGGTTCTACAAAGTACGTTTTTGGAATCAAATGGGGGGTTAAATGGTCAAATGGCACGGATACCCCCTGATGTTGAGTAGAAAAGTAATAGAATGTTCCAAAGATGCGATTTATTAAAACAACAACAACAAAAACATTCCTACTATCTCATTTATCACTTTGTCAAACACTTAGTGTGCAAAATTCATCTACAGCTGTACATGGAGAAAAAAAAAAACTCAAATTTATGATAATATGGTATTGTAGTCAACTCATGGAAACCTGCAATGGACAAAAATTCATTATAAAAAGAACTTAAAACTTTGGCAACACATTATTGTTTTAATCCCCCTGCATGTACATTCTCAACTACAACTGCCATTCATTATTGGTTAGCTCATAAATAAATCTGTAAATATCTCATAAAAATTCACAAGTATCAATTTCCAATGAATTTTAAAGTTCTACAACACTTTTAAATTAATAATAAACTAAAATTTCAAGGATTCTTATGAACATACCTGGCAGTGCATTTATACAATTCCAAAAATATGGGAATATGCTCCAGCTCCAATGATATTGTGCCCCTACTCCAATATCCTTACCAACTCATTTTGAACCATACGGTTTTCCTCCCAACCATATCCAGGGAGAACTTCTCCCCCTGGAACCCCCGAGTTGTAAGAGCTCACAAGCAGTACCAAAGTATAGTAGTAGAGAGATATCCGAGGCAAGCTGAGGAAGATAAGTTTCACTTCCTCCCAACACCACTCATGGTCAACTCCACCAGGTAGAGCTACATAGTAATTATATTAGGAATTTCAAAATCAAATGGTTACTCTCCAAGTCTCTCACTCTCATAATATTTTTCAAATCTCTCCAACTCTTGGTATCACAATGCACCTCCCTCCCACTAAGTCAGAATACATGAGACATATATATAGGAGGAGCAACAAATTCTTGTCATAAAGGAGGAGTAGTATTCATGCATTTTATTCCATTTAGAGGAGTGTAACTCATGCCATTAAGGAGAGGTATGCATGCCTTAGTTAAGGATAGTGTAACTTATGCATTAAAGAGAGCGTAAGAGGAATCATTTATGACATGTCTTTAATGAGTTGAAGAGTAATATTCCATCCTTTGATGAGTGCATAAAATAGAGTGTAATGTATTATTAAAAGAGAGATATTTACATAGATCCATGAGAGTCATCAAGGAGAGAGGTGTGAAATGATTGAGGAGATGAAGGTGACTTGTAATTCTCTTTTAATAATATTATATTCTCATAGAAGATAATAATAATATTAATAATACTGAGGATTAATTCTAGATTGAATGATTAGGATTGATTAATGATAATTTAAGTGATTTTTCCTCAACTATTCCTTATTGCCAATTTATGTAAGGTGATTTACTATTTTTGGAAAGTCATGCTTGAGATGCTAGATATGACTTTCTATTTTTAGAAAGTCACTCTAGGATTTTTAGAAAAGAGGTTTTATTAAGGAAATCCATCCCTAAGCTTCCCATGAGTGGTATTTTTCTTCTGGAGAATAGGGATTTCGTACCCCTATTGCATGCATATTTTTTCCTTAGTAGATTGAGGACTCCATGCCCTGATCTACTCTAAAGATCCAAGATTCCACACCTTGATCTTTTTAAATGTTCAAGACTCCACGCCCTAAACATTTTATTATAGATACAAGACTCCACGTCTTTATATTTCATGGATTTAGGACTTCGCACCCTAATTTCCATGGCTTCTCATCTACTCTGCTTTGAAACTCCACGCTTCACCTTAAGGTACTGATTGTGAGCTCATACCCATCTGATGGTTCGTTGGTAAGGCCTTGTTCCAAGACCTGCACACATCACAATCTCATAGATCAAAGGAATCAATGAATTTCATAATTAACTTATTCACATTTTACCAAAGATTGTGCATGACTTCCACAACCATTTTGGTTCTAGAGAAATGACTTCTGCAACCATTTAAAATTTGAACATCCTTGTTTGAAAATAACCACGTTCCATATCACATCCTACTCAATACAAGATTAAGCATATAAAATCATAAAAATCATGTATCATGACTTCCACAGTCATTTATAATTTGAGCATCCTTGTTTGCAAATAACTATGTACCTGCCACATCTTGCTCATTACAAGATTAAACATATATAATCATATAAATCATGTATCATCCATAAATCATAATTAACCATATGTTCCACATAACCATGATCATCCATGGATCTATGTGTCTCAATCCTGAATCAACATCCATGTCATACACATATTGCCAAACTAAGATACCAAAAGAGAAAACATTGATAATATGTTCTTAACCAAAATCAATTCTTATACACACAACCATAGATATTATACTAAGCACACAACAACTAGGTGACCCAAACCAAATCTATAGCATATAAGCATGTACATAAGTTTCTCACGCATAATATTATATCATTATATAAAAATCACCCTCTCTAAGTGTCATCAAAGCTATCTCACCAAGAAGGGACACTACATACTCCCCCTCTTAGGCTAAACTTGGCCTGAATTTTTTCCTACAGTCATAAGATACTTAGTTATTTTTTATTCTCCTATCACTAAGGTGTTAACCTTATGTATATGTATTTGATATATTTTTCTTCATGCCAAACCATAGTTTAATTTTTTCTAAATTGGAAGCAACTCCATGAAAACCGAAACATATCATTCTTAATCAAGTAGAAAATATATCCATGCCATCTTAGGCATGTTTCTATATAATATTTCTATATCAAAACCAACCATACAATTTATAGTAACCTATAAAAATACTATTTTATGTAATTGATATAGACATATAATTAAGATATCTATAATATTTTGATATTCTACATGTTCTTTTTCATAGTCTACATGAATCCTACATGTGTCATCTTCTTGGTTCTATAGTACTTTGAGCTTTCCAAGCTATAAATAGCTCACACATTGGTTGTAAAAATAAAATAAAAAATGGTCCATCCCATCTGACAATCAAATTTGCATACAAGAAGCATAAAATCATCCACATACAATTGCCAGTGAAACTATGCAACAAAACATGATGTCATATATAAAACCCACTCTTACATCTCACTTAATTTATGTCTTCTCAATCCAAGTTTCCCATTTTCATTCCATAAGACATTCTTGCAATCAAAATCTTTAGGACCTACCTATAGTTTTTACTAAATGCTTAATCTTTAGGAAAAATTACAATTTTAGGTTTAAGACACCATTTTTTTTTTAAACTAACAAGCTAAGGTTCCATATAGTCCTCATTGACCCACTTTTGTATTATAGACCATTCCTTTAATTCCCATAATCTTCATTATTATTCACTTCTCTTACTTGAGAATCAATTATGAATGATTCAGTTAGAATATATTCATTCCAAAAATAATTAAATATATCTTTTCGAAAGTGGCGTGTAATCAAGAACAACTTTTGTAATTATATAAATACAATATCTATATTATTGAATCTATCTTGATAATTATAAGTCAACTTGTTTTCCCACTATAAAATCACTCGTAATTTCTATTCAATAATTAATCAATCCATTTGGTTTCACGTATTATTCCTTACTATTAATACATACACACAAACAAACAAAAACAAGTTATGAAAACCATACATTTCTCAAATTATGAAGAATCTTGTTGATTTTAGATAAGCTTTAGACTATCATAAAGACATTTCTAGCCCAAGGATATATATATATATATATATATATATATATATATATATATATATATATATATATATATATATATATATATATATATATATATATATATATATATATTTACTACCTCTCAAAAGATTATAACCTTTTGCATGATTACTAACTACTCATACAACTATACATCCAAGAATAAAAGTACTAAATCCTTCAATCTCTTCCATTCCACATATAATACAATCATCTTAGGCTTCTAAATCATGCAAGAATTCCAATTCATTAAAATGTGATCTCACTCTCCTTCAATTTCTCCCTCCAAAAATATCACTTCTTGTAAAACAAGAACCCATCTAAGTTTTTCATTAATCACATGCATTTTTCTTTAAGTTCAAATAAAACAAAGTTCTCACCACACAAAATGTTTATTTTCTAAACATGTTATTCTCTTAACAATTTACAAGTTAATCAAATTCCAAGAAAGCAGTTCATCAAGTTCATAAACAATATGAATTTTGACTCGATCACCTAACTAGAAATAGCTTAGAGCAGTTCATGAGTTAAATCCTCATAATTTATCTAATTAATTTGGTTAAATAGAATTCAACCAATATTCAACTGACAAAATAATTAAAAAGACAATTATGGCTTTCCTATACCTAATTTGTCTTGAGCCAATAGAAAGGATATTTCATCAACTTATCACAATAATAGTTTTCTACATTTCAATCACTTGAAAATTATTTTAATTCTACCTAAATCCAGCACATACAAAATAATTAAAATACTAGAGGATAGATAGCTAGTTCACACTTGACCCCATATATCAAAATCAGTTATTCCAAACATTCTAAACCACCTAATGGTGTTTAGTATAGCAATCTTCATATCTTCATTTGTAATAGAGATAAAATAATGGATTTAAATCTCAAGCAAATTCATGTTACGAATCTCTATCCATTTAACTTTAATTACACATAATCAATCCTCCTTAATCATTTTTGAGATTTCATAAAAATATTTTTGTTGATTCTAACCAAAAGAATTACTTAGCTCATAGATATATATTAGTGTGGATTCCACACCCATACCTTACCTCATTACTTAGCTCATAGATATACGTTAGTATGGATTCCACACCCATACATTTGCTCATAGATATATGCTAGTATGGATTCCACACCCATACATCAGCTCATATATATATATATATATATATATGCTAGTATGGATTCCACACCCATACATAAGTTAGGGAAAACATAACTTTCAAGTGTTCCTTCAAATGGCTTCCACAACCCTTCATGCACCAGTCATTTAAGCCTCTTCTTTATTAGGAAGGTCATACCTCAACCTAGTATTTGAGTAATTTCAAGTTATTTGATGCATAAATTCAACCCAAACTACACAAAGTCATGTCAAATAAATCATAGGAATTCCATTCTTACTCATTAAGAATGTATTCCCAAATCATATTTTAACACATAAAATTAATGCACATACATTACTCTTGAATCTACATTCACAGTTAAAAGTGACATCCTTCAAGGTAGCTTTTGTTAAGTTTCCATTAGTGTAGGTAAGAAAAGAGTCAAAATTAACATGACGAACTCAATCATCATGTTAATTGAATATTGGCCTTACACTTGTCACACATTCCCAAAGAATACACACCAATGCCATCATGCTATAGTTTAGATTAGGCTAATATTTTTCTTGGTAGATACAATTTCAACTAGTAGAGATGGCTAGTAGTCCCATATCACATTGATAATGATGCATTCAACGTATATGAAACCATGCATCCATTCCACATATCTCGCTCACCCATTGAAAATAAAATCATTCACATGCTTGGGTTTAACCCGAACTTCTCAAGAACATCCTTTCCCTACATGTCTTTAAGTCCTTTATCATATTTCTTATAATTTGTCTTAACAAAAATATAAAGGAATATAGGAAGCCATTCTTTTTCTTTCACAAGTTTCTAAATGACATACTAATAATAATATCCTTTATGCAGCCAATATGCTTCCATGTCAACATACACAATAATTCAAAATGCATGCAAAATAACCATTCATGCATCAACATACAAACAAGCATGTTGGCCCATTAGGCCCTAGTGTTTTAACCTAGCTCTGATACCATATGTAAGGTCCCACCTTACCAACCATCAATATTATAAAGAAGTAAAGGTCACATTGAATACTATTACTCAATTTTTATTTTTATTTTTATTTTATTTTTGTCTTACTCATAATATGACTAACTTAGCTATCATGTGATCAAGTTTCTTCAACTATTTCAATGTAGGAATATAACATAAGAAGTCAAGGATAACTTTCCCTTAAGACTAGTTCCAAAAAAAATTTCCTCTCAAGTTTAAAAGATCATAACATGTGCTCTTTTCATACTTATACATGAGCTCTAACTAAGAGTGGAAATAAATTCTGCATAATTCCATGTTCGAACATTAAGCCTGATCAACCTATTTGATTTCCTAGATTATGCTAAATAAGCTGCATTTATTGACTCTTGATATCATAGCCACAAAAGTATTATACTTCTTTTACAAAAATCACATATAAGTATATGAGTATTAATCTACCTATAGCAAGGTAACTGAGGGAAGAATATGTCAATCTTCATTATGTGCATTATCATCCTATTGACGACCTCTGGATGACCATCAATATGTGAATGTAGTGTCATCAAATTGTTGAGTTTGCTGTCCAATAATGACCAGAGACTCGACCAGAATGTGTTCAGGAACTTGTTATCCCTATCAGATATAATGATATGCAGGATCCCAAAATGTACCAACACTCGTTCAAAGAATAGTTTGGTAGTGTCCTTTGTTGTGATATTCTTCTTGCAAGCTACCAATATAGCCATGTTAGAAATCTATCCATGACCACAAATACATAGTCATTGCCATGCTTGGTATAAGGAAGGCTAGACAAATATTCCATGGATATGGATTCCTAGGGCTAGCTGAGAGTACGAAGACGAGTGTACATGCCTTACTTCTTGATGGTTGGCTTGGATTTGGCACAAGTAGTGTAGGCTCTGATATATTTTCCAACATCATGTTGGAGTTTTGGCCAATAAAAATACTTCTGTAGTACTGCCACATTTTTCTCCACACCAAAGTGACCCAACTGTAGTGTGCCTCCCAAATCATCTTGGAACACTCACTTGAAGGAGCACAAAGGTGGCCCAAGTAGCATAACAATGCATCCTATGGGTAGAATTATAGTACTTTCTTGCCATCCACTAGCATCTGGTATGTGGTGGCTAACTTTAGATCATTTTTGGATAGTTGTAGCAATCTAGAGCTCTCGTGGCCATAAGAGTTGAGGATAGTGGTTAGTATTAGAACTGGGGGACAACTGAGGCAATATGCAACATGATTGGTGTTTTTATTCGTGTATTTAATGTTATAAATTGAACTGTTACATATATTTGGACCACTTCTGATGGTGATAATTCTGTAACTTCCCTTGTGTATGTATAAAATGAAGAGATCAGTGATCTATGTGGATGACCGTCTCCTTCCCCAGAATGTAATGTTTCCATTGTCAGCAATCCTGCACAATAGAATACATCTCTTTATCATAGGTGGGGTACTTATGAATTGTATCAGAAATTGTCTCACTGTGATAAGCCACAAAATGCCCTTGTTGAGTGATAACTGCAACAATCGCATAGTTAGAGGCGTCCATCTCAATTTCAAATGCTTATTGCAGGCATGGAAACGTGAGCATTAGTGTAGAGAAAAGGCAGTTCTTCAGCTCAATGAATGCCTTCTGTTGGGACTCATACCAGGACAATATTAATTTTTCTTCACCCTTGGTAACTTGACTCAAAGGCCAAGTGATATGAGAGAATCCCAACATGCACCTTCGATCAAATTTGGCAAGGCCCCAAAAATTCAAAGCTCTGTTAGAGTGGTCAGGGTTGGCCAATCCCAAATGGCTTGGATCTTATTCGGATCCACATGTGTGCCTTTCTCATCAATTATGTAACCTAGATATTGGACCTCACCCATGCCAAAGGTGCATTTCTCCAAGTTAGCACATAATTTGTGTTGTTGTAGGGTTTGAAGGACTTCCTGGATGTGTTGAAAGTGATCTTCCCAAATCTTGTTGAAGATGAGGATTTCGTCCAGATATACAACCAAAAACCTAGTTGTTGAAGGACTGAAATATCTCATCCATCAGTCTCAGAAAAGTTGTGGGGGCATTTTTAAACCCGAAAAGCAGGACCAACTACTCAAAAAGGCCCTCCTTGGATTTGAAGGTAGACTTCCATACATTTGTGTGTTCGATTGGAAACTAGTGATAACCATACTTCAAATCAATTTTGTGAAGTACTTGGACCCCTTGAGATGGTAAATAAGGACATCAATCCATGTGACTGGATACCTATTCATGACAATGATTTTTTTTAGAGCCTGATAGTTAATTCAGAGTCTCTAGGTCGTATCCTTCTTCTATACAAGTACAATTAGGCTCCCATAAGGTGAGGAACTTGGTTGGATATATCCATTTTGTAGCAAATCCTAGATCTACTTCTTGATTTATTCATTTTCCAAATTAGAGTGGTGGTATATTGGCCCATTAGGTAGGGGTACTTTTGGAGTTAGATCAATCAAGTGTTTGACCTGACAGTGCAAAGGTACCATTGTGGGTGAGGAGAATATGTCCCTGTTTTCTTCCATGACCTTATCCACCTACATTTTCTGCATGGACGAACCCTTCACAAGGGCCATGTGTGTGGCCATGATCTTCCCCTTACTTTGAGAGTGAATAAAAAGGAAAACATATTTTCTGGTCTGGGAGATGATCTTACTGCATTTCTAGTAGAGATCAAAGATATGGTGGTAAGCAAGGTTACCTCCATTATCCTATATAACTTACTGCCCACAGTAATAATAATAGTGTGAGGCATGGACTCATACATAGAATGATTCTTCCATAAGTATTGTTGGCCTAATAACACATAAAATACTTCAAGAGGAGAAACACCACACAATACCTCATCCATGAAGGGCTTGATGTTGTATGGAAGGCGGCATTGCTTACTGACATAGATAAATCATACATAGTGGAGTCATCTTATGGTGTTTGGTTGCGGGTGTGGTGTGGTTGGTAGACCCAATCACTTAAACTCCGTTGAGATGAGGTTATTTTGGCTCCCATTATCAAAAATGAACTGCAACGAAGAACCCTTCACTCATATCTATGAGTGGAAGAGATGCTCCCCCTCCTCTAGATCTTCTGGCTCAATCTTCTAGACCTTGGTGATGGAAAAGGTGACACTAGGTTCTACGTAAATAATCTGCTTCCCCTTTTCATTCCGATTGTTAGGTTCTAGCTTAGAATTAGAACATGCATCAAACTATAAATCTTTTAGTTTGGCCACCAATGATTTCTTGGCATGACACTCATTTGTGTTGTGAGTGTGGATCTTGTGGAACTCACACCATTTCCATGTGTCCTTCTTTGTCTTCATGGTGTCATTCTTTAGTTGTGGCTTTGATGGGTTTTCTCAAGCCACTCCACCTTGACCTTGTCCTTTGTTATGCAGTTTGGGGGTGTTGTTGCCCTACTTCTGATTTGCAGATCCAAAGTAACACTTCTTTTTTTTTAACTTTTGTTCAATTTTGGCAAGATATTGGTATGTTGCACCAAGCGAGGAGATGTACAGGAACTTCATTTCTTCCTGAATGTATTTGTGCAGAAATTCGTGGTACTTGAGCACCATATGTCGCTCAGAGTCTTTTATACCCATATTTTTGTGTAGAGTATGAAAAATATCTATGAAAGCATGCACATCTTAGTCCCTTTATTGTCGTAGTGTGGTCCATTGTATGCACTTGTATTCATAGCTCCCCACATGCTAATATTGTTCCTTGACAATGTTGGGTTGTGTTATATTCTTTCCATGACTAACCGACGTAATTAACGGGGGGTAGAGCCCCGCCTTCGTTGCACTGATTGCGTAGCAACGGGGGGGGGGATCAAAGGGGGTTTGAGGGGTGTAGGTGACCCCACACTATGGGGTCCGGGGTAGTGCCCTGGAAAAATTTTGTTTTTGGACCCTATATTAGGTTGGGCGAACCTACCTATGGTTTTGTGCATGATTTTTTGCACATGTTTTGGACGCGATGGTTGTCAGTCCATGGTATTGGATGCTTCGACATGTATAAATATGTATTGTAACTTTGAAAGGAAAATAATGAAAAATCAAGCTGGTAGTTCCGGTTTTGGGATCCAGGGGAAAATCTCTGTGTATATGTGTTTTATGTGTTATGCTATCGCATTGTTTATTTTTTGTGTTTTAGAATTCGTATGCAGGCAATTTTTGTACGGTGTTAAAACCTACATTTGGTATCAGAGCTATTTTGGATTCAAGGGGATTCCTTTGTTGCTGAGGGGTTTTGCTCGGGCCTATGGTAGACCCTGTTCAGTGGGAGATTTGCGGGATCGATTCTGGTGGTGAAAGAGGATGGCGAGCAGTGGAAAGATAGAGATCAGGAAATTTAAGTTGTGGAAACTCAAGATGGAGGATCTGTTGGTGGATAAAGATCAGTGAATCATGGTAGATCCAAGTACTAAACGAACGGGAGTATTCGATGAAGAATGGAAGAAGTTAGATCAGAAGGCAAAAAGCACAATACGATTATGTGTCTCAGATTCAGTATTGCTGAATGTATGAGGAGAATCTACGACTAAGGATTTGTGGGACAAGTTGGGGAATTTGTACCAATCTAAGTTGTTGGTGAATAAACTGTTCCTATGGAAAAAGCTGTATAACCCGAGGATGAAATATGGATACTTGATGACAAAACATCTGAACTCATTTAATACTGTGGTAACTCAGTTATTATTTATTGATATTAAAATTTCATATGAAGATAAGTGCATCAGTTTGTTGTGTTCTCTACCAGATTCATGGGATAGTCTGGTTATTGCAATAAGTAGCAATGCAATTGCCTTGCAGTTTGATGAAATAGTCTCATCCTTGCTGACGGAGAAGATGAGACAGAAAAATATGGAGAGCCAAAATGGTGATGCCTTGTCTGTACGAGGACGGTCCCAGAACAGAAACAAAAATAAGTCATTAAGTGGGAGATCTAAATCTAGAGGGAGATCTAAACCTCCAGGAAAACTTGTAAAGGTGGTGTGTTGGAAATGTGAAAAGGAAGGGCACTACAAAAGGGATTGTAAATCTAAAGCTCCTGACAAAGGAAAGGGATCTGATGATGTTCCTTCTGCAGAGGCGAAAACCACCTCAGATAAAGGTGGGGATGTGTACTTGGCTTCTTCAAGCACATGTATATCATGAGGCATGGTTGTTTGACTCAGGTGCATCCTTTCACTTCACTTCCCATAGAGAGTGGTTCTGTGAATATGAGAAATATGATGGTGGTGATGTCTTCTTAGGGGATTATAGGAAGCCTAGAATCATTGGTTGCAGAAAAGTAAAGTTGAAGTTGCAACGTGGAAGGGTTAGAACACTTCCCGGTGTTTTTCATATTCCTGCATTGGCCAGAAATCTGATTTCCGTAAGCAAGATGGATGATGCAGGTGTAAAAACAGTGTTCAAGAAGGATACCTACAAAATGGTTCGAGGAGCATTGATATTGATGCGGGGAGTTTGGATTGGAACTCTATATAAGCTACAAGGTAGCACTATTATTGATGGGTGCAACAGTTTTGTGGTTCCTGAAAGTGGAATAGAAAATCTAGTGGTCTCTGGAGAGAAGACCATGCTGTGGCATCAAAGGCTTGGACATATTGGAGAGGGGCCTTCGAATACTTCATGGTAAAGGTATGGTAGAAGGTATGAGTAATATCTCTCTGGATTTTGATTTCTGTGAAAATTTTCTATATGGTAAGCAGAATCGGGTGAGTTTCCCCTCTGGTGGTAAGAGGGCGAAACATATATTAGAGCTTGTGCACAGTGATGTGTTTGGACCTGTGAAGGTTCCATCACTAGGTAAGTTTGTGTACTATGTATCATTTATAGATGACTTCTCAAGGAATACATGGATATATTTCCTTAAGAAGAAATCTGAAGTCTTTGACAGGTTTAAATAATTTAAGGCTCTGGTGGAAAACCAAACAGAGAAGAAGATAAAGGTGCTAAGGACAGATAATGGTGGAGAGTTTTGCAGTAAGGAATTTCAATAATTCTGTAAGAAGTGTGGTATAGCATGGCAGAAGACTACTCCATATACACCTCAGCAAAATGGAGTTGCGGAAATAATGAACAAGACATTAATGGAAAGGGCAAGAAGCATGCTTAGTGGTGCTGAGTTAGGACAAGACTTCTGGGCAGAGGCTGTGGAGACTGCATGTTACCTGGTCAACAAATCACCTTCATCAGCATTGGAAGATAAGAATCCACAAGAGGTATGGATTGGTAAGAAACCTTCTTTTTCACATCCGAGGATATTTGTATGTGACGCATATGTACATGTTCTAAAGGAGAAACGAACCAAGTTGGATAGTAAATCTAAAAAGTGCATCTTTACTAGGTATAAGGATGGTTTAAAGGGTTATAAGCTTTGGAACCCGGTAACAAGGAAGGTTGTGTACAGCCGAGATGTGGTGTTCATAGAGGTGAAATATGTCATTAGACATGAAGTCCAACCAAAGGAACCTGAGAAGATAGAGTTTGAGCTAAAGGAGGAAGAATCAACTTTACAGCAGAGGAGGAATTAGAAGATGAAGAGCCACAAACTCTGGGTGTGAGAAGATCAGTTCAAAAAGGAAGGCAGCCAGAAAGGTATAGTCCATCTACTTTCTGTTCAAATTTTTCTTTATCTATTACTGATGATGATCCCAGAACTCTGAAAGAAGCAGTAGATTTAGAGGATGGAAAACTTTGAAAAGAGTCCATGGTTGATGAAATGGCATCTTTGCACCAAAATGAGGCTTGGGATCTGGTGGAGTTGTCGGCTGGAAGGAAACCCATTGGCAGCAAATGGGTGTTCAAGAAGAAGAAAAATGTAGAAGGAAAGGTGGAGAAATACAAAGCTTGCTTGGTAGCAAAAGGTTATTCCCATGTGATGGGAATTGATTTTAGTGATATTTTTTCTCCTATTGCCAAGGTAACTTCTATTAGATTACTTTTATCTGTTGTTGGTGCTTTTGATTTTGAGGTAGAACAGATGGATGTGAAGACAACATTTCTTCACGGGGATCTGGAAGAGGAGATCTACATGAAGCAACCTGAAGACTTTGCAGTGAAGGGTAAGAAAGAACTGGTATGCAAGTTAAAGAAGTCTTTGTATGGGTTAAAACGGTCACCAAAGATGTGGTATCAAAAATTTGGTACATTTATATGTGGACTTGGCTTCACTAGAAGCAAAGCATATCACTGTGTGTATTTTAAATTAATTGGTGGCCGTGTTATTTATCTGGTCTTGTATGTGGATGATATGTTGCTGGTTAGAAATGAAAAAGAAATTATCCAGGATTTTAAGACCCATTTTTCCTATAAATTCGACATGAAATATCTTGGTGCTGCAAACTATTTTTTGGGCATGGAAATTAAAAGAGATCGGACAAAGAGGAAGCTTTGGTTAAACCAGAGGAAGTATGTCAAGACAATATCGCAGAGGTTTAATATGAAAGATAGTAAACCGGTGAAGGTTCCTATTGCTGTAGGTGTAAAGTTATATGCTTAATAGTGTCCCAAGACACAAGAAGAGGAAGAGGACATGTCCTGTGTTCCATATGCAAGTGTAGTCGGTAGCCTGATGTATGCGATGGTCTGTACTAGACCAGACATAGCGCATGCAGTGGGAGTATTGAGCAGGTTTATGTCAAAACCAAGGAAGGAGCACTGGACAACAGTGAAGCGGGTTTTCAAGTATTTACATGGCACTAGTGATTATGGTTTGTGCGACCAAGGAAGACCAGGATTGGATAGAGTGTTGGATATTTGTGGCTTTGTTGATGTAGACTAGCCTAGAGATCTGGATCAGAGAATATCTACAAGTGGGTATGTGCTTAACCTATTTGGAGGTGTAGTCAGTTGGATGAGTAAGAAACAATTTGTAGTGGCACTATCAACTACAAAGGTAGAATACATGGCAGCCACTCATTCAAGCAAGGAAGCAATTTGGTTGCAGAGATTGTGTTCAAGTACAAGGTTAGTACAGGGAGCTAGATGGATAGACTTTGACGGCCAAAGTGCAATTTTCTTGGTGAAGCACCCTACATATCATTCAAAGAAAAATCACATTGATGTTCAGTATCACTTTGTGAGGGATATGATAGAAGACAAAAAGGTGTTTCTGGTAAAGTTGGACACTTTGAAGAATACTGCAAATGCATTGACAAAATTTGTGAGCTCTGAGAAGTTCTCTTGGTGTAGAGAAACAATGGGCATTGCAGGGCTGGATAAATGACTAAGCTCTCTTGTGGCCCCCTGTGGAAAGAAAACAACAAGTGGGAGAATGTTGGGTTGTGTTATTTTCTTTCCACGACTATGCGACATAGTTAACTGAGCGGTTAGAAGCGGGGCGGAGCCCCCCCTTCGTTGCACCGATTGCATAGCGGGGGGGTCAAATGGGGTTTGATGGGTGCTGGTAACCCCACTCTATGGGGTTTGGGGTAGCGCCTCAGGAAATTTTGGTTTTGGACCCTATATTAGGTTGGGAAAACCTACCTATGGTTTTGTGCATGATTTTTTGCACATGTTTTGGACGCGATGGTTTTTGGTCCATGGTTTTAGACGTGATGGTTTTCGGTCCATGGTTTTGGATGCTTCGACATGTATAAATATGTATTGTAACATTGAAAGGAACATAATGAAAAGTCAAGCTGGTAGTCCTAGTTTTGGGATCTAGGGGAAAATCTCTATTTATATGTGTTTTTTGTGTTATGCTCTCCATTTTTTATTTTCTGTGTTTTAGAATTCGTATGCAGGTAATTTTTGTATGAGGTTAAAACCTACAGACAATGTCTTGGAAAGAGTTCCAAGAGGGTGCATCTATAAAAAAAGAGGGTTCCTCAACCCTTTTCTCACAGTAAGTTTCCCACTAGTCTTTGAGATGGGGTGTGGCCTTAAGTAATGCAAAAGTAATATTTTCCCTCTCAGAGAAATTATGGACCAAAAACTAACCTTCCAACATATTCAACCATTTACTTACAACATATGTATCTATCTGACATTCGACTATATGGATATCAAAGTTAACTTGTATCTTGAAGGGGGCGATGCCTCCAAAGTCACTGTTGGATGAAGATGTATACCCTGTTTGGATCCACTGAAGGATATGGGAAAAGTTGTCCATCATCTTGCTCCTTTACTACTCAAGGGTTTCTTCGAGCAAAAGTTTGATAGGATCTCATGCTCCCTTGTCTTTCTTTATTCTGCCATGGGAGGCTATCAGTGTCAACAAGGACAGTTTTGCAAGGGCTCATCCAGTTCAAGTCCCAACTTCTTATACCATGACCTCGTTGGGGACTTGCACCAAAAACAAAGAAAGAGCAAACCACTTTGATACCACTAATCTGGATTTATGCAAGAAGGAAATGAAACTTCAATTCATTAATTACAGACACTGAAAATTGTTTACATGCAGAATGGAAATAGACTAGCTCGAGTGATGGTAGCTTATCTCTGAGAAGAGATGTGACAACTACATGCCTTCTAAAATTTGTTACAATGAGGCTTGGAGGCCTATTTATTATTGAGAAACAATGGAAAACCCTAAACATCCAAAAAACTAACCCTAGGAGACGAAGCGCCAAAACTTTATGGGCCCTGTTGGGGTTAATTGGTACATCAACTTCCTGAGGTCGTAACTTTGCATACAATATTTGATTGAAGCGTATGATACCTCTTTAGAAATATTATCCAAGGACTACAATTTTTTATTGAAAACATGTCGTGGGCGTTGGGTTTGATTCTTTTCCAAAAATAACATCGTTTAGGGCTTCGAAACAGCGCCGGAAGTTCAGGACTTAAAAAAATTCCAAAAATAGTGAATTGTGCTACAACTTAGGAAACTGAAAGAAATAGAATTGGGGGTCCAAGTGGAATAGACAAGTAGCTACCAATATCCACCGAGATCAAACAATCACTAGTATAGTAGTCACTCTTCTTATTTATGTTCATGATATTGTTCTTTTTGCAAGGAACCCTTACGATATTAGCAAGCATCTAAGAATCCTTAAATATTTTTGTCCTAAGACAAATATGGTTGTTAATAGTGACAAAACTAAAGAATTAATGATTAAACCCAAAAATATCACACATGATACCTTTACATATGATAATAACAACTTGAAAGAAGTGCCTTCATACAAATATCTCGAAATCAATATATATCAAAATATCCCTTGTAAATATAACATGGAGAAAAGGATAAATGGAGGGTGGAAAGTTTATTATGGACTTGAAAAAAAAAATTAAATTAGTAAATATTTGGATATCTCGAAATCAATATATATCAAAATCTCCCTTGTAAATATAACATGGAGAAAAGAATAAATGGAGGGTGGAAAGTTTATTATGGACTTGAAAAAAATTGTAAATTAGTAAATATTTGGATATGGGATTTTAAAAAGTCCTATTTGAGATTGTCATTTCCCCTATTATTTTATATGGATGTGGGATTTGGGGGTGCATTATCTCCAGAGAGTCATGGAGAAAGATAAAACAAATCCAAAAGCAACTTATAACCTATAATCTCAAAATTAAAGGAAATACACCCTATTATATCCTCCTCATTGAAGCGAGCCTTTCTCCCTTTAAGAATGACAATGACTATATATCTAATGTCTAAGGAGGTTCAACATCATGAAAGATAAGATGATTACTAAAATTTCTTCTAACTCTAGACAAAACCACCTTTGGCTCAAGCGAAGATGGAATAAGGATGTTCAATCTTGGCAAGTCCATTGGAGGGTAAAGGAATATATAATTTATATAATATAGGATAAAATAAAAAATATTATTACATACAACTTTTAGTGGAAATTGTGGTATGATAAAGAGTTAGAAGGAAAAATGAAATTAATATATTTATAGGAAAACAATCAACCCAAATATCAAAAATCAAAGTATCTCTCTGTCTTAACTAATGTAAAGAAGAAAATAATCATTGCTAAAATAAGAATTAATTCTCATGAGCTCCATAGTGAAATTTGGAATTCATCAATTCCCTAAACACCATGGGATGAAAGATTCTATCACCTTTGTGACATTAAGAGGATTACAAATGAAAAAAAAAATCTCATGTTGTCTAGCATATACGCAAATTAGATCTTAATTTCAAAATCTTTGTCACACTAATAGCTTTCTTCACCTTTTAACTTAGTAAAACTACGATGATCTTGGAACATTTCTCTTAATTTTTTTTGAACATAAAAATAAAATTCTAAAGAATTCCAATGAAAATGTAGGTGGAGATAATGTAATATAGATCCACACTCTACAATTTTATGTGGTTTCACACTTATCGCAAATGTTGTTTTCATACGTAAGATGTATTCCTTTATTTTGACCTTCCTTGGGATCTAATAGAAGTTTAAATTGTATATTATGAGCCTAGTCCTATTTGAAAGTAGATGTTCATATCAAAGGTTGAATACACAAATTTCTATTCCTCAAATAGCCATAGTTCAAACCCTTTTAGTGTGGGGGTTTCCCAACATGGCATGAGGCATGTGGTGGATTTACCTCATGATTCTCAAATTAACTATGCCTCTCCCTCTTCTTTGTTGGAAATAATACTGAGAGGGGGGGGGTGAATCAGTATTATCAAGAAAAATATTTCCTTTTTCAACTTAAAATAATAAACGCTACTTCAGTTAATAAAAACCGCGTATATACGCAACTTCAGATAAGGAAAACCACGTATATAAAGCAGACTTATAATTTGATTTATCTTTCAAATGTTAGTTATTAATTTTTGAATCAGAAGCAAATAAACAGTACTAGAACCAGTGAAACAGAGCAGAAGACAATCACACACATGAACACAAGATATAAGGAGGAAACCCAATGTGGGTGAAAACCCCCTGCTGCAATTCGTCTCTATCTTCTTTTTAATTAGAAACTTCTCTTTACAATGTTTTGCACTGGTGCAATCTTTACCAGTACACAGGCTGCAACCTGCAGAGAGCTACAACTCTCTCTCGTTCTCCAGCTTTCCTGGAAGGGAGCTCCAACCCCCTTAGTTCTTGTACTAGCTTGAGATACTAGTACGCAGGCTCCTACTTGCAGAAGGCTGCAACCTTCTCTCTACTTTCAGGGACCTCGTTTCATTAATTTTCAGACTGGATCCACAAGTAATATCAATCAAACATCAAGTATTTCTGCATCAACCAAACCCTTTTCACCAATCAAAACTGAATCAGATAAACACTTCTCTGTCAGTTGTACCCAAAACACAGTAATTGTAATCAAACACCAATTCTGAACCTAGAACACTGCAGAAATAAAACAGAAGCAGCTAGAACATAAATCAAGATATGTACGCTACTTCACTATTCATCAATCTGTGTGTATACACTTCTGTACCACAACCAACCTGCGTATACGCTTCTTTCATTCACAGAAAAAGCGTGTATACGCACCTGCACTTCACTGAACCTGCGTACAGATCTATAACAGATAATTTATTCTTTTAAACATTTAGACATTAGTTAACCCAGATTTATAGATCAAGAGTGTGCCACATATAACAGATCAAAATCATACAGAGATACCAATGTTCAAGCCTTGAGATTTTGATCCATCAATACTCCTTATCCTTCTTGCGCTCAGGTTCCTCCTTCATTCAGATTTAGATCTGCACCATAACCCAATCACTAGTATTCCAGATCTAGCATGATATCAGATATTCAATAAATCAGATGGTACCTTGCCACATGATCTCCTTCCTCTTTTATAGTTTTAGGCCTTCCACAATCCCACGGTCCAAAACCATAATAAACAATACCAAGGGCCCAATACCTGGGGTCAACACACTTTCCGAGATACCATGGTCCAAAACCATAGGTTCAAATACCAAGGATTAACTACCACAGACCAAAAATAAGTTTTCCACCCTGTACGTGCTTTTCTGTGCATAAAAGTGCATGTACATGCATACACGACTTTTGAACGACTAACCCGCGTGTATACGCGACTTGGGCAAGGTACACCTGCATATACAAGATTTCCTTCATTCTGCGAGCCTGAACTGAGATCTGTTACCAAAGTGAGTTGCCATCAAGGACAACACCTGTACCATAGCGCCACACCTGTGCCAAAATGCCAGCAATCTCCCCCTTTGGACTTGATGACAACCCCAAGATCCTCAAAGTCATTCTCCCCCTTTGTCTTCAAGGGCAAAGGGTTGTGCTCCCCCTGAGTACATGTTGATATCTCTGCTCTTCTGTGCTGTACATGCTCCCCCAGACTGTAGGCAAGATCTGCAAAAAGGTGTTCTTCAAGAAGAACCAGGACTTATACATCATAAAAGACCTTCCTATCACCAAAAGACTCAATACATACAACCATCACCCAAACAAGTGGGGATCATCCACCCAACCAAGTGGGGATACATTAGAAATTTACATATGACAACCAATTGCATCAATCATCCCAGGCATAGTGGGGAAACCAAAATAGGCTGTTACATGACCTTGATAAAAAAAGATATACATGACATAGAGACGAAATATCAAGACTATGCAAAGCAGCATCTGACAATCACTGTATATATCAGCAACCATGTTCTCCTTCTGTTCTTCTTTCTGCAGCTGATCCACCTGAACCAAAAACAACTTGAGTACTAGAACCAAGAGCTTATAAGGTAATGCCAACAATGCATTATTAGAAGATTATCTGCTCTCCCTGAACCTATGCCTGATGGTCTCTGACAGACCCATATCAGCCTCTCTTCAACCAGAGTTTGTCCTTGCTGATTTTCTTCAGAACTCCATATGCGCGACTGCACTTGCATAAATCGGCATATGTACGTAGATTCCCCTCATCCAACTCACGTACACCAACTTTTCTTTGAAATAGACAAGCTTCAACAGCAGGATGAAGCATCAACTACTCCCAGCTTCTGCCTGAGATATTCAAAAGTTTCCCTGGGCAGTGGTTTGGTGAGTATATCAGCAATTTGTTCTTTAGAAGGACCATACTCCAACTTGACTTTTTTCTCAAGCACTTGTTCCCGAAGAAAGTGATATTTGATAGGTATGTGCTTGGTCTTTTAATGCATGAAAGGATTCTTTGAAATTCTTATTGCACTTGTATTATCACATAAGATAGAGACAGGTGGAGTACAAGTGATTTGAAAATCCTGCAAGGTTTGCATCATCCAAAGAAGTTGAGTGCAACAAGATGCAACAGCCACATATTCTGCTTCAGCTGTAGATAAAGCAATCAAACTCTGTATCTTGCTGAACCAAGATACTAATCTGGAACCCATAAAGAATGCACCACCACTTGTGCTCTTCCTGTCATCCACGCTTCCGGCCCAATCTGCATCTGTGTAAGCATGAAGTGCGAGATCTGTATCTCTAGGGTACCATAAGCCATAGTTTTGAGTTCCTTGAAGGTACTTGAAGATTCTCTTGACTGCCTGAAGATGAGTTTCCTTTGAATTTGCCTGAAATCTTCCAACTATTCCCACTGCATGCATGATGTCTGGTCGGGTACCTGTCAAATAAAGTAGACTTCCAATCATAGATCTCTAGGTTGGTTGATGTACTGCTGCTGATTCATCATTTGTACTGAGGCTGCATCCTGTAACCATGGGGGTACATGCTGGTTTCGAATCTTCCATGCCATACTTCTTCAGAATCTGCTTGAGGTACTTGGTTTGAGACAAGAAGATACCGCCTTCATTTTGTTGGATTTGCAATCCAAGAAAGTACGTCAGTTCTCCAAGCAAAGACATTTCGAATTCTTTCTGCATCACCAAGGCAAAGCTTTGACTCATAGCTTCTTCATTGCTTCCAAAGATAATATCATCTACATACACAACAAGTATTAGCAATTTGTTATTTTCAATTTTTATATAGAGATTGCTATCTGCTGATCCTTTTGAAAAACCTTGTTGATGAAGGTATTTATCCAAACGATAGTACCAAGCCCTTGGAGCTTGTTTAAGCCCATAGAGAGCCTTTTTAAGTCTGCATACAAGATTTGGATCATTCCCAAGGATGAAACCATCTGGTTGCTCGATGTATACTTCTTCTTCCAAGTCTCCATTCAGAAAGGCTGACTTCACGTCCATTTGAAATACTTTGAACTTCTGAAAGCTTGAGAGAGAAAGGAACATTCGAATGGCTTCAAGTCTAGCAACGGGAGGAAAAGTTTCTTCAAAGTCTATTCCTTCTTGTTGAGCATACCCTTTACAAACAAGCCTAGCCTTGTTTCTAATAACTTCCCCATTTTCATTCAACTTGTTCTTGAAGATCCATTTTGTTCCTATGACATTCTTATCTTTTGGTCTAGGAACCAACTCCCAAGTGTTGTTCTTTTCGATCTGCTCAAGTTATTCATCCATTGCCTTGACCCAGCATTCATCTTTGCACGCCTCTTTTACATTTTGTGGTTCAGTGGAGGAGAGCAATGCCAAATAGCTTGAGGCTTCTGCAATTGTTCTTCTAGTTTGTACACCTGCTTCTTTCTGCCCCAAAATCTGAGATTCTGGATGATTCTTCTGAACGTACCTAGATGGAGTCTTCTCTTCTATCCTTGTCTGTCCCTCTGGTGCCTCTTGAGGTTCTTCTTCATCATCTGTCTGATTTGGAGAGTAGTCTTCATCCTCATCGATATTTTCATGATTTACTTGCCTAGGGATGTATCCTTTTTCATCAACCACTACATCAATCAAGTCAACAATTCTTCCAAGTCTTTTATTGTAACACTTATATGCTTTGCTGTGAGGAGAATAACCAAGGAGAATGCCTTCATCTGCTCTAGGTTCAAGTTTGCCAAGCTGCTCATCAGTATTCTTAATATAGCATTTGCTCCCAAAAATTTTGAAATGCTTTACTGAAGGAGTCTCACCATACCAGAGCTCATGAGGAGTTTGAGTGTTGTTCACTCGGACATTTGTTTTGTTGAGAATAACAACCGCAGCATATGCAGCTTCACCCAGAAGGTTGCAGGAGTTCCAGACTCATCAAGCATAGCACGAGCCATTTGTTGGACTGTTCTGTTCATCCTTTCCACCACTCCATTTTGCTGAGGATTCCTAGCCATAGAGAATTCCGTTCTTATTCCATGTTCTTCACAGAAATCGAAAAATTCATTTGAGGTAAACTCCCCACCTCTGTCGGACCTGAGGCACTTAATTTTGTAATCTGATTCATTTTCAGCCAAGGCTTTGAAGGATTTGAATTTTTTGAATGCTTCGTCTTTGTGCTTCATAAGTCCTAACCAAACAAACCTGGAGAAGTCTTCAATGAATAATATCAAGTATTCTTCTCCTCGAGGTGACCTTGTCCTAAATGGACCACATACATCTGTATGGACTAGCTCAAGAGGCCTGCTAGCTTATCCTTCCTTCTGAGGAAAGTTAGTTCTGGTTTGCTTACCAAACTGACATGATTTGCATATGGTGTTGTCTGGTATTTTGATATCTGGAAGACCACGAACTGCTTGGTATTTGCATGCTTTCCTTATTTGTGAAAAGCTTATATGCCCCAACCTCTGATTCCATAACCAGTGTTCATCATCCTTGCTCAAATAGCATTGTTGTTGTCCTTCTTCAAATATGTATAGATTATTTGGAGTTCTTCTTCCTTTGATCATTGTTTTTCCTGTATCAAGATCACGAACACTACATCCATTTGATCGAAATATTACCTCGGTTCCTTGATCGCACATCTGACTAACACTTAGTAGATTATGCTTCAAGCCATCAACATACAAAACATTTCCAGCTTTGACCTTTTCTTTCAACTAAGCAGTGCCTTTTCCTTTTATGGCTGCAGGGGTATCATTTCCAAAAGACACCTTCTTTCCCTTTTCTAATGCAGTATATGATTCAAGTTTTTCTTTATCCCCTTTCATATGCTTCGAACATCCGCTGTCAATATACCATAGATTTTCCTGTCCTTCTGCATAGAAAGCTATCCCATATCTTTCTGGTTGTGGTTCCTTCATTCTCCATGTTCTAGCACTTGAGGTATGTTCCTTTTGAGTTGTCTTCCAAAACCTGCTCCTGCATTCAGAATCTTCATGACCAAAGTTATTACAAATAGAACATTCAACTTCATTTTCAAGGGCTGAAAAGTTGTTATAAGTCCTTTTCGTGATTCCAGACATATTCCTTTGTTTTTGAGCTTCTCTAGTCATGATTGTCTTATAGGAAACACATTGAGCTGCTTTGTGACCAAAATTATGGCAAGAGAAACATTGGCCATTGAAGAAACTCCTGTGATTATCAAATCTATCATCCAACTGATTGTAGTTTCTACTGACATCCATTCTTGAGGCAAATTGGGAAGATTTTACCTGTGGCTTATTGTAGCTTCTGTTTGTCCTTAAGATAGCTTGTCTCCGATTTTCTTGATAGTATTTATTTGTTCTTTAGGTAAACTGTCCTTGATTTACCTGATGATTTCTATTAGGCCTTTGCTCGCTCCTCCTTGCTGCATCAAGATAACTTTTGGAGGTAGAAGCTTGAGATGTTTCTCCATTATATCCCAGACCTGTCTTGATTAGTGGAGAACGTTGCACATTGATAATCTCATCCAGAGTTTCAAATCCTTTAACAAATTTAAGATTAATATCTTTTGTTTTCTCAATCTCCTTTCTAAGACAAACAATTTCACATTCCAATTTTTCAAGACGTTTTTCCCTTTCAACCAGTTGACATTGTAGAGAATCAATAATTGCATTTTTCTCTTCTAAGCAGATTTTGAGATTAGTCATTTCTTCACAAAAACCTTCTACATCTATAGCATCCATGTAGTCATCATCTTCAAAAGCCATTAAAAGTTTATATTCATTACCTCATTCATCTTCTTCACTATTTGAAAGACCATCACTATCTTCATGAGTGTAATAGCTTTTCTTATTTGCATTCTATTTCTTGTTCCATCTAACAGGTTCCTTTCCCTTGTCAATCTTATCCTTATGAGGACATTTGGCACCATAGTGACCTACTCTTCCACAAGCAAAGCACTTGAAAGGTAACTTACCTCGGAATCGTCCGGCACCCGTTTGAAGATTTTTGACAAAATTTGATTCTTCTTCTTCTTCTGACACGTGTCCTGATTCATAGTATTCTCCTTTTCCTGAAGCCTTGAAGGTAGCTTCTCTCCTGTCTGATGGACCTCCTATCCTCATTTCATAAGCAGTAAGAATTTCGTGTAGTTGTGACATTTTAAGACTTTGTAGATTCTCCTTTTCTTCTATTGCAGAAACTTTAGATTCAAACCTAGGTGACAAAGATCTTAGAACTTTTTCAACCACAACAGCCTCTTTTATTTCTTCTCACAAGTTTTTCATACAATTAACAATCTCATCTACATGAAGAAAATAGTTAGCCACACTTTCATCGTTATAAATCTTGAGATTTTCATACTGAATCCTGAGGGTTTGAAGTTTTGTTCGTTTTACGTGATCATCTCCTTCATAGCTTAGGACAATCTTGTCCCATATTTCTTTTGCTAATTTTAACTGCATAACTTTCACGAATTCTGATTGAGATAGACATCCTAGAAGAGTATTGACCGCCTTTTCATTTGTTTCATATTTCTTCTTCTCAGCTGGATCTATAGGGGTAGCTGATGGAAAAGTATACCCTGTTTCTATGATGTCCCAGACTTCTGTACCCAGAGATTGAAGATAGGCAGTAACTCTTACCTTCCAATATACGAAGTTTGTCCCATCAAAAACCGGTGGCTTGATTGATGCTTCCCTCTCGTAGTTGCTCATGATGAAAGATCTTCCTTCAAGCGATCAAGCTTCTTCAGAAGGACCTGCTTTGATACCAATTGTTGGAAATAATACTGAGAGGGGGGGGGGGTGAATCAGTATTATCAAGACAAATATTTTCTTTTTCAAATTCAGATAATATACGCTACTTCAGTTAATAAAAACCGCGTATATACGCAACTTCAGATAAGGAAAACTGCGTATATAAAGCAGACTTATAATTTGATTTATCTTTCAGATGTCAATTATTAATCTGTGAATCAGAAGCAAATAAACAGTACTAGAACCAGTGAAACAGAGCAAAAGACAGTCACACACATGAACACAAGATATAAGGAGGAAACCCAATGTGGGTGAAAACCCCCTGCTGCAATTCGTCTCTATCTTCTTTTTAATTATAAACTTCTCTTTACAATGTTTTTCACTGGTGCAGTCTTTACCAGTACACAGGCTGCAACCTGCAGAAAGCTACAACTCTCTTTTGTTCTCCAGCTTTCCTGGCAGGGAGCTCCAACCCCCTTAGTTCTTGTACTAGCTTGAGATACTAGTACGCAGGCTCCTACCTGCAGAAAGCTGCAACCTTCTCTCTACTTTCAGGGACCTCATTTCATTAATTTTCAAACTGGATCCACAAGTAATATCAATCAAACATCAAGTATTTCTGCATCAACCAAACCCTTTTCACCAATCAAAACTGAATCAGATAAACACTTCTCTGTCAGTTGTACCCAAAACACAGTAACTGTAATCAAACACCAATTCTGAACCCAGAACACTGCAGCAATAAAACAGAAGCAGCTAGAACATAAATCAAGATATGTACGCTACTTCACTATTCATCAATCTGCGTGTATACGCTTCTGTACCACAACCAACCTGCGTATACGCTTCTTTCATTCATAGAAAAAGCGTGTGTATGCACCTGCACTTCACTGAACCTGCGTATAGATCTATAACGAATAATTTATTCTTTTAAACATTCAGACATTAGTTAACCTAGATTTATAGATCAAGGGTGCGCCACATATAACAGATCAAAATCATACAGAGATACCAATGTTCAAGCCTTGAGATTTTGATCCATCAATACTCCTTATCCTTCTTGCGCTCAGGTTCCTCCTTCATTCAGATCTAGATCTGCACCATAACCCAATCACCAGTATTCCAGATCTAGCACGATATCAGATATTCAATAAATCAGATGATACCTTGCCACATGATCTCCTTCCTCTTTTATAGTTTTAGGCCTTCCACAATACCACGGTCCAAAACCATAATAAACAATACCAAGGGCCCAATACCTGGGGTCAACACACTTGCCGAGATACCATGGTCCAAAACCATAGGTTCAAATACCAAGGATTAACTACCACGGACCAAAAATAAGTTTTCCACCCTGTACGCGCTTTTCTGTGCATAAAAGTGCGTGTATACGCATACGCGACTTTTGAACGACTAACCCGCGTGTATACGCGTCTTCGGCAAGGTGAACCTGCGTATACAAGATTTCCTTCATTCTGTGAGCTTGAACTGAGATCTGTTACCAAAGTGAGTTGCCATCAAGGACAACACCTGTACCATAGCGCCACACCTTTGCCAAAATGCCAACATTCTTTTCCTAATGCCTTTATGGGAGAGAAAAATGCTAAACTTGTCTTAGGATGGGTTTCTCTATCTGGTCTCCCTTCAACCTCCCATTCCATGCCCTCAACTAAGCCCTTTGTCCCCCCACCCACATCATCATGTGATTCTAGTTGTGATCCAAAAGCTAAAAAATGTGTTAGCGTTAAGCAGGGGTTGATATATATGGTGTTGGTAAGGACATATGATTCGAGGACATCTGAAAAATCATCAGCACATCTCTAGTGGGAAGATTTTGCAAGGAGTTGGTGTGAAAATCATATCTTATGTCTTGGAACATTGATAATTAGGAGTCACTCCTAGTCTATAAGCCCCAAGTATATATTCTAGTGAGAGGTTGGTTATTCTTCTATTTTTCTTCAATGGAGGATTGCTCATATTCAAAGAGAAGAATTGGGTGTGGATGCATTTTGTAGTTTTTTACCTTGCACAAAAATTACCTGCATATGAATTATAAAAATAGAAAATAAACAATCGTGGGAGCATAAAACATAAAACATATATACACAGATATTTTCCCCCGGATCCCAAAACTGGGACTACAAGATTGATTTTTCATTATATTCCTTTCAATGTTACAATACATATATATACATGTCGAAGCATCCATTAACCATGGATTAGAACATAACTGTAGTTCCCTTGACCGGATCTACAAAATACCATGGGCATAAAACCATCATGCCCACAACCATGTGCGAAAACCATGCACAAAACCATAGGGAGGTATGCCCACCTAATATAGGGTCCAAAAAAAATTTCCCCGAGGTGCTACCTCAAACCCCATAGAGGGGGGTTATCGCCCCCTTGTTGTGCCTGGCACAATGAACAGGGGGGCTTTCACCCTCCTATGCGTGGGGCTAGTCGAGGAAATAATATACCACACACCCAACATTCTCCCACTTGTTGTTTTCTTTCCACAGGGGGTCGTGAGAGAGCTTAGTTGTTGGTTCAACCCTACAATGCCCATTGTTTCTGTACACCAAGAGAACTTTTCAATGCTCACAAAATTTGTCAATGCATCTGCAGTATTCTTCAAAGTGTCCACCTTTACTAGCAACACCTTTTTTTCCTCAATCATATCCTTTAAAAAGTGATACTGAACATCAATGTGCTTTGTCTTTGAATGATAAGAAGGGTCCTTTGCTAAGAAAATTTCACTTTGGCTATCACAATATATCCTTATAGCTCATTGTACCAACCCCATACTTGAACACAATATCTGCAACCAAACTACTTCCTTTCTTGCATGAGTGGCTACCAGGTATTCTGCCTTTGTAGTTGAAAGTGCCACTACAGATAGTATCTTTCTCATCCAACTAACTTCACCTCCAAACAGGTTAAATACATACCCACTTGTCGATATTCTCTAATCCATATCTCCAGCCCAGTCTGCATCAAAAAATCCATGGATATCCAAAACTCTATCCAATCTCGGTCTTCCTTGGTAGTATAGACCATAATAATTAGTTCCACGCAAATACTTGAAAACCCTCTTCACTATTATCCAATGATCCTTCCCTGGTTTTGACATAAACCTACTCAATATTCCCACTTCATGTGCAATGTCTAGTCTAGTACAGACCATTTCATACATCAGGCTACCAACTACACTTATGTATGGAACACGGGACATGTCCTCTTCCTCTTCTTGTGTCTTGGGACACTATTCAGTAGATTACTTTACACCTATAGGAATAGGAACCCTCACCAGTTTACTATCCTGCATATTAAACCTCTACAATATTGTCTCGACATACCTCCTCTGGTTTAACAAAATCTTCCATTTTGCCCAATCTCATTTAATTTCCATGCCCAAAATATAGTTTGCAAAACCAAGATCTTTCATGTCGAATTTGGAAGACAATTAGGTCTTCAATTCTTGGATAATTTCTTTGTTATTTCCAATCAACAACATGTAATCCACATACAAGACCAATTAAATAACGTGGTCATCAATTAATTTAAAATACACACAGTGATCTACTTTGCTTCTCGTGAAGCCAAGTCCCCATACATATGTATCAAATTTCGATACCACATCCTTGGTGATTGTTTTAACCCATACAGAGACTTTTTTACCCTTCACCGCAAAGCCTTCAGGTTGCTTCATGTAGATCTCTTCTTCTAGATCCCCGTGAAGAAATGTTGTCTTCACAACCATTTGTTCTACCTCAAAATCAAAAGCAGTAGCAATAGATAAAAGTAATCTAATAGAAGCTACCTTGGCAATAGGAGAAAAAATATCACCAAAGTCAATTCCCAACACTTGGGAATAACCTTTTTCTACCAAACAAGCTTTGTATTTCTCCATCTTTCCTTCTACATTCATCTTCTTCTTAAACACCCATTTGCTGACAATGGGTTTCCTTCCAACCGGCAACTCCACTAGATCCCAAGCCTCATTTTTGTGAAAAGATGCCATTTCATCAACCATGGCCTCTTTCCATAGTTTTCCATCTGTTAGCCTCCTACTGCAGCAGGTTAATCATCTTTCATGATCGACATTTTTACATGCCAAATATGTCATACTTTGCTTGCTGCAATGCTCCATATTTGCTATAGATGACCAGAGAAGTATCCATGAGAGTGTGCTAGTCTAAATGCCACTGCTGTGTTCCATTTTTTATGGGTTGATCCTTTTTTGATGAGTTTTTAGCTAAGGGAGGTCCAAACAGCTTAATCTTGGCTTCCCTAGGTTTCAATTTCCTGTTGTAGAATATACAGAATGAACATCTGTCCAAATGTTTAATCTTGGCAGATTTGTAGATAGGTAGAGAAACAAGGGTGCTCAACAGCTTAATCTGAGCCCCTGGATGCACTAAGTGTAGTTGTAGATAGGAGGACAGCAAGAAGAAAAGAACAAAAAGCTAGGTATGCTAGTTCAAGTGCACCCAAACCAAAAAGAAGAGAAAATGCTAGGTGAGTAGGCCGGGTAGGTAGCTTTGTGGTTGCAGAATCATGGCTTGTGATCCATTTCATATTGTCAAGTGTTATATCTATCATATCACAAGTTGAAGGCAGTTGTTCAGTTGGAGGACTTCAAGAAAGGCATGTCTAACTCCCCTTCTTCCTCTTTCCCCAAATCACTCACTAACTTCCCCCAAAGAGGTCAAGATCTGCTTGATACCTCTTAGATTCATCATTCTCCATATCATTTGCCTTGGTGGAGATTTGCTTCACTCAAGGAATGCTTACACTTATTCTATCAGTCATTTTCCCCCATTGATAGCCTAAGACATCATACTTAGCGCTTTTTCTCATCTTGGTTATGTTAACTACTAACTTTACTATGTAGCTCCCTATCTATTTCCCCTTCCCCTACTAAAACTATGTATATAACTCCCCTATATACTTATCCCTCCCCCTGGTTGAAAAATAACCATATGCATCCTTGCGGATTGCTAAGTTTATCTGAAACTCAGCAAGAACCCTCATTGCCCCCTCAAACCATCTTCTCATGCATTTTGGACACTTTCCAATGCATAGAACCCTTCATCCCCCCTAACTATCTCCCAAGTGCATAAGGACTCATTCCTTTGCATAATTCCCCTTTACATGTTTAAACATAACCCCTTTGACCTTGGTTTGCCTTTATAAGGCATGAAACCCTCTTTGACCACTAAAACCCTCTCAAAACCACATCACTTTCCTCCTAAGTGCCTTTGGACTCCTTCCAAGGCATAAGAATATGCAAACCATGCAAAAACCATGAAAAACCTTCAAAAAATGATAAAATAATCCCTTTTTGGCCATCGGACCCCTTCCGATGCCTTAGAATCCAAGCAAAAGCATAAAGGTTACCCCCTCTGAATTCAAAAGACTTGCATTTTTGAATAAATAATGGCTCCGATGAGAAATGGGTCCTTTGGGTCCCCCTCCAATGCAATATCGCTATCGGGAGGGGGCAATCATATGTTCAAACACCATATATAACTCCTCTGAATTCATGTTTCCTTTGCATTTTAATAAAATGCATGCCCCGATGAGAAAAGGATCTATTTGATCCCCCTCCGATGCGATATCACTATCGGGAGGGGGCAATGGCATATATAAGCGAAATGGCTAAGTCTCAAGGCATGGGGCATAATGCCGATGGGCCGGACCTGAAAACATATAAAGTGGACTGGTAAAAGCATATCGGGTCCGCCACATTTCGGCGTTTCTATGTGGCAGCCCCATGACCCTGCCGATAGCGAATTTCTGAATTAATCACAGCCATCCATTTTTGGGCCCAAAATCAACTGCCCATATGTAATCGGCGGTCACCCCATGTATATGGCTCCGACCAGCGGAGCCGAAATAAAATTAAGGCGCGGCGCATAAGGATTTCGGGTCCGAAAGGAGCCCGTTACACAGCGAAGAGGGATTGCTCCGATATGGCGGAGCCGAAATAACAAATGCAGCAGAGTTTAAAGGATTTCGGGTCCGCGGACCCGTTCCATTGTAAATCCGCCGATTTGGGTTCGCCGATGGGCCGGACCCGAAATGCAATAAAGAAGGGCCTATAATCAGATCGGGTCCGCCAGCTATTTCGCTCATCGGGGGTTTTACATGTTGGGACCAATGGTCCGCCCCGATGCGAGTTAGCGCCAGCCGTTGGATCGGCCCACGCCAGATCCAACGGCTATGATTTAATCTAATGAACAGTGATCGCTCCCGCCCTAGTTTTGGTAAAATTTCATGTTTTAAGGCATTTTTGCCTTATAAAAGGAAAGCGGCCATTTTTCACAGGGTTTCTTCTAGCGCCCGCGCCCGGCTCCAGTTAAAGAAATTCATGCATCCTTAAGCCATTATGGATTGCTCCAAAGCCCTGTTTAGCTCCAGAAGCCAGTCTCGGCCTCAGCACGATCAGCAGCATGCAATTCCTCCTTTTTGCAGCATTTCTTCAGAGTTTAATACTATTTTGAATTGGCCAGCGCCGATAACATCCCAAAGGCCACGGAAGTCTTTGCAGCAGCTATTTTTGCATTTAATTGGCAGATAAAGGGGCGATTAGACAGTTTAAAGCATATCAGCGGTGAGAAAAGGCCTAGATTCAGTGCCAAAGTGTATCAGGATGCGGCAAAGAGTATCAGTCTAGTTTTTCAAAGCAGATGAAGGCAAAGCAAGCCCAGCAAAGTCAACAAAGCATCATTCAGCCATTAAGGCTCACCAACACTTCTTTTGTTGCCTTAAAGCCACCTAAAGGCATAAATGAAAGCTTTCAAGGCAGAGTTATTGAAGAGACATTGTTCCCAGTCATATTTTTGGAGCAGCGCTGCTTCCTTAAAAGCACAGTTATCACACAGAGGACAGTGCGTGGCTCAAGGCACTCTTTCAGTCCATTTTTGAATCTGAAGGACCATGCGCAGCCCTAAAGAGCCATTTTGATGAGGCTGCTCCCTCATGAACACCTGTTTTAGATATTTTATTGCATTTATTTCCAACACGACTTAGCATTAGAAGCAGTTATTGCACAGATCTCTTTTGAATCTGTTTTGATAGATATTTTGAGATATTTTCTCCCTTGACACCTGTTCAAGGGATGTTTGTAAATATTTTCTATTTAAACCACCCTCTGCACTGTTTTAAGGGTTGGTTGGTCGATAACTTCCTCTCTAGACTTGCACTGTATTTTCTGAGAGTCTCTATAATCAAAGATCGTTGAAATGTTTGGGAGATGAACTGACTGTTGTGTTTTAATGTCTGAAGAGTGACTATGGAATCCTAACGCTTCTACATAGCCTAATAAGTGTTTCTTATCTCTGTTTACAGTTTATATGTTTTATGCCATCATTGTTTCACTATCTAAATAGCAGAAAGAAAGAATAGTTCAGAGCTCACTTAGTTGTATTATGTTCTCAATTTCTGTGATTTATCTATGTTTTCCTTTGAATTAGTCCTGAATATGAATCTTGATTGGCTCATATTTACACTAGTTCCTTCATATATGAATGTTGTTTAGGAATCCTTGATTGCTCCTATATAAATGTTCATTCACCTTCCCTCTGTTAGCATAATGAGAGCTACTTAGTTGCCTTTCATTCACTGACCTTCATTCCATCCTTATTCCAGCTTTATATTGTTTTATGTGTAGCTATCCTGCTCTGTATTCCTCTTGTGACCAAGAAAACGCAACAGCAAGCCTAATCCACGACTCCATGCCCAATGGTTTGAACTTCTCACACTATGCATCCCAACTCTGTTTGAAAGAATCCCCCATCCCACCAAACATAAACAAAACCCCCTTGAACTCATTAGCTAGCCTAATATCATCTTCAACAAAGCTAAATTATAAAGAGAGAGCCCTCTCTGATTGCAGGTAGGCTAGAACCTGCAGTCCAAAGATTGGTTTGTGGTTACCTCGGCCGTATCCTTTAAGGAGATTCAAGAACAACCTGAGTGATAACATAATGGCGACTCAACTGGGGAATTTCCTCAGATAATTTCATAAAGTTTCACAAAGAAGGTAATAAGACTCCACTGGGGAACATCCTCAGTTAATTTCACAAATAAAGTTGGAAAGCTCCACTGGGAAGGAACCAGACCTTCAAAAGTTTCTTTCTAACCCTTATATTCTTAGAAAAATCCCCAAAAAACAAGCCAGAAGCTGGCTCCCAGGAAGAATTCACGTTATACAAGGTCAAATCTAGACCCAAATCCTACAGCTGCCTTTGAAAATCCGAATTTGATCCAAAGAAACCTCAGGAAATTAGAACTAAAGGAGGATTTTGCTGATTCTACTCCTGTGATAGTTCAGCCAAACTGTGGCCCAACCCCTGTCAAAGTTCTATTTCGTTCAACCCCTAGTTCCCCTTGTTCGTCATCCACCTCTCAAAGCACTCCTTCCACACCTCCATTCACTGCACATACTACCACTACTACTTCTATTATCCCAGTTGTGTTAGCTGTTCCGTTTATCCCTGTTGTTCCTCTTATCCCTGTGAATATGGCTAACAGATATGCACCTTTGCAATTACCTGCTAATCCCGGGGCTATGCCTCAGGATTACCAAACTAAAATCACATATTTTGATGGCACAAGTGCCTGCACATCCCTTCAGCATACAAAGAAAATGCAGGATTACTTTGAAAGCTATGAGATTGACGATGATGGTGTGAGAATGAAGATTTTTGTCCAAAGCTTGTCAGGTGATGTCAGGACTTGGTTTAGAGCACTTCCAGCCAATTCCATAGCAGACCCAGAAGCCTTACACCAGTCATTTATCAACAGATGGGAGAAAAAGAAAGACCCTTTGCACATACTAGCTGAATATGATACAATCAAAAGAGGTCTACAGGAAACAGTCTTGGACTATTGTGCAAGGTTTAATAACATTTATAATGCTATCCCACAAAACTTAAGGCCCCCACCTGACCTTGCCTTATATAAATTCCCTGATGGATTCGACCCAGATATGGCCTACCAATTAAAGGAAAGAGCCCCTAACAGCCTTGCAGACATGCAAAATGTAGCTGTCACTGTGGAGGCAAATTTAATTGCCAAAAGGAACAGAGCTAGAACTGAGAGAAGAACCACCTTCAAGGAAGAGCCCTCAGCCTTAGATCAAAAGCTAGATGCTATTATCAATGGCATGCACAGGCTGGGAGACAGAGTAGAGAGTGTTGAGAGTAGATCATCATGGGAAGGACAACGGCCCAATACCATAAGGAACCCAAATTTCAGGAACACTCAGAACTCAAACGCTGGTAGATCTAGCCCAGACCGTGATATAAGGCCTCCTTTCCAAGAAAATTATACAGAAGCATCCACATCTAGTGATGACATAGAGGACACTCACATGAACTTGGTGTATTTGAAGGGTGAGCAACAAATTTTCCTAACTCAAGAAGACCAAGATGACCATGAGAGAAGTCAATTTCAGACTAAGTCTGGTGAGTCTTTTGACTTTAAATAAGGTTATGATTCAGCTATTTATGAAGTCCACAAACAGTGTAAGCTGAGGACAAGAACCATAGATGTGCCCGAAAAAGTTAAACCAAAGGAGGGCAAACAGCCCAACCAGATTAGAGGCAAGGCTATTATAACAGAAACAGCTGATATACCTGTCCCAAACCCACACCAAGTGACTATAGAGGACATAACATACATACAGCCTTCTATTGATCAGCCTCTGCCACCTTCTTCCTTGAAAGAGAACTTGAACAGCACTCCTAAAACCCTTCCCAAAATAGAAATACCACAGGTATCACTCACCATAACACTGATAATCAAGAGGAAAACACAGAAAATACACTTGAAAAGGGGAAATCTTCTATTGCCAACACAAAGACTCCATTGGAGAAATCATTCAACTTAGAAGCAGAAATAAGCAAACTTAATATTTCCATCCCCTTATCATAACTTGCCAAACATGATGTGTACAGGTAACAAATTCAAAGATCACTTCAAATGCCAGAGGTCAAGGATGATGTGAATGTTTTAGATGATACCCCTGAGCTACTGTTCGGTCCTGAAGTTAATGGAAAATCAACATATGGATATGTTCTACCCTTTTATGTCAGTCTGCACATACATGATAAAGTTTTACATAATGCAATGTTTGACTCAGGTGCCTCACACAACCTTATGCCCAAAGCTGTGATGGAGAAGCTAAACCTTGATGTAACAATACCCTACAAAGATCTATTCTCCTTTGACTCAAGTTAAGTCAAGTGTTTAGGCCTCATCAAAGACTTGTGTGTCTCCTTAGTCCAATACCAAAACAAGACAATCCTCATGGATGTGGTGGTTGCTAACATTCCACCAAAGTATGGCATGCTGTTGTCAAGATCTTGGGGGGGAAACTCCAAGGATCTCTCCAATTAGACCTCTCCTATGCCACTATTTCAGTCTTTCGGCAACCAAAGAGACTGTATAGAGAAACATTGATGAAGTATGTGGTAAGTAGTGAGGAAAAGCCCCAGAATTTCCCTATCTATTCAATCCATTCTGATATGGATTCTTTTATTTTGTTCAATGATGAAACAAGTCCTCCAACTAATGAGAGGCCTTTTCCTTTAGAACAAGAAACATGCATCAACCAAGAATCGGCTGCCCATACCCAGGAAACTGTCAAAACAGTCAGTGCAACCAGCATACAAGAAGAACCACATGAAGCACAAAACCTAGGTCTGCCCAATCCTAGAATGACTGAAACTCTTAATGTCAACCACAAGCAAGAAATCACATGGTATTTAGAGTTTGATGGTTCTGTTAATAGGCTAGGAGCAGGGGCAGGAATATGGGTTCACAATACACATAACAACCATGCAGAGGGTCATGTTTATAGATTGAATTTCAAATGCACCAACAACATGGCTGAGTATGAGGCACTCCTCTTAGGCCTTAAGCTACTCAAAGATTTAGGAGCTACCAGAGTTTCCATCCTAGGTGACTCAGACCTAGTAATCCAACAAATGAAAGGCAACTTTGTTACCAATGATAGAAGGCTAAGAGCTTATAGGACTGCTGCCACTGCAATACTTGATACATTCACTGAATCCAAGCTTGCCAAAATTTCAAGAAATCATAACATTCATGCTCACAGCCTAGCCACTTTCGCTAGTACATGCAAGCTTCCCTTTGAGCCAAATCACCATTTCACTACCGAAATAAAACATAGGCCTGTTGTCCCTAACAATGTCAAAGATTGGCAAGTGTTTGAGGATGATGCTCAGATCAACAATTTTCTTACCTTACAGCATGAATTTTCAGGCCTAAACATTGATATGGATGCCATGGATGATCCCCTGCAAACAATAAACCAAATCCAGCAAACTGTAACAGCTGAAACAGCTAGAAAATTTCTACAGCCAACCATCTTTGATGAAGAAAACATAGAAGAGATGAAACATATGCATTTGGAGGAAATAGCCAAAACAGAGGCCGAAATCATTGATCTAAAGGACAATTTTCTCCCGGTTGGCCTCACTCCACTAGAAGACATGTTTGATGCAAATGATGTGCCCAAAAAGCCAAAAATGTAGCCTATAAACATTGCCATAGAAGAATACAACATTGGAACAGCAGAGAAGCCCAAAATGATCAAACTGTCTAAATCTTTGCCTCCTGATCAAAAACCAAAGTATGTGGATTTGTTCAAAGAATTCTAAGATGTATTTGCTTGGAGTTATGAGGACTTGAAGTCCTATGACACCTCAATTATTCAACATACCATTCCCTTAAAGCCAAATCAAAAGCCCTTCAAACAAAAACTGAGGAGAATCAATCCTGTGCTTCTCCCTTTAATTGAGAAAGAAGTGAAAAGAATGTTTGAAGTAGGTATCATAGCACCCATTAGATTTTCTGAATGGGTATCCAATCTTGTTCCCACAAGAAAGAAAACAGGTGAGATTAGGCTTTGTGTAGATTTGAGAAACTTAAACCAAGTCTCCCTTAAAGACCACTACCCATTGCCCAAAATGGACCACATCCTACAAAGAGTAGTAGGGTCATCTAGAATCTCTTTGCTAGATGGCTTTTCAGGTTTTAATCAAATACTGGTTCACCCAGATGATCAAGACAAGACAGCCTTTACAACACCGTGGGGAACATTTAAATATGTGAAAATGCCTTTCGGCCTAAAGAACACAGGTTCCACCTTTCAAAGGGCCATGGACATTGTATTTGCCAAGGAAATCCATGATTTCTTGGTTGTCTATCTTGATGATCTTACCCCTTTCTCTAAATCTGATCAAGAGCACCTAAGACATTTGAGACAAGTGTTCCTGACATGTAGGAAATATGGCATTTCCTTGAACCCCAAGAAGTCTTTATTTGGCCTTGAAGAAGGAAAATTACTTGGACATATCATTTCAAAAAACGGGATTAGAATTGATCCGGAAAGGATCCAAGCCATATTGCAAATCCCATATCCAAGAAACATAAAAGAGCTGCAAGCATTCCTAGGAAAGATCAATTTCCTAAGGAGATTTATCCCAAATCTAGCCGAGCTGATAAGACTGTTGAGCAACATGTTAAAGAAGGATGCCAAGGTAAAATGGTCTCTTGAAACCAAGCAAGCATTTGAGAGTATCAAAGTTGCCTTAACTCAAGCCCCAGTCCTCACAAGTCCTAAATTTGATAGGGACTCTATCATATTTTCATTTGCATCTGATAATACCATAGCTTCTGTCCTATTGCAAAAGGATGACCAAGGAAATGAAAAGCCAATTGCTTTTTTCAGCTGAACCTTAAGAGATGCACCCCTGAAGTACCAAATCATGGAGAAGCAGGCCTATGCCCTTGTTAAAGCAATCAAAGACTTCAGAAATTATATTTTATATTCACATGTGATTGCTTATGCCCCAAATGCTGTTGTAAAAGACATATTAACCCAAGAGGGGTTAGAAGGCAAAAGAGGCAAGTGGATTGCTAACATTCTTGAGTATGACATAGAAATAAAGCCAACCAAGCTAATAAAGGGACAAGGTTTAGCCAAACTGTTGTCCGAAACAAACTTTCAAGCCTTAGACATCAACCAACTGGACAATGAACAGGAGTTGGCGACTCCACAGATCAGTGATACCTTTTTGCAATCCCCATGGTATGCTGATATTGCTTTGTATTGTTAAACCTGTTTGCTCCCCCAGGATTGTCCGGGACCAAGAAGAGATTTTTAAGAATGAAGGCTTTGAAATTCTGTGTCTTAGATGGTGCTTTATTTTGGAAGAATCATGAAGGCATATTGCTTAATTGTTTGACCATGAATGAAACCAATAATGTCATGAAAGAATTCCATGCAGGGGACTGTGGAGGACATCTATATTGGAAGTCCACTGCTGATAAAATTTTAAGGGCTGGTTTCTATTGGCCCTCTTTGTTTGCAGATATAAAGAAGTTTGCCACCTCATGCCACAATTGCCAAATCTTTGAAGGCAAAAGAAAGTTGTTGCCCTTGCCTCTTAAGCCCATCTCAACCGAAAATCCTTTTCAACAATGGGGTCTTGACTTCATTGGAGAAATCCATCCCTCTTCCTCGGGCCAGCATAAGTGGATTCTAACTACCACCAACTATTTCACCAAGTGGATTGAAGCCATTCCATGCAGGCAGGCCAATGACACCACCATTATCCAATTCCTTGAGTGCAATATCCTTTCTAGATTTGGCTGCCCTGAGAAGATCATCACTGACAATGCCGCTACTTTCAAATCCAAAAAGATGATCAATTTTTGCCATAAATTCCATATCACTTTAGGCCATTCAACAGCCTATTACCCTCAAGGTAATGGCTTAGTTGAGTCATCTAACAAGAGCCTGATCAGTATTATCAAGAAGACCTTAGAAGAAAACAAGAAGAACTGGCATAGAAAGCTCACAAATGCCCTATGGGCAGATAGATTGTCAACAAAGAGATCCATTGGGATGAGCCCTGATGAGCTAGTATATGGCATGGAGGCCAGATTTCCTTCGTCACTGGGCATTCCTATTATCAAGCTGCTGCAAGAAATTCAAGCTGAGCCAAATGATATACAAAGGAGGATAAACCAAACAATTCATTTGCAGCAGACAAGAGAGCAGGTCTATGACAGAGCTCAAATTATGCAAGAGAAGCTCAAAAGGATGTTTGATAAAAGGACTAAGGCTGAGAATTTATGTGTTGGCAACAAAGTTCTAAGGTGGGACTCAAGAAGAGAAGACAAGGGAAAACATGCAAAATTCGATTTCCTTTGGAGAGTGCCATTTGTTATTTCTGTTGTTCAGGGAAATAACACATATTTCCTCAAATCTATAGAGGGCAGCACTGTTGAAGAAGGCCCTGTAAATGGCCGTATGCTGAAGCATTATCATGATCCCTTTTGTTGAACATAATGCAGCTTTGTATATATCTCTTTGTACATTGATATTTGTATATATCAGCACTTTTGTTTTTATTTTTATAAACAGACCAATTGTTAGAGGAGCAGCAACAAAGTTTGTGAAGACACAGCCAATGCAAGTTTTTTTTTAAGCTCTGTCTCTGCAGTAATCTCAGCAAAACAGCAAGAGCAACGCTGTCATGTCACAGTGATTTCTAATAAAGAGAAACTGTTTGCAGCCTGTAGTCTTCAAGTCAACAGTATCAAAAAGAAAGGAGGATTTTCAGTTTACTTCAACACCCTTTCAAAGACAAGAAAAGAAGAGCTCCAGTTTTATTCCCTTTTTTGTGTTTATTTCACAAGGTAGTGCTCAAGCAGAAGTGTATGCAATATCAAGCACGCAGAAGAAAGCAGGCGATGCTTTATTTTTACAGTGTTTTAGTTAAGGAGGAGTGTTGCATTCAGAAGTTAATATTCTAGTCATTCAGCAGTTAGCACATAAGAAATTTTCAATTAACAGCAACTACAGAGGATCAAGGCATTCTGACCTGCTGTTCTTGGCTTGTCACAAGGAAAAGCCATCCCCAAGTGGAGCCACTGTTAGCCTCCTGCTGCAGCAGGTTAATCATCTTTCATGATCGACATTTTTACATGCCAAATATGTCATACTTTACTTGCTGCAATGCTCCACATTTGCTACAGATGGCCAGAGAAGTATCCATGAGAGTGTGCTAGTCTGAATGCCACTGTTGTGTTCCATTTTTGATGGGTTGATCCATTTTTAACGAGTTTTTAGCTAAGGGAGGTCCAAACAGCTTAATCTTGGCTTCCCTAGGTTTCAATTTCTTGTTGTAGAATATAGAGAATGAACATCTGTCCAAATGTTTAATCTTGGCAGATTTGTAGATAGGTAGAGAAACAAGGGTGCTCAACAGCTTAATCTGAGCCCCTGGATGCACTAAGTGTAGTTGTAGATAGGAGGACAGCAAGAAGAAAAGAACAAAAAGCTGGGTATGCTAGTTCAAGTGCACCGAAACCAAAAAGAAGAGAAAATGCTAGGTGAGTAGGCTGGGTAGGTAGCTTTGTGGTTGCAGAATCATGGCTTGTGATCCATTTCATATTGTCAAGTGTTATATCTATCATATCACAAGTTGAAGGCAATTGTTCAGTTGGAGGACTTCAAGCGAGGCATATCTAACTCCCCTTCTTCCTCTTTTCCCAAATCACTCACTAACTTCCCCCAAAGAGGTCAAGATCTGCTTGATACCTCTTAGATTCATCATTCTCCATATCATTTGCCTTGGTGGAGATCTGCTTCACTCAAGGAATGCTTACACTTCTTCTATCAGTCATTTTCCCCCATTGATAGCCTAAGACATCATACTTAGCGCTTTTTCTCATCTTGGTTATGTTAACTACTAACTTTATTATGTAGCTCCCTATCTATTTCCCCTTCCCCTACTAAAACTATGTATATAACTCCCCTATATACTTATCCCTCCCCCTGGTTGAAAAATAACCATATGCATCCTTGGGGATTGCTAAATTTATCTGAAACTTAGCAAGAACCCTCATTGCCCCCTCAAACCATCTTCTCATGCATTTTGGACACTTTCCAATGCATAGAACCCTTCATCCCCCCTAACTATCTCCCAAGTGCATAAGGACTCATTTCTTTGCATAATTCCCCTTCACATGTTTAAAAATCACCCCTTTGACCTTGATTTGCCTTTATAAGGCATGAAACCCTCTTTGACCACTAAAACCCTCTCAAAACCACATCACTTTCCTCCTAAGTGCCTTTGGACTCCTTCCAAGGCATAAGAATATGCAAACCATGCAAAAACCATGAAAAACCTTCAAAAAATGATAAAATCATCCCTTTTTGGCCATCGGACCCCTTCCGATGCCTTAGAGTCCAAGCAAAAGCATAAAGGTTACCCCCTCCGAATTCAAAAGACTTGCATTTTTGAATAAATAATGGCTCCGATGAGAAATGGGTCCTTTGGGTCCCCCTCCGATGCAATATCGCTATCGGGAGGGGGCAATCATATGTTCAAACACCATATATAACTCCTCTGAATTCATGTTTCCTTTCCATTTTAATAAAATGCATGCCCGGATGAGAAAAGGATCTATTTGATCCCCCTCTGATGCGATATCACTATCGAGAGGGGGCAGTGGCATATATAAGTGAAATGGCTAAGTCTCAAGGCATGGGGCATAATGCCGATGGGCCGGACCCGAAAACATATAAAGTGGACTGGTAAAAGCATATCGGGTCCGCCACATTTCGGCGTTTCTATGTGGCAGCCCCATGACCCCGCCGATAGCGAATTGCCGAATTAATCACAACCATCCATTTTTGGGCCCCAAATCAACGACCCATATGTAATCGGCGGTCACCCCATGTATATGGCTCCGACCAGCGGAGCCGAAATAAAATTAAGGCGCGGCGCATAAGGATTTCGGGTCCGAAAAGAGCCCGTTAAATAGCGAAGAGGGATTGCTCCGATATGGCGGAGCCGAAATAACAAATGCAGCAGAGTTTAAAGGATTTCAGGTCTGCGGACCCGTTCCATTGTAAATCCGCCAATTTGGGTTCGCCGATGGGCCGGACCCGAAATGCAATAAAGAAGGGCCTATAATCAGATCGAGTCCGCCAGCTATTTCGCTCATCGGGGGTTTTACATGTTGGGACTAATGGTCCGCCTCGATGCGAGTTAGCGCCAGCCGTTGGATCGGCCCGCGCCAGATCCAACGGCTATGATTTAATCTAATGAACAGTGACCGCTACCGCCCTAGTTTTGGTAAAATTTCATGTTTTAAGGCATTTTTGCCTTATAAAAGGAAAGCGGCCATTTTTCATAGGGTTTTTTCTAGCGCCCACGCCCAGCTCTAGTTAAAGAAATTCATGCATCCTTAAGCCATTATGGATTGCTCCAAAGCCCTGTTTAGCTCCAGAAGCCAGTCTTGGCCTCAGCACGATCAGCAGCATGCAATTCCTCCTTTTTGCGGCATTTCTTCAGATTTTGATACTATTTTGAATCAGCCAGCGGCGATAGCATCCCAAAGGCCACGGAAGTCTTTGCAGCAGTTATTTTTGCATTTAATTGGCAGATAAAGGGGCGATTAGACAGTTTAAAGCATATCAGCGGTGAGAAAAGGCCCAGATTCAGTGCCAAAGTGTATCAGGATGCGGCAAAGAGTATCAGTCCAGTTTTTCAAAGCAGATGAAGGTAAAGCAAACCCAGAAAAGTCAAAAAAGCATCATTCAGCCATTAAGGCTCACCAACACTTCTTTTGTTGCCTTAAAGCCACCTAAAGGCATAAATGAAAGCTTTCAAGGCAGAGTTATTGAAGAGACATTGTTCCCAGTCATATTTTTGGAGCAACGCTGCTTCCTTAAAGGCGCAGTTATCACACAGAGGATAGCGCGTGGCTCAAGGCACTCTTTCAGTCCATTTTTGAAGCTGAAGGACCATGCACAGCCCTAAAGAGCCATTTTGAAGAGGCTGCTCCCTCATGAACACCTGTTTTAGATATTTTATTGCATTTATTTTCAGCACAACTTAGCATTAGAAGCAATTATTGCACAGATCTCTTTTGAATCTGTTTTGATAGATATTTTGAGATATTTTCTCCCTTGACACCTATTAAAGGGATGTTTGTAAATATTTTCTATTTAAACCACCCTCTGCACTGTTTTAAGGGTTGGTTGGTCGATAACTTCCTCTCTAGACTTGCACTGTATTTTCTGAGAGTCTCTATAATCAAAGATCGCTGGAATGTTTGGGAGATGAACTGACTGTTGTGTTTTAATGTCTAAAGAGTGACTATGGAATCCTAACGCTTCTACATAGCCCAATAAGTGTTTCTTATCTCTGTTTACAGTTTATATGTTTTATGCCATCATTGTTTCACTATCTAAATAGCAGAAAGAAAGAATAGTTCAGAGCTCACTTAGTTGTATTCTGTTCTCAATTTCTGTGATTTATCTATGTTTTCCTCTGAATTAGTCCTGAATATGAATCCTGATTGGCTCATATTTACACTAGTTCCTTCATATATGAATGTTGTTTAGGAATCCTTGATTGCTCCTATATAAATGTTCATTCACCTTCCCTCTGTTAGCATAATGAGAGCTACTTAGTTGCCTTTCATTCACTGACCTTCATTCCATCCTTATTCCAGCTTTATATTGTTTTATGTGTAGCTATCCTGCTTTGTATTCCTCTTGTGACCAATAAAACGCAACAGCAAGCCTAATCCACGACTTCATGCCCAATGGTTTGAACTTCTCACACTATGCATCCCAACTCTGTTTGAAAGAATCCCCCATCCCACCAAACATAAACAAAACCCCCTTGAACTCATTAGCTAGCCTAATATCATCTTCAACAAAGCTAAATTATAAAGAGAGAGCCCTCTCTGATTGCAGGTAGGCTAGGACCTGCAGTCCAAAGATTGGTTTGTGGTTACCTCGGCCGTATCCTTTAAGGAGCTTTAAGGACAACCTGAGTGATAACACCATCCTTTGAATCTATTGCTTCTTTGACAGTTCTAGGATCATCATCCATAATAGATAAATAAAAATTTGAACAGAAAGTAATTGGGCTATACCTTTATGGTTGCCTTCTTTCTGGAACTAATCTTCTCACAGCTGTAGTTTGTGGCTCTTCATCTTTTGATTCCTCTTATGTTGTAGAGTCCGATTCCTCCTCCTTTAGCTCAAAATCTATCTTCTTAGGTTCCTTTGGTAGGACTTCATGTTTAATAACATCTTTCACCTCTCTAAACACTACATCACGGTTGTACACAACCTTCCTTGTTTTTGGGTTCCAAATCTAATAACCTTTTAAACCATCCTTATACCCAATAAAGATGCACCTTTTAGATTTACTATCCAACTTGGTTATTTTCTCCTTTAGAACATGCACATATGCATCACATACAAATACCCCCAGATGTGAAAGAGAGGGTTTCTTACCAGTTCATACCTCTTGTGGAGTCTTATCCTCCAACACTAATGAAGGTGATATGTTGACTAGGTAACATGCAGTCTCCATCGCTTCTACCCAGAATTCCTATCCTAACCCGACACCACTGAGCATGCTTCTTTCCTTTTCCATCAACGTCATGTTAATTCTTTCTGCAACTCCATTTTTCTGAGGTGTGTATGGAGTAGTCTTTTTTCATGCTATACCACATTTCTTATAGAAATCTTCAAATTCCTTCTTGTAAAACTCTCCATCATTATCTGTCCTTGGCACCATTATCTTCTTCTCTGTCTAGTTTTCCACCAAAGCCTTAAATTCTTTAATCTTGTCAAATACTTTGGATTTCTTCTTGAGGAAATATATCCATGTATTCATTGAGAAGTAATCCATAAATGATAAATAGTACACAAAATTACCCAGTGATGGAATCAGCATAGGTTCAAACACATAACTGTATACAAGCTCTAATATTTGTTTCGCCCTCTTAACACCAAAGGGGAAACTCACCCGATTCTGCTTCCCATATACACAATTTTCACAGAAATCAAGGTCCAGAGAGAAATTAGACGTACCTTTTACCATACCATTACCATGAATTATCAAAGGCCCTTCTCTCCATATGTCCAAGCCTTTGATGCCATATCATGGTATTTTCTCCAGAGACCACTAGATTTTCTGCTCCACTTTTAGGAACCACAGAACTGTTGCACCCATTAATAACAGAGCTACCATGAAGCTTGTACAAATTTCCAATCCAAACTCCTCGCATTGATACCTGTGCTCCACAAACCATATTGCAGGTATCTCTCTTGAACATTGTTTTTACACCTGCACCATCCAACTTGCTTACAAAAATATGATTTATGTCCAATGCAAGAATATGCAAAACACCTAGAAGTGTTCTAATCCTTCTACCTTTCAACTTCAACTTGAATTTTTTGCGACTGATGATTATAGCCTTCCTGTTATCCCCTAAGAAGACATCACCACCATAATATTTATCATACTCTCAAAACCACTCCCTATGGGGAGTGAAGTGAAAGGATGCCCCTGATTCAATCAACCATGCCTCGTGATCTACATGTGTACTTGAATAAGAAGCCAAGTACACATCCCCACCTTCAACTGAGGTATTTTTCACCTCTGTATAAGGAGCATCATTAGATCCCTTTCCTTTCTCACAAGCTTTAGATCTACAACCCTTTTTTGAAGTGCCCTTCCTTTCTGCATTTCCAACACACCTTTACAGGCTTTCCTGGATATTAAGATCTCCATCTAGATTTAGATCTCCCACTCCAAGATTTATTTTTGTTTTTGTTATGGGAATGTCCTCATACATACAAGGCATCACCATTCTAACCCTCTGTATTTTTCCATCTCATGTCCTCCAACAACAAGGATGAGATTATTTCATCAAACTGCAAGGCAGTCACATTTCTACCTATTGCAACAACCAAACTATTCCACGAATTTGGTAGAGAACACAACAAACAGATGCACTTATCTTCATCTGAAACTTTTATATCAAAAGATAAAAACTAGCTTAACACATTATTAAAGGTGTTTAGTTGATCTATCACCGAGTCTCCATCCTTCATCCTCAGGTTATACAACTTTTTCCATAGGAATAGTTCATTCACCAGAGATAGATTGGTACAAAGTCCCTAACTTGTCCCGCAAAGCCTTCGCCAAAGCTTACAATGATACATTCAACAATAACGAATCTGAGATACACAATCGTATTGTGCTCTTTTCCCTCTGATTCAAATTTTCTCGGTATTCAGTTGACATTGCCGTTCATTTAGTATTGGATCTACTGCGATACATTGATCTTTATCAACCATCAGATCCTCCATCTTGAGTTTCCACAACTCAAAACTCTGACCTTTAAATTTCTTGATCTCTATCTTTCAACTTCTCACCATCTTCTTTCACCACAAGAATCGATCACATAGATCTCCCACTGATCAGGGTCTACCACAGACCTAAGCAAAACCCCTCAGTAGCAAAGGCATCCCCTTGAAGCCAAAATAGCTCTGATACCAAGTGTAGGTTTTAACCTTGTACAGAATTACCTTCATACAAATTATAAAACTAAAAATAAACAATGGTGAGATCATAAAACATAAAACAGATATACACAGATATTTTCCCCTAGATCCCAAAACCAAGACTACCAAATTGATTTTTTATTATATTTCTTTCAATGTTTAATACATATATATATACATTTTGAAGCATCCATAAACCCCAATCCATTAACACTGGATTATAACATAACCGTAGTTCCCTTGACCGGATCTACAAAATACCTTGGGCATAAAACCATCATGCCCAAAACCATGTGTGAAAACCATGCACAAAACCATAGGTAGGTCTACCCACCATAGGTGATGCGAGCCATAGATGACAAGATAGTCAAATTCATTTTAATAGACCGTAATAGGGAGGCCATGAAAGACAAGAAGTGGGCATCAATATTGATTGAGGTAAACATGTAGGATGGCATGTATGAGGATATTGAATTTGTGTTTAACAAGAAAGTTTGGGTGCAACGAATTGAGTATCGGAATATTCGCTCCCACTAATTTAATTACCATATTGTTAGACATGTTCATGCTTAATGCACCAAATATAGGGTTCCCACTTTATGGAAAAATAAATTATGGAAGAATTCAAGTGGTGAGACTACAATTGGTGTCTCTGTTAGGGTCCAACCCTAACCCCTTTATTTATGTACTAAATTGAATGGGGCATAGTCATAGTCATAGTTAGTTAAAGAGCCAATAAATCTCGTATTAATAATTGTAAGTGGTTGACCCACATTTAAGAAAGTGACCATAGTTAGTTGTAAACAAACCATAATTAATAAATAAAGTGGTTAACCCATGTTATGCAAAGAACCACTAATTGTTAGGTTTTTGGAGGTCATTTAGCTATAAATAGTCATAGTTAGAAGGGAAAGATAATCAAATCTTATTTTGTAATCGAGCTCTACTCTGCTGGAGGTTCCCCCTTGAAGAGGCAAGTGAACATTGCATCTGTCTCTAAATAATAAAATACTTGTTGTTTTTTCTCATTTTATTCTGTGTTCTGGGTTGTATTTCTTCGCATATCTAGTATTCTATAATTTCTTGCAGGTCAAGAGCATAACAAGTGGTATCAGAGGGAACTATGGTCACAAAGGAGTGCCATGTGCTATAGATCAAAATATACATAAGGGTCCAACAATAGTACTCGGCCCAATCCTTCAGGGCGTTAACTAAGGAGGATCAACCATACCATTAGCCATACTACCTGACTACCCTATCGTACGCGCGAGTAATCTCCCAAAGTGTTGTTCTCAGTGTACTGTAGAAGAAATATGACCGATGGATTATCTAAGGTGAGGTTTTAGGTGATACTAGGGTGCTACCGATATACCCAAAGGGTACATGGAAGTGCAGTCTATTCGCAGGGGTTACAGGGGAGTCCAACAAGTGTGACCACCTCTTGTATTTCCTTTGTGCATGCCTCCGCAAATCCATAGGTTTATGCACTCAATGATAGATCTCGTGGTTTAAAGACACTGAAACACCAATCAAATCCAACAGTTGGGGTTTGGCTACCACAGTACAACTCACATTCAGCAGTTGGGGCTTTGTAAGAAGATCCGACTCTCGGTACAATGAGGCTTGTTGCTCCTTCCTGGGACTCTTACAAAAGACTTAGACAATCATATTCCGAATGATGATTTGATTGCAATGGTACAATTCACTTGTCAACCTCAATTTTTGGGCTCAGAGTGACCTCAAGTGATCGATATCTGTGTATGGTAGAAACCAAAGCTCAAGTCATGGCCAATGAGAAGATTGAGTGCCTTCAAACAAGGTTGTATGCATTCAAGGACCAACTATACTCCATGGAAAAATCTATTGAAAAATTCACCAAAAGCATGACCGGGTATCATCATGAGGTGCATAGTATTAATGAACACCTCGAAGGAGAATCTAGCCATCATATTCTCTTCCATGGAAATCACCAACATTCCCACCCTTCGCCACCCAAGCTGGACATGTATAAATTTTATGGATCTAATCCGGAAGTATGGGTAGCACAAATGGAACAATATTTCACCCTGAATGATATACGTGATGATCAAACTAAACTACATGTGGGAGCCCTTTACTTGGACCAAGAGAAATGGCAATGGTGGCGGTGGCATTTGAAATGTTATCCTAGGAACATAACTTGGAATGTGTTCTCAAAAGACCTTTGTGACGCTTTGATAGAGAATCTAATTTTTTGGTCTGTCTCACTAAGCTCTGATAAACAGGCACAGTAAAATACATTGGCCATTAGAACGGAAGGTCTAGGATATGAATTTCTACTTGGAGTGTTTCATCAGTGGTCTGAAAGAAGCCATCCAAGCACATGTTTGGAAGCACCACCCACCTACATGGATAGACAGTTGCAAAAAGGTTGTCGAGGTGGAACTTTCCTTAGCTGCCTAGTCTACTCGTCCAAATTTCGTAGCCAAGGGGCATCCCACCCAGGCTCAGGGCCCTACCTAAACATTTAACGTTCAAAAGGTGTCTCTAACAGAATGGTTGAACGAAGAAAACAAGGATTGTGCTACTACTGTGATGACAAATACTCCCCGAGGCATAAATTCAAGGAACCAAAATTATTTCAAATTGATGTTACTGATCACAACTCATCTGAGGAAGCCCCACACCTTGGGGGGCCAGAGGACAAAGTTGAGGAAACTCAACACGACAATGATCTAACAGCTACACCAGATGAACCAATTATCTCGCTACATGCTTTGGCAGACATTTCTACGCCCCAAACTCTCAAAATCGTAGGCTTTCTTAAACATTGCCCCGAAGTGGTATTGATCGACAGTGGCAGCACTCATAACTTTATCCATAAGAAATTCATCGAAGTTGTTCATTTTTTTGTACAAGCAGTCTCTAATTTCCAAGTCCTTATTTCTGATTGGGGGGACAATGGAATGTGAAGGCCACTGCGAAAATATTAAACTTCAGATGGGATACTACCACTTAAAAGCCCACATGTTTGCGATTAATATAGGTGGATGTGACATTGTCTTGGGTGTTGAATGGCTTCACACACTAGGCCCAATCACAAAGGATTTCTAGGAGTTATATATGAGCTTTAAGAAAAATGACCACATTCATACACTACGTTGACTCTAGGCAGGTGCTCCTACTATCATCAGCTCACATAGAATGGAAAAGTTGTTAAAAAAGGGACATCACGGAGTAATCACCAAGTTTAATGCCATCCAGGCCATTGAATCCACTACTCTTCATATTCATCCTAAGATGCAATAGGTCTTAGAACACCACTAGTAGGTATTTGAAAAACATAAAGAGCTTCCACCCTCTAGAGGTGAACATGATCATAGCATCCCTTTGGTCCTGGGGGGCCAACCTCCTAATGTGTGCCCATATTGATATCCTTTTGCCCAAAAGAATGAAATTGAAAAAATTATCAAGGAACTCTTGGAAACCAGTGTTATTCATCCTAACATCAGTCCTTATTCATCACCAATGGTCATGGTGCTAAAGAAAGATGGAGAATGGTGCATGTGTCCAGACTTTCAGGCCCTCAACAAGCTCACTGTCAAAGATAAATTCACTATTCTGATTGTTGATGATCTACTTGATGAACTACATGGTGCTCAATTCTCTACCAAGATAGATCTTCACTTTGGCTATCACCAAATATGCATGAAAGAAGTAGACATTCCCAAGACTGCTTTTTGCACTCATGAAGGCCATTATGAATTCTTAGTCATGCCATTTGGTCTTTGTAATGATCCATCTACTTTTTAAAGCCTCATGAATCACCTGCTGAAACCATATCTCCGAAAATTTGTCCTCGTATTCTTTGATGACATTCTCATCTACAACCTAACCTTGGAAACACATCTTCAGCATGTAGACCTGATCTTGCAACTACTTCATAATCACAAATTATTTGTCAAATTTTCCAAGTTCTCTTTTGGAGTGGAAGAAGTCGATTATTTGGGACACATTGTGGTCGTTAAGGTGTCAGGATTGATCCCAAAAAGATATAGTCAATGCAAGATTGGCCCCAACCCAAAACCTTGAAGAGTTTGAGGGGATTCTTGGGTCTTGTTGGAGAGGTAAATCCCCTCTACAGGTAGAGGCGATCCCTACTAGCCCAGCAAGGGTCTAGCAACAATCACACAATGCTGCTACGCATGTTCCTAATTACAATTAAACAAGAGGTAAAGAGCACCTACTTGGATTCCTGCGCTTGTCGTTTGACGAAGAGATGTTGCCTTCGCTCCTCCGCTTCGGCTGGTCACAATCCTCCGCGATCTCCGCGAATAGATACCTGCACACACGAAGGGGAAACAAACACAAGCGTAAAATCTAGTAAAAGCAACCATACATCAGTCAGAAAAGATGTAATTCACATTTAACCATTGCATAGACAAATGAGAATGGAACAATAATAGCAGTCATCTATTATTAATCAGAATAGAGAAGAGTACAACCAAATGTTCTGACGTCGGTAACCTTCTCAGGAGGGGCCAGTCAGCATGTATCTCAAGCATTCACCTTTGAGGATGATTCTCCCAAGACAAGCAACTCTCTCTCTCACACAAATAACACAAAACAACCTTCCCTAAGCAATCAATCACTTCCACACCTAGCACACCACACCTATAGCAGCAATCTGAGCACTACAAGCTCTGTACAATCCAAGCTATTCCAAGCTAAGTCTAACTTTGTCCAACTAGCTGCTCATGGTAATGGTGGAAGTTTATATAGGAGAAGGAGTCTCCTATAAGGGTGGAAGGATGAGCTTATCTTCAAGGGAAGTTGTTGCAAATGGTCGAACAGACATGCCATAGAAGGGAGTCGACATTCACAAAGCTAACAACCAAGCCTGGAGTGATCTGGAAGGCTGGCTGTTTGAACAAATTCGCCCAAACTGGATCAGCGCGGATTATGAGGCAACTGACGCGATGTCGCCGCGTCTACATAACTGGGACAGTCATGTCAGCGCGGAAGAACACGGGAAAGGCGCGCTGGCGACCAGCGCGGAAAAGTGATGTCCTTCCGAGCTGGCAGCGCACGGAAAACACTACAGGGCGCCAGTCATCGCGGGTATTTTGGGAACAGACGCGCTGATGAACAAAACTTTGGATAAATGGGTTTTTGGGCCAGTTCAGGAAGCAGGAACTTGGTGATTGTGAATTCTGGGCACAGCACGGTGACTGACAGGAAGGCAGTGACAGATTACTGTGTAACAGGTCTCACTGGCTATTATCGCAGATTTGTTCGCAATTATGGTCCCATTGCTAGACCCCTCACTAACCTTCTCAAGAAAAATTCATTTCTCCAGACTAATGTAGCACAACAGGCGTTTGTGGCTCTCAAACAGGCTATGTGTTCCACTCCAGTATTGGCACTACCGGACTTCGCCAAATATTTTTTAATTGAATGTGATGCTTCTGGTACAAGTATTGGTGTGGTATTAATGTAGGAAGGTCGACTCTTGGCTTTCACCAACCAACAACTGAGTGGTAAACATCTGGGGCAATCTACCTATGAGAAAGAGATGATGGCCATCTTACATGCAGTAGATATCTGGAGTCCATACTTATTGGGGCGACGTTTCCAAATCCGTACAGGCCATCAAAGCCTTAAATATTATTTGGAGCAATGCCTATCCTCGCCACAGCAAAATAAATGGTTGGCCAAAATGTTGGGATATGATTATGAGATAATTTACAAGAAAGCGCATGAAAATGTCGTAGTTGATGCTTTATCACGCCAATTTGAGGATGAAAGCACTCTGCTATCAATCTCTCTTCCCATACCAGATTGGATTGATGAAGCCTGCAAGGAATGGTTTTCACACCCCTCTCTCTGCCAACTTATTAATAACATGAGAGCAGATCCTAATTCCTCAATCAGCTACTCTTGGAAGGATGATATTCTTTGATATAAGGGTCGATTAGTTATATCCCCGACATCCACCCTCAAAACCCGCATTTTGGAAGAATTGCACTGATCTACCACTGCAGGGCTTTCAGGCTTTCAGAAGACTTATGATCGAATTCGTCGTTCTTTATTTTGGACTGGCATGAAAAAGGACATTCTTACCTTTGTAGCTGAATGTGATGTGTGTCAACACCACAAAGGAGAAACATTCAGGTTACCAGGAACATTACAACCATTGCCACTCCCTCCATCTATCTGGATGGATGTTTCCATGGATTTCATTACTGGTCTACCAAAGTCGGGAAAAAAATCCATCATCATGGTGGTTGTGGACAAACTTTCTAAATATGCTCATTTTTGTACTCTACCCCACCCATTTACCCCCACTTTGGTGGCTCAATATTTCATGGGCCAGATATTCAAACTGCATGGCATGCCAACTTCCATTGTGTCTGATCGTGACTCGATGTTCACCAACAAATTTTGGCAAGAAATTTTCAAGTTACAAGGCACCCAACTCCAACTAAGTACTGCTTATCATCCCCAAACTGATGGTCAAACAGAAGCAGCCAACAAATGTTTGGAGACATACCTAAGGTGCTTCACTTCAGAAAAGCAACATCAATGGTTACAGTGGCTACCTTTAGCTAAATGGTGGTATAATACTAACTATCATGAAGCCACTGAGATGACTCCATATGAAGCAATATATGTCCAACTCCCACCTTCATCTATTTCTTATATCCCTGGATGTTCTAAGGTGAAAGCAGTTGATCAACTCCTACATAACCATGCCACCATGATATCTCATCTCAAAGATAATCTCCATCAAGCTTAGAATCGAATGAAGCAACCAGTCGACCAGCATCGTTCAGAATGCACATTTCAAGAAGGGGATCAGGTATTCTTGTGACTACAACCATATAAGAAAACTTTGCTCAAAGAAAAGGGTTGCCATAAACTAGCTCCAAAATTCTATGGACCTTATCAAATACTTTAGCGCATTGGAGCAGTAGCCTACAAGCTGGCCTTGCCACCAACTTCAAAAATCCATCTAGTCTTCCATGTATCAAGCCTCAAGAAAGTGGTGGGGAAAAATTTCAGAATTCAAACTAGTCTACCTGAATTGGATGAGGAAGGTTCACTTTGGATCCAACCAAAACAGGTCCTCAATACTCGTGAAAGACATATGCGCGGCTGCATGATCAAGGAAGTCCTCGTCAAGTGGAAATACACCTCTACAGAAGATGCGACTTGGGAATCAACCACTATTCTTCAGTAGTTTCCGTAGCTTCAGCCTTGAGGACAAGGCTGCTTTTGATGGGGGAGGGCATGTTAGGGTCCAACCCTAACCCCTTTATTTATGTAATAAACCCAATGGGGCCGAGTCATAGTCGTAGTTAGTTAAAGAGTCAATAAAGGCCATATTAATAATTGTAAGTGGTTGACTCGCATTTAAGAAAGGGACCACAGTTAGTTTCAAACGGGACATAATTAATAAATAAAGTGGTTAACCAATGTTTTTCAAAGGACCACTAGTCGTTGGGTTGTTGGAGGTCATTTAGCTATAAATAGTCGTAGTTAGAAGGGAAATATCATCGAGTCTTATTTTGTAATCGAGCTCTGCTCTGTTGGAGGTTTCCCCCTCGAAGAGGCAAGTGAACATTACATCTATCTCTAAATAATAAAATTCATGTTGTTTTTTCTCATTTTATTCTATGTTCTGTATTGTATTTCTTCGCATATCTGGTATTTTGTAAATTCTCATAGGTCAATAGCATAACAATCTCTCCTTGGGCATTTTTGGATGCATTAGCCATACTAGAGGATGCAGCAATTTAAAAACCATCTACTCTAGAAGCATCCACCAATCTAACTGGTAAGTATTTCTCCCCTATGGACTCGTCTCCTCCTCTCTCCTCTATAATTCTCCTAGTTTCCTTCACATACCACTCCTCCCCCCTCTTCTTCCTCAATCTCTTCTTCTCTAGATAAATTATTCCCCCCACCTTCCTCTATCCTATAAAACATTCCCACAATAGCTAGTCCCTTTGTAAGTGATTACCCCCCTCATACTTGCTCGTACTCTCTGAGGAATAGGGTTAGAATCAAGGATGCATTGTCAACTACTAGTGGCTTCTATTTGGCCCCACTTACTTGCAACTCAATGCTTCACAAGTTACATCTCCATAAAGCATGGTAGTAGGCTATGTGGGGGATAAAAAAATGTAGACAATACACCATTTCAAGGTCCCTTTGACTAAGTAAATCCCTTCCCAATCCCTCCTCATGATAGTTTTATCTTTCTATGTGTGAGGGACTGGGGCTACCAGTAAACAAACAAACCTCAAAAGGCTCATCCATAGCCATAATTTGGACATCATTTTTTTCAAGAAACTACGTCATCGAGAACAATTGCTTCTTAAATTTTTGGTAGATGGTAAAAAAATTGGTCTTTTGCCTCTTTGGATGTAAACAGTACGTCTTTTGCAGGCCAAAATTTTGGAGGGTGGTTGTAGCCACTACAAGACTTGGTGACACACTGGTAGAACTCCAGCTTCTCTGTTTGGCTCATTTCTAGCATAGGGCCTTGTTCTTTTAGGGAGTATTGAATTGATGTGTGGGTTACTTTAGTTCCCCCACTTACCCCATGGACATACATGGTTCACCCTTTGCCAAATCAGTCAAACACAATCAAAAGTTCAGCTTAGATCTCAGCGTTTTGAATCCGGGAAGGGTATTTTAGCTTGCAAGTTGAATATTTTCAGAGTATAAGTCTTCATCTCTTGCGTTGCTCCACTGCCAACAGGCCTAGATAGTACTTGGCCGAGTCACGTAGGAACAGACACATTTCTCCACTGCCAGCAAGCCTAGTTAGTACCCTGGTGGAGTTGCATGCTTCACCTCTCTGCGCAGGAATCCTTTCTCTTCTTTCACCTTTGTATTTTTCAAGAGGAATATGCATAGGCATTATTTATTTTGGGGCAGAAGACAGATCCTGGCTTATTGAGAGCAAAAGAGGTTGTTCCTTCAGAGAAGCATGTAAGACCTTTGACATAGGTTTGCTCAAGTAGATTTTCCCCTTCTTTGTTTCTACTAGTTGGATGAGCTTGAACACACAAAGCATAAGGATGAGTACAAGCATGGGGCTTCCCAGTCTGGACATAGGTTCATGGTTGGACCAAAACTTCCCATGCATATGGTTCGTATTTTCTGTCAAGACTTCATCGGCCGAAGGTTAAAACCATCCAAAGAGAAGGCGGACACAAGAGTGGCCAAGTGCTGCAGTGTCACAAGTTTCTTCCAATTTCAGCCACATACTCTATTCAAAAGATGGAACATAGTAATCGGCATCACTTATTTCTGGAAACAAAAATAGTAATATATCAAACAAACAAACAAAAACATGAACAAAAATAGTAAGAAAAATAAAACAAAGCAAAAACAAAGATAATAAGCAAACACGATGAAAACAACAAAAAGCAAGTAGACTATGTACAAGGCATGGGCGCGGCCCGACCTACTAAAAATAATGTTTGAGATCTTGGTTGTTGGTAGGGAGGTTGTCAATCCTCTTTCCCAGTGACTGTAAATGATACGTGTTTGGGCCAAGCTTCTCGTGGACCAGTGCAAGTCCACCAGGTTCTGCTACTGGAACCTGTTGGCATTCCAAAAGACCTTCAAGTGAAGACAACATGACTATTTCAAGTACTGCATGCAACATGGGCTCGGATGATGGCACAGGGTAGTTTTTTTTATTCTGGGAAGGGTTCAAGTTCCTAAAGTCAATGCGTAAGCATATTTTCCCATATTTCTTATGTGCAGGGTTTAACTTAGAAAACCAAGTATGATGACGAACTCTGCAAGCAGTCCAATCACTTAAAATGTTAGTCAGCTTTTTTTGTAAAAGGAGTACAAACAACATGTATGTGTTACCTGGTATTTGTTGTAATGGCTTGTCTCCTCCTTTACCTGGAATCTCATGTTGGATTGCTCACATATAGTGTGTACTCAAGTCATCATCTACCCGTGCAGACCCATCCCGATATGGTTTTGTCAAGCAGCCAAAGATTTGTTGCTGCTGCAGCGTGTAGTTTGCACCAAGGTTGGGCATCTGATTTGGATCATGATAGGTCCCCAAGATGCTTTGTTTGTTCGTAGCGATGGTCCTTTGTATGTTCAGTGTGATAGCTTCATACTCAACATTGTTGTTTGTGCATTCGAACTTCAAACAGCTCGAAATCATGCATTGTCTGTCATTTCGGATGACTGAGATACACTTGTTCCTTGAGCGATCATGTGATTTAAATTCATCAAGACTCATGGCCCATAGCTCGTCTGTACATGGAATATTTGGCATGCTAGTACTACTGCATTTGTTATTGCTGCTACTACTGCTACTACCGGAAAAATAAATTGTACAAGTTTCATTACCATCAATTGGGAAAGGAAGGAGTCCCAACTGTGTATCTAATGAGGTTGGAGCTATCCACGAGGGATAAAACTCCAATGGTGTTTCCAGGACATAGTTTCCAGGGAAAATTTTAAGAACCCCCTCAAATTTATATGTATAATAAATGGGCAAATCTCCATGGTATATAGGAAAAATGGAAGGCGATTTTATCAATAATATAATATGTATATATAATTTTTTGGCAAATCTCTCACCAGGCATGGCAAATATTTTACTCAATTATAAAATCTTGTAAGATCTTGGCGAGTCTTTCACTAAATAATAAAACTTTGTAAGGTCCTAGTGAATCTTAGCATTGTGAACTCTTAGATAATTTTTTGAAAAAGTATAAAACCATATATGACAAGAGCCACATGGTGGCAATATCACTATTTTTTTTCACATTTCCACGACATGGAACTTGTTTATAAAATTATAAAAAAGCCAACCAAGTCCCTTATAATATGCAGGTAAGCTTATAACAGAGTCTGATACATCTACTATGCTTGTCTTCATTCAAGTGTCATAGCTGCTATACTTAACATTGTGAATTCTAAAACCTTTGGAAATTGAATCTGAGCCCACTAATTCTCACTGCTAAAAAATCAATCTAGACTATGAAGTCTTCCATCTTGATCACAATCATGCTCACGATCAAGGGAGTGCGACCACCTAGCCTAACATAATGGCCATCATAGCTTCCAATAATCAACAACCACCTTGCAAGGACATCCTAGCTCATGTCTCATGAATTTTATTCATCAATCTTAACTGATACAAATCTTATAAAGATAATCTTAGAATGTTCTCTGGATTCACTGTTAATACAAGGGTAAAGGAAATTTTCTAGCTCAAGGCACTAGCCAATACCAACTTTGGTATTTGTGACCCCTTTGTGGGGATGCACCTACCCTGCCCCGTTGGGTTTCTGCCTTGTAACATAGTTCAAGGATCACAAGAGTTTCCAATCTTCCTACTCCATTAGACACACTTTATATGCTATACATAATGAATGGAAAAGAAGCATTATAGAACACACAATTTCACAGAAGGAAGAAAAATCTTAGCCAGTTCAATATCAAAATCTTAACCACTAATAATAAAGAATAACAAGTAGTGTAATGAATTGTTCCGAGTTATTTATTTACAAGCTGTAAAGAATGTAGTGGAATAGAAAATATTACTTAGGCAACCCTTCAATATTTTCTACTAATATGTCTATGCATGTACATATGAAATTAAGAACATTGTTGAATACAAAGTTTCCTTTTCTCTTGCCTCCATTTTGACAAATCAGTGTGAAATCAGTGTCACGTTGAATCTCCTTTCCTGTGTGGATGTTTTGACAAATCAATGTGAAATCAAAGTCACTTTGAATTTCCTTTCCTCGAGGGATCACATCCATAGTTGATTAGTAAAATATAATCTACTATATATTATGTTCAAGAAACTGACTGCAATCTACAGTGGAAACGAGACCTCAATTCTTATTCTGAATTTGAATATCTCAGGACAACATAAGAGATAAAAATGCATATGGCCTTAGTAGCTAGAAAACAATCACTCCATCATTACAATACCACCTAGATTTCGGGACTTAATCTAAATAATGGCACTAGTTGTAGTGCTTATTTGCATTAACACCATGGAAAAGCAACAACAATGTTTCAAAGCACACTTACTAGAAAAGTTGTAACATTCTGAGAATATTTAATGATAGCATCTGAACCTCATAGCTATGGTGGGGAAACTAGGGAACCCAAATATTGGAAGATATCTCATACCAAATCAGAGAAAAAAATAAAAAAGGGAAAAAATCAAAATCTATAAATCAAGCAATGAATTGTTTACAAATCAAATACAATTCCTTTAACTAACAATGAAATTGTGGTGATATATTTAAATATTTAGTAAGAGGGTAACTTCAAACCATGGAATATTACCTTTGTCATTACTATCATCCCTCAATGACTGAGATTACAAATCAATACTTATGGAAAGATTGTAAGAAATTCTGTGAAATAGTAAAGCGTAACCTCTATTTTCAAGCAACAAAATCAAGACATTGTTACACCAAGAGCCATAATTGATACATAATCAATGAATCAAGTCCTTGTATGGCACAAGCTTGTTTCACAACCTCTATTTTCTCAATAACAAAATCAAGACATTGTATGTGGTTATTTCCAAAAGGAAACTGCGTTCTAATTTGGAAGAGGATCTTATCAAAAGACATGGATTTATTCAAAGCTACCAAGCCTAATGGGTTACTGAAAAATAAGTTGGAATATGGGATCATGATACTTAAATTAAAAAATATGCTTTCCTTTTAGAAACATTACAGTTATACAATGCTTTTTGAAAGCATTAGAATTTGAAATTGGGCCTTTCTATCAAGACAAATTTTCATTAACAAAATGTACTTTCCTACCTGAAACATTGTAGATATCCAAGAAAAACTTGAAAAGCATAAGAGAACTTAGCATAATGTACTTTCTTTCCTTCCTTAACATTCTTAAAGAGTTGAGGTTCTCCAAGTCATCAGGTAACTTTCGAAGGAAATGACAGTTAGTAATAGTCCAATTCACAACTGAAGATGTGTCACAAATACAAGGGGGCATCTCCTCCAGATCACAAAAGTGCTCCAGGTTAAAATCTAGCATTATTGGAAGCTTAATGCTTGACTGGTTGTTATTGAACCCAGACATTTTTCCATTCTCCACTAAAAGCTTAAAGATAGCTTCTCCAAGTTCCACATGACTTCACTATGCTCTTGAAGTGGGGGCACATGCAGGCTCTCCAAGTGAATAGTCTTAAGCTAAGTGAAGATAAGGCCGATAGATCATTCAGTGTGGATCTCTTTAACCCATAATTGAATACTATTAGGACTTTCAAATTTTTCATGGAACTCAAAAATGTTGGAAGAAAGTATTTGCTTCCAAAAAGAGTAAAACTAAAGCCTCTGCTTGAGGACAATTGATGTCACACCACTAACACTTCTCTATGGAATCTATATAGGTAAACCACAAATCCAGAATTCCATTAGAATATTGTGTTTATTGAATACACAAATGAAATCATTTCATTTCTTTAAAATATCTTTTGAAATCAAAATTACCAAAATTACATATCGAACCTAGTGGGTGTAGCATAAAATTCACACGTGTCATTCATAGAAAGCATGAGAAAAAATCTAATACTATATATAAAACCAAGAAAAATTCAAATTCATCACTTCTAGGGACCTTGTAACCACCTTGCCAATACACAAGTATGTTCCTATTTGCAGTTAGAAAAATTACCCAAATTACAATCTTTTTACTTCAGCATATGTTGGAAAGTTATGGAAGGATGACTAGTGCAATCAATCCATTCCTTTTAGCCCTGGATTTGTTTCAGTTTAAAATAGAAGTATACAAATATACTTGTCCAATATCTATTTAATATCTTCATTATCATAAAAACCAACCTATGTAGGAATTTACAGGGTAATTTCCTCAGACAGAACACCAAAGGACACCGCTCACAACCAGATCGCAGATCAATACACCAGTATTTTTAATGTGGTTAAAACCCTCAAAGAGGGAAACAGTCCACGGCCTGAGCCAACGTGGCCACTTCAGGAAATTTATTAATAAAAGAATGAAAATTTACATAAGCTTCTCTCATAGACGGATTACCCTACAAATGACCCTCCATGCGCTTTAAATAGAAATCATGGACCAATCGGGTGTCAAGCCACGGATCAAGTGTCGGTAATACCGAGGAGAGAATGAACCGTCGGATCGCTACATATTGTGACCGTCGGATTGTAAGTTACAAAATGTACAAGGTAAAGAAACACACTTTACCTAACTCTATACCTAACTCTATACTAGACCAAGTTGTACTTAACTATTTCCTATGTGTCGGAATATCCTAACATCCCCCCTTAAGAACAACTTGGGATAGGATTGAAGGATTTACAAATATGACACAATAGGAGAAGGAAGGAGGCACTAGAGCCTATCCCCCCTTAGTGACAGCTTCCTGAACTCCAACCATAAATCGAAGTTTAGTGAACTTCGCCTCTGTGAGAGCCTTTGTAAAGATGTCTGCAACTTGATCATCTGTTGAACAATATTGCACTTCAAGAACATGGTTATGAATGAGCTTTCTGATGAAGTGCATGTGCAGTTCAATGTGTTTGCTGTGCTGATGTTGGACTGGATCTTTGCATAGCTGAATGGCACTTTGATTATCACACCAAAGTGTAGTCGGATGCTGCTGCTGAAAGCCAAACTCTGACAGGATCTGACGAAGCCACAAGGCTTCCTTACTAGCTACGGCACCACGATATTCTGCTTCTGCTGAAGAAAGAGAAATGGCACCTTGTTTCTTGCAAGCCCATGTAATAGGTCCTGAACCAAGAGTGAACACATAACCTGCAGTAGCCTTCCGATCATCAGGGTCACCAGCCCAATCGGAATCAGTGAAACCAACCAATAGAGGAGATGCTTTGGCACTGTAATGAATCCCAAACTGAACTGTACCTCGAACATAACGAAGTATTCTTTTAGCTGCTTTCCAATGACTTTCACGTGGGTTTTGCATAAACCGAGCAACAAGGCCAACAGCAAAGGAAAGGTCAAGACGAGTATGGGTTAGATACAAAAGTTTTCCTACAAGTTGATGGTATAAGGTAGCATCAACTTCAAGAAAAGTACAAGTGACTGAAAGTTTGACTCTAGACTAAAAGGGAGAAGGGAGTGGCTTACAGTCTTCCATGTGAAAGTGGCGTAGAATATCACAGACATACCTGAACTGAGAAAGGGAAATACCTTCCTTGGATTGCAAGACTTGAAGACCGAGAAAATAATGTAAGTGTCGTAAGTCTGTCATTTCAAACTTCCTTTTAAGGCTAGACTTCACATGGTTTATAAGGTTGGAATCACTACCAGTCAGGATAAGATCATCAACATAAAGAACAAGAATGATAAGAGACTTGCCCACTTTCTTAGTGTAGACAGTATTGTCAGAATGACACCTAGAGAAGCCAGATTCTAAAAGAAAGTTATCCATTTTGGCATACCAAGCTCGAGGAGCTTGCTTGAGACCATAAAGGGATTTCTTAAGCCGACATGCAAGGCTGGAGTCTGATGTATAAAGCCAATAGGTTGTTCCATATAGATTTCTTCATGCAAGTCCCCATGCAAGAAGGCGGATTTAACATCCATCTGATGGACTTCCCATTTGAAAGAAGCAGCAAGGGAAAGAACAAGGCGGATAGAGTTCATTTTGGCAACAGGGGAGAAGGTTTCAGTGTATTCAATGCCTTCAACCTGTGAAAAACCTTTAGCAACAAGACGAGCTTTATGTTTATCAACTTTCCCATCTGGTCCATACTTGGTTCTGTAAACCCATTTGCATCTAACAAGTTTTCATCCCTTTGGTAGAGGAACAAGATCCCATGTATCATTTTCCAATAATGAATGATATTCTTCATTCATAGCTGCTTCCCAATCTAGATGGCCTAAAGCTTCTGCAAAGCTGTCAAGATCATAATTTACTGGAGCTTGAGCCAGTAAAGAAGAGGCTCTGTCAAACTGAGAACATGTGCGTCGCTGATCTGTAGGATCACCGGCAAGATCACTTGCTGCATCTCGAGTAGCACGAACCCATTTTGGAAGCTGAGGAGCTGAAGGAGGATCCTGAGATGGTGGGGGAGGATTGTCATCCTCAATTTCATCATCTGAAGAAGAAATGTTTTCAAAAGTAGAAGAGATAGGGAGAGGTGGCACATCCGCCGGACTAGGCTCGCAGGCCGATATATTTTCATCAAATTTTACATCTCTTCTAATGATAACATTTTTGGACTTAAATGGAATAAGTCTATAGCCTTTGACATCTTCAGAATATCCAACAAAAGTACATTTTTCACTCTTAGGTTCTAAAGATTTATGCTTTTCATCTGGAATATGGGCCCACGCTTCACTTCCAAAAACACGAAAGTGACTTACATCTGGTTTGATTGAGCTCCATGCTTCTTCTGGAGTGATATTCTTTAAAGCTTTAGTAGGAGTGCGATTTATTATGTAATTTGCACAGTTAATTGCTTCTGCCCAAAAACTAAGACCAAGTCCTTTAGATTGTAGCATACAATTAGCCATTTCCTTTAAGGTGTGATTCTTCCTTTCAGCTACACCATTTTGTTGTGGAGTATATGGAACAGTATGTTGCATTTGAATTCCATTCTCAGTGCAAAAGTTGATGAATGTGTTTTTAACATATTCTCCACTATTATCAGATCTTAGCTTAAGAATTTGATGTCCAGATTGTTTTTCAACAAAGGCCTTGAAGGCCAAAAATGTGTTAAATACTTCACTCTTGAGTTTTAAGAAGTATACCCAAGTGCGTCTGGAGAAATCATCAATGAAAGTTAAGAAATACTTGCAGCCAGAGAATGAAACAACTGGAAGTGGACCACATAAATCACTATGCACAAGCTGTAAAGGGGCTAAGGCGTGCCAAGAGGCACGTTTTTCAAAACTGTCCCGATGATGTTTTCCGAGTTCACATCTGGAACAAACACCATCTCTGCAAGATACCATTGGAAGACCTGTCACCATATTTTCTTTACATAGAGTCTGAAGAGAGCGATAGTTTAAGTGACCAAATCGCTCATGCCAAAGTTTGCTCACTTCATTGTTATGAGCAGCAAATACTGAGGGAAGATTTGATGACCCAAAGTTGTGAAACTTATACAACCTTGTAGAATCATCAGCAATGCCAGTAGCTAAAATCTGTTTAGGATCTCTTAGGTCCTTGATTACAACATCGTGAGGTGAAAATTCAACGATTTTACCTTCACCTGAATGAGTTATCTGATATACAGATAGAAGGTTGCATGATAAGGTTGGAACACATAATACATCATTAAACTAACCATTATCTAGATGAACAGTTCTAGTCCCTACAACACTAAGAGATCTATCATCACCAACATATATATTTTTGGTGTTACAATCATTTAAAGAAGAAAACATGGCTTTGTTTTTGGCCATGTGATAAGAAGCTCCAGAATCAATGAGCCACTCATGAGAATGAGAAGAAGAAGATACATTTAATGCATAACCAGACCGAGATGATTGACAACCACATGCAGAAAGTGCCATTCCTGAAGATGAAGTTGAAGTTGAAGATTGCTCCAAATGGATGTTATGCTTCTTCATTGCTGCTTCCAAGGCTTCCATTTTCTTAAAGCATTTGGATTCTAAGTGGCCATCTCGATTACAAAAGTTGTAATGTCTATCAATCTTCTTCCATTTGTTTTTATTTGTCTTATCATTTTGTTGAAATGATTTTTCATTTTGAGGCTGAGATTACTTAGGACCCTTGTTTGGTTTAGGACCATTCTTTTTAGGATATGACTTATTAGGATTCTTTGAATTTGGTTGCTGCTAGGCGACTAACGCTTTCTTGGAAGAGTTTCCAAGATTAAGAAGACCAAGGTGTAAGAGTTTTTCTTGTTCTCTTATTAAAGAATCACAAAAAGAGTCAAAGGAAGGGGACTTGTAGTCTATTCCTTGAGAAATGAAGGCTTCTCTTGTAGAATGGAAGGTGGAAACAAACACAAAGTAGGCTGGTCCCAACTTAGTAAGAATGGAATAGATAAGGTTACTATCTTCTTTCTTAACCTTAACACCTTCCAAGAGATATCTAAGGGTCTTGAACTTGGACAAGAAATCTTCAATGCAAGAAAAATTATTAGGGTCCAATGTAAGCAACTCATTTTCAAGTTGATGGGCTCTAAGTTCATTTTTAATCCCAAAAACTTTATTGATTTGTTTCATTGCTTCATCAGGAGTATCAAGTTCTGCAATATGGAATCTAAGATCTGGAGAAATAGACATCCCTATCAATCCACGTGCTTGATCTTGCCTATTTTCCCATTTAGCAGCCTTATCTTCATCCTTCTGTTTCTTTTCTTGGCCTGAGGCTATTCTGTAGAGACCTTTACTTCTAAGTAAATCCTCAATGTAGGACAACCATTGGAAGTAGTTGGTGCTGTCAAGGGTAACTTGGTATTGACTTTCCATTTCAACGGAAACTGAAGCCAATATGCTGAAACTAAGTGTTCCAACGGATAGATCTCGAAAAATTAGGCTGGTTTAAAAAAAATGGCTCTGAAAACGGCTTCTGGATGAAGAAGTTATGGTTTTTTGAAAAAAGTTGATGAAGTCGCCGACGAAGTGCGGGAATGTGCGGAAATGAAAAAATCCGCCCCAAAAAATGGAGACTTGAACCCAAGACCTCTACTCTCTTAAATTTGAGAGAGAGAGAGGGGGGGGGGGGTTGATGCTTTGGGTTGCGTGCTTGCTTTGAGAAGGCTCTTTTTCCCTACAAAACAAAAAAACACAAAACCCAACACGGACATACAAAAAAAACGAACCTTGTGGCTCGAAGTTAGCTTTAGCCGAAAAACTAAATATTTTCAAAAATGAACCTTGCGGCTCAAAGTTAGCTTTAGCCGGAAACTAAATATTTTCCTCAATGTTTCTGATTTTCCGAGATCACACTAAGGCGCAGGGAAAAGAGCATACGCATGAGAAAAATCCTTCCTTTCTGTTTCTGATTTGCCCAGATCGCACAGAGTCACAAGGCAAAGAGCAAACGCAGAAATGAAAGGTATAGATCCGGTAATAAAAAAAATCTAAATAAACCGAAACCGAAATAAACAGAGAGAAAATAACTGTAAACTGCAAATAAACATTGTATACCTCTAGATCTTAAAAATGACGTAGCTAGGGCTACCGGAAACCTTTTCGCGTGAAACGAAAGGGGTTCCTCACTGGAACAGATGTTCCCAACACAACAGAGCAGTCCTCTCAGCCTGAAAGCAGTCAGAAACAGTAGATCTAGGAAACGGCAGTCGAATGTAGTTCTACCGGCTTCAGATTTGGATCACCAACGGACGTGGCCCTCAAATAGCTCTGATACCATGTAGGAATTTACAGGGTAAGTTCTTCAGACAGAACACCAAAGGACACCGCTCACAACCAGATCGCAGATCAATACACCAGTATTTTTGACGTGGTTAAAACCCTCAAAGAGGGAAACAGTCCACGGCCTGAGCCAACGCGGCCACTTCAGGAAATTTATTAATAAAAGAATGAAAATTTACATAAGCTTCTCTCATAGACGGATTACCCTACAAATGACCCTCCATGCGCTTTAAATAGAAATCATGGACCAATCGGGTGTCAAACCACGGAAGAAGTTTCGGTAATACCGAGGAGAGAATGAACCGTCGGATCACTACATATCGTGATCGTCGGGTTGTAAGTTACAAAATGTACAAGGTAAAGAAACACACTTTACCTAACTCTATACCTAACTATATACTAGACCAAGTTGTACTTAACTATTTCCTATGTGTCGGAATATCCTAACAACCTATATCCATCTTAACTCGACATCTACCACTTTTAGGGGGATTAAATCTATTTAGAAGTATACAAATATACTTGTCCAATGTCTATTTAATATCTTCATTATCATAAAAACTAACCTATATCCATCTTAACTCCACATCTACCACTTTTAGGGGGATTAGATCTATTTATCCCTCTGAGCACTTGGTAGACCCAGAATTAAGATGGATCTAAGATGATAGAATTTCCCCTTTAAATAGTCTATGCTCACATGAATACCATGGTATTACCATGGGTCAATACCATGGGTTATCATAAACCTGGAGCTTAAAAATTACTATTAGTAATTTCTAAAAATTAATAAAATTAATAGTTGAATTTTATTTTATTTTTTATTTTAACCAAGCTAAAATGTTTAACATACATTAAATTACAACATCCATTTTTACTCTTGATCCACCCAAGAGGGATCAAATATTTTTTCACTCTATGCTAGTTTGCATATCGCGATATTTGATACCTCTCGGGGGTTAGTAGATCCAGAGTAAAGATGGATCTATGCTGGTTTAATTCCCCCATTTAAATAGGCTACATTCCAAGTGAATACCATGGGTCGATACCATGTGCCATTTTGGTGAATACCATGGGTCAATACCATGTGCCATTTTTATTTTTATTAATACTAATATTAGGGTTAATAATGTTTTTTTGCATGGTATTAATAACAATCTAGTCCATGGTATTTGTCCCATAGTATTTTGCCCATAGGTTTCACCTAAATATAACGCATTTTTGAGTGTTCGTAAATATAAGGTGACTTATGGAGTAAATATTAAAAAAAAAAAAAAAAAAAAAAAAATTTGTTTACCATACCTCTCGTTTATTTATATTTTTATTAATTTACCATACCTCTCGTTTATTTATATTTTTATTAATTTACCATACCTCTCGTTTATTTATATTTTTATTAATTTACCATACCTCTTTCACAAATATGGTATTTGGCCCATAGGATTCACTTAAATAAAACCTCTTTCTTGAGCTTTCACAAATAGAATGAGGGTTATGGACTAAATATAAAAAGAGGTTTTATTTATTTACCATACGTCTAGTTTATTTATATTTTTATTTATTTACCATACCTTTTGAGTAAGTATAAAAAGACGTTTTATTTATTTACCATAACTCCACTTTACTTATATTTTTATTTGTTTACACCTTTGCATGTATGTAAGGTGACTTATGGAGTAAATATAAAAAATGTTTTATTTATTTACCATACCTCTCATTTATTTATATTTTTATTAATTTACCATACCTCTTTTATAAATATGGTATTTGGCCCATAGGATTCAGTTAAATAAAACCTATTCTTGAAAATGGGCGAATGGATTCACTTAAATAAAACCTATTCTTGAAAATGGGCGAATGGATTCACTTAAATAAAACCTATTCTTGAAAATGGGCGAATGGAAGGTTGTAACTCCTAGTTTCAAGGGCTAAAAATAGTAAATTGTGCTACAAATAAGGAAACTGAAAAATTGACAGAGACAGTTGTGGGGGTCAAAATGAGATAGGTGGGTGGCCACCAACATCCACTTGGATCATTCCCCCCACCTTAGGAAGCAATGGTCCCCATTTCATTGAGTTCCTCCATGAGATGAGGAAACTTCTGCTGAGCTGGGACCCTGGTGAGCTATTCTGCAACCTCTGATGCGTCTAGTAATGATGGGAAGCATGGTCGAGGGTGGTCCACATTGAATATTTGGTGCAAGTGAAGGAATGGGGAAATTTTTTGCTCCAAAGCATTGTTTCCCACAACCTTGGTAATGGTGTAAGGACCACGTCGGAGTGGTCTGAGCTTCTGATGGGTTCTTGTAAGGCATTCTTTCTACAGATGCAACCAGACTTTGTCACCCACTAGAAACTTATGTGGTACCTGATGCTGATCATGTCGTTGTTGCTGCATGGAGGAACCCTTCGCGGGGGTCATGGATGTGGCAACAATCTTTCCCTTACTTTGTGAGCGAACCAGACAGAAAATGAATTTTCTAGTCTGGGAGATGTGCTTGCTACCTTTCTTAGCAGTGATCAAAGAGGTGGCGGTAGGTGGGGTTACCTTTGGTATCCTATATAATGAATTACCCAAAGAAATAATGACAGCGTGAGGCCTTGACTCATACATAGCATGTCACCTCCACAAGTATGGCTGGCCTAATAGTACATCACAAACATCCAGAGGTGCAACATCACACAATACCTCATCTGTGAAGGGCTTGATGCTGCAGGGAAGGTGGCACTATTGGCGAACTCAGAGATCTTATCCTTGGTGAAGCCACCCGATACTGTATGGTTGCGGGTGTGGTGTAGTCGATAAACCCAACCACTTCACGACCTCTGCTGAAATTAGGTTCTTTTGGCTCCCACTATCAACAATGAGTTGCAGCAGTGAACCCTTCACCCACATCTGTGAATGGAAAAGACGCTCCCCCTCCTCTGTGTTGGAAATAATACTAAGGGGGGGCGGGGGTGAATCAGTATTATCAAATCAAAAACTTTTCCATTTTCATATCCTAATTCATATACGCTACTTCAGTTAAATACATCCGCGTATATACGCAACTGTGTTAAAAGAAACTAGCGTACATCCAGTAAACTTTATGATTTAGTTAGTTCATCTTCAGTGAATGCATCAGAACATTATTAACCATATGAACAGTAAACAGAATAGACCATCACACATAAAGAGCACACATGAACACCATGATATAAGGTGGAAACCCAATGTGGGTGAAAACCACCTACTGCAATTTTTTTCTATCTTCCTTTAATAAGAAACTTCTTTTACAATGTACTGGTGCAGTCCTTTACCAGCACGCAGGCTGTAACCTGTAGAGGGCTACAACCCTCTCTTGTTTTCCAACTTCTTCTGGAAGGGAGCTGCAACCCCCTCAGCTCTTGTACTAGCTGATATACTAGTACGTAGGTGCTGGCCTACAGAAGGCTACAACCTTCTCTTTCTTCCAGGGACCACATTTCATAAATTTTCAGACTAGATCCATAAGTACAAAACAATCACTGCTGCAATACAATCATCAACTTATACTTGCATCATAAATCTCTAACTCACCCAATATTGAATCACTGAAACCCTGTCATCAAAAAACACAGTTACCAGAACGCAGACCAGAGCCCAGAACTCTGCAACAACCACTAGAACCAATAACAACCTGAAACACCAAATCTCATAAAGCATACGCTACTTGACTATATCAAAACCGCGTGTATACACGCTTTCACCAGAGACAACCTGCGTACAGATCTAAAGATAATTACTTATACCTTCACTGTCATTTCCAACCTGAGCCAAGCATCACAAACCCATCACCAGCATACCAGATCTTCACACTTCGTCAGACATGCATTCCTTGCTCATCCCCCTCTGCCTAATGATCTTCTCCTTATATAGGTTTAGGATTCTCTCAATACCATCGTCCAAAACCATGTAGAAACAATACCATGGACCCAATACTTGGGATCAACACTTTAGACGAGATACCATGGTCCACAACCATGGGTTCAATTACCAAGGACTAAATACCATGGACCAAAAGTAGGTTCTCCAACATGTACGCGCTTTTCCTTGCGTGAAACTGTGTGTATATGCATATGCACCTTTGTAACATTTAACCCGCGTGTATACGTGTCTTGGTCATGATGAACCTGCGTATATCTCTCTTGTCCTGTTGTACTAAGATCTGTCCTCTGATTAAGTTGCCATCACCTGTATCAAACCTCTGAGTGAGTTTCCATCAAGGACAACACTTGTAACATAATGCCAACAATCTCCCCCTTTGGACTTGATGGCAACCACCACACCAAGTCACTCTCCCCCTTTGACATCAAGGGCAAAGGGCAGACCAAGAAGTTCTTTCCCTCTGTTGTCCATACTCCCCATGAGTACCTGTTGAAATCTCTAATTGGGCTCCCCCTTTGCATATGCCAAGTTATCAATCCATCCATGCTCCCCCTGAGCAAATGCAAGTTCAAAGACCAGCAATCCATCCAAGACCATGATAGTCATCATACATCATATATTATCTGCACCATCAGCATCCAAACCTGCAATACCATTCCTTTGATCAAACAACAAGATGTATCATTTGGCTTCATAAACTTCATCAATGACTTCTAACCATAATGCCAACAATGTATTATTTGAAGTATATGCTCCCCCTGAGCCTGTGCCAACCATTACATATCATGACCGAACCATTTCCTGAGTCTATTATGCTGCCTTTTCTTCTGAACTCCATATACGCGACTCTACAACCTCTAACTCGCGTATATACGCGACTTATCTTCATTATATCAGCATATGCAAGATGGAATACTAAAGTTCTTCACTTTCAGTTTCCCCTATGTCTGTTATGTCATCTAATTGAGTTATGTCACACCTTCTATCTCTAATTCTGTCTTCTTCAATTCCTGGAACTGTGATGATGTATGGTCCTCTTGTTTTGAATTCTGAAATTTGCTCCTACATTCCCTTGCTTTATGTCCAAACTTTTTGCATGTATAACATCTTACATGTTTCATGTTCCTTCTATTGCAATCAATTGCTTTATGTCCAAACACATTGCAGGAAAAACAATATCCTCTGAAATACCTGGAATGTGATGATCTTTTGTGATGGTCTTGAACCATTCTACTTATACATCTGGCTGCAACATGTCCAAGATTATGACATACATAACATTCAACATTATTCAGTGGAGGAAATAATCGTCTATCACTTCCATAGTTAGGAGCAAAGGATTTTCTTTGAGGAATTTCTTTCCTTGGCTGTTCCTTATTGAGTATTTCAGATTTATCATTAGAGTTCCTTGCCTCACCTTGTGAGCTAGATTCACCTTCAACAAATTCATGAAAGCCAAGACCAGTTTTGATAGTAGGGGATATTTGACTACCAAGAATGTCATCCAAAATCTTAGTACTATCTTGAAATCATAACAATTTATCTTTTCCTTCTAATTTACCTTTTAAAATATTTACCTCAACCTGATGTTTTTCTTCCTTTTCCAGATACTATTTCCTTGTGTCTTCTTCAGCTTTTCTTCCTTCTTCCACTTGCTACTTTAATTTGATCACTTCAAGTTCTTGTTCTTTAAGAGCTTCTCTATTCTGCTTCTTCTATTTTTCAAGATCTTCCTTTAGAGAGAGGATCTTCAATTCAAGTCTCTGAATTGTTATGCTCTGATCTTTTACTATATCCTACAATTGCTCCCTTACTCTGGTTACTGTCTCCAATTGTTTGTTTAATCTGGTAACTTCTTTAGTTTCTGCATCCTTCTTTTCATATGCCATGAGACTTCTAATGTCTTCACTACCATTGAATGAGTCATTACTTTTAACATGGGTATAATAGCTTCTATTACCTTCTCCAGGCATCTTTCCTTTGTTATGAGGGCATCTAGCAGCGTAGTGACCAACTCTACCACATGAAAAGCATTTGAAAGGTAGCTTACCTTCGAACCGTCCAGTTCCCTGTTCAAGATTCTTGACAAAATTAACTTCATCTTCTTCTTATGACATGTATCTTGATGCTTCGAATGCAGTTTCTGATGGTCCCTCTTTTCTCATCTCAAAAGCAGTTAAGATTTCGTGAAGCTGCGACATGGTGATTTTCTACAGATTCTCGTTTTCTTCTATGGCAGACACTTTGGAATCAAATTTAGCAGACAGGGATCTCAAAACCTTTTCAATTAAGACAACTTCCTTAAATTCTTCTCCCAACTTCCTCATACAATTTACAATCTCATCTATACGCAGGAAGTAGTTAGCTATGCTTTCATTACTATGCATCTTAAGATTTTGATACCAGATTCTGAGAGTTTGAAGCTTTGCTCTTTTTACCTGTTCATCTCCTTCATAACTTAGAATGATTTTGTCCCATATTTCCTTAGCTGATTTGAAATGCATGACCTTCATAAATTCTGATTGTGTCAAACTTCCCAATAAGACAGCAACAGTTTTGGCATTGAGCTCATATTTCTTTCTCTCTGTTGTATCTGTAGAAATTGTTGATGGGTATTTGTATCCTCCTTCCACGATTCCCCAAAATTCTGCTCCAAGTGATTGTAGATATGTCGTGGTTCTTATCTTCCAGTGGGTAAAGTTGTTCCCGTAAAAGATTGGTGGCCTGATGTGTGCCTTTCTTTCTAGATTAGCCATTCTGATGGATCTTTCCTTCAAGCGATCAAGCTTCTTCTAAAGGAACTGCTCTGATACCAATTGTTGGAAATAATACTGGGGGGGGGGGGGTGAATCAGTATTATCAAATCAAACACTTTTCCATTTTCATATCCTGATTCATATACGCTACTTCAGTTAAATATATCCACGTATATACGCGACTGTGTTAAAAGAAACTAAGGTACATCCAGTAAACTTTATGATTTAGTTAGTTCATCTTCAGTGAATGCATCAGAACATTATTAACCATATGAACAGTAAACATAACAGACCATCACACATAAAGAGCACACATGAACACCATGATATAAGTTGGAAACCCAATGTGGGTGAAAACCACCTACTACAATTTGTTTCTATCTTCCTTTAATAAGAAACTTCTTTTACGATGTACTGGTGTCGTCCTTTACCAGCACGCAGGCTGCAACCTGCAGAGGGCTACAACCCTCTCTCGTTTCCTAGCTTCTTCTGGAAGGGAGCTACAACCCCCTCAGCTCTTGTACGAGCTGATATACTAGTACGTAGGTGCTGGCCTACAGAAGGCTACAACCTTCTCTTTCTTCCAGGAACCACGTTTCATAAATTTTCAAACCGGATCCATAAGTACAAAACAATCACTGGTGCAATACAATCATCAACTTATACTTGCATCATAAATCTCTAACTCACCCAATACTGAATCACTGAAACCCTGTCATCAAAAAACACAATTACCAGAACGCAAACCAGAGCCTAGAACTCTGCAACAACCACTAGAACCAACAGCAACCTGAAACACCAAATCTCATAAAGCATACGCTACTTGACTATATCAAAACTGCGTGTATACGCACTTTCACCAGAGACAACCCTCGTACAGATCTAAAGATAATTACTTATACCTTCGTTGTCATTTCCAACCTGAGCCAAGCATCACAAACCCATCACCAGCATACCAGATCTTCACACTTCGTCAGACATGCATTCCTTGCTCATCCCCCTCTGCCTAATGATCTTCTCCTTATATAGGTTTAGGATTCTCTCAATACCATGGTCCAAAACCATGTAGAAACAATACCATGGACCCAATACTTGGGATCCACACTTTAAACGAGATACCATGGTCCACAACCATGGGTTCAATTACCAAGGAATAAATACCACGGACCAAAAGTAGGTTCTCCAACATGTACGTGCTTTTCCTTGCGTGAAAGTGCATGTATACGCATACGCGCCTTTGTAACATTTAACCTGCGTGTATACGCGTCTTGGTCATGATGAACCTGCGTATATCCCTCTTGTCCTGCTGTACTAAGATCTGTCCTCTGATTAAGTTGCCATCACCTGTATCAAACCTTTGAGTGAGTTTCCATCAAGGACAACACTTGTAACATAATGGCAACACTCTGGATCTTCGGGTTCATTCTTCTAGATCTTCGTGGTGGAAACAGTGGTGCTAGTCTCTACATCAATGATCTGCTTCCCTTTCTCATTTCCATTGTCAGGTTTTGACTCAGGGTCAGAACATGCATCTGATTCTGAAGCCTTCAACTCGGCCACCAGCAACTTCTTGGTCCGACACTCACTTGTGTTGTGAGTGGGGCTCTTATGGAAATCACACCACTTTCCTGTGATCTTCATTGACTTCGTGGTGCTTTTCTTTTCTTGCAGCTTTGACTGGTTATTTTGGGTCACCCTGCCTTGGCTTTGTCCTTTGTTCTTCAGATTTGCAGATCCAAAGTCTCGCTTCTTTTGTTTAAGCTTCTGCTCGATCTTGATGGCATATCAGTATGCCATGCTGAGCGAGGAGATGTTTAGGAACTCCATCTCATCATGGATGTACTTGTGTAGGTAGCTGTGGTATTTGAGTACCAAATGCAGCTCAGAATCCTTGATACCCAATTGTTTTCGAAGGGTATGAAAAATGTTTGTGAACTCTTGCACATCTTGGTCCCTTCCCTATCGCAACGTGGTCCACGTTATGTATTTGTCCTCATACTTTTGACAGGGTAGTATTGCTCCTTGATGGCATACCAGAATGAATTCCAAGAGGGTGTAGTTGAAAATAGTGAGCCCATACTTTCATCCTTCTTCTCATAGTACTTTTCCCACCAGTCCTTGACGTGGGGGGCTGCTTTGAGAAGAGCGAAAATAATATTTTCCCGACTAGAAAAATCATGAACAGAAAAATCACCCTCTAGCAGATTTAACCATTTATCTACGGCATCTAAGTCTATCTGACCCTCAAATATGGGGATTTCAAAATTAACTTGTACCTTAAAGGGTGTGGCATTTCCAAAGTAGCTGTTGGAAGCCAATATGTAGCCCGTAGGTAGTCGCCGAAGGATCTGGGCAAAGCTATCCATCATCGCATTCCTTTGTCACTCGAGGGCTTCTTCGAGCAAGATTTTGATATGATCTCCTGCCTCCTCATCTTTCTTTTCATCCACCATGGGAGGCCGTTGGATTTTGTGGGGCTTGTCTTGCAAAGGTTCGACCAGTTCAAGCCCTAACTCCTTATATCCTGACCTCGTTGAGGACATGCAAAGAAAAACAGAGAAACAACCGACCGCTCTAATACCATTGATCCAAATTTAAATAAGAACGCAACAAATTTCAGATATAACCATACATGTAGAGATGCAATAGAAATAATACTTCATTTCATTACTGTAAAATACTGAAATATGCTTACAAATAGAAATGGAAATAACTAGCTAAGGTGATGGTAGCTTATCTCTGAGAAGAGATGTGGCATCTACATGCCTTTGAACTATGTTACAATGAGGCTCGAAGGCCTATTTATTGTTGAGAAACAATGGAAAGCCCTAAACATCCAAAAACCTAACCCTAGGAGATGAAACGCCAAACTATGGGCCCCGTTTGGGTAAATTGGTACATCAACTTCCTGGGGTTGTAACTTTGGCATATGATCTTCGTTTGACGTGCACAGTAGCTCGATAGAAGGATCTATCTGAGGACTTCAATTTTGGGAATAGAAACATTGGTCCATGGAGGTCCATGGACCATGTTTCTTCCATATTTCCCAAAAAACATCGTTTAGGGCCTCAAAACGGCTCTGGATGTTCAGGACCCGAAAAATTGCTAAAAATAGTAAATTGTGCTACAAATAAGGAAACTGAAAAACTGATAGAGACAGTTGTGGGGGTCCATGTGGGATAGGTGGGTGGCCACCAACATCCACCTGGATCATTCCTCCCCCCTTAGAAAGTAATGGTCCCCATTGCGTTGAGTTCCTCCCTGAGATGAGGAAACTTCTGCTGAGCTGGGACCCTGGTGACCTGTTCTGCAACTCTGATGTGTCTAGTAATGGTGGGAAACATGGTCGAAGGCGGTCCACATTTAAAATTTGGTGCAAGTAAAGGAATGGGGAAATTTTGTGCTCTAAAGCATTGTTTCCCACAGCCTTGGTAATGGTGTAAGGACCATGTCAAAGTGGTCAAAGCTTCTAATAGGCTCTTGTAAGGCGTTCTTTCTATAGATGCAACCAGACATTGTCGCCCACTAGAAACTTGTGTAGTACTTGATGCTGATCATATCGTTGTTGCTGCATGGAGGAACCCTTCGCGAGGGTCATGGATGTGGCAACGATCTTTCCCTTACTTTTGGAGCGAACCAAACAGAAAATGAATTTCCTAGTCTTGGAGATGAGCTTGATGCCTTTCTTAGCAGTGATCAAAGAGGTGGCAGTATCTGGGGCTACCTCCGGTATCCTATATAATGAATTACCGAAATAAATAATGACAGCACGAGGCCTTGACTCATACACATCATGTCACCTCCACAAGTATGGATGGCCTAATAGTACATCACAAACATCCTGAGGTGCAACATCACACAATACCTCATATGTGAAGGGTTTGATGTTGTAGGGAAGGTAGCACTGCTAGCAGACTCGGAGATCTCGTCCTTGGTGAAGCCACCTGATACTGTATGGCTACGGGTGTGGTGTAGTCAGTAGACCCAACCACTTCACAACCTCTGCTGAAATGAGGTTCTTTTGGCTCCCACTGTCAACAATGAATTGCAGCAGCGAACTCTTCACCCACATCTATGAGTGGAAAAGACACTCCCCCTCCCCTGGATCTTCGAGCTCATTCTTCTAGATCTTAGCAGTGGTAACAGTGGAGGTTAGCTCTGTGTCAATGATTTGCTTCCCATTGTCATTCCCCTTGTCGGGTTCTGACTCAAAGTTGGAACATGCATCTGATTCTGAAGCCTTCAACTCGGCCACCAGCGACTGCTTGGTCCGACACTCACTTGTGTTCAGAGTGGGGCTCTTATGGAACTCACACCACTTTCCTGTGTCTTTCTTTGACTTTGTGGTGTTGTCATTTTCCTGTGGCTTTGACGGGTTGTCTTGGGTCACCCCGCCTTGGCTTTGCCCTTTGTTCTTCGGATTCGCAGATCCAAAGGCTTGCTTCTTTTGTTTAAGCTTCTGCTTGATCTTGACAGCGTATCGGTATGCCATGCCGAGTGAGGAGATGTTCAGGAATTCCATCTCGTCCTTGATGCACCTATGTAGGCAGCCGTAGTATTTGAGAACCAAATGCAGCTCAGAATCCTTGATACCCAACTGTGTGCGAAGGGTATGAAAAATGTTTGTGAACTGCAGCACATCTTGGTCCCTTCCCTGTCGCAACGTGGTCCAATTTATGTATTTGTCCTCATAGCTTTTGATAGAGTAGTACTACTGCTTGATGGCATCCCGGAATTAATTCCAAGTGGGTGCGGCTAAAAATAGTGAGCCCATATTTTCATCCTTCTACTCGCAGTAGGTTTCCCACCAGTCCTTGACATGGGGGGTTGCTTTGAGAAGAGCCAAAATAATCTTTTCCCAGCTGGAAAAATCATGAACAGAAAAATAACCCTCTAGTAGATTTAACCATTTATCTATAGCATCTACATCTATCTGACCCTTGAATATGGGGATTTCAAAATTAACTTGTGCCTTAAAGGGTGTGGCGTTTCTAGAGTAGCTATTGGAAGCTGATGCGTCGCCCCTAGGTAGCCACTGAATGATCTGGGCAAAGCTATTCATCATCGTGTTCCTTTTTCACTTGAGGGCTTCTTCGAGCAAGATTTTGATAGGATCTTCTGCCCCCTCATCTTTATTTTCATCCACCATGGGAGGTCATCGGCATTTGCAAGGCTGGTCTTTTAAAGGTTCGACTAGTGCATGCCCTAACTCATTATATCCCGACCTTGTCGAGGACATGCAAATAAAAACATAGAAAGAGCAGACCACTCTAATACCACTGATCTGTATTTAAATAGGAACATAACAAATTTTAGATATAACCATACATATAGAGATGCAGCAGAAATAGTACTTCATTTCATTACTGTAAAATACTAAAATATGCTTACAAACAGAAATGGAAATAAACTAGCTAGGGTGATGGTAGCTTATCTCTGAGAAGAGATGTGGTGGCTACTGGTGGGCTCCAGTATTGTAGCAATAATGCTACAACTCCTAGAGCTTCCTATCTCTAATTTTATCAACCCGGTAGTTCGTAACAAACTTGGAAGCGACGGTGTTGTATGCACAAGTACTAGCTCTTGTCGCAGTTATCACTTGGTCAGCTGGCACAAGTCCGCTAGGGCTCAAGCCAACTTCTATATGTTCTCAGAAGAAGCTTTCTAAATGATGGACGAAGGCTATCTTAAAGGAAATTAACCTACTTTGCAAGAATGAACTGAAAGCCAACCAAACATGGAAACCCTAGTAAACCCTAATCTGACTAGCTTAATCCTTACAATGCAACGATGGGAATGTAACTCCTAAAAATGATGCCATTACTTCTAGTGATATGAGATGCATGAATTTAAACTACTTCTATTGAACAGAACATTGTTTTTATATTTTTGCTTAGGTAGTTGGAGTTATTATGATTTTGTTTCTTATTGGGTTTTGACTGTGCAGGGGTAGTTCGAAGGGAAGGAAGGCTTGGAAAAGGTCAGGAGGGCTAGGAGAGGTTCCAGGGGATTCCTAACATCATTCCACAGAAGTCCACAACGTTCAGGTGCTTGGCAACCAAGTTTGCAGGCTTCTACAGGATGTCTGCAGGGGATCCTACAGGAAGCTCGGGATTTCTACAGGAAGTCTGCTAACTTCTACAGGATTTTCTACAGTTGGAGTTTTGGGTGATGGAGGAGTCGAGGAGCTGTATGGGTGGATAGGTAGGATGAAAAGGGAGCTTGTGATGGCTCAGGGACAGAGAGATAAGATGGAGAAAGAGTGGGTAAAGTTGGTTGGTGGATAGAAGGGTGGAAGCAATGAAAAGTCAAAAAGATGGAGCTACGTGAGAAGTAGAAGGGTTGGAAGGCAAACGAGCTGAACAGAGGATGAGTAGGTGACTTTAGGCGCGGTTGAGAAGAAGAAGAAGATAATAGAACAATGTTGCGCAGTGTAAATGGAACAAATCCTCTATGTCTTGCACAAAACCAAGAATTCCATCAACCTATTCTAACTGTGTTATTTAACCAATGAACAGCAATGTAAATTGTGGAGAGAAATCGTGCATGGTGTTGGAACGAAGAAGTATTGCTCAAGATCAGAATGCATGGACGGTTCTATGACGGAAATGACTGTGTTGCAGCTTGCATGAACATATAAGACTGCATTTTTTTTTGGTGGTTGGTACGGTCTACACCCCCAATCTCTAAACAGAGATGGCAGTGAGTGCACTATCAACCTTTTCTTGGAGCTCTAATGAATTCTAATCCTCCTACTCTAATCTAAACTACTGACAGCACTTTAACCGTAAACTAATCTTACTCAATCACATTAAAGAAATTAAATCAGCAGACTGTGTTTTCCAAATGCATGTCAAAATAAAGAAACAAAGTGCTGAAAGGAAAGACAAGTAACAATACAAAGGAAAGGAGGTCTATTGCTCTCAGGTTGGGCCCTAACCTGAGAGCTATAGCTCCTCTTAAGAACTCAGGATTGAATCCAAATCTGCCTGCCTTTATTAAAAGATCATAACCATGAGTCTAGCAACATGCCAAAACTGGCTTACAAAAAGCAAAAACCGAGCTATAGCTCGTGCTTAGAAATTGCAACAGTAGTTCAAAAGTTCAAAAAGCTCCTATCAAAGGCTACGGCCTCAATATTTATACATGATGAGGATCAAGCTGGCTTCCTCAATTAGTGGAGCTTGGCTGTCCAACTAAAAGTAAACTGTTGTTCCTGTAGAATCCGTTGGCTGCCTTTTAGCTCGGTGGGGATAGATGTTGGAGCTCGGAGTTGGGGTGGAGATCACGAGGGAGGTCATTCAAGACTGTGGACAACCTCCCTATAAACCCGCAATGCCACCTTTGTTGTCTCCTTGTCTCCATTTGCGTGGTCTTTGCTCCATTTAATGTCAAAAAAACCTGAAATCATCATGTATTAGTCACATAGGAATAATGCCTGCCCTTCTTCCTACAAATAACACGAATATACTAAGAAATGATGCATAAGTGATAAAAGATGAAGGGTTGAGCAAGGTAAGTAGGCCAAATGAGCCCAAATTGTTACCAAAAATTGGGGCTCATCATCACCCCCCAGCTAAAATATTTGCTCATCCTTGAGCAACTTAGTCCAACTCTTCATCCTTCATTGCTTTTACTGCTACCCTTATATCCCAAGCCTCTGTGGTAGTGTCCTCCTTGCTGATATGAAACCCAGATTTCCTGTTCACCTCTTCCCATTGTTCACTGTCATCCTCCTCTGTGCTGCCTTCAATCAATCCTAGCAGCAGTGGTGGGCTGAGTTTAAGGCCAATCCAGCTGGCCTGGAGGTTTTGCATGGATTTCTTGTAAAGGGCTACCCTTACCAGAGCTTCCCTCATCCGAGTTGGGGTATGGTACTCTCGGATTTTCAAACTGTGTGCCAATGTATTCCATCTGCGTGTGCATGCTTGGACAGCATTTTCTCCTAACAGTCTCTCCATGTCTTCAAAATGAGCTATGGCTTGGGCCTGTTGATCCATATATCTTAGTGAAGCTGTAGGATCAGTAGACAAGTGTTGGTGTGCTGAGATGAGTGCAACTGGATCCTCTGGTTCTGCCCGAATGAGCAATGGCTCGTTCAATTCTCGGTTCATGACCGATTTTGCTTCTGCTACTCTTTGATCCTCATGGTTCAACCATGAAGCGAATGCCATTAATTGCATATCTCCCAAGGCAGTATTGGGATCCCAGGAAACTACATTAGGCAAGGCCAAATTATGGAGGTAAAACTCCGCTAATTTGGCTTTATCCTCTGACGAACTAGTACTGCACAACTCAGAAAATTGTTGTGGGTCTTGGATCTGAGAAATACCTCTTTGTGCCAAGGTATTTATTTGGAACTGCAGCCATTGGTCTTTCAAGTACAAACCATAGGACTTGGCAGGTTGTCTGCACTGTATTGCCTCCATGGCCCAACTGGCCATGCAGGCCAATTGTGCCTCTTTTTGCTGCAGCTGTTCTTTTAGAGCTTGCACTTCGATTTGTGCTTGCTGTTCTGCTTCCTGTAGAAGTGTCATTGGCTCCCCAAGACCGGTGGTCAGTTCCTTTTTGCCTTGCTGTTCTTCTGTGGTGTCCTTGGAGGATGTACCTGTCCCTGCCCTCAGCTCCTGTAGCTGCAATCTTAGCTTCTGGTTTTCTTCCTGTAGGTACACTCTTTGACAATTTGCCACATGTTTAGCCATGGCTAATTCACTCCTGGCCTCCTTGAGTTGCTCTTGTAAAGGACCTATGTCCGCCACACCCTTTGACTTTGCTATCTTCATCCATGTGTGTGTACGGACTCTCTCTTCCTCCAATGCAAAAAACAGTGGCACAGTAAATTTTTGAGGTATAATTTTGCCAGCCTCTAAAAAGGTGTAGTATGAACTCAGACTTGGCTGAGGGCTGGGCTCTGGAATGTGCTCCTTTTCTACCTCTTTGGGTGGCTCTACCTCGCCCTCCCTTGGTGGTGATGAGGGTCCTTCTCCTTCCATCTTCTCTGTTTCCTGTAGTCGGGCCAGAGTTTCCTGTAGAACATTTTCAGCATCTTGTAGCCGAGCTTTTTCAGTCAACAGGTCTAACTTTTCTTGCCACGTAGTTTTCTTTGGGCTCCCCCTCTCATAGGTGACTGATATCCTCGAGGGGGACTTTTCCTTGGGCGAAGTAGGGGCATCTTCAATAACAATCGGGCTGCTGGACGAAGGCTGTGGCTTGCCCGTCTTTATTCTGACACTTCTTCGAGCTTTAAAGTATAGAGGGGTCTCCCTCTTTCTCTTCTCCTTTGGCTTAGGTGGCGTGCTGAGGGCGGCCAGCACAGCTGCTGCCTCCCTTGCTAGAATGTCCGCCTTCTTCTCCTTGGGTTTCACTTTTTCGGGGCTTCCTGTAGAAGACCCTGTTTTAGTCAATTTCGGGCTTCCTGTAGAAGACCCTGTTTTGGTAATTTTCGGGCTTCCTGTAGAAGACCCTTTTTCAATAATTTTCGGGCTTCCTGTAGAAGCCGGTTTCGGCTTTCCTGTAGAAACAGGTGTTGCCGCCTTGGTTTGCTTTTCTGCATGGGTTTTGCTTTTTGACGTGGTTGCGGTCGCTGATGAGGTACTTTTGCTGATGTGGACCTTCTCAGCTTTGTCCGTTCTGCCTTGCAACCTTTTCTCTCTTGCTGTCAAGATGGGTGTGTCATCTTTCTCCTTGGCATCCTTTTTCTCGTGCTTTTTCCTTTGCTCTTTCTTCTGCACTGTGGTCGGGGTCTTCTGGCCTGTTTCTTTCTTTCCCACGGCCACTGATTCTTTCTCCTCACTACTGGAGGAACCACTTTCTTCGGTCAACATCCTTATGTCTCCATCTCTTGTCAAATTTCTGAATGCTTCCCATGAGAGGGGAACCTTGTATGAATGAAGCGCATCCTCCACGAGAAGTTTGATCAATCCATGGTGGGCTACCTGGTCTGGTATGCCTTCTTTTAACTTTGTGGCACACTCAATTAGAGACTGTAGCAGGAAATAGGGGATGCTCAGTTTATTTTCTACAGGAAGATCAATCTGGTGCCTCAATTCAGTGAGCAACCTAAAGTGATACCCGTACACAATGCTAAAATGGCCTTCGAAGGTTATATACTTCATGATCTTCAGGCTAACTTCATTCCATGGTGGCAGTAAACTGGTTCTACGCACCCCATTCTTGTCTTCCGAGAATTCCTCCTCTGGGGGAAAGAATTCTTTCTTGGCCTGTTGGCTCAACTTCCTTTCTTCCTTATCCCATGGCAAACCCATTGGAAGTTCAGTAATTCGACTGATATATTGCGGGGTGAGCTTGAGGCTTAGGCCCCTGAAGTTCACGGTGGCCAATGTTTTGGATTTCGGCCTCAGAGCCTGCAAAAACTCTTCTGCCACTTCGTCGTCATAACCCTGCAATTTGTCACAGAAGGATATCCATTGTGCTCGTGTGAAGAGCTCCACCACCTCAAGATTTTCCCTTAACTTTGTTGGATCAGTGGGTTCCCTTCTAATGAACCCACCCGGCATGATAAAAATTGTTGCTTTAACTAGAGGTGGCGAATGCGGAAGAAGTTTGGTCTACTGAGACAGAGCGTAGAATTACGCTTCTGTCATGCACAAAATCCACGAAGCTTATCTCTGAGGACCTTAAAATAGCTTAATTACACTGACATCCTGCAGAATGACAGTTTATGCACGGCAGACAACAACTGCAACAATTTTCTACGACCAGACTGTAGACGACGATTCTGCCACCTTCAAAAGCCAATTGCATGGAGAGTTCAGGTTTACCTTTTTAATCCGCCACCTTTTGACGTGAGGAACCCGCCTTCCTGTAGAAACAGCGTTCCTGTAGGAGCAGCGCGTGATTTCTGGGAAAGACTGCAGTTGGTCTGCGCTCTTGGTGTTGCTTCACAGGCGTTCTGATGGCCAAAGGCTCAGAGTATCGAACTGCAGAGGGATCCGGATGATCACTCGAGTTTCAAACGGTGAATGATAAATGCATGGGGTGCAATCTAGCCGATTAGATTTGAATCGGCGGAATCCGTGGCGCGGGGGTGAGCTGTCCCTGCCGGACCGTTGGACGACGTCATCCCATCATTTGCCTGCGAGTTCCCTTACTGCCGCATCATCCCCCCGCAGATCCGCCGCCGTCTCTTCTGTTAAACTTGTTTTTCCTGACGGGATTGCTCTCACGTGTGTGCTGCCCATTCCTTTTGTCATGGCCGCCACCCAAACATCCGACTAGACCATTAACTGGTCGACGTGGCCAGTCAAATGGCCATACAGCCACTCAACCCATTCACCTCACACTTTGCAAACAATTTCAAAGTAAAATTCATGCAATCTGACGGAAGAAAGGGTCGAGACACTTACCTGTGTGGCTGCAACACGATTTTTCGGCTTTCGGACGATGATGAGTGGATTCGTTTGCCGCTGATGAATTTGCACAGGCCCGGAGGTTCATGTTTACAGGCTGCCGACGATGGATTTGATGCTTGGCTGCATGCGCCCGCGTTTTCATTGCATATGGCCAGCGCTGTGAATGGTGTACACTCTAGCGGGCTTAACTGTTACAGGACTCCCGCGGGATGTCTTGTAACAGTTCTTCCTCCTCGGGTGCATGCTGCACGACGAAGGATTTGGCCTCACGATCACGCTCCCTGAGCTCATGGATGGCTGGGATGGATATGGTATGACATCTCAGCATTTTTTTATCTTAAAAATTGCTTTCTCTTTGATAACTCAACGATCTTCTTTGCTGGTACAGGTAACTTCATTGCATGTCGACAAGGATGGTAGAACGAGGTGACAGCAGTGTGCAAGGGTGACAACAGTAGCTTGCATGCGTCCAAACCGATCCTTAGTCATTAGATCTCCTCATAAAATGAATTCTGGGCCGTCCCGAACTTCTACAGGAAGTTTCCTGTAGAAATACAGAGCTTCCTGTAGAAAGTTTGCGTTTCCTGTAGAAAGTTTGCACCTTCCTGTAGAAAATCTGCATCTTCCTGTAGAAAATCTGCATCTTCCTGTAGAAATCTCAAGCCGTGATGAAATTGTGCACATACCTTGGAGAAAAGGAGTATTCTTGGAGGAGGTGCTGGTGAGGTCTCCTGACAGCATGATAAGGATCCTTGGCTCTGAGTTGAGAGGCCTCCTCTCCTCCATAGAACACCTGCAACCTGCATGCAATTTTACATTATGAACTTGTTGTCCTTGTCTTTTTTCTTATTGTTTTTTTTCTTTTCTTTTTTCCTTTTTTTTTTGAAAGATAACAGGGGCGCCTCGATGAGGTTTTCACCCTTGCCATCTGCCTTAAGCGCCTCAGAGAGGTTTTCACTCAAGGATCTTTTTCAAATCTCCTTTTTTTTTTCTTTTTTTTTGAAAGACAATAGGGGCGCCTCAATGAGGTTTTCACCCCTACCACCTGCCTTGGGCGCCTCAGAAAGGTTTTCACCCAAGGATATTTATTATTTTTTCTTTTTTCTTTTTTCTTTTTCTTTTTTTTTTTAAATCTTTTAGGGTATGCCCAAAGCAGAGGCAGAACCCTTCTCTATGACCATCACTGATTTCTCCATAGTTTTGATGAACTCTTGTCTTGAGAGAGGCTTCATGTAGATCTTCAAGCGATGCCCATTGACAAGCATGGGGATGGCTTCCTCATCAATGGTTCGAATAAGAACAGATCCATTGTCATGGCATTTTTCCACTGCATATGGTCCTAGCCATCTGGTTCTCAGCTTCCCCTTGAAATCTTTGTATCTGGAGTCATACAACAAGGCCCAATCTCCCGGCTGGAATTGCTTGTCATGGAGATGTTGGTCATGACACACCTTTCTCTAAAGTTGAACCCCTCCTGGGTGAAGGAGGGCCTGCATCCGATGCTCGTCCAGTCCATTCAGCTGCAATAACCTTTCTTGTTGTGCATGGCTGAGATCTAGATCTAGCTGAGCTGCCATCCTCAAAGTGTTGTGCTTGAACTCAATGGACAACAAAGCTTTCTTCCCATAGACCAGCTCATAAGGTGTGAAGTCGGTGGTGGTCTTCCAGGTGGTGTTGTAAGCCCATGTGGCCTCAACCAGGCGATCTGCCCAATCTTTCCTACTGCTGCTCACCACCTTAGTCAAAATCCCTTCCAATGCTCTATTGATGACTTCCACTTGCCCATTTGCCTGTGGATGATAGGGGGTGGAAGTCCTATGCTTGATCTTGTGATGAGCTAGTAGGTTTTCAATCAAGTTGGATGTGAACTGGCTCCCTTGATCGGTGACCAGCTCTCTTGGGTAGCCAAATTTGTAGAAGATGTTTTCTCTTAAGAACTCGGCCACCTTCTCTTCTGTTGCTGCTTTGATTGCTTTAGTCTCTGCCCACTTTGTCAGGTAGTCAGTACACACAATGATGTAAGACCTTTGCCTCGAAGGAGGGTTGATTGGACCCACAAAGTCCATACCCCACTTCTCAAATGGCTCAAGAGTCACTTGAGGTTGGAGAGGCATCTCATCCCTTTGAGTCGGTTTCCCCATTCTTTGGCATTGGTCACATTGGCTGATATATCTTCTGACATCTTGATGAAGTGTGGGCCAATAGTAGCCTGCCTGCAGGATTTTGAAGGCAGTCCTCTTTGCTGCAAAATGTCCTCCACAAGGCCCATCATGACAGGTGAGGAGGATATCAAAGACTTCCTCCTCCCTTACACAACGCCTTAAGATCTGATCGGGGCTAAGCTTGAACAGATTGCCCCCGATCCAAGTAAATGAGGCACTTTTTCTGATGATTCTGCTCTTCTCTCTTGAAGATAGGTGCGGAGGGAACTGTGCTGAAACAAGGTAGTTTGCTATATCAGCAAACCATGGAGAGAGTGCTGAGATAGCAAACAGATGTTCATCGGGCATCTGGTCATCCACTGTCCCATCCTCATCTGCAGACAAATCCAATCTAGATAAAAAGTCAGCAACAACATTTTCTTTACCTGGTTTGTCAACAATGGTCAAATCAAACTGCTGCAACAAAAGTAACCATCTAATAATCCGAGCATTCACATCTGGTTTATTCATTAAATATCTAATTGCAGCATGGTCTGTATGTACAAATGTTTGGTAGCCAGTGATATAATGTCGGAACTTGTTCAGTGCATGGACCACAGCCAAAAACTCTTTCTCAGTTACAGTGTAATTCAGTTCAGCTTTGGACAAGTTTTTGCTAACAAAGTAAATGGCATATGGAAGTTTTTGTTCAACTTGTCCTAAAGCTGCACCTATGGCTTTGTTCGAGGCATCATTGTGGATGTGGAAAGGTAGGGCCCAGTTTGGACCTCTCAAGATTGGGGCTGACACCAACTTGTCCTTTAATTCATTCAAAGCCCTCTGACAATCGTCAGTCCATTTAAACTCCACATCTTTTGCCAACAGAGGCTAGCTCGCTGAAGTCTTTAATGAATCTCCTGTAATACCCTGCTAATCCTAAGAAACTCCGAACATCCCTTACCTTTTGAGGAGGTGGAACCTTCTTGATGATAGCAATTTTGTTAGGATCCACCTGTAACCCTTGGCAAGAAATGGTATGGCCTAGCACGGTCCCTTCAGTCATCAGGAATTCACATTTTTCAGGACTAAGGGACAGGTTCATCTCAATGCATTTGGTTAGGACTTTTCCCAGATTGGACAATGCTTCCTGGAAGTTGGCCCCATAAGGAGTGAAGTCATCCATATAGATTTCCACTGCATCATGGACCAACTCCGAGAAGATGCTCAAGACAGCTCTCTGGAAGGTAGCAGGAGCATTGCATAGCCCAAAGGGAAGAACTCGGTAGGCAAAGGTACCCCAAGGACAAGTGAAGGTGGTCTTATCTTGGTCTTCCGGGCTGATTTGGGTTTGGTTGTACCCGCTAAACCCATCCAGGAAAGAGAAGAACTTCTTTCCTGCCAGTCCATCCAACACTTGATCTATGAAAGGTAGAGGGAAATGGTCTTTCTTGGTAGCTTTGTTCAGTTCTCGGTAGTACACACAGATTCTCCACTTCCCATTCTTCTTGGGCACCAACACCAGAGGGGACACCCATTCACTATCTGAGATGGGGTAAATGAATCCGGCATCCAGCAGTTTTTGCAATTCTTCCTTGACAATGTCCTTAAGGGCTGGATTCATTCTCCTCTGAGGTTGCCTAACCGGCTTACAATCCTCTTTGATGTATATGTGATGGGTACAGACCGAAGGATGGACTCCTTTCATCTCCTTATAGCTCCAAGCAAGAGCATCTAGATGGCTGGCCAACAGGCTACACAGCTCCTTTTCCTGGGAAGGAGATAGGGAGGAGCTGATCTTTAACGTTCTCTCAGGGTCGAACTCCACATTCTTGACTCTGGGAGTGACAGGGTTGGTTGTACAAAGATCCACTAAGGTGCTGGCTTGGGCATCCTCCACCAATTTCTCTAAGGATAGTGCACTAGAAGGTGGATTCTGGATCAAGGTCTCAATCAAGTCATCCTCGGTTGGGGGGTCTCTTCTAGTGGTATCTAGGGTGCACAAAGGTGCTGAGTACACTTTATCCTCTTCTCCTTCCTCCAACCAAAGTGGTAAGTCATGCTCTAAGGAAGGTTGGGCAGGAGGGTATAGGACTAGCTGCTTGGACATAGGACCATTTTTGATGGTCATATTTCCTGCACGACAACTTATGTAAGCATCTGCAGTGGCTAACCAAGGCCTTCCCAAAATAAGAGGATATCCAGTAAGCTTTGCCTTGGGTTGCAGAACCAAGAAATCTGCAGGGTATTCCCAAGAGTCGACAGAGACCAAGACATCCTCCACAATCCCTTCGGGAGTCACAGTGGAGCGATCTGCTAGTTGCAGTACTGTCGAGGTCTTCCTCAAGGAACCCTGAAGATTGAGTTTGAGCATAGTATCCCTGGTCATCACATTAATGGCAACCCCCAAATCATTCAAGGTGTGAGGTATGATGGTGCCATTGATGTGGACATCTACTACAGGACTCCCAGGATCTAGATACTTTGGGCAGATGACTTGTCCTAACATAAGGTCAGACAGTTGTCCTAAGACATTGATGGTTGAAGCATCTCTCTTTCGCCTGCCTAGGTGTTTGAAACACTTTTCCTTAACCAGTTTGTTGTATATTGGCACATCCTTGATGGCTTGGAGAAGTGGTATTTTCACACACAACTGCTTGAGCTCACCCAGGAGCTCATCCTCCTCTGGGTTGGGTTGTGTGGTGGCTGTTAGTCTCTCAGGAAAGGGTGGAATAGCCTTTGGTTCACTTTCCTGTTTATCTTCCTCATCCTCTGGGGGAGGAGGTTGGCGATCCGGAAGAGTCTTTCCAGATCGAAGATTGATCTCCTGGATCTCCACAGCATAAGTAGGGCATGATGTTTCCCCAGTGTATACATGTTGGGCCTGTCTATTGTTGGGGTTCAGGTTCGGTTGAGCAGGTATTTGAGGTTGCCTTGGAGGAGCAGGAGGTAATGGTTGAGGTTGAACTGGTGGTGGAGGCAAAATGGCAGGAGGAGTGTTGTACTGGGGCCTCCACCCCGACTGAGGTGCATTCCACTGAGGCTGTGGCTGGGCATGTGAGTGATAGGAATGAGTAGTGGGTTGAGTAGGGTACTGAGGTGGGTAAGACCATGGAGGAGGCATAGACCAAGAAGGATGAGCAGGGGGACCCCAGGAAGGCATAGGAGTCGATTGGTTGGGGCTGTAATAAGCTTGAGGTGCCCCTTGCATCCCCTGCTGGTAAGGTCTGGGTCCTTGTGGCCTCCTTTGGTTGAGGAAATAGAGAGGTTCAGTGGGATCTTCTGTCCCTTGGTACATGGCTTTAAGTCCAAGTAAGGTTGGACATTGGTTTGTGGGATGGTCCTCCTCACAAATGAAACACACTTCAACCGAATGCAATGGGCATTCATTCTTAGGGTGTCTCCTTGTACATCTAGGGCAAAAGATAGCCAAGGCTCTCTCAGCTTCTTCCTTCTTCTGCTAGATCCTGAATGTGTCCAGTTGCATGGCAATGGTCTGTCTCACCTCACTCTTAAGATCTTCTAATTGATTTGCAAACTCATGTTTGGAGAAAGGGACACCAGTTGAGAGGAGGTTTCCTCTACCTCGTTTCCGAGCTGCCCTGGAGTGGTTTCTAAACACAGTCTTGATGTCCTCATAAGGCAGTTGGTAAATATCCCCCCCAGCTAACATGTGAAGGGTATCTAAGAGGTCTTCAGGGACTCCTCGGAGCAGGACCAACTTGAGGGATTCAGGGTCAAGTGTGCACCTGGCCCGCTTATAGCTAAGTTGGAACTTCTCCTCATAATCCTCTAAGGACTCATCATTTCCCATAGTCATCCGAAAGATTTCTCCCTTGGTTTCCTTGGACCTACAGTAATCCCGGTACTTGGTATTGAAAGCTTGCTGCATCTGAGCCCAAGTAGTGATACTATTCCCAGGTAAGCCCATGAACCAGCGTAATGCTGCATCCTTAAGAGTTGAAGGGAAGAGTTTTAGCTTCTGCTCATCTTCAGTATAATCATAGGTTCTACAAAGGACAGCAAACTCAAACAGGAAGGTATCATGATCTTCAGTAGTCAGTCCATGGAAGTGAGGTAAAGCGGAGGGGCTAATGTTCTTCATTTTCATCTCTCCATTGGTCTCTCAGATGGGGAAGGCACCTTCTATTCTCCCATCTTCTCCTCTATTGTCAGCCATAGCTTCAGATGGGATGGTCTCTAATTCTTCTTCTGCTATAGGATCTTCGTATATCTCAGGAGGTTCACCTATAGGTTCTTCTGGATCACTGTCACCGAAGAAGAGAGAAGGGTGACTCAGTGATGTGGTGGGGGTGTTGGGTAAGAATTTGCCTGTTTTATCTCGATTCCTACGAGGCATGAAATGGAAAGACTTTTTTGATTGCTTTTTTTTTTCTTTGGTACCTGCAAAACTGAAACAGATTGATCTACAACTAACTATCTTACTGAAATAAAGATGCAGAATTAAATTGAAACCAGGAAAGAACTAATCTACTTTGCTCAAATGAAATTGCAGGAATGGAAATGCTAGTCTACGCTTGCAGAATTGAAATACTAATCTACGCTTGCAAAATTGAAATTGCGGAATTGAAATGCTAATCTATGAAAGCAGGAAATGTCTATGCTACTTTTGCAGAATGGAAATGAAATAAACTACTTAGCAGAAGGCAAGAGTAAGAAAATAGAAGAAAAGCAACAATTACTAATACTCTGACGCTTCCACGGAAACGGCGCCAAAAAGATGGTGGGCTCCAGTATTGTAGCAATAATGCTACAACTCCTGGAGCTTCCTATCTCTAATTTTATCAACCCGGTAGTTCGTAACAAACCTGGAAGCGACGGTGTTGTATGCACAAGTACTAGCTCTTGTCGCAGTTGTCACTTGGTCAGCTGGCACAAGTCCGCTAGGGCTCAAGCCAACTTCTATATGTTCTCAGAAGAAGCTTTCTAAATGATGGACGAAGGCTATCTTAAAGGAAATTAACCTACTTTGCAAGAATGAACTGAAAGCCAACCAAACATGGAAACCCTAGTAAACCCTAATCTGACTAGCTTAATCCTTACAATGCAACGATGGGAATGTAACTCCTAAAAATGATGCCATTACTTCTAGTGATATGAGATGCATGAATTTAAACTACTTCTATTGAACAGAACATTGTTTTTATATTTTTGCTTAGGTAGTTGGAGTTATTATGATTTTGTTTCTTATTGGGTTTTGACTGTGCAGGGGTAGTTCGAAGGGAAGGAAGGCTTGGAAAAGGTCAGGAGGGCTAGGAGAGGTTCCAGGGGATTCCTAACATCATTCCACAGAAGTCCACAACGTTCAGGTGCTTGGCAACCAAGTTTGCAGGCTTCTACAGGATGTCTGCAAGGGATCCTACAGGAAGCTCGGGATTTCTACAGGAAGTTTGCTAACTTCTACAGGATGTTCTACAGTTGGAGTTTTGGGTGATGGAGGAGTCGAGGAGCTGTATGGGTGGATAGGTAGGATGAAAAGGGAGCTTGTGATGGCTCAGGGACAGAGAGATAAGATGGAGAAAGAGTGGGTAAAGTTGGTTGGTGGATAGAAGGGTGGAAGCAATGAAAAGTCAAAAAGATGGAGCTACGTGAGAAGTAGAAGGGTTGGAAGGCAAACGAGCTGAACAGAGGATGAGTAGGTGACTTTAGGCACGGTTGAGAAGAAGAAGAAGATAATAGAACAATGCTGTGCAGTGTAAATGGAACAAATCCTCTATGTCTTGCACAAAACCAAGAATTCCATCAACCTATTCTAACTGTGTTATTTAACCAACGAACAGCAATGTAAATTGTGGAGAGAAATCGTGCATGGTTTTGGAACGAAGAAGTATTGCTCAAGATCAGAATGCATGGACGGTTCTATGACGGAAATGACTGTGTTGCAGCTTGCATGAACATATAAGACTGCATTTTTTTTTGGTGGTTGGTACGGTCTACACCCCCAATCTCTAAACAGAGATGGCAGTGAGTGCACTATCAATCTTTTCTTGGAGCTCTAATGAATTCTAATCCTCCTACTCTAATCTAAACTGCTGACAGCATTTTAACCATAAACTAATCCTACTCAATCACATTAAAGAAATTAAATCAGCAGACTGTGTTTTCCAAATGCATGTCAAAACAAAGAAACAAAGTGTTGAAAGGAAAGACAAGTAACAATACAAAGGAAAGGAGGTCTATTGCTCTCAGGTTGGGCCCTAACCTGAGAGCTATAGCTCCTCTTAAGAACTCAGGATTGAATCCAAATCTGCCTGCCTTTATTAAAAGATCATAACCATGAGTCTAGCAACATGCCAAAACTGGCTTACAAAAAGCAAAAACCGAGCTGTAGCTCGTGCTTAGAAATTGCAACAGTAGTTCAAAAGTTCAAAAAGCTCCTATCAAAGGCTACGGCCTCAATATTTATACATGATGAGGATCAAGCTGTCTTCCTCAATTAGTGGAGCTTGGCTGTCCAACTAAAAGTAAACTGCTGTTCCTGTAGAATCCGTTGGTTGCCTTTTAGCTCAATGGGGATAGCTGTTGGAGCTCGGAGTTGGGGTGGAGATCACGAGGGAGGTCATTCAAGACTGTGGACAACCTCCCTATAAACCCACAATGCCACCTTTGTTGTCTCCTTGTCTCCATTTGCGTGGTCTTTGCTCCATTTAATGTCAAAAAAACCTGAAATCATCATGTATTAGTCACATAGGAATAATGCCTGCCCTTCTTCCTACAAATAACATGAATATACTAAGAAATGATGCACAAGTGATAAAAGATGAAGGGTTGAGCAAGGTAAGTAGGCCAAATGAGCCCAAATTGTTACCAAAAATTGGGGCTCATCAGCTACATGCCTTTGAACTCTGTTACAATGAGGCTTGAAGGCCTATTTATTGTTGAGAAACAATGGAAAACCCTAAACATCCAAAAACCTTACCGTAGGAGATGAAATGCCAAATTGTGGGCCCCGTTTGGGTAAATTGGTACATCAACTTCCTGGGGTCATAACTTTGGCATATGATCTTTGTTTGATGCACAAAATAGCTCGTTAGAAGGATCTATCTGAGGACTACAACTTTGGGAAGAGAAACATCAATACATGGACCCATGTTGCTCCCAGATTTCCCAAAAACGTCGTTTACGGCCTCATAACGGCTCCGGAAGTTCAAGACCTGAAAAACTGCTAAGAATAGTAAATTGTGTTACAAATAAGGAAACTTAAAAACTGATAGAGATAGTTGTGGGGGTCCAAGTGGGATAGGTGGGTGGCCATCATCATCCACCTGGAACATTGAGACAACGCTTGCACGACAGTGAATATGACTCCGTGTGTGAGTGCGACAGATGCTTTCACAACGAACACAACAAGCGCATACAAAGCGAAGACTTTGAGCATAACTAGAACATGGTTGCAAGCATGACTTAGACACCAACATGCAGAACTTACCTCTGTGAACTTACCTGCATTTTTAAATTCATTACTTCATGATGTTGCCTGAAGTATAAAAAAATCAAAACACGTAGAATCGGTAGTAAGTCATCATAGGCTGATACGGTTGATAGTTAGCCACAGTCTTACTCAGCAACATAGCAGCTGGGAAGAGCTAATTGCTACGATAGATGGTGCATCGACTCTTCCAGCCCCAAAATGTAAACATACAGTTGGTACACCGAATAGACCATCGAAACGAAGAAAATCAGTTAGATTGGCACGGATTAGAGGGAAGTTGGAAAATCCCCAAGGGAATACTAGCCAACATGTGGAGATAGATGATTTAGGGGAAGAGCAACCCCCACAATTAGAAGGAGAAGAGAATGAGAAAGAATTGGAAGAAAATGAGATAGAATTGGAAGGAAATGAGAAAGGAGAAACAGAGGAAGAGATTGAGCAGCCTGGGTAGGTGGAGGCGGAGACAGAGCAATGCGAAGAAAGCCCATTGCAAAATCCATTGCAAGAGGATGAATTGGCCCAAATTCTGGCCAATATGGGTGAATATGCCCAACCTCTCAACCCGCTAAGCCTCCATATTGAAGAAGAATCAAAGGAGCATTCTGCTCAGGACAAAAATGCACCCGAAGAATTGCGCGACAAGGAAGAAAACAAAAAAAATCATTTTGTTCATGATGTAAGTATGACAGGAGAGAAAAGTGATGAAGATACAGAAGAGGAACAATTTGTTCCCATCCAGAGTGCACCAGAAGAATTTCATGGAGAATAAGGAGTGGAAAAAGAAGTTACCCAGGAAAAAACCAAGCCAGCTAGGGTTTCTACTCCTGAGAAACCTGAACAGAACAACAAAGGAGCACCCCAAGAAGAAAACCAGGGAATTGGCCAAGATAACAGTCCAGGCCTGAGTAAACAGACAGTTGTTCCTTCTAAGAAAATAGAAGAAATTAGAAGATTACGAAAAGAACAGCAAAGATTACTGAATGTGATAGCTCGACTTTGACAACAAATCAGGGTTTTGAAAATGAGAAAGAGAGTAAAAAGGACTTCAGGGGTAAGACATGCAACCACTCCGGCAAGACCCCTCAAGAAAAAGGTAAGGAGGACTCAAGTCCAACCTACCATTCAAAACCAAAAGGAATAGCATTCAGCTATTACCCATGTTGAAGTACAAACAGATGATATGTCGGCTTGTGACAAAGAAGTTTAGACAGAGGCACAACCCTCTGAAGAATTACGAACCATGAACACAAGACAATGCAATAAGAATATTCAAGTGAATCTTCTGCTTACCACTACCATGTGGGACAGTGATCCGAGGACAGTAACCCTACGAGAGGGTTTGGTACAAGCTCAGCAAGCAGTAGAAAAACTCACAGAACAAACAGTTTCTCGAGAAAAGTATGAAGAATTACAACAACAGCTAAGGAATGTCAATTTATCCGAAAGCTAGGCCTTTGAAGGATGGCGAAAGGAAGAAGAAAAACTTGCAAAGGTAACTCATAGGTTAGATGTAGTTATCAAGCAGATGGATACCTTATGCTCTTTATACACTGACGTCCTATCATGTAGAGCCCCTGCTAAGAATTATGCCTTGTTTCTAATGGAACGATATTTGCAATTGAAAAATAAGGCTATCAAAGCAGGAGCCCCTATACAAATTAATACTATTGATGATTTTATAAATTGTTGTAAGCACTATGGAGTAAAGGTTCAAAGATTATTGTGTGAATTCTATCTGCATAACCTTGCGTTAGATCAAGAGACATAGCAAAACCCTGGCCCTTTCGTTGGGGATATCCAACTGCATGCATTTATTTCGTTTGGGGTTAATCAAATTAAATGGATTAAAGCCTATAATGCCTTCCAAAGACAAGAAAACAGATTAGATTTATGGGTAAGAGCTGAGCCTAGAAATCCAGTGCAGTTATGGAGGAAACATAGGAATCTCATGAGGACTCCAGGCATGATTGAATCATTAGGACCCATTCATACAGCAATCAATCAGCAAGGAATAGAATACTTTTTCACTATTAAAGACCTTGCCATTGATGCTGCTAAATTTTGATATCAGATTTCTAATCTGAATATTCAACTCAGGGAACCATTTAATTATGAGAACTTTAAATTAGCTATCGATCGCTTGAACCTCTATGGAAAAATTATCTTGAGGGCAGGGCCATCTTGGTTAGGATATAGGTTTCGGAGTCCGATTATTTGGCACCCTACACCTAGATACCAAGCTCTGTATGAGATGCCTGAGGGTCAGACAGGCCATCTTTTTGAACACCTAGTTAGGCATCATGGCTATAGACCACCACGTGAGAACCCATCTCCAGCCTACTCTCTCACTGCCTTACATGTCAACTACAATGTTTTCATGAGGGCATGAAAAAGGGTAAGCAGGGGGGTGTGTGGAGTACTGAAGAAGGTATGTTTTTATTGATTATTTTGTCATCTTTTCTTTAGAACTCGTAACCTCTTTGCATCACAAACTAGGAAGATAATAAGAAATCATGACAAAATCTATAGGATTTATACGCAACACGAAAACACTAATAATTGCTATTTCTTATGCAGGAAAAGGGAAAAACGAAAGATTGTCGTTCCAAAGAAAAATACAGGGCCAAGTTAACTGTTGTCCCTTTAACGGGGAACCATATGCAAACAAGGCGATCTAAATTAAAACATATCAGCCAAGGAAAGGAAAAGGCGATATCGACTCGGCACAAGAAAACAAACAGATAACTGGGAATTAACAGTTTGGCGAATCCCTCAGGATCCTTTGATACTGAGGGATCGTTGCCTTAACTATTTTTGCATCCTTGATATCTCCTCTTTAGTTTTTATAAAAAGGGGCAGCACTCCTAGCCCGGGCAACGATCTGCTGTTATTTTTTCTATGTAACTTTTCTCTGTATTCGAAACTTTGATCATCGAGTCTCGTTGAGAAGTGATTCACTGTAACTCTATTTTAATGCTTTAATATAAATTTGGATGTTGTTCTATCTTTGATCCTAGAGTAATTTCAAGCGGTGTGTCCCTAGAGGCTAAGGGCCCGACCCTGGTGGAACACTTGCTCCTGTATCATTATCTTTAGTTCATGCATGGTTTTCATTATCAGCTTTGTTCGAAATGTCAGATATTCATTCTGACTCTCTAACGCATTGTTGTTCCTTTAATCATTAATATAACATTGCCGGTCTTTACAGAATGATATTACTGTTCAATTACATAGTACCCGTGTTGTAACAGTCATAAATTGGTATTACTATATTCATCTATAGATTACATTTAATTGTGATTGCTGATTCAACTGATATTGTTGTTCCATTACGAATTACAATCGTTATTCTTTATAACTAAGATTGATATTTGTAGTACCGAAATCAGATTACTGTTTTTCTCAATACTAAGGTGTGCCATGTGTGTTATTTATCTTAGTTTATTGTGCATTTACATTTGGTTCCAAGTGTTGTTCTATATTTCATTACTAATCAGTTGCCATTCTATTTCTGTGTGCTGTCCGATTTATTCCTAGAGTAAAGATTGCTATCTGATTTCTGTAGGATACGATTGCTGCACTTATTCCTATAGATTAAAGTGTTGTTGTTTATAAGAATCAGTTGCTGTTACATTTTATAGTTGTTGTTCCATTTCATAGTTGTTGTTCCATTTCCTAGTTGTTGTTCCATTTCCTGTTATTTGCATTCTCATTGCTTTGGTGTGCAGAACGATCTGAAACTGTAATGGGCATTGACATTTGTTGTCTAGTTCCCAGATTGATGATTTTTTCCTTGATTATCTTTAATTACATCAGTTTACAGAGGGATGAGTTATTGTTACTGGACCCTTGACTGATAAACCACTTAGTTTTCCGAATGCATGATTTAGGCTTTAAAGTGCTTTGTTGTAAGTAGATCTTGTTTTAAGCATCCGTTTACTCTTGTATTCTAAGCACTATACTACTAGCATTACTCTGGAAAATGACAGCCTCAAACTGAGTACACTCTTTGAAATAACAAATCGTTCTTGGATTGACAAGTTAATGTGAGGTAATTAGAGGTGAAAAAGACCCTTTTTACGGCTCGACAACAATCAGTTCCACAAACTGTTGGAACTGATCTAACTGGACTTAACTCAATTAACTGAGCTAACTAATTACAACTCAAAGTACAACTCATCCTGATCTCCTTAATTAAGGGATAACTTCCTCAATCAAAGGGATAATTGTTGCATGTCTTCACATAGACTTCATGTTTGATTTTCTCTAACTAATTAACTCAAGATGAATTAATTAATTATTTTAGAAAAAGTTGCTGAGCTCAAATTCGAATTTTAATTCAGAGACTAATTAAAATTGGAATCTATCCTGAAATGATATTTATAGAAATGTTATTTTTAGCATTTCTATTTTATCATTCCTTGTTGCTATTTCTAACACTGGTACCTGAAATGATATTTATAACAATGCTATTTATAGCATTTCTATTTTTTAGCATTTCTTGTTGTTATTTTCAACACTCCTAAATCCCTTTCTTTAGAAGGATAATTCTCTTTTGAATGGAGGAACTTCACCAGATCATTGCAACAATATTTGGTTTCCATATCCAATTTAGAAGACCTCCTTTTTTGGTCCTAAATCCCAACAGGGAACTATTCCCCAAAATTTGGCTATCAAGCTCTAGTTGTCACTCACAATGACCTGTAGCCTCCCTGGTGGGAAAAACAACTTTGGAAATTATCTTTTTCCCCAAATCAAAACTATTCATTTGGATTTTGTTAAAAGAAAAAGTCCCTACCTAGGAAGACCTCAAGAAAACATCCTTCTATGGACCAATTCAATGCCCTTTATGCTAGGAAGCTCTTGGAAACGAGGTCTCCCATTTTCATCACATGCCCTTTCACACCTGTTGTATGGAAATAAATTCACAATAGAAAAGGGGAAAATCTCAAGTAGTAAGGGGAAAACACTGAGGATTGTTTAAGATCTTGGTTCTAAAAAAAACATAATGTTAATATCAGAGCTTTTCCATTGATTGTAGACTAGGGATTCTGGCTGGAGAAAAACCATGCAGTGTTTGAAGACCAATATCCCTATTTCCTTTCGGTTTCTTTAAACAATTTAACATTTTAGGATTTTATCCCAATTAAATAGAAGATGAAGCATCACCTCCCATATAAGGAAGTTCTTATCAATAAGGATCAGCCCTAGGATTTATTCAATGGGGCATCTTAGGAATACCCCCTATTGGGGGTTCGAGGAGAGTTTTATTTATGACTTATCAACACTACTACACTTTCTCCTCCAACATTAGATAGAATACAAATAATTTTGTTGAATTGTTTTCTTTAAAACAACTTCTTCATATTACAATTTATTTGTACATCACATCCCTCAACATATATGGAGACTCAATATTTGTCATATATTGGATGAATGGAGATGCTAAATTGCATAACCAATCTCTCCTTCCTATTTATCAAAAAATCATACAAAATCTACATAGTTTTACTCATATCACCTTCACTAGGAACAGACATGGAGGACATAACATTCCTCATATTTCTTTTTTTGGAGGCCACAGAGTCGTATGAATGCTACAACATCTACACAATGCATTTTTATTTTGTCCATAATAGAAATATCAGTGATTTTTCTTTGGAATATATATATAGTTTGAGCGGGCCTAATGGTTAAAAGCATGTGTTTCCTCCTAAGAGGTCACAGGTTCAAAACCAGAGGAGGGTAGAGTATGTATGCCTTCGTGGACCTAACAGTCAAATCGCTACACAGAGGTGGGTCCCTTGTCCCACAAACAAAGGGGTCTCATACACCAATTTGGTGTCTGGCTATGACCTTAAAATTGCACATATATATATGCCTTAGAGGCACTAGACAACCCAATATGAGGAACATGTTTTCTTATAATGTACATTTAAAAATAATAAAATAATACTAACACTAACAAATTAAAAAATGGATATATATTAATAAAAAATATATATTGACCATAAATATTAATACCAAGAAATCTTTCATTGTCACCCATAGATAAAATGCTTAGATGTCTTCCTCAATATTACATCAACTTTATATAAAAATATAAAGTAATTGAGAGTAAACAAAGTCTTATATTTGCACTTTCCACTTTGAGGAATATTTGTAATTCCTCTAATTTTTAATATGGACTTGAGATGTAGCATTTAAAAAAATTATATATAGAAAGAAAGATATCTTATTTCATAGATATGTGTTTTCTTCTTCCAAGTTAAAAATATTAATAACCAAAAACAAAAACATTTTAATGTAATTTGAGGAAGTATATCAACAACGAAAAAAATAATTTATTATATAAAGAAATATTTCAATATTGACTATAAATATTAATAACAAAAAAAAATTAATGTCACCCATAAATAAAATATTTAGGTGTCCACCTCATTTTTACATCAATAAAGTAATTGAAAATAAAATAAAATAAATCTTAGATTTACACTTTCCAGTTTCAAAGATATACGTAATTCTTTTAATTTTTAATATAGACTATTTTAAAAAGTTATATATATATATATATATATATATATATATATATATATATATATATATATATATATATTCTACTTCTAAGTTACAAATATTAATTAAAAAAAAATGTAACATGATGAAATATACAAATAATAAAAGAATTAAATTTGTTATATAAAGAGAGAAAAAATAAAATAAAACATTTCAATGTTCATGTTAGGTAAAATATTTCAATTTTAGTCAAAATAGTTAGAGTAGTTTCGTGAACAATTTGTTTCCCATCTGAGTGGGCACGTTTATGGCATTTATAAAATAGTTGTATCTGGTGTAATAGTGCAACGAATCTTTCGAAGTGATCATTCTCTAGAAATTCTAGTTCCATATATATATAACAATTAAATTGTTTAAAATGAAGGAGATGAGCAATTCCTTTCATGCTCAATATGAAGTTAATTAAAATAATGTAACATGATGAAGTATACAAATAATAAAAGAATTTAAATTGATATATAAAGAGAGAAAAAGTAAAATAAAATATTTCAATGCTCATGTTAGGTACAATATTTTAATTTTAGTCAAAAGATCTTAGTTAGAGTAGTTTCATGAACAATTTGTTTCCCATGTGAGGGGGCCCGTTTATGGCATTTATAAAATAGTTCTATCTGGCGTAATAGTTTTGAAGTTCTCTCTCTCTCTCTTAGTTCTATCTGGTGTAATAGTTTTGAAGTCTCTCTCTCTCTCTCTATATATATATATATATATATATATATACTTCTAGGTTAAAAATATTAATTAAAAAAGTAAAATAATGTAACGTGACAAAGTATCCAAATAATAAAAGAATTTAATTTGATATATAAAGAGAGAAAAAATAAAATAAAATATTTCGATGCTCATATTAGGTACAATATTTTGGTTTTAGTCCAAAGATATTAGTTTTGTAACAATTTGTTTCCCATTTGTTTATAGCATTTATAAAATATTTATACACCAATCTTTCGAAATTATCATTATCTATCTATCTATCTATCTATCTATATATATATATATATATATAGATATTGAATTGTTTAAAATGAAGGAGATGAGCAATTCTTTCCTTGCTCAATATGAAGTTCATTAATGAGCCCCATACACACAATAATCCAATTTTAAGGTCATGGCCAAGCTAGGCATCAAAGTGGTGTATGGGACCACATTGTTTGTGAGAAAAGGAACCAACTTCCACACATTGATGTGACTGAAAAAACGTCTATAAAGACATATCTACAAAATTTTACAAAAGCATACATACTCTACCAATGCAAATCCATTTTAACCTTAAATCTATCAAATTTTATATTATTACAAAAAAAAAATCGACCTATTAAAATAAATCTATTTTAATTTTAATAAAATCAAAATCATTATTTTTATTCTTTATAAATCTCTATTTTTAATAATTTAAGTCAATATTGAGAATTTTTCCTTTATTATAAATAAAATAACCCCTAAGTTTAATCATGAGTTAGTTGATAACAAAGATTTATAACTAATTCTATTAACTAATCATTTTATTATTGTAATGACATGTATTTTAATATTAAAATCTTTTACAAAAGTCCCGTAGACCTTTATATTTTAAATATATTACATTTCTAATTATATTAAAATTATTTTAAAATATCAAATATTTAATAAAAATTTAATTATAATAATATAAATAATAATATGCGTACCAATATTTATAATTTATTTTAATCATTATTAAAATTATATATAATCATATATAATTATTTATATATATATATATATATATTAACACTACTTTATTATACTTACCCAAGGTAGGTATTATGCACTCAGTTTTTTATTATACTTATCCAAGGTAGGTATTATGCACTCAGTTTTGTTTTTATGGCTTATCACTTTGTTTTTGACCAAAAATTTATGTGGCCAAAAATTTATGTGGCTTATCCATAGTTTAATATGGGAATTCATTTTTTGTTATTTTTTATTATTATTATTATTATTATTTAAATTTATTTATTTATAAGATGATTGGTTGAGGTCTTATTATGGGTTGTTTAGTAATCTCTATTTCTATTAGTTACTGATTTTTTGTTTCTAGATTTATTTCTTTTTAATTTAACTTTTTTATTTTGATTTTTTTTCCTTATATTTATTATTTCTATTTTCATAAATTATATTTTTTTGTCCATATTTTCAATTTAAAATGACTTCTTATTATTATTATTATTATTATTATATAACACTTTATCACATACACACACATATTAATTCGGTTATAATCTATCTTTGTTAATTAAAATATTTAATTTTTTATTGTTTTTAACTTTTAAAATTGTTATTTTTATTTATAGCATAAAATCTCTATAATTAATATTTTTTTTACTTATTTTATTTTTAAGTAATTAATTTTATTTATTGGAAGGTTTTTTATTTGAATTTAAGGTGGATGAGTATTTGTTGGCTTTTTTTTATTTTTTTATTTACGGACTAGATTTATTCTCAAGGGAATATGCGTAGCATATATGCTTTGCCTGAATGCTTATCGGTGATGTAGTGTGTTATAGAGTTTGTTATGTTGCATTGACTTTTAATAAATTTAAAAAATTACATTCGTGTCATGTGACTCCCTGCCCACCAATTGCCTAGGGATTTGAGATTATTCCAATTCTAATAAGTTCATATTCTAATTAGATGGGGAAATTAATATTTAATAAAATTTTATTTAGCAAAATTGTATTTTTACAATAAGATGTGTAATTTGTTTTTTCTCAAGTGTAATTTGTGCCACGTGGCTCGCCGCCCACCAATTTCGTAGGGATTTGAGATTATTCCAATTCTAATAAGTTCATATTCTAATTAGATGGGGAAATTAATATATAAGCAAATTTTATTTAGCAAAATGGCCTATTTTACAATAAAATGTGTAATTCCTTTTCTTTTTTTTTCTCATGTTAAATTAGATTCATACCACCTGTCTCCCCACCTACCAATTTCCTAGGGATTTGAGATTATTCTAATTCTAATAAGTTCATATTCTAATTAGATGGGGAAATTAATATAAGAAAATTTTATTTAGCAAAATAGTTCATTTTACAATAAGATGTGTAATTCTTTTTTTAAAATATTTCAATGTGAATATATATATATATATATATATATATATATATATATATTCTACTAAAAGGTTTTTTCAATTCATTCATTTTTAAATATGGAATTGACCTGTAACATTTTATATATAAAACACTTAAAAAAATATTATAACTAAAATAATTATATAAAAAGAGAGTTCTATAGATATATGTTTTCTATTTTCAAATATGATTTTGACATATATTAACATTTTAATGTCTAGAATCTGAATATAAATAAAATATTTCAATGTTATATATATAATATTTAATTAGTTAAACAAGTTTAGTATGGATTTTATATATAGATAGAGACAAATTTTATTCACTAATACATTTTTTTTTGGATATTTGTATTTCATTTATTTTTTAATATAGAGTTGACATGTAACATTTTAAATATTAATAACAAAATATATATATATATATATATATATATATATATATAAAATAATTGTATATATATAGAGAGTGTGTTTTATGAATATATGTTTACTTCCAAATATGATTGGGGCATGTATTAACATTTTAATGTGTAGAATATGAATCATAAATAAAATATTTCAATGTTATATATATATATATATATATATATATATATATATATATATATATATATATATATATATATATATATATATATATATATATATATATATATATATTCTATCTGAAATTTTAATTTATCAAAAGTCTAGAGAAATTAAAATGGTTGGTGTATTGAGATATTTGATCCCTCTGAGCAAGTTAAAATGGATCTATGCTGGTGTTTACTTCAATTCTTCATCATCTAATCAATTGTTTAATTATTTATAAATTTAATTTTTTTATTTAAATTTAAATGGCTTCTCTTGCATTGCTCAAAATCAGTGCTTTTGTGGCAAAATCTATGAGATTCTCTTCCCTAAAAAAATGATTGAATATTCTTCTACCTTTCAAATTGAATCATTTTTATTGCAATTTTTTATGTATTTGGTTCTTCATCTAATATGGTGGTAAAAAAAAAAAAAAATTTGGCGATCATTTCCTATTATTGTCCATTTATGTCTTGGTCTAGTGTTATCCCTTATGTTGTGGATATTGAGTTTTCCTCTCCTCTACTCAGGCCACCCTGCTTTTCTCTCATTCCACCTCCCCATTATATGGTCAAGTGACTCTATCTCCTTCCTTCCCTCATCTCGTCTGTGTTCTTGACTCCCATGGGTGGTACTCATCATTCCATTTCACTCTTGTTTACCTCTTGTCTTGGACGTTGTTCCTCATTAATGAGCTAGAAGCTGCAAAGGCTCTTCTAGCCAAGTTAAGAGCAACACTCATGGACACTAACATGCCCACTCTATTGCCATCGATTCCACGTGAAAACTAACCACATCTAATTGGAATTAGACAGTATAACAACAAAAGCCATGACTGAAAAAGACGAATTGTCAAATGCTAAATTTTTGGCTTGTCACTATGTGGGTTCCTAACCCTAGTCATACTTGTGGCTGGCAGAGCCAATATATTTGCACTATCGAATTGTATTAGCATATTAAGGCTCTCCTCAAAAAAAAAATCTAGAGATAAATGAATCTAAGAGATAGACATCACTTCAACTTGATGATATACAGGATGAACATCGGGATATGTCTCTTGACATGGTCTTTGAGGCCATTCTTTCTCATGGCAAGGTCTCAGCATCAACAGACACACTAGCAGCTCCAATTGACATCTCCACTTCCACGTGATCAACTCCATGGCACACAATTTTGATACTGACAATTCTCTCTTGAACACTTTTATGTTTCCTATATATATGGTTTAGAGGCAACATGATCAGAGTATATATTTGTGTCACATTAGTAGCATTGATGCTAATAGCATGCTTAGGTTTTGGTTGGGCCATTATCGGTTATATATTATTTTTGAGACAAAAACTATACTTTTTTGCCACTGCTTTGTGTTCCCCAATGGAAAATTGTAGCAGGAAAAAGCTAGCTATGGTTGTATATGATGTATATTTTTAACTAACGAATAAAATTATGAAATTTACCAACAAAAAATAATATTTTAATTTAATGATTAAATTATTTTATAATCGTTAAGAGTACATAAATACTTATGAATATTCCCTTGCCAATAATTTTCCAACATATACGTTTTCAATTTTAATATTATTTTCCAAATATTTGGTATTATTAACATCATTTAAAATGTAGGTGATAATATTATCATTAAAGCGGGCTCCTTGTTAGGTGTGCCCCCTCAATAGATGGATTAAAATGGTTATGGTGTGGAAGAGAATGGGCAGAGGTAGTTGGCCGATGTACAATAGGTCTCGATGTTTTAAATGCAGGCTTTAGGCTCCGGGGTGGTGAGGGTGCATAAATTGTGTGAAAGGTGGTGAGATAAGTTTTCCTTCAGCCTCCTCCTCCTTCGTCTAGGTGGTGAGGTTGTTATTGTTGTTTATGTGGGGTGTTGGTGATGCTACTCTCTTTTGGGCATTAGGCTAATCGATATTAATTGTGTCTACCTTGGTTTTGGTGTTATGGCGTAGTGAGGTATTATGGTCCCTTCTTCATTAATTTTTTCACTTTGTTGTGAATTTGGCTTTACTTTTGTATCTCCTTCGAGGTAGTATAGTTATTGGTTGGTTTGCTGAAGAATTGCACCTGTGTTGTTATTTCTGTGATAGCAATTGGGGTTTTAATTAGTGTATTCACTTTGTGCATCTAGGTTTCATTCTGCATTTCTTTATTTTTCTTTTGTGCATTTGCGTCCATTCCTTTTGTATAGTCACAACGTTGTTTCTATCAAGTAATTTTTGGTCTTCCCTCTAGGAACTCTTGGTATTTTTCTTGGGAAATTTCATGATATTTGACCTTCACCTTGTTTTGGGTGAGTAGCCCATTATTGTGGCAGTGATTGTTGATCTAAGAGGGAAATTGAATATTGGTTTCTTCCTCTGTTTGCTTAGGTTCTAGGGGATTTTGAGTTGTATGTCTCTCACTTATCTAAAATTGGTATATTTAATCGACTTTTTCCCCTATTGTGGCATTGGGGGGATGATTTGCTTGTTCTGCATTCAGGTGAACAAGGGTCCATCGTTCGCCCATCTTATCGCTTTGTTAGTCATGGATTTTATCCTTGTTTGGTTTGTTATCCAGTTTCTAGAACCATGTCTCCTCTTCAAAGAATGCAAATTCTAAGGGGTGGCATGACCTCTTTTGGTTTCAAATGTACTCATCCTTTTGCTTTTGATTATGTTGGAACCTTCTTAATTTAGTTCCTCTCGAAGTTCAAAGAGGAATACTTCTCTTGGAGGCTAAGGAGAGTGAATAGTGACCCTATCATTCAAATACAGAGCTTCAATTGTCCATTTTAAATCTGAAAAGGATCATGGACCTAGGTAGGTTTCTCAAAAAAAATGTTGCATTCCTTTGCTTTACACCAATAAATGAAAACTTTACTTTGTTTAATTTTTAAATATAAACAAATTGAAATTTATAATTTGTTCTCTGGATTGGAAGATATTAAGCGCATGCTCTGCCCCTAAATTTCTGTCTTGATCATCTAGAGTCTCGACTGGCCTGGGTAGAGGGTTTTCTTGTCTCAAATTCTGCCTTTGGTGATCTGACAGAACCTCCTATTGATGTTGGTGATTATATTGACCCTCCAATGGATATAATCTCACCATAATCTCATATGATCATGATTAACTTTTGGGAACTCATGTTTTGGGACACCTTTTTACCATTTTTGTTGTAGTGTTATTACTATGTTGTGTTACAGGATGTAACATGTAAGGTGTAATCCCTGTTTTGTTTGGTATGGTATACTGTGATGATAATTATTAGGCCCTTGGAGTTTGGTCACGTTGTTTTTTCATGTTGACTCTCTATGGACTGATGTTGTCCGTTGCACATTCAGTTGCTGATATGTTGGAGAGTTTCAAGGGGAGGGTTTGGTCAGTCTTGAAGCCCTCCTTCTCTACATTCTTATTGGGTATTCTGGCACTTGTGGCATGCCAGTATGAGTTGTTTCATACTTGGACTTTCTCATTTCGGTGGTAGTTTCTCTGGTACTCTCTTCTACAAGTCTTTAGGACCTTAGGTAGTTAACTGGATCACCGGTGGGTTTTGCACATGATTCTTGATGTTCTCTATTATGTTTACTTTCGCATTGTTCACTGCTAGGCTTCTGTACTAGTGGGCCTTTGGTTTTGGTTACTTGTCTATTCTATATACTCTTTCCCTATTCACTGGTGGGCTTCTGGATTTTGGGTTTGTATTGTACTGGTGTTCTTTGAGTCCACATATTTCTTCTAGTTGGGATGGTGATTATTTTGGTAATATGTATTTCTTATATACCTTCTTTTTTATTAATATAAAAGCTCTTTGTCGCAGTTTACAAAAAAAAACATCATTTAAAAATATTTTTCTACCAACAATCTTTTTTATCGTCATCGTTACAATTTAATTTATCTTTGATAATAGATAAAAAGTTACTTAAATAGTTAAACTTACACAAAATGTATTTCCAAAAAGATTAAATACATACTATATCAACTTTAAAAATCTTATATATTTATCTAATATCTAACTAATTACTATTTAATAAAACTATTTAAATTTTAATTACATATTGAATCACGTAAATCATATAAATAGTTACTAAATTTCAAATCATTATATATTTTTTAGTAAAAATATGTTGTTGTCTTGCAACAAGTAAATCAAATAAAATTAATAAAAATGTTGGCTAACTTCCACTCAACAAGAAATTTCTCCTTTCCAACTATAACTGACCACTAACTTAAACCTCTGTAAATAAACACTTTCCAGTTTATTCCCAAAATTTTGCACACCTTGTGTTCCATACAATTCAATATTTATAAGAGAGAATCAAATGCTCATAGGCATTGCCATAACTGCTTTCTAGATTAAATCATTAAGATTGGGAACCGTGGGTAAGAAGGACTAATTGAGACGCTCACAAAAGAGAAGTATATATGATGTTGTTCTAGATAAAATTGAAGACTCTTCCACCTTTTGTCAAATTGCATTGGTTTCATCCTCTACTCTTTGAATTAAGGTTATATGTTCAATGAGAATTTCCATTGTGCACATTAGGTTGGAAACCATTTTATTGTGATTCAATGACAAAGGCATTACCTCTTCCTATAATTTTTGTAGTTGCTCTTGAATGACAACATCCATTTTTCTAGGCAATGAAGGGAGTGCATGATTGTTATAATTTCCTAGATAAAAAAGATTGATTTGATAAGTCAAATTTCCAACTTCAAACGACACAAGAGAAAAACCCCAGCTGACCAGTAAGTGACCAGGGGTATTGAATATAACTAAAAATAAAATAAAAAGGATTCTTGCAATATTTTTTCTCTACCAACCCAACAAGGACAATAACTCCCAATACCAAACATAAGATAATATTGTAGCCCTAGGTAAAAAAGGAATTTTCCCATCATGTGGATTCATATTAAAAGTCATCAAACAGAGACTAGTCCAAAGGATTTTACCAAAAAACACAACCTCCAAAAGTAATATACATGCTCCCATTAAATTATCATCTTGGATTTTCACTACTTAGTGCCTTACCCTGAGAGGAGAGAAATGTGAACATGTTTCTAGATCTGGTGTTATGACTAGAATTTGTGGCTCCCTAGGGTCTCAAATTCCTTGTTTTTTGTGGGAATTTTTAAAAACCCTCTTGTTCTTTATGATTTAATTGATATTTTGGTAAATCATTTGCAATAAAATGACAATCTCTAAAAAGATATCAATATTCAGGACAACACCTTAATCTAAATGAGACACTTTTACAATCCATTGTTTGTTTCCAAAGATTGTCCCGATAATAAATGTCTATTGAAGTTAGAAGAAGTTGTGTAATATTCATATAGACATAGATCATTTCCTAGGATGCATATATCCCTCTCTTAGTCGCCTAAAAAACCTTGACAAAGCTACCAATGGCATTTCTAATTCCTTCAAGGATTTACTCCTGCCAATATTCCTTTGGAAAATAAAAGAGTTGAACCCATACCAAGGAAACAAGTCTTCATTCTTAGGATTGCACTGCTCTTTCCAAAATTTCATGAAGATCCCAACATTATTAAAAAAGTAAGGCCCTCCTTAAAAAACCCTCATTTTATCTTCCAAGATGGAAAAAACTACTGTGAAGAAGCCTTTTTCTCCTAGCTCTAGATCTATTTATCCCTTGAGGTTCCATTTATTTTGGATCCAAATGATCAAGGATTTTTTAGTTGGACATAATCTAATGAACTTTTAGATCAAAGCATAGTCCTACATATATTGGATGTATTATACAATCTTGTTAGATCTAACCTCATACTTTAGATCTTACATTTCTTTTGGCAAACAAGTCCCTTGAATTTTATTTTGTTAGAACGCTCCAAGTAGTGGTTTCTCTAAGTGACCAGAATCTCCATTAGCTCATGTTGAGCTTTATAAAGGATGCAAATTATGAGGATTTTTTGAGAGATTTCTAGTTGATCCAACATTCCTATGAACTCCTAAGATAATTTGACTTAAGGAGGGGGCCACCCTAGTCGAAAACCCTCAAGAGCCCGAGAAAAAAAACAAGTTGTAAAAAAATTATAAAAAAAATAATGTTACCTACATTAACAAATTAAAAATTATTAGGGGTGGTAGGAGGGGGAGGGATAATATATAATCTTGAAGGAAATTTTGTTTCCAAATATTCTTGGGGGCTAGGCAGGAAAACCAACAATCAAGTAGAGATGTATGGTCTTTTATTGGGTTTAACTTTGGCTCATGACATGGGAATTTCAAAATTTATAATCCTCGGAGATTCTATGATTACTCTACAACACTTTATCAATGGTTCTTATCCTAAGGAAAACCTCCTTAATCTCCTCCTTAAAAGAATAAATTGTGCTCTGGGCCTCCTATCCTCAATTTCTATCTACCACATCCTCAGAAGCCAAAATTAAAAGGTTGATTGTCAAGCTGACATAGATTTCCTCTTGGAAGTGGGATCAAAGGAATTCAATGGTATCAAGGAGTGGCACATAATCCCATAGTTCTATAATGACTATTCTAAGTTCTATGCCACCACCCCAACATCAACCCCATGTGAACATTCTAAGGATCAATGGAAACATTAATTTTGAAATCTTAAGGGTCATGTTAGTTGAATTCCTGGCATGCTATGAGAGTTTGATCCATGCGTGAAAGTTTATATTAACTCCCCATGATTCTCCTTGCACATTACAAAAGATTGTGTCTCATTTTGCTCCACCACCTTGTAGAGTGATGAATATGGCGTGATTGAGCATAAAATGTGTTAATTGTGATACAATGGGCATTGTGTACGATAGAAACCTCTCCGTTGATCAATTTCAGGCCTATTTCAACCCCCCTCACATCTCTGTTTGAGAAATTTTTCCGTCAAGGATCCTTCCCTCCAGTCTATACTGGAATTATGAGCTCTTCTCCTTTGATAGTGTTGTGGTGTTCACTAGTTACTATTTCAAGAGGCTTTGTAATGAGATCCATTTGACTAGAAGCGCCCCCAACTTTGGCAGGACAAGGCCTTAGCTCCCCCACCCCTATAGCCTAGTCAATTTGTGAAATTCTCTCTTGGGGATTCTTCGAAAAATATCACCAGTAAAGCCAGAGTGTGTGACAACTTCTGCAACCTGGGGTTCAATAGTGTTGGGAATCTCAAGGTTTGTTCCCTGTACCTATGTTTAGTTTCTTTCTGGCCTTCTCATCCTAATGTGATAATTTGTTCCACTTTGAATTTCCTTTATCAATTTGGGTCACTTTGGAACCCACTTTGTCTTTCTGAATTTATTTGGGCCACCCTTTCCATTTCCTTCCTCTTTGAGGTTGATTTTGCCTCTTTATCACTAACTCCTTTGCCACCCCTTGCATTAACTGTGACCCTCAGTATTTGACCTATCCAAACTCAACCGTCTCCTCTAGTGTTTCAACCTTATCCCGAGCCTTCCTCAAACCCATTATTGTCCTGCAAACCCTTACATCGTTACCTGCATTTCCAACTGGGATATAGCCTTTGTTTCCTCTTGGACCCCCTGGTTATGTCTTCCAGCCTCAATAGTTCGACCACCTCAGGAAATTTTGTGATCTAGGTGGATATTGGTGGCCACCCACCTATTCCACTTAGACCCCCACCATTGTTTCTTTTAGTTTCCCTAGTTGTAGCACAATTTTCTATTTTTGGCATTTTTTCAGGTCCTAAATTTCCAGAGCCATTTTGAGGCCCTAAACGACATTTTTTTTGGAAAACGAGACATATTTTGGCCTATGGTAGGTTTTTGTAGTCAAAATTTGTATTCCTCGAATATATATTTATAACGAGGTATCGTATGTGCCAAATGGAGATTATATGTCAAAGTTTCGACCTTAGGAAGTTGGTGTACTAACTAACCCTAACGCGGCCCACAAACTTTTGGCACTTCATCTTCGTGGGTTATATTTTTGGATGTTTGTGGTTTTACCTTATTTCTAAATAATAAAAAGGCATGTGAGCCTCATTATAACATAATTCAGAAGCATGTAGCTACCACATCTCTTCTCATAGATAAGCTACCATCGCCCAGGCTAGTTTATTTCCATTTTGCATGTAAATAGTTTTTAGTGTTTTATTATCAATGAATTGAAGTTTATTTTTTGTTGTAGCTATGTTTTTTATATATTTTTTTGTGCATGTCCCAAATGATGTTGGGTTATGAGGATTTATGGCTTGAACTGGTTGAACCTTTGCAATACCAGCCTCACTGACCCCGATGGCCTCCTATGGCAAAATAAAAGAAAGACGAAGGAGTAGGAAATGCTTTCAAAATATTGCTTAAGGAAGCCCTCGAGTGATAAAGGAACACAATGATGGACAAATTTTCCTTGATCCTTTGACGGATACCCACAGGTGACACATCTTCATCAAGAAGCCACCCTAGAGGCGCCACTCCCTTTAAGGTGCGATTCAATTTTGACATTCCCATATTTGAAGGCCAGATAGATGAATATGTCGTAGATAAATGGTTAAATCTATTGGAAGGATATTTTTCAATTCATGATTTTTCCAATAGGGAAATGATCAATTTTGCGCTACTCAAAACCGCCCCCCATGTCAAGGACTAGAGGGAAGCCTACTGTGAGTAGAGGGATGAGAGGGAATCCACACTATTTTCAGTTGCACCCACTTGGTATTATTTATGAGATGCCATCAAGGAACAATATTACCTTGTCGGGAGATATGAAGATAAGTACATAAAATGGACCACACTGCATTAGGGAAGGGACCAAGATGTGTCAGAGTTTATAAATGGTTTTCATACCCTTTGAACGAAGTTAGGTATCAAGGATTCTGAACGACATCTAGTACTCAAGTACCACAGTTGTTTACACAAATACATATAGAACAATGGAGTTCCTAGACATCTCCTCGCTTGGGGCCACCTATCGATACGTTGTCAAGATCGAGTAGAAGCTTAAACAGAATAAGCGAGACTTTGGATTTGTGAATCCGAAGTAAGGGAAAGGTTCCCCCAAACTGCAGAACAAATAAAAAATCCAAGGCAGGGTGACCCAAGACAACCCATCGAAGCCACAAGCCAAGAAAAACACCATGAATATAAAGAAGGACACATGAAAGTGGTGTGAGCTTCATAAGAGCCCCACTCACAACACAAGAGAGTGTCGAGCCAAGAAGCGGATGGTGGCCAAGTTGAAGGCTTTAGATGTATATGCATGTTCTCACTTTAAGTCAGAACCTGACAAGGGGAACGAAAAAGGGAAGAAGATTATTGGTGTGGAGCCCAAGGCCACCATTTCCACCACCAAGGTCCAAAATATTGAGCTGGAAGATCTAGAATAAGGGGAGCGTCTCCTCCACTCACATACGTGGTTAAAGGGGTCTACGTTGCAGTTCATTGTCAACAACGGGAGCCAAAATAACCTCATCTCAACAAAGGTTGTTAAGTGGTTGGGCCTACCGACCACACCACACTTGCATCCATACACCATCAGGTGGCTCCACCAAGGGCGAGATCTTCGCATCAGCTAGCAGTGCCATCTTCCCTATAGCTTCAAACCCTTCACATATGGGGTATTATTTGACATTGCTCCTCTTGAAGTGTGTGATGTGTTATTAGGCCAACAATACATGTGGAAGTGTCATGTTGTATATGAGTTGAGGCCTTGCACTGTTATTATTACTTTGGGTAGTAAGTTGTATAGAATACCGGAGGTAACTCCTCCTACCGCCATATCTTTAATCTTTGTTAAGAAATGTATTAATATCATCTCCCATACCAGGAAATTTGTTTTCTTTTTTATTCATTCTCAAATAAGGGGAAGTTTGTGGCCACATCCATGGTCCCCGCAAATGGTTTTGTCGCGTAGTAGAAGCAGATAGATAAAGTTATGGAAAAATACATGGACATCTTCTCCTCACCCACGAGGGTACCTTCACACTATCAGGTAAATCATTTGATCGATCTGGCTCCAAGGGAACCACTACCCAATGGGCTGATATACCATCTCTCTATTATGTAAAATGAAGAAATAAAGTGGTAGATCTAGGAGTTGATGTAAAAAGGGCACATCTGACTAAGTTCCTCAACTTGTGGGAGCCCGATTATACTTGTACAAAAGAATAATGGAACCTGGAGACTTTATATTGATTATTAGGCACTAAATAAAATCATTGTCAGGACAGGTATCCAATCCCACGGATTAATGACCATCTTGACCAGCTCAAAGGGGCCAATTATTTCAACAAGATCGATTTAAATTCCAATTATCACCAGGTTCCAATAGAACCCATGGATGTATAGAAAACCACCTTCAAATTCAAGGAAGGCCTTTTTGAGTGGTTGGTCATGCCTTTCAGGTTGAAAAATGCCCATAAAACTTTTATGAGGTTGATAGATGACATATTGAGGCCCTTTACCAACTCGTTTGTGGATCCTCATCTTCAACAAGAGTTGGGAAGAGCACTTGCAACACATTTGACAGGTCCTTCAAACCCTGCGGCAACACAAACTATGTGCCAACTTGGAGAAATGCACCTTTGGCATGAGACATGTCCAATATCTGGGTTACATCATTGATGAGAAAGGAATACATATGGATACAACTAAGATCCAAGTCATTTTGGATTGGCCTACCCTAACCACTCTAACAGAGCTTCTCAGCTTTTTGGGCCTTGCCAATTTTTATTGGAGGTTCATGTTGGGATTCTCTCATATCACTTGGCCTTTGCTTCAAGTTACGAAGGGCAGAGCAAAAGAAAAAAAAATCGTCCAAGACCCAACATAAGGTGTTTGTTGAGTTGAAGCATTGCCTCTACTCTACACTATTACTCACAATACCAGACCTACAACAATCATTTGAAATTGAGACAGACACCTCTGACTATGCTATTGGTTCAATTCTCACCCAGCAAGGGCATCTGGTGGCCTATCACAATGAGACGCTTTTCGACACAATTCAAAAATACCCCACCTATGATAAGGAGATGTATTCCATCGTGCAGGCTTACTGGAAATGGAAATATTACATTCTGGGGAAGGAGACAGTCATCCACACATATCACCGACCCCAATAGTTTATACAGACCCAAGGGAAGTTGTAGAATGATCACCATCATAAGTGGTCCACATATCTGCAACAATTCCATTTGAATATCAAATAAAAGAAGGGAAACACCAATCATGTTGCATATTTCCTTAATCAGCCACTGGTTGCAGTGCTAACCATTGTTATCAACTCTTATGGCCATGAGACCTTTGGATGGCCGCAACTATATAAAAATGATCCAGAGTTCACCACCACATATTAGATGCTAGTGGATGGGAAGCAAGTTCCATACTTCCACCTCTAGGATGTGTTATTATGCTACCTAGGCCACCTTTCTCTTCCTTCAAGCGAGTGTGCCAAGCTTATTTGGGAGGCGCACTACAGCTGGGTCGCAGGACACTTTGGTGTGGAGAAAAATGTGGCTTTACTATAGAAGTATTTTTTTTGGCAAAATCTCTGATAGGATGTTGGAAAATACATAATATCTTGTACTACCTGTGCCATCACCAAGCCAACTATTATGAAGCAAGGCTTCTACACTCCTCTGCCTACTCCTCATTAGCCCTAAGAATTAATCTCCATGGACTATATGTCTGGCCTTCCTTCTACTAAGCATGGAAATGACTGTGTATTTTTTGTCATTGACAAATTTTCTAAGATGGTCATATTGGTTTCCTACAAGAAGAGTATCGCAGCAGAGGCCAATGCCAGAATTTTCTTTGAACCAGTGTGGGTACATTTTGGGGTCCCGCAAACTATTATATCATATCGGAATATCAGGTTCCTAAGCATGTTTTGGTCAAGCCTTTGGTCATTGTTGGACACCAAGCTCACCTAGTCGACTACATTCCACCTCCAAACTGATGGTTAGAAATAGGTCATCAATAGGATGATTATGCATGTACTACACATGTACAACTCTAAGCATCCATGAACATGGTATGAGAGTCTTTCCTATGTGCAACACATCTATAAAAAATCTCTCCATAGCTCGAATATCCATAGACCCTTTGAAGTGGGCCTAGGATTTCAACCATTATGTCCCCTTGATGTTGCATTGCCTTGTGCAACTACATAGGAAGAATATTCCCATGTTCAATCTGAAGTTGATAAAGCCACCCGATTTATTGAGCGCATTCAATGCATCCTCCAACAAGTTCACAACACCTTGGAGAAATCCAATGCCAAATACAAACAACAACATTATCAACATTAGGTGCCCCATAAGTTTCAAGTGGATGACAAAGTTTGGTTACATCTGCAGAAAGAGTGCCTTGTTGGAGCCCATCATAAGCTTCGACCAATCTGATACAGGCCATACACCATAACCAAGGTTGTGGGAGACAAAAATTTCGAGCTCATTATCCCCCCATTCCTTGGTTTTCACCTTGTGTTCAATGTGGACTGCCTTTAACCATACTTTCCACCATTGTTGGACACATCATACATTGTTGAGTAGTTAACACCAACAAAGCTCAACCTAAACTGCATTGAACATGCCACAATTGATTGGATCATGGACACTCATATCAATAACACTTGAAAACATAGGATCCAACTGTATCGAGTTTTCAAAGCTGACCAACTATTGCACCAGGGCAAGTGCCTCACCAGGGGCCAAGTTTAGCAGAAATTTCCCCATCTCATGGAGGCACTCAACGCAATGGGCACCATTTCTTCCTAAGGAGGGAGGACTAATCCAAATGGATCTTGGTGGCCACCCACCTATTCCACATGGACCCCTAACGCTGCTTCTTTCATTTTCCTTAATTATAGCACATTTTTTTAACAGTTATTCGGGTCCTGAACTTCCAGAGCCGTTTTAAGGCCCTAAACAACATTTTTTTGGAAAACAGGAAAAATCATATTTTACAAAAGGGGTTTGTTGTCGAAAGTTGTATTCCTTAGATATATATTTCTAATGAGGTATCATATGTGTTAAACGAGTGTTGTATGTCAAAGTTACGACCCCAGGAAGTTGATGTACCAACTAACCCTAACGGGGCCCACAAACTTTTGGCGCTTCATCTCCTAGGGTTAGGTTTTTGGATGTTTTGGGTTTTCCCTTGTTGCTCAATAATAAAAAGGCTTATGACCTTCATTGTAATATAGTTCAGAGGCATGTAACCGTCAAATCTCTTCTCAGAGATAAGCTACCATTGTCCGAGCTAGTTTATTTCCATTCTAAATGTAAACAATTTTCAGTATTTTATTATCAACGAATTGAAGTTCAGTTTTTTGTTGTTGTAAGATTGGTCGGATTCTTTGATTTTCGTGTTTACATGTCCATTATTCATCCCGTTACAAGGGGAGGGTAGCACAATATTCAAACCTAAGACTTCCGGTTCGGTGAGACTTCATTTCCACAACCACTGCCACTTGAGCTACCCCAAGCGGATGAATTGAAGTTCAATTTTGATTATAGCTCTTTGTTTCTATTTAAATTTGTATTTCATCTTGTTCCTGCATAAATATGGATCATTTCACCTATAATGCATGTAGCATGCAATTGGAGGCCCTATAAGTTAAGAATTTGGACTTAAAGTGGAAAATTCATTAGCAAGACAACCTCCTCATTTTCATCAAAGAAGAACTCTAGTCTCTCAAAATATAAATCTCTCACCAAGATAACACGCTTTTTTAATGTATACTCAATTTTATCAATGTGGGTCTTCTCAAAATTATGCATAATGGGTACTCATTGGATGTGGAATTTAATTCCACATCCAACAAGTGTCTACACTTGAAATTTGAGTAGACCTATAAGGAGATAAGCCAAAAATACAATTAAAAAAAAAAATTGTTTTCTTATTTTCCCTCCAAAATTCATAACTTTTATTTTATTATTTTTCCTTAGGTGGCCACTTTTAGGCTGAAATTTCCTCTAATGTGAAAAGTTGACAAAGTGCTTGAGCTACCAATAAGAAGGTGCATAGGTATCCGAATACTACAACATATGATGAGAATATCACATTCACAAATGGCTCATGCATGCACATGAAAATAAGTTTTATTCATGGTACTTATGATTAGATGGTGCACTTGGTATTGGACAAGTATCTTACATTCTATTTAAGTCATGGTAATGCTACTTAGAAACATTGATTCTTGATATATTGGTATACTTGATATTTGGAAAAGCATCTCACAGCTTAGACATGATGGATTTCATAAGAATGCTAGCTCATTTCTTTTGTTATATGGTAGCTTGATTTGATTGGTAATGCTTGTGATAAGCATGATAACCTTGATGATAAAAGTGTAACAATAAGATTGATATTCAGGATCTTCTTGTTTACCGCAGTTAGGTTTTGATAAGTTTAGTAATTATGATATATGGTAAATTTGGGTTCCCTTTCTTGATGATTGGATGATATAATAAAGAATGGATGAAGTGATTATGATCCTTGAAGTATGATGATACACTTGTAAGTTTCCCTAATCATATGACTCTAACCTTTGATGAAAGTTTGATGTCATATTCATATGTGATGATGATTTAGTTGGTGCTAACATGTTATGACCATGATGAGAATATGTTTTAGAACCTAATATAGTTTGATTTCATGATCTAATAGTTTTGTTGATGCATGAAAAGAATTATGATAGACAAGTTGATGACTAAAATGGCTTCTCATTAAGAGGGAGAAACCCTCCATAAGGTCCCTACACCTATTATCATTTGCATTAAAGATTCTTTATTATTGAAGTAATATTTTTGGACATGAATAGTCAAATATATGATATTGTTAGTCTACAACAAGTTCTGGTCTGAGAAAGAGAAGGTTTTTCCTAGTCTAATCCCCAACAGCACAGAACAAGGCTTAAGAGTGTGGTTATAGGTCTCCCAACTGCATGAAAGAAGGCCTATGGGTGCGGTTGTGCCTGTAGGTCACAAAAGTTGAAGCTTTATGCATGAAATCGGGAGTGTACCATCAGTATGACATTCCTACAAATATGAAGTAGATAATAGAAATTCCTATGAGTAGGGAAGTTTGAACGTTTGACTTACTAGAGAGAATATCAACGTGTTGACTAAACTTGTGTTTGTAGGGAACCGAAATATGCATATCAGTATGCCATTTTAATTTCATCATTAAAGCTAGTATATGATTGTAACTGATAACAATTGCAAGGGTTTGACCATATTTGGCTAATTCGTTTAATATAGATGAGAAACATCGGAGTTTTGACATGATGCTTGATAGTTCATAGATATGTTTTGGCTTATGGATTGATTGAATTCACAATGATAGCAAATTAGGGTTTTGACTTGATAACTGGTGTTTTTCCTTGATGACAGTGCTATGTGGGCACAGTGACTATTTGGTATTCAATAATGATTATGTATTAGCATCATTGGCTTTGGAACATTTATTAAAGTATGAACAATTGTGATTCAGTATGCAGTAATCTCACAATGAATGGATGGAACTTATTTGACTTATCCTTGGTATATGCATTTGCATCTAGTGATAGAAATTATTCATATTATGATTATGTGGATGACTTGATGGAGTTTGATATTGATTTTTGTTGACATGACAATAGATGAAGTCATAAATTGGTATTTGGATGTGAGCTCTTCCTGGCCCCTAGTTCAAACAGTTGGTCACAATGATATTGGTAGAAAAAATTTATGACAATAGTTTTGATTTTGCATCTAAGGTTTGATAAGCTAACTTAGTTGATATGATTATTGATTTGTGTATGCCTGAGTATATTGGTTTGATCAGTATAATGATTGTAGATAGCATTATTTGGTTTGAAGAAAGCTTCCCAGGTCTGGTATGTCTACATTGATAATTACCTGGAGAAGGCAAGAAGACGTGCCAATCCAAACCTCTACTTAAAAATGGTCCAAGGTATGACTTTGATTTTGGTTTTATATACTGATGGTCTAATATGGATGGGTAATGGGCCTCCAATGATAAAAGTTAGAGAAATTTGGCCACTGAAGTTCAAAATGATGAATCATGGCATGATGAATTACTTTCTGAAGTTTGGAAAATAAAATTTACATCATGAAGCTATTGAAGAGTTTTTTGGAAAGTGGAAATGAAGATCCTTGGACACTCTAATTGAATTTCAAGAAGTTATGAAGATATATTGTTGAACTTGAATTGGAAAATGATAGTTGATTGAAGCATTGATGTTCTATGTGAACACTCGTATGTATATATATGTTTGTCATAGAATAACCTGAGTGAATTCATGATTGAGCTGCTTCATACACATTGAGTTTCCGTCGAGCACCCTTAGAGATATTGCATGGGATGATCAATTTTTTGGTATGAGATATTCTTCCTATGATATGTGATTGCATGGATGCACCAATGTTGTTTGGGATCATTATTAATGAGCACATATGGGTGATACCTTAGTATGAGATCTACCATGATAATTTGGATGAGAATTTCATAGCTTTAAGCACATCTGAGGTTGAGTACGATGTTATTTGCATGGATAACTATGAGGCAAGTTAAAGAATCTCTTTAGAGATTTTTTTTAGCAGGTTCTGGATATGACAGGGATACATTGCAATAATATTGAGTGGGATCTAATTGGAAGAGAATCCTGTATATAGTTGAGACTAATATGTCCTCATATGTTGAGACAATGATGTTGTATGAACAAAGCTTAGGCTTGTGGTTGCTTCCTCCATGAGAGGGGGGATGAAGAAAGTATCCTTTTTGTGATATATATTTGTTATAATATAATATTTGATTTGATGTCCTGCATGAACAAGAAATTGTTGCGATTGAGACATTATGATTGAACTCTTCGGTGAGTTGTTTAAGCAAGTACCAGATATGAGCAGGATGATATGTTTATGATCTACAAAGAGTAGGACTAATTGAGGACACTGAGCCAACTCTTCCCCCCTATATGAGCTCCCAGAGTGAGGAATTGAGATAAAGGGCTCCTGGGGTTGAGGGATCTTTGGACAATAGGGTTGTAGATGGTTCTCCCCTATCTATTACCCATAGGGTTGAGATGTTTCTCACCTACCATGGTTTATGCAGAGTATACCCCAGTTGGCATCATACCCACAATTTGGGCTTGTGGGGAATACCACTCCCTATCTAGCATACGGGTTAAAAGAGTGATTGGAAGTGTACAACTGAAGCTAATTATGATGCAATTGTTCTACCACATGACTCTTGAGGGTCATTGTTGGGAATATCAGCAGGAAGTAGGATGGTTGTGATCTTCACCTCATATAGCAAGTGTTATCTCACCCATTGATTGCATCATGGGATGGTTATGGTCCTTTCTTGGTAAGTGGTATCTTTCCTATTGCTTGACATGGTGTGGGAGTGTCCCGTAGGACATTCCCCATTATCATGGACATGAGGTGAGAGTTTCCAATAGGACCTTCCTCATTGTCATTGGATTTTGGGTTGAGATGTGCTCCCCGATGTGATTCTAGGTTAATCAAGGCTCCCTGATGATAAGATATCTAATATTTCCCAGGTGTTTGCATTGGGATCCCCGCTAGCATTGATTCCGAGTGGTAGCAATGGCTCCCTGATGGATAGAGGGTGGTAGCTTAAGCTCCCATTTAATGTCAAATTCTTCTTATTTTAGTTTCGTTAATGTTCAACATATGAGCAGGGATGATCAAGAGATTAGTAAAGATGAGCAGATATGAGTGATGACGACATTTGATGACAAGATATTTGAGATAGGATATGATTTAAAGATAAGATACTTGCGATAATTACATGATGCAATTGAAATTTATCCCTATCTGAGAGGGAGTGTTAATCTGGTAGCTCAGTGACAAATTCCAACCATGGGACAAGATTCCTCTTTTTGAGAGGACCACTTTTGATTATTGAAGTGCTCAATTTAGACAAGAGAAAGTGTATTTTTGAATTAAACCCCATATGTGCACATTTGATCAGGTCAGCCCTAAAGAAAATTGGACACTCTTGAAAGCTTATAAATATAAGTGACCTCAAACTCATTTTGATATCATCATGGAGCATTATTCTATTCTCTTCTTTGCTTTTGGCTTGCACAAGTCTGAAATTGCAGGGTTTGAAGCTCGCACATGGGATCTAGGGTTTTGATTTCCATCCATAGGCATGCTACAGGGAAATTTTGGTTCTAACCATAGGCACGCAAACCTATGCCTATGGTTAAAGGGTTTTAGTTGCACGCATGACACTCCCCCCATGTGTTTGAGACATAGGGTTTGTATTTTATAGTTGACCGAAGATTTCATCAGTGGACCGCAGAGGTCGGTAGTTGACCGCAGACAATGACAAGTGACTGCAAGCTTCTGAATCAGGGTTTTGATTATTAGCATTGTTGGGTTCATCTCATGGATGTTTTTTAGTTGATTTTTTTGGATAGGTTTATGGTTGAAGATATGAATCATTATACTCTCTTTTGTTGAATGATTCAATGACAATCTAATAAGAAGAAGAATTTAAAACGGTTTTCCCCGTAGTGGGTTTTTCCCTAGTCTCTGACCAATACTAGTGTCTCTATGTGTGAATGTTTTTCTTCTATTGTTCCTTTATGTTTTGATGCATTGATGATAATATTGTTCTTTCGATATAATTGCATATGTTGTTGAATATCGTGGTAAATTTGAATAATGTTATGATGTTGTGGGGTGAATTTAATATGTAAATTATGAAATGCGATTATCAAAGCAAAGAACAATATAGCCCTAAATAAAAAAAATCCCTTGCAACTTTTATGAGGTTGATCAATGACATCTTGTGGTCCTTTACCAACTCGTTCGCGATTGTATATCTAGATGACATCATCATCTTTAGTAAGAGTTGGGAAGAGCACTTGCAGCACATTCGATAGGTCCTTCAAACCTTGCAACAACACAAATTATGTATCAACTTGGAGAAATGCACCTTTGGCATGAGATGGGTCCAATATCTAGGTTAGATCATTGATGAGAAATATGTGCTTGTGAATGCAGCTAATATCCAAGTCATTCAGGATTGGACAACCTTGACCACTCTAACAGAGCTTCACAGTTTTTTGGGCCTTGCCAATTTTTATCAGAGGTTTGTGTCAGGACTCTCTCATATCATTTTGCCTTTGAATCAAGTTACCAAGGTCATATAAAAAGAATTTATTTTTTCTGGTCTGAGTCCCAACAGAAGGCGTTTCTTGAGTTGAAGCACTGCCTCTACTTTGCATGAGTACTCACATTACCAGACTTGCAACAACCATTTGAAATTGATACAAACGCCTTTGGCTATGATATTGGTGCATTTCTCACCTATCAAGGGAATTTGATGGCCTATCACAATGAGACACTTTCCAACACAATTCAAAAATACCCCACCTATGAGAAGTAGATGTATTCCATCAGGCAGGATTACCGAAAATGGAAACATTACCTTGTAGGGAAGGAGACGGTCATCCACACAGATCACCAACCCTTGTAGTTTATACAAAACCAAGGGAACTCACATAATGATCACCATCAAAATTGGTCCACACAGCAGCAACAATTCCATTTGAATATCAAATACAAGAAGGGAAACAACAATCATATTGTAGATTGCATCAATCGGCCATTGGTTGCAGCACTGACCACTGTTCTCAACTATTGTGGCCACGAGACCTTTAGATGGCTGAAATTATATAAAAATTATCCATAATTCACCACCACATACCAGATGCTAGTGGATGGAAAACGAGTTCCAGACTTCCACATTTAGGATGCATTATTATGCTACCTAGGTCACCTTTGTGTTCCTTTAAGTGAGTGTGCCAAGCTGGTTTGGGAGGCGAACCACAGTCAAATTGGAAGACACTTTGGTGTGGACAAAAACATGATCATACTACATAAGTGTGTTGATTAGCCAAATCTCTAACAAGAAGTTGGAAAATACATCAGATCCTACACTTCCTGTGTCGTCACCAAGCCAACTATTAAGAAGCAAGGCTTGTATACTCCTCTGCCTACTCCTTGTTAGCTCTGGGAATCCATCTCCATGGACTTTATGTCTGGACTTCCTTCTACTAAGCATGGAAATGACTGTGTATTTGTGGTTGTTGACAAATTTTGTAAGATGGAAAGACTGGTTTCTTGCAAGAAGAGTATCACAGCAAAGGCCACTTCCACACTCTTCTTTGAACGAGTGTCGGTACATTTTTGGGTCCTTGCAGACCATTATACCATATCGAGATAGCAGGATCCTAAGCGCGTTTTGGTTGAGACTTTGGTCATTGTTGGACACCAAGCTCACCAGTTCGACTACATTCCACCCCCAAACTGATGGCCAGACTAAGGTCATCAACGGGATGATTGTGCACATACTACGCATGTACAACTCTAAGAATCCATGGACATGGGATGATAGTCTTCCCTATGTGCAACACAACTATAACATAACTCTCCATAGCTCGGTTGGCCACAGCCCCTTTGAATTGGGTCTAGGATTTCAACCATTATGTCCCCTTAATGTTGCACTGCCTTGTGCAACTACATAGGAACAATCTACCCATGTTCAATCTGAATTTGATAAAGCCACCAAGTTTATTGAACACATTTATCACATCTGCCAACATGTTCATGACATCTTAAATCCAATGCTAAATACAAACAACAACATGATCAACATCTGATGCCCCATAAGTTTCAGGTGGGTGACAAAGTTTGGTTACATATGCAAAAAGAGCGCCTTGTTGGATCCCATCATAAGCTTTGACCACTCTAATACAGACCTTACACCATCACTAAGGATGTGGGAGAAAACTCTTTTGAGCTCATTATCCCCTCATTCCTTGTCTTGCACCCTGTGTTTAATGTGGAATGCCTTCGGCCATACGTTCCACCATTGTTGAGCATTTGACACCAATAAAGCTCAACCAAAACTGCATTGAACAAGCCACAACTGATCAAATCATGGGCAGACATACCAAGAACACACACAAACATAGGATACAACTATATTGAGTTGTCAAAGCTGGCTAACTCTTACACCAGGACAAGTGGCTCACTAGGGACCAAGTTCAGTAGAAATTTCCCCATCTCATGGAGGCACTCAACACAATGGGGACCATTTCTCCCTAAGGAAGGAGGATTGATCCAGGTGGATATTGGTGGCCACCCACCTATTCCAATTGTACCACCAACGCTATTTCTTTCAGTTTCCTTAATTCCAGCACAATTTACTATTCTTGTCTGTTTTTCGGGTCTTGAACTTCTAGAGCCGTTTTGAGGCCCTAAACAATGTTTTTTTTTGGAAAATAGGAAATCCAAAAGCATATTGTAGGTGTTCACAGTAGAAAATTGTAGTCCTCATATAGGTATTTCTAACAAGGTATCGTGCGTGTCAAACATAGACCATATGCCAAAGTTACAACCTCAGGAAGTTGGTGTACCAACTAAACCCGATGGGGCCCACAAACTTTTGGCGCTTCATCTCCCAGGGTTAGGTTTTTGGATTTTTAGGGTTTTCCCTTGTTTCTCAATAATAAAAAGGTCTGTGAGCCTCATTGTAACACATTTCAGAGGCATGTAGCCGCCACATCTCTTCTCAAAGATAAGCTATCATCACCCGAGCTAGTTTATTTCCATTTTGCATGTAAACAATTTTCAGTATTTTGTTATTAATGATTTGAAGTTAAATTTTCACTGTAGCTCTGTGTTTTTGTTTAAATACGTATTTCATATCGTCCCTGCATAAATTTGGATCGTTCCACCTGTAATGCATGTACCAAGCAATTGGAGGCCTTGTAAGTGGAGAATTTGGACTTAAAGTCGAAAATTCATTAACAAGATAACCTCCTCATTTTCATCACAAAAGAACTCTAGTCTCTCAAAATAAAACCTCTTGCCAAGATGACGAACTTGATGCCATTCAAAGACAACCCCACGATCTCAAAATAATTGGAAATGTTGAAGGAATCTGGATTCTACTAGCTTTGTTCCAAGCCTTGCCTCTATCAACCTACAACTCAAGTTGAACAAGTCTGCAAAGGAAGTTGTCTTATTTCTTCTCTAATGGGAATCTTCTGCAAATTCTCTTTTATTGTCATTTTTTCAGATATATGTATGTAGGTTTGATACTATAGTCTTTCTTATTACTAGTTTTTTTGTTTTAATAGCCAGCTCCTCAATGAAGGTTCCTCTGAAACTAATGAATTGTAATGAATTCCTCGAGTATTGCGCAGATTTAATATAATCCTTACTCATTTGTGTTAAGAAAAATAAATTAAAAAATATTAATAACAACGAAAAATATATATTGACAATAAATATTAATATAAAAAAACTTTCAATATCACCCATAAATAAAATGCATAAATGTCCACCTCAATTTTATATCAACTTTATATAAATGGATGAAGTAATTGAAGGAAAAAAATTTATATTTGGACTTTCCAATTTGAGTAATATACATAATTCCTTTAATTTTTAATATAAACTTAACATTAAGCATTTAAAAAAATATTAATAATAATAAAAACTATATATAAAAGTATCTTATTTCATGGATATATACTTTCTACTCCTAAATTAAAAATATTAATAACTAAAAACAAAAACATTTTAATATATATATATAAACATCTTTTAATATCACCTCAACAATTTCACATAATGCTCAAGAAGATTTATGTTCAAAATATTTAATGTAGTATGAGAGAGTATACTATATAATATATATATATATATATAAACAACATCTTTTAATATCATTTCAATAATTTCACACAATACTCCAAAAGCTTTTATGTTTAAAATATTTAGATGTCCACCTTAACTTTACATCCACTTTATAGTAAAGGATAAAGAAATTAAAAGTAACAAAATTATTGTATATGCACTTTTAAGTTTAAGGAATATCTCTAATATATGTGATTATGTTAAATCTTAATATAGACTTGACATGTACACCTCCACACATATATAAAGAAGAGATACTATTTTATGAATTATGCTTTTTAAGATATTAATTAAAAAAATTCATTTTAATGTAATTTGGAGTATATGAATAATTTAAAAAAAAAAACAATTTGATATATAAAAATAGAGAAAGAGTAAAATAAAATATTTCAATGTGCATATTAAATAAAATATTTCATTTTTTTTTTTTACAAAAACGGTTATGGGATTTCATTAATTGATTGGCAAAGAGCCACAAATTCAATTATAAAAAGAGAGACAGATTTATGCGTGTCTCTCCAGCAAGAGGAACATAGCGCCTATGCTTATCAGGCTCCTTTTTTTACATTTTATATGGTGGACTTTTGCTGCTGAGATCCCGAGCTTAAAAATACAAACAAACTGTTTCAATAATATGCAGTAAAACATGGCTCTTTAGGGGATTGGGTCCCAAAAGATTTCATTATCTCTAAGAATAGTTCCGGCAACTAACTGGACTGCCTTGTTTGCCTCAATGTCTGCTTCTTTGTTATTTGTTCTCAAAACATGAAAGTATTTCAGTTTCAGGGACTTTGCCATTCCTTTAATCCTTGTAATTATCCTTGCGAGCTGCAGGTCCACTGGATTAGAATTGGTCGCCACTGCTTTGATGATAACTTGGGAATCCCCAAAGACATTTGCCTCCTTGAGGCCCAGCTCTTTGAGAAGCTTGATTCCTTGAAAAAGGGCCATCGCTTCAGCTTGTATGCTTGAGGAATGGCCTAATCCCCAAGCAAATCTATGTGAAGATGTTTCATCTGGATTTATGATGAGCCCTCCAGCTCCAGCAATACCTGGATTTCCTTTGGCTACCCCATCAAAGAAGAGAGAGGGAAGTTTTTGTTTGGACAACCAATATTGAAAATCTTCTTCGGTTTTCCTGATTTGCCAGTCTTTGAGAGATGTAGATGTGCTTTTCGATTTTTGAAATTTGAAATTAAGGGCAGCTCCCAAATCAATGTCCTGCTGGCTTAGATTAGAATCATCTCCTTTGTCTCCCAGCCACTCACCTAGCTGGCATTTCACTGAATTGGAAACTAATCTGAAGTCATGTTCCTTATTTCGGAATATCCTTATATTCCTTTCCAGCCAGACTTGCCAGCTGATGAATTTAGGCAGAGCACTCCAAGCTGCCCTGACTGTTTTATTTTTTGGATTTGGGCCTAGATATCTAGCCATCCAGCCCGCAAACAGGTCCAGAATAGAGGGGGGGAAGATGAACTTATAATTCCATGAATCAAGAAGCTCCTGCCAGATGAAAACTACGAATTTGCACTCTATCATGAGGTGGAGGGTGGATTCCGAGTTTTCCTTGCAAAGCGAGCATCTTGAAGGTCCAGAGATGCCCCTTTTCTGAAGCCTGTCTTCAGTTAGAATTTTTTGGTGGCAAAGAAGCCAGCAGAAGTGATCAACTTTTGGAATTGAAGGGAGTTTCCAAATGCCTACCCAGGGAGCTGGATTGGGAGGCACGTGAGGCCGCTCCAGGCACTTAGCGTAGCCCTGAGCCACCGTGTAACCTGCCAGATTCGAGCCCCAACCTCTCACGTCCTGTCTGCGTGCATGTATAGGAGCTAGCCCGTGCATCATCATGGTGAACAAATCCAGTTCTGTTTGTAAGGCAGGTGGAACTGGGAGCTGTTTCCAACCCGTCTAAATGTCACCATTCTAGTTCGAGAGGTCCCATAGTGTGCTGATGCTAGCCTCTATCATCCATCGTTTTAGCTCTATCATGGATCCTGAGTCTGCCAGCGGGGGTCTATTTAGTATTCTGTCATTCCACAGGTTAATGTGTTTCCCATTTCCTGGAATCCAAAAGGAATGGTTTCTTATCAGTGATCCAATTTTGCTGCTGATCATGCTGAATGGGGTTCTGAATTGATTTTTGGGCTGGTCCAGGCATCTAAGTCTCGATCCTCTGAAGTATTTCCTCCACAGTGAAAATTGGACCCAACCTGGATTTGGAGCAATGATTTTCCAAATCAATTTGGCTCCCATGGCTAAGTTTTGAACACTGAGGTCTTTGAAGTTCAGTCCTCCCTCCTGAATCAGTCTGGTGACAATTTCCCAATTGACTAGGGGAATCCTCTTCTCGTTTTGTTTACCTCCTTTCCAAAAAAAAATTCTTATTATCTCCTCCATTTTTTTAATGATTCCCACAAGCACCAAGAGAATAGAGAATTTGAATAGCGGAAGGCTGCTAAGCACTGATTTTCCGACAATGTTGAGCCAGGAGGATCCCGAGGCCTACATTTTTGCTTTGAATCTGTCTATCTGGGGATACCAGTCTTTGCTCAAGGCCCTCTTGTGAAATATGGGCAACCCAAGATATTTAAATGAGGACCAAGATGTAGAGGCTGCAAAGCCTAGACATCTGGCAATGGAGCTTGCAGTTGAAGCAGGAATATTCCAACAGTAGATATGGCATTTGCCATTGTTTAATACGCTGCCCGAAGCCTTACAGTAGTCTTCCAGCACTTCTTTAAATTTTATTGCTGAATGAGGAGTTGCAGCCCCCAGCAGCAAGGTATCATCAGCGAAGAGGGCGTGGTTGATGCTCTTTACCCCTCTTGCAATGCACAGGCCAGCAATGTCTTGATCTTGTTGTTTTTTCTCTAAATAGAAGCTGAGGACAGAAGCCTGTATCACGAATAGGAGGGGTGAGAGGGGACACCCCTGCCTTAGCCCTCTAGATGCTTTGAAGAACTCAGCAGCCCTACCGTTCACCAGGGGGGCAATCTAAGGTTCCGAAATACAGGCTCTAATCCACTTGATGAAACTTTGACCGAACCCCAGTTTGTGCAACACATCAAACAAAAAACTGTGCCTAACACGATCAAAAGCATTTGCAAGATCTAGTTTAATAACCATACCTTTTTCCTTTCGGTGAAGGCTGGAATGAATCACCTCTTGGACCAGAACGAAGTTGTCCACAAGCTGCTTGCCATGAATAAAACCACCTGGGTTCTCCGAGATGATTTTGGGGAGGATTTTCTTCAACGTGTTAGCTATCACTTTGGTTATCACTTTGTACCCAATATTGCATAAGGAGATTGGGTGAAATCTGCTGAAAGAGTTTTCACCTTTTTCTTTAGGGATGAGGGCGAGAAAAGCTGAATTTGTGCAACCTCCAATTTTCTGACATTCTTGGGACTTCTGGATCATTTTGTAGAACTCCTTCTCAACAATCTGCCAACAGGTCTGGAGAAATCTAGGAGTAAAACTATCCGGTCCCGGGGCTTTATCGGGGTCCATTGCGAAGAGGGCCTCCCTGACTTCATTTTGGGAGATTTTGCCTTCAAGTGCCTGGTTCATTCTGGGAGTGATAAGGCTAGGGACAGTGTCCAGCAGAAAATCGTTTTGACCAGCCTCTATGTCTTCCCTATACAACTTCTCAAAATGCTCTAAGGCTGCTTTTTTGATGTTGGAAAAATCCTTCAGGGTGCAGCTATCTTCTTTTATTTCAAAGATGGAATTTCCGCCTTTCCTAGCTTGAGCTTGCTTATGGAAAAAGGAGGAGTTTCTGTCGCCAGATTTGAGCCAAAGACTCCTAGACATGAGCCTCCAGTATTCTTCTTCTACCAGACAGGCCTTGTGGAAATTTTGTTGCAGCTAGGCATCCTTTTCCAATTTAGCTTTCGTAATTTCAGCTGCTTCTAGATGGAGATGCTAATTTTCTGGAGCGCTTTGGATTTTTCTTCTTTCAGCAGCAAGGTTTGGAAAGGTCTTAGCCCAATTTTTCAGCATGGCTGTTACCCTTCTGAGTTTTTCCTCCCAAACAAAAAAAGCGGAGCCCTTGACTAGATCTTTCCAGCAATCTCTGACCTTTTCCATGATGTCTGCCTCTCTGGTCTAGAGTAAGCTGAATCTAAAAGGAATAGGCCCCAGATCCTTGGGGGTCAGTAGCTCTAGGCTAATGGGCTTGTGATCTGAAACACTGTTGTGGAGAATGCGCATTCTAGCCTCTAGTCCAAGAAGTAGGAAGGAACTTTGAACCAAAAATCTATCAAGTCTTGCCGCTATGTAACCCGGACCAACTCTCTTATTTGACCAAGTGAACTTACCAGTAATCGGCTTAATGTCTATCAGATCCCAATCCTGCATGAGGTCTTCCGCTAATTCTCTTGCCGGATCCCTGACGATACTGCCTCCTCTTTTTTCTGACGAGAGGAGGGTGAGGTTGAGATCTCCAGCTATGATTATATTTTCCAGATTCTCTAGATCTGCCAGGCTTTTGATGGAGTCCCAACATATTTTTTCTCACCTGCATTGTTAGGAGCATATACATTGAACAGGCAAATAATTTCCTTAGATTCTAAATGTTGCATTTTTTAAAAAATCCAATGAGTATTCAGGGACTCAGAGATTAATAAGAACTTATTAGGATTCCAGAGCATCCCAAGTCCTCCCGAAGCTCCACGGGCAGAGGTTGCATGCGCTCCGTCTTTTTTCCAAAAAATTTTGCTTGCTTGGAGGAAAGCTGAGTCCTCCAATTTAGTCTCCTGGATGAGAAGAATGTCTGGGGCTTCCAGTCTTATTAAACTATTCATTGCTTCTTCCTTGGCTTTGGTGCCCATTCCCCTACAATTCCAGGAGACTATCTTCATCATTTATTTTTGTCGTGATGGGCTCCCTTGGAGCCCTGGGATTGAATCCTCGTCATCTTCGGGGTTTTTGCTAGGAGTTTCTCTAACGTTGGCTGGCTGCCCTGGAGCTTGTCCTTATAAGTTTCTTGTTCTCTTTTTTCCTTTGCAGACTTGCGTCCTCTTGTAGATCTTCTAGGAGAAGACTGTGATTCACCTATTTCCCCTTCTTCCTCCGATTCCTCGGACTCTTGGGTTTCCTCCTCCTCTTCTGATATCCTCCCCTTGGATCTCTCTGGTACACTTTTGGTGGAGGGGGAGGCTTTAGATGGAGAGGCCTCCTTTGGGATTTCTGTCTCCTGGGTGGTCATGATTTCAGATCCAAGGATCTCGAATTTATTTCCTTGGCTTTCCATGGATGGTTTCTGAGTAGGACCCGCTTGAGGAGCTTTAGCATTTACATTTGCATTCTTCTTGTGAGAAGTTTTGGAGTGCTTTGCCTGGTTCCATCCATCTTCCTTCCCTTTTTCTTCCACCCCTTTGGATGGGCAGTCTCTGGCAAAGTGTCCGTAGACGTGGCACTTCCGGCATTTGAACGACAGCTGCTCATAATCCAGTTTCTGTACATGAGTCCAGGGACCTACAACTATTTTGATGGCTTCTGGTAGTCTGACCTCCAGATCTACCTCCACACAGATTCTGGCACAGTCATACTGATCTTTGCTATTGGCCTTGTCTATAAATTTTCCAAGGGTATTTCCTATGTGCTTCAGAGAATCCCAGTTCCAGCAGTGAACTGGAAGGTTGGGGAGTCTCACCCACACCGGGACCGCTGTAGGCACATCCACCACCGGATCGAAGTCTGGCATCCATTTATTTAAATACAGACCTTGAGGGCCCATGAAGTAAGGGCCATTCCTGAAAATGAGATCTTTGTCCTCTTTTGCAGAGAATTCAAACAAAAAATATCCTCTTCCGAGGAAGTAAGAGGTTACCTTGTTTTTTATCAAAGGTGTCTAGTTCCTGGCGACCCAGTTCTCAGTTAATTTCGAGGAAGGCCAAAGTCCTGTAAACTGACCGACCAGAGTACGATCTGCCAGAGACAAGGCTACTTGGATCGGTCCTTCTAGCGGAAGAGTGATCTCAGGGATATCTCCTAGTTTTTTCACAAACTTTGCAGCTTCCATGATCCGGATTTAAACAGGAACGCAATAGATTACAGAGATAACCATAAATACAGAGGTGCAATAACCATAAACACATATATGCAGCGGAAATAATGATTCATTTCATTAATGGAAAATACTGAATACAACCAGAAATGGAAAGAAACCAGCTAGGGCGATGGTAGCTATCTCTGAGAAGAGATGTGCGGCTACATGCCTCTGAACTGTTCCGAACTGTATTACAATGAGGCTCGAAGGCCTATTTATTGTTGAGAAACAATGGAAAACCCTTCACATCCCGAAACCTAACCCTAGAAGATGAAATGCCAAATTGTGGGCCCCGTTTGGGTAAATTGGTACATCAATTTCCCGGGGTCGTAACTTTGGCATACGATCTCCGTTTGACGCGTACAATAGCTCGTTAGAAAGATCTATCCGAGCACTACCACTTTGGGAAGGGCAACATGGGTCTATAGACCCATGTTGCCCCCAGATTCCCAAAAAAACGTCGTTTAGGGCCTCAAAACGGCTCCGGAAGTTCAGGACCCGAAAAACTGCTAAAAATAGTAAGTTGTGCTACAATTTAGGAAACTGAAAAAGCTGAAAGAGACAGTTGTGGGGGTCCAAATGGGATAGGTGGGTGGCCACCAACATCCACCTGGATCATTCCTCCCCCCTTAGGAAGCAATGGTCCCCATTGCGTTGAGTTCCTCCATCTGCTGAACTGGTCCTGCAATCTCTGATGTGTCCAGTGATGGTGGGAAGCATGGTCGACGACGGTCCACATTGAACACTCGGTGCAAGCCAAGGAATGGAGGAATGCTGTGCTTCGAAGCATTGTTGCCCGTAGCCTTGGTATTGGTGTACGGATCATGTCGGAGTTGCCTGAGTTTCTGATGGGTTCTGGTAAGGCGTTCTCTCTGCAGATGTAACCAAACTTTGTCGCCCACATGAAACTTGTGTGGTACCCCTGTGGATGAGGAGAAGTTGTTCCTGTGTTCTGTCATGACCGTATCCCTTTGCTGCTGCTGCTGCGTGGAGGAACCCTTTGCAGGGGTCATGGATGTAGCAACGATCTTCCCCTTACTTTGGGAGTGAACTAGACAGATGAATTTCCTGGTCTGTGATATGAGCTTGCTGCCTTTCTTGGTAGTGATCAAGGATGTGGCAGTAGGTGGGGCTACCTCTGGTATCCTGTATAATGAATTATTCAAAGAAATAATGACAGCACGAGGCCTTGACTCATACACAGCATGTCGCCTCCACAAATATGGCTGGCCTAATAGTACATCACAAACATCCAGAGGTGTAACATCACACCATACCTCGTCTGTGAAGGGCTTGATGCTGTAGGGAAGGCGGCACTGCTGGCGAACTTTCAGATCTCGCCCTTCATGAAGCCACCCGATACTGTACGGCTGCGGGTGCGGTGTAGTCGGTAGGCCCAACCGCTTCACGACCTCTGCTGAAATGAGGTTCTTTTGGCTGCCACTGTCGACAATGAATTGTAGCGGCGAACCCTTCACCCACATCTGTGAGTGGAAAAGACGCTCCCCCTCTTCTGGATCTGTGGGCTCATCTTTCTGGATCTTGGCGGTGGCAACAGTGGCGCTGGGATCCGCATCAATGATCTGCTTCCCTTTACCATTCCCCTTGTCGGGTTCTGGCTCAGGGTCGGAACATGCATCTGATTCGGAAGCCTTCAACTCGGCCACCAGCGACTGCTTGGTCCGACACTCACTTGTGTTATGAGTGGGACTTTTGTGGAACTCACACCACTTTCCTGTGTCCTTCTTCGGCTTTGTGGTGTTGTTCTTTTCTTGTGGCTTCGACGGGTTATCTTGGGTCACCCCGCCTTGGCTTTGTCCTTTGGGCTTCGGATTTGCAGATCCAAAGTCTCGCTTCTTCTGTTTGAACTTTTGCTCGATTTTGACAGCATATCGGTACGCCGTGCCGAGCGAGGAGATGTTCAAGAACACCATCTCTTCCTGGATGTATCTGTGCAGGCAGCCGCGGTATTTGAGTACCAGATGCAGCTCAGAATCTTTGATACCCAACTGTGTGCGAAGGGTATGAAAAATGTTTGTGAACTCCGGCACATCTTGGTCTCGTCCCTGCCGCAATGTGGTCCATTTGATGTATTTGTCCTCATAGCTTCCGACAGGGTAGTACTGCTCCTTGATGGCATCCCGAAAGTCATTCCAAGTGGGTGCGGCTGAAAATAGTGAGCCTGTACTTTCATCCTTCTGCTCGCAGTAGGTTTCCCACCAGTCCTTGACGTGGGGGGCTGCTTTGAGAAGAGCGAAAACAATCTTTTCCCGACTTGAAAATTCATGAACAGAAAAATACCCATCTAGCAGATTTAACCATTTATCTACGGCATCTGCGTCTATTTGACCCTCGAAGATGGGGATTTCAAAATTAACTTGTACCTTAAACGGCGTGGCGTTTCCAGAGTCGCTTTTGGAAGTCGATGCGTCGCCTCTGGGTAGCCGCTGAAGGATCTGCGCAAAGCTATCCATCATCGCGTTCCTTTGCCGCTCGAGCGCTTCTTCGAGCAAGATTTTGATAGGATCTCCTGCCCCTCGTCTTTCTTCTCATCCGCCATGGGAGGCCGTCGGGATTTGCGAGGCTGGTCTTGCAAAGGTTCGACCAGTTCAAGCCCTAACTCCTTATATCCCGACCTCGTTGGGGACATGCAAAGAAAAACAGAGAAAAAGCAGACCGCTCTGATACCACTGATCCGGATTTAAACAGGAACGCAATAGATTACAGAGATAACCATAAATACAGAGGTGCAATAACCATAAACACATATATGCAGCGGAAATAATGATTCATTTCATTAATGGAAAATACTGAATACAACCAGAAATGGAAAGAAACCAGCTAGGGCGATGGTAGCTATCTCTGAGAAGAGATGTGCGGCTACATGCCTCTGAACTGTTCCGAACTGTATTACAATGAGGCTCGAAGGCCTATTTATTGTTGAGAAACAATGGAAAACCCTTCACATCCCGAAACCTAACCCTAGAAGATGAAACGCCAAATTGTGGGCCCCGTTTGGGTAAATTGGTACATCAATTTCCCGGGGTCGTAACTTTGGCATACGATCTCCGTTTGACGCGTACAATAGCTCGTTAGAAAGATCTATCCGAGCACTACCACTTTGGGAAGGGCAACATGGGTCTATAGACCCATGTTGCCCCCAGATTCCCAAAAAAACGTCGTTTAGGGCCTCAAAACGGCTCCGGAAGTTCAGGACCCGAAAAACTGCTAAAAATAGTAAGTTGTGCTACAATTTAGGAAACTGAAAAAGCTGAAAGAGACAGTTGTGGGGGTCCAAATGGGATAGGTGGGTGGCCACCAACATCCACCTGGATCATTCCATGCATTTCTTCTTGGGTAGAGAGGCCAGCAAGGTTTTGAAGGCCTCAGTGGCAGAAGGCGGATGAGGAGAGGGAGGCCCCTGTGGGGGAGTCAGCTCCTCCATGAAGATCCATTAGACCCAGCCAGGCCGACCGCAGCCTGCAGCAGAGCCCTCGACGGACGCGCTAGCAGGTTCAAAACGCGTAGAAAGCGGACACGCTCGCAGGCTTCAGATCGCGCAGAATGCGGATCTCGCGAGTTGCAGACCCAAATTTTAATATCTCAATAAAATATTTCAATTTTAACTATATACATATTATATAAAACAATTGAAAAAAAAATGTTATTGTTAAAATATTTATTGGTGTGTTGTTTAAAATGGAGAATGTGTCATTCCTTTCATGCTTAATATGAAGTTCATTTATAACACGTGTGCACATAATAATCCATTTTTAAGGTAACTACCAAGCCAGATGTCAAATTGGTGTATGAGACCCCCTTGTTCGTGGGATAAGGAACCCAATTCCATGGAGGGATATGATTGAAAAAGTCTATATAGACATACATACTCTACCAACATAGATCCATTTTAACCCTAGATTTATGAAAGATACTGAGGAGTCAAATATCTAGAGGTGCAAATCTTTCTTCAAGATTTGTACTCTTAAAAAAATTTGCACCTTGAGAGATTTGATCCTTGGATTAAAATGGATCTATGTTAGTTTCAATAAAATCATTAAAATCATTGTTATTTTTATTATTTATAAACCTCATTTTTATAATTTAAATTAATATTGTCCAAGGACTCTAGTGGTACTTGGTCATTCCTCCACACAGACTCTATTCTCTGGAGACATGTTAGCCTTTTGTGGAAAACAATTGAACATGTTGAAAATCATGATGAGGTGAATAGTGGAAAGGGTTCTATTCTCCTTAGACATGTTAGTCTATGTGGCAAAAATTTGAACATCTATGGAAAAGAATTGAACATGTTGAAAATCGTGATGATGTGAATAGGGGCAAAGGTTATTTTCTCTGGAGACATGTTAGCCTCTGTAGCAAAAATTTGAACAGGTTGAAAATTTAAATATCTTGATATTAAGGTAGCAACAAAATTTGAATATCTTGATATTGAGGTGAATAATGACATCCATTGTGATTCAATCATGAGTCTTATCTAAAACTAAAAAAATCCTCTAAAATCAGGGATATGTTTCAATTCTAAATCTTTCCCAAAACAGTCCTATAAAATTATCAATTCACTAATTACAATTAAGAAAAAAAACAAATTAATATTAATTTTTTTTTTATAATAAATAAATTGTAAAACCCTTAAATATAATCATGAATTACTTGATAACGAAAATTTATAACCAATTCTATCAACCGTTCTTTTTATTATTTTAATAACATGAATTTTAATATTAAAATATTTTACAATAATTCCATCTCATCTTTATATTTTAAATATATTATATTTTTCAATTATATTAAAATATTTAAATTTAACATTTAATAAAATTTTAATTTTAATAATACAAATAATAATATTTATTTAAAAATTTAAAATTTAATGATAATTAAAAATATATATAATTTTAAAAAACATATATTTAATTTAAAAAATAAATATATATCTTAACGCTACCTTTTTATTTACTTTCAAGACAGAACAATATGACCTCGAGCCTTTTCATTTTCTTTTTCGACTTTTTTAAACTTTTCTTAATGTCATTTATTTAGTTTTAACTCCTTTACCTAGTATGTTTTCAAAGTGTCATCCCCTTTTATCATACCAATTTATTTGGTTATAAACCTCCTTTGATAAATAAAAGCTTTTTAATTTATTTATATATAAAAAATTTATTTTTTTTATAAATATATTTATCTATAATTAATTTTTTTTATTATTTAATTTTTAATTAAGTAATTATGTCTTTAATCTTATTTTATATTTTTTTAAACTATCTTAATAGGAGGAGAAAACAAAACATAAAGAGGAAACACAGAACAAGATACTTATATTTTGTTAAAATGTTGGAGGCTCTCTCTTAATCTAGTCCTTTATGGGATATCTATAATTTAAACAATCCAAAAATTTCTAACAAAATATATTAGACCTAAAAAAATTTAGAAATCAAAACATAAAGGAAAACATTACAAAATTTAAAATAGAACACTGCCCCTGATATACAACTTTTAGTCCTGGAAAAGAAGAACATTTGATTGTTGCATTATTTTCTTCACAGACTAGGTAGGCCTCTATGACATTCAATGGGCACTCATTCTTAGGATGTCTTTTGGTTCATTTACGGAAGAAAATAGCTAGTGCCTTTTCTTCTTCCTCCTTTCTTTTGATTTGCATGGTATCCATTTGCAGTAAAAAGGCATGCAACATTTCACTCTTGAAATCCTCCAACATGTTAATAATTTGATTCTTTTTATTCAACTTCTATAACAAGAGTCTCGAAAAAGCCTAGTCTTTGTCTTTATCTCTATGTAAATTGTTGGGAAATCGATATTTACAAAATAACTTAAATTTAAAAAAGTTAATGAATCCTTACATTCTATAGTATATAGGATACAAAGCACAACACATGATGGTGTATAACTCTGTCATAATTTTGTTGGTTATGTTAGTTGAATTTTTTTAATTATTATTTAATTAATTAATTATATTTTTAATCTTATTTTATATTTTTTAATCTCATTTAGCATCAAATTTGTCTTGATCAAATATTGATCATTAAATTGTCAACTTCATGTTTACCTTAATTCATTATCGATCATTCAATTATCAACTTCATGTTTATCTTAATTCATTATTGTCTCTCTTTTTTACAACAATTGTTTAATTATTTATAAATATAATTTTTAATGAACTTCATGTTTACCTTAATTCATTATCGTCTCTCTTTTTCACAACAATTGTTTAATTATTTATAAATTTAATTTTTAATGATTCTTTGTTGTCTCTACTTTTTAAATTAATTGTTTAGTTATTTATAATTTTTTTTTTTTTTAATTTAATGATTAAATTATTGGTCATGATTGTGAAAATGAAGTATTGTGTGAAGAGGTTTGATGTTCAAACTCCCTTGATTCACTTATGTTTGTGGAAGGGGCATACTTAGGCACCTAGAGATTATTACTTATGTATGTGGAAGGGGCATACCTAGGCACCTAAAGATTATAGTGTTAGATATTGGAATCAACATAAATAGGCACCTGGAGATTATAGTAGTAGCTATTGGAATCGACCCAGTGTCACGGAATACAAAACCAACCTACTTGTTGATTCTTGTGGATAACCATTTCCAATCATTTTCCAATATGCATCTTTCTAATTTTAATATTATTTTCAGGTTTGCTATTATTAATGTCATTTAAATATCTTACTTATCAATACTCTTTTTTTAATCATGATAACAATTTAATTTACCTTTAATAATAGATAATAATAAAAAGTTCCTTAGCAAATCTAGGATCATACCACACCGTTCAATTTTAAAATATTTGCATATCTTATGTTTCATGATTCAAAATGTTCAATACAATTTAAAAATTTATAAGAAAGAATCAAATGTTCCTCGACATAGCTCATACCTAAGCAACCTACTCCCTGGAGTGAATCATTAAGATTGGGAAACGTGGGTGAGGAGGACTAACTAATACACTGGCAAAAGAGAAGTATGTATGATGTTGTCCCAAATAAACCTGAAGATGTTCCACCTTCTGTCGAATTGTATGGTTCTCATCTGCTGCTCTTTGAATTAATGTTCTTTTTTCAATGAGAATTTCCATTATGGACGTTAGGTTGGAAACTATTTTATTGTGATTCAATTGCAAATTCATTACCTCTTCCTGTAACTTTTGTAATTGTTCTTGAATGACAACATCCATTTTGATAGACAATGAAGGGAGTGCATGTTTGTTATAATTTCCTAGATGAAAAAAATTGTTTCAATGGGTCAAATTTCCAACTTCAATTGGCACAAGAGAAAAACCTCAATTGACTAGTAAGTGACCAAGGTGTGGAATATAAATAAAGTGAAAATAAAAAGGATGCCTCCAATGCATTTTTTCCACCAACCCAACAAGGACAGTATTTCCCATTGGAAAACATAAGATAATATTGTAGCGCCGGAAAAAAAAAAAAAAAAAAAAAAAAAAAAAAAAAAAAAAAGGAATTTTCCCATCATGTGGATTCATATTGAAAGCTGCCAAATAGAGATTATTCCAAAGGATTTTACCACAAAATACAACCTCCACTAGCAATAGACAAACTCCCATTAAATCATCATCCTATATTTTCACTGCTTTGTGCCTTACCCTATCCTTTCACTCCATAAGATTTGAAAATAGAAGCACTGGGAGGTACATACTCATGTCATTCCATCCTCCCAATTGTACCATGGCATTAAATCAAGCCTCAAAGGGATAATCACCATCATGAGGATGTGAATTCACTCCCTTCCACACCATAATGATCCGCTTCTAGGGCGTCCTCCTCTCCATAGGAACATAGAGAGGTATAAGCCCTTCGCTAATGATTTCTTTTAACGGCTTACCTGCATGTTTCAAGTTTTGTGAATGCACAATCTTGGCACATGGCACAAATCAATTCCTATCGAATATGTTTGAAATAAAAAAATTAGTGGCTTCGTATTGGTCAAATTTGAAATAATTGGAGCCCAAAGATTTATAAGAGTGGGAATTTAGGCATATAGGAATACCCAAATACTTAAACCCTTGTCATGTGTATGTTGTTGAAAATCCCATAACACCATTTAGCTAGCCCAAGCGGGATTTGTTGGCATTCCATGAATAAATTTTATTTTAGCCCGCCAAAGACTTGAATAAATTTATCTAAAATTGAAAGAAATTTAGAAGCTATAATATCTTAGGCACCCCCAATAAATAACATGTCATCAGCAAATTGAGCATGATTTATATTTTTAATATGTGGACCAAAATGATCCCTGGAAGCCTTTCTCTTGACAATTTAAAGACTAGCCTTTTTCTCAAGGAGTCTTCAATTATGATGAATAGAAAAGGGGAAAGCAAGCAAATTTTTCTCAAGCCCCTTGAAGCTTTAAAAAAACTAATGGGTCTACCATTGACAAAAGGAGAGATCTAAGGTATTGAAATGAAATTTGCTACCCATAGCACCGCCTATTCTTCAAACCCAATTTTTCTCATCACTTCAAAGAGAAACATATGGTGAAGTTGGTCAAAAGCATTAGCCATTTCAAGTTTAATAGTCATCCCCTTCTCACCCTGAGCTTTACTGGAATGGATTTCTTATTGGACAATGACTATGTCATCCACAATTTGTTTGTTGCCCATGAATCCTCCCTAATTATTGGAGATCAACTTTGATAAGAGAGGCTTGATTCGCACTACTAGATTTTTAGAAATAATCTTGTATGGCATATTACAAAGGAAGATGGTAATAAAATGAGAGAAGAAGGAAGGGTTGACCTCTTTTGGGACCAAAGTGAGAAATGATGAGTTGACACCCTCTCTAATATACTTATGTTTGATAGCAAATCTATCTTCCTACAAAGGTCAAATTTAATGATATCCCAACATGGTTGATAATAATGTGTTAAGAAGCCATCCAAACTTGGAGCTTCGCTTAGGTTGAAAGAATGTAAGACATGTCATACCTCCTCTTCCACAATGGGGCATAATAGAGCCTCATTATCCATTTTGGAAACCATAAGAGGAATACGCTCCAACATATCATACATAATGTTTCCCTCTTGGCTACTTGGTTCTTCATAGAGAGAACAAAAGTGATGAACAATTTCCTCTTTGATCTATGGGAAATCAAAAATTAGTTCCCCATCCACAAAGATTGAATTTATATTATTTTTCTAGGTTCTCCTTATGGCTTGATGAAGATTTTTTTTTGTATTTTTATCTCCTATTTAAAGCCACAAACTACAAGTTTAGAGTCATTGTTCTTCTTCTTCCTCTATAAGGACCTTGCTATATTTATCAAAAGTTGATTTCCCCTCCACCGGGAGCTCTTTGGAGATGGGGAGTTGCTTCATTTGTTTTTGTACTACCTCTAATTGAATTTTATGAATAAGAACTAAAAATTTTAGATCTAAAGCATTGTGCTTAGGCCAATGTTTTAAAACCACTTTTAAATCTTCAGTTTTTAGCTTCCAAATAAAAGTTGGACAACCTATTATCCATTTCCTACAATCTTATTGAACAACTTCCCAAAATCCATGCTTATGAAGCCATGATGGATTAAATTTTAAAGGTAGAGGGCAATAGAAACAAGATGCATTTCTAAAGAAATGGGGTGATGATCAAAACCAATCCAAGACAATATTTTAGAGGAAAATAACATCTTTTGATTTGAAAAAGAACTAGCTACAAGAAAGCGATCTAGTCTCGTAGCTATGTGACCCATACCTATCCTTCGATTACTCTACATATATTTTTTTGCCTAAGGCTTGATATCTATCAACTCTAATTTACTAATAAGCTCTTCCATTTTCTCTCGAAAAGCATCTCTAACCAGGGATTCTCCTTTTATTTCCCATAGATGGAGAATAGTGTTCAAGTTTCCTCCCAAAATAAATTCTTGGATCAACTCGATTCCTCTAGCATTTGTAGGGAAGACCAATACTATTTTTTCTTGATAATGGACTATCATATATAAATGTTGAAGAAACAACATATCTTTTGAGCATGTAAATTCAAAACTTGAATTGCATGCTAGTGAACAATCAATTGACAAGACCTAAAGAAAAAGTGAAAAAAATACAACATAGTACACCAACCTCCTGAAGCTCCACAAGAATTTACTCCCCAAAGTTCACATCCTTTCCATAAATTTTGAACATTTTTGGAGAACATCTTATTCCCCCAGTTTAGTCTCTTGGAGAAGAAGGACCAAGGGGTTTTCATTTTTTAACCAGGCTCTTAAATTCAACCATTTTTTATATGATCCTAATGCTCTAAAATTCCAAGTGAGGACTTTCATCATTCACTTTTGGATTCAAAACCCCCTTGCACAAGGGTAGGGCCACTTCCTTTTCTATTTTTCTTGGGAATCTTCAAGAAGTTTCTTCTAATGACCTTTGGGAACCAAACTATTTATCTTTGTGTGTGTGTGTTTCTCATGTCCATATTGGTTCATTGTCCCACTTTCCTGTGTGTTTCTCTATAATTTCCCTTTCACCTTCTAATTTTTCATCCACCAATCCAAGGATTGAAGTTCCTTATGGGATTCTTGTATTTTGGGGGGAGTGAAAGACATCCTCCTCCTCTGTTTCGACTTCTTTCTTTGTATCAATTTATTCATGAATAGGGATACCCTCTAGGCATCTTAACATTTTGGCCCTCAAATCTCACATGTTGACAGTCTGCCAAAGGAATATCTTGATGGGTTGAATCTAGAATTTCCCCATCTTCATCTTCTAGGTTCAAGGCTTCAAATTTATTTCCTCTAAGGCCGTTGATCTTGCTTAAGGAAGATCTTTCACTCATAGTGGCCAGTTTTTAGAGAAGAGGGGGCTTCAGATCTCAATCCTTTTGCTTCCTAAGGTTTTGTAGTTGCACTCTACTTTAGAACTCCCTTTCTTCGTTTTGGCTACTACCATCGATCTACCTCTTCATTTATTTTCTTAGTATCTTCCATCTTTGGACATGTACAAGAGCAATGCCCATTATTATGGTAGTTCTTACATTTGAACGGTAATTATTCATAATATACTTCTTGATAATGGATCCAATTCTCTAATTGCATATTGATTACTATTGGTAATCCCTTCTCTAGATCCACTTCAACACAAATTCAAGCACAAGATTTCATTCCTTCTTGTGGCTCGGCCCAATCAATATATTAGTCCAAAGCATTACCAATATTCCTGAAAATTTCATCATTCCAACAATAAAGAGGAAGATATGGCAGCTTAACCCAAACTAGTACAACTGATGGGTCATCATTTTTCAGGTTGAAATCCAAACTCAAATGGTCCAAATACAAAACTTGAGCTTGTTGAAAATGTAACTAGTATCGATCTTCATAGTTGTTGTCTCGCTCATGACATGTTGTAATTCTTATGTATTTGTTCAAAAGAAAGAAAAAGAAAATTATTTGTTTATTTAAGCATGGGTTTAATGCTCAAAGTCATTGGTTATTAGGTCAAAGCGTCCATTGAGTGCTCCTAGGGTTTTTATCTTGAGTCAAAGTCATAGTCATCTTGTAAAAGACCCTTCTTGGGCTTCTTATGTTAAAGAAGAAAATTTGTTTTCATGTCAAAAGTATCAAATAAGTCTCCTCCACCAAGTCAGCTCCATCTCCAACAAGTCGACCTCATTGAAGGTGTTAGCGCTTGAAATTTCGCCTCAGGCTGAGAAAGGTAAACCTCAATGCAACATCAAACCACTTAGCCTCGTAGCTAGCCCTACGGGGCAGGAGAGGGCTCTCTCCCGTCTATCTCGGTGAAATCTTCAATGGATGAGATGACCAATAGGGTAACACTGATTTTAGGCTAGTAAACTGATCAAAAAGGTTGATTTGGGGTTTTTCTGGGCTGCATGGGGTAAAGAAACAACTTGAACAGAGAAATGTAATCAAAACACAGATTATCTCCTGAGGCAAGGTAGGCAAGAAATTTAACACCAAATTTAGATTAAATGAGATGGCAAGACTGCTGAGGAGCTGACAAGGGCATAGAAGATGAATCCTTGTCAAACAGAAGAAAACATTGAATATTGAACAAACTTAAAGGCAGAGCATACAAATGATGAATTCTACCTTAACACTTCATTTGTTCAATTAGAAATGATCATGAAGTGAAATGAAACATAACAGATCACATATGAAACACAAGAAAAACTTATGCTAAATTATCATACCACAGGAATCTCAGAAGTCAGAGCTGTATTTTCATTAAACTCTCTGCCAAAAATTGTACATGGTAAGCTCTCTATTCTCCAGCACTCAGAACTCTCCCCTCTCTCTAAAAAATGATTTTGTTTTTAATACATTAAATAAAAAATCTACTAAGGAAAAACAAATCGACCCCCAAGACAAGGGATTTGTTTTCTCATAATTAATAAATAAAACTAAAAAAAAACAATCAGCACTTCTGAAGATAGAATAGCACATCCTTTTACTTGATAACTGATGAAGTAGCATTCACAGGTGTCAATCCCATTTACTGAGGATATAGGCAATCGAATCTTGTACGCCATTTTGCAACTGCTCCCCAAATTTCTGGAAATGCGTTGGCCATTTAACCGAAATTAGGAAAAGATTTTGATAATCTGGAGTAAATCCACCGCATATATCGGATTGAATGTCGGAGTATTCAATTGCCACAACACAGAATCCAGACCCCCCTACAATCTTTCTTATCCAATAATGATGGGCATATCTGTTGAGCATGGTACAGTACCGATGAAACTAACGCATGAATCTACGCGTCTAGGCATTTGCGTCGTTTGTTGAATGAGAAACGGCAATGACTGCTCTTTCCAGATGTCCCTTCCCCCTTTTGACATACACATGTTTGCAGAAGGTGGACAAGAAGATACGGCAAACGGAACAGAAGTACCTGGACAATCAATATTGATCACATGATTTTTGTTCAGAAGATCATTTCCCACCTGAAGTGGATACATCATGATCTGTTTCAGCATTATTCTCTTTATCACATTAACAAATGACAGAACCAGAATCCTTCCCATTTTCTACATTGGTTTCTCTGCATCTCAAGTTTGTTTGAGACGAACTATCTCGTGCAATGAACCCTGTTGGTTGATCCCAGCGGCTCTTCCGCTTTCAGTCTTTTGTCCCTCTCTTCCATACGATGCCCAGCCTTTAATACACTGTTCTGGAAATCGACCTCTTATCTCTCTGTCTTTCTGCCTTTGTTACAGCTACATTAAAGTCACATGGATCCACTCGGTTGAGAATACACATGTACAACCAACCAAATGAATGTATCCTCTGAAATTTGAATTTTTGCTACAAGAAAAGCTCACACGGTCATCAAGGAAGAAGAGCGCTCAGTTCTGTGCAAACAATGGTTTAGTCTCTCCTCAAAATGTACCCAGAAAACATAATAGATGCCAGTTGCCTCAACCAACAAGGGAATATAGCTCCCACAACTCCAATCCATCCTTCAAACAATGGTAGTCGCACAGTCCACCACAATAAATACAAACCAATCCTCAAAGATGAAACTCTTGCTCCTTATTAAGCCATAAACCCTCCATTTATTACAGTCAACATGGCCCTTGGTAACAGTGAAGAAATTTGCCTTTTAGCTAAGAGAGCAGTGCCAGCACACATTCAATTTCTCCGTATTACACCAAGAGAACTCGGCCTCTATTTCTCGTTCTGAACCCATTCCCTTTAGCAATATGGAGTTTTGCAAAACCTCCTTCCTTTGAGCTTAAAAATATTTAATCACCAGCAATTTGAGCTTCACATATGCCGGGTGCCATGCTCACAATCAAGTTTCCTATACCTTCTAGTAGATGATAGATTACACGGTGGAGCCTTATATTTATCTTTGCTTGACAAGCTGTTGCATCTACAGAACTTGACATGTTGCGTATATTGAAACCCACAATGACAGCCCCACATGCTTGGGCTAAATCAACATCAGCTTGAGAGATTGCCCCAACTCCTGTATGAACAATTTTAACAAGCACCTGTGAACTATTCAGGCTTTTTAATGTATCTGTTACAGCTTGAACAGTACCTTGCACATCAGCCTTAACAATAAGTGTCATTTCAACCATTTCCACTTTCTCTGATGTAAATATCTTGAATGCTACTAGAGTAGGGAGGCGGAAATAATTAGGCATAGGCACATCCTCCATTCAATTATCCTTCAACCGGTCCCAACACCACCAAAAGTTTGCCAGAAACTTTTCCTAAGACATTTCGAATCTTTCCTTTAGTTCCAGCAACATGGATAACCTTGAGCTGCGATAAAGAATCCTCTAACTCTAGCATCTTCAAATATTCAAACATGATAAGAAATTCATTGGCTATATTGGTGCTGTTAGATGAAATTACATCTATGGCTGCCTCATACGATAAAGACAGAGAACTCTGATTTTGTCCAGCTGCTGAACCTGCACCAGCATGTTTGGTTTTTTTTTAAACTGTTATATTATCAAAACATAAATGAATTTGAAGCAGATTGTTGAGTGGAGCTAGAAATGCGGGCTTGTTGGGCTCTTGCTCTTGCCAGAGCCTGTTCATAAAGCTCTTCATACTAAGTAGCAGAAGAATCCCAGCTAAAACCTATTGTCATTGCCTTCTTAAAAGTTCTAGCCACCAATTTGGCTTCTTTCTATAGTAATGCATGGTCTAGTCCTTGTTCATCAGCTGTGGAGAATGTAAATCCATTTCTAACTTTTGCAGGGATTGTCTCATCATCCACATCAAAAACAATGTCATTTGAAGAACTGTAGAGCTTTGGAACATCATGACAAATTACATATTAATGATTTCTTCTTCAAAACAGGGTTTTGAAGAAGAATCAATCTCACATTTGACTTGACAAGACGGAGTCTAACATCGGCTCCACTTGGGATGGCAGCTGCCGCTTTTTGGAGGTGCCATGAACCGCAGAACTTTGGGAGAGCAGACAGTGCCTCCACCCATTGGGCAATGGAGTCAATTATTTCAACAATTCAACACACCTGAAGACTCAACTTATTAACTGGAAACTGACTGAATTGACTTAAAGACTAATTCGGCAAACTTCAAACTAAATTGTAATGAAACTGGAACAAAATGCTGCCTTTTGGCTGCTTATTTATTTACAAAATCTACTCTAATCTGCTGTACAAACAATAGATCAGGTAATACTAAAATGCCATATTAACCATTCAAGTAAACCTGAAAATGATGCCGGTTGAGAAAGCTTCCACCAGGCCATAGATGCAGTTGCTGGCAGCCTTTCATGCACATAATGAGCCCGGTCACGTAGAAAAGAACCTAATCCATCAATCAAACTGAAAAACGTGTCCATGTAAGTTGCCATTGGATCGCGGAAGCCAGATTTTGTTGGCTGCCCCAACTCTGCAATACATACTTCCAGCTACACGTTGTCAATGTAAACATTTGTAGGCAAGTCTGTTATTTCTTGTTGCGAAGGAGGGAGGATTTCCAAGAACTTTTTAGGGTCTTGGAAATCATATGACTGGATTTGCTCATCTAAACATTGAATCTCCTTTTCGATTCTATCAACAACTAACTCACAGACACTAGTTTTAAACCAAGGGAACTTTGGAGATTTCAACAAACGAAGGAAGATACTGAAAAATTCTTCATTAATTTCAATATCCACTAACCATTCTCTAAATTCGTTTAGAGCTTCACACAGGGCAGGGTTTGCCACATACCCTACCATTGCATAAATGGATCAGCAAGCGTTGGAATGTCTGGATCGAGTTGGAGTCGCCAGGTGAATGGTTCAGCCTGCATAAGTGTCTGACTGCTGTCCACCATCAGCATCAGATCTGCACCTTGATTACATGTACTGGGACAAGACAATCAACAAATTGAATGTTCTCCCCAGTATGGTCGCCAATATGTTAGCGCTTGAAATTTCACCTCAGGCTGAGAAAGGTAAACCTCAAGGCAACATCAAACCACTTAGCCTCGTAGCTAGCCCTACGGGGCAGGAGAGGGCTCTCTCCGGTCTATCTCGGTGAAATCTTCAATGGATGAGATGACCAATAGGGTAACACTGATTTTAGGCTAGTAAACTGATCAAAAAGGTTGATTTGGGGTTTTTCTGGGTTGCATGGGGTAAAGAAACAGCTTGAACAGAGAAATGTAATCAAAACATAGATTATCTCCTGAGGCAAGGTAGGCAAGAAATTTAACACCAAATTTAGATTAAATGAGATGGCAAGACTGCTGAGGAGCTGACAAGGGCATAGAAGATGAATCCTTGTCAAACAGAAGAAAGCATTGAATATTGAACAAACTTAAAGGCAGAGCTTACAAATGATGAATTCTACCTTAACACTTCATTTGTTCAATTAGAAATGATCATGAAGTGAAATGAAACATAACAGATCACATATGAAACACAAGAAAAACTTATGCTAAATTATCATACCACAGGAATCTCAGAAGTCAGAGCTGTATTTTCATTAAACTCTCTGCCAAAAACTGTACATGGTAAGCTCTCTATTCTCCAGCACTCAGAACTCTCCCCTCTCTCTAACAAATGATTTTGTTTTTAATGCATTAAATAAAAAATCTGCTAAGGAAAAACAAATCGACCCCCAAGACAAGGGATTTGTTTTTTCATAATTAATAAATAAAACTAAAAAAAACAATCAGCGCTTTTGAAGATAGAATAGCGCATCCTTTTACTTGATAACTGATGAAGTAGCATTCACAGGTGTCAATCCCATTTACTGAGGATATAGGCAATCGAATCTTGTACGCCATTTTGCAACTGTTCCCCAAATTTCTGGAAATGCGTTGGCCATTTAACCGAAATTAGGAAAAGATTTTGATAATCTGGAGTAAATCCACTGCATATATCGGATTGAATGCGGGAGTATTCAATTGCCACAACACAGAATCCAGACCCCCCTACAATCTTTCTTATCCAATAATGATGGGCATATCTGTTGAGCATGGTACAGTACCGATGAAACTAACGCATGAATCTACGCGTCCAGGCATTTGCGTCGTTTGTTGAATGAGAAACGGCAAAGACTGCTCTTTCCAGATGTCCCCGGCCCCTTTTGACATACACATGTTTGCAGAAGGTGGACAAGAAGATACGGCAAACGGAACAGAAGTACCTGGACAATCAATATTGATCACATGATTTTTGTTCAGAAGATCATTTCCCACCTGAAGTGGATACATCATGATCTGTTTCGGCATTATTCTCTTTATCACATTAACAAATGACAGAACCAGAATCCTTCCCATTTTCTACATTGGTTTCTCCGCATCTCAAGTTTGTTTGAGATGAACTATCTCGTGCAATGAACCCTGTTGGTTGATCCCAGTGGCTCTTCCGCTTTCAGTCTTTTGTCCCTCTCTTCCATACGATGCCCAGCCTTTAATACACTGTTCTGGAAATCGACCTCTTATCTCTCTGTCTTTCTGCCTTTGTTACAGCTACATTAAAGTCACATGGATCCACTCAGTTGAGAATACACATGTACAACCAACCAAATGAATGTGTCCTCTGAAATTTGAATTTTTGCTACAAGAAAAGCTCACACGGTCATCAAGGAAGAAGAGCGCTCGGTTCTGTGCAAACAATGGTTTAGTCTCTCCTCAAAATGTACCCAAAAAACATAATAGAGGCCAGTTGCCTCAACCAACAAGGGAATACGGCTCCCACAACTCCAATCCATCCTTCAAACAATGGTAGTCGCACAGTCCACCACAATAAATACAAACCATTCCTCGAAGATGAAACTCTTGCTCCTTATTAAGCCATAAACCCTCCATTTATTACAGTCAACATGGCCCTTGGTAACAGTGAAGAAATTTGCCTTTTAGCTAAGAGAGCAGTGCCAGCACACATTCAATTTCTCCGTATTACACCAAGAGAACTCGGCCTCTATTTCTCGTTCTGAACCCATTCCCTTTAGCAATATGGAGTTTCGCAAAACCTCCTTCCTTTGAGCTTAAAAACATTTAATCACCAGCAATTTGAGTTTCACATATGCCGGGTGCCATGCTCACAATCAAGTTTCCTATATCTTCTAGTAGATGATAGATTACACGGTGGAGCCTTATATTTATCTTTGCTTGACAAGCTGTTGCATCTACAGAACTTGACATGTTGCGTATATTGAAACCCACAATGACAGCCCCACATGCTTGGGCTAAATCAACATCAGCTTGAGAGATTGCCCCAACTCCTGTATGAACAATTTTAACAAGCACCTGTGAACTATTCAGGCTTTTCAATGTATCTGTTACAGCTTGAACAGTACCCTGCACATCAGCCTTAACAATAAGTGTCATTTCAACCATTTCCACTTTCTCTGATGTAAATATCTTGAATGCTACTAGAGTAGGGAGGCGGAAATAATTAGGCATAGGCACATCCTCCGTTCAATTATCCTTCAACCGGTCCCAACACCACCAAAAGTTTGCCAGAAACTTTTCCTGAGATATTTCGAATCTTTCCTTTAGTTCCAGCAACATGGATAACCTTGAGCTGCGATAAAGAATCCTCTAACTCTAGCATCTTCAAATATTCAAACATGATAAGAAATTCATTGGCTATATTGGTGCTGTTAGATGAAATTACATCTATGGCTGCCTCATACGATAAAGACAGAGAACTCTGATTTTGTCCAGCTGCTGAACCTGCACCAGCATGTTTGTTTTCTTCAAACTGTTATATTATCAAAACATAAATGAATTTGAAGCAGATTGTTGAGTGGAGCTAGAAATGCGGGCTTGTTGGGCTCTTGCTCTTGCCAGAGCCTGTTCATAAAGCTCTTCATACTGAGTAGCAGAAGAATCCCAGCTAAAACCTATTGTCATCGCCTTCTTAAAAGTTCTAGCCACCAATTTGGCTTCTTTCTATAGTAATGCATGGTCTAGTCCTTGTTCATCAGCTGCGGAGAATGTAAATCCATTTCTAACTTTTGCAGGGATTGTCTCATCATCCACATCAAAAACACTGTCATTTGAAGAACTGTAGAGCTTTGGAACATCATGACAAATTACATATTAATGATTTCTTCTTCAAAACAGGGTTTTGAAGAAGAATCAATCTCACATTTGACTTGACAAGACGGAGTCTAACAGAAGGGACTCAACCTCACACAATGTAGAATTTCTTGTAGATTCACAAGCTCATGCAATTTACTAAAGAATGGGACAAGAATCTACTTCTACTTTCAACCAACAGAAGCCCATAGATATATGAAAACAATATGAACAAGAAGAAGACAAATCAATGGCACATAACACAATAATATTTTATGGGGAAATCCACAACTCAAAACCCCGCCTATCTGTATTGCATTAATCAGAATATTTGAGAAGAAAATACAAAGCTTGTTCTCCCTAGAACAATTCCTACCCAAGTATGATCAACTCTCTGCTCACAAGCTAGCTCAAGCCAAACCTTAGCCTATTCTGCTGCTCTCCAAGCCCCTATTTCCTTGTGCAATTCCTAGAGGAATTAGCCTCTATTTAATGAGGAAATCCTTCTTCCATAACTGTGCAATCCAAACTTAGGTCCTTCTCTGATTGCATGCACCATCTGTACAACTCGGAAAATTATACAACTGATAGTACACTATCCCTGCACTCTAGTCTCAACTGGGTCTTTCTCAAAACTGGCATGCATGAGTTTCTCATGAGGGAATCTTTAGTTAGCTGGAGTAGCACTAAGGATGCACCAGTGCACCAACTCACTACTAGACCTCTACTAGTTCCTCCAATAGTTAGAACTAGTTTAACTGACTATAACTCATTCAAACTAAGTTATCTAATTAGAACTCAAATAAACTCAATATGGACCCCTAAAATTTAGGGAGAACATATACATGACCACAGAAAGACTTCCAACTCGAAATTCCTAAGCTAACTAAGTCAACTTAACTTAGTTAACTATTACAAGTTGCTATGAGAAAATAATTACCATTTAATTCACTCACAAATTAAATTGGAATTTCTAGATGTTATTTTTAACATTTCTTGTTGAAATTTTCAACACTCCCTCTCAACAAGAATGGATTATCAACTACCCCTATCCTATTTCTATGAAATTTGAACTTACATCTTGAGAATTCCTTTGTCAAAATGTCAACATCTTGCTCCTCCATGGGAATGTACTCTAACAACATGATCCGCCTCAATACACAATCTCTGAGATGATGATATCGGATATCAATGTGCTTGGACCTATCATGAAAAGCTGGATTTGCAGAGAGTTTAATACAATTCTGGTTATCTCAGTAAATCACTATCGGATCCATCTACTAACCAAATAGACCAACCAGGATCTTCCTCATCCAGATGGCCTCACATGATGCCTGACTTGCAACCATGTACTCTGCCTCTGTCGAATTGAGTGCAACCGATCTCTATTTCCTGTTGTACCAAAAATTGCCATTGAACCAATACTAAAGATCCCTCTTGATGTTCTCTTCCTATCGGATGGAATCTCTGCCCAATCTGCATTAGTGAAGCTTTGAATTTTTACTCCCTCTGCCCGTCTGTACCATAATCCGTATTGAGTAGTGCCTCTAACGTAGCTCAATATATGCTTTGTCGCCTTTCAATATAACTTGGTAGGCTTAACCATCGTTTGACTAAGTTGGTTAACTTCATAGCATAAATTGGGTCATGTGTTCACCAAGTACATGAGTGAACCCACAAGCTACCTGTAAATAGTAGCTTCCACTACCTCTCCCGAAGTAGCATCCTCCTTCCTCTAGTTACCAACTAGAGGAGTCTCCATAGGCTTGCAGCTCTTCGCCTTGAGACACAAACAACTCCCCATCACCCTGCCATACTTCCATGCCCAGAAAGTAATGCATGAGCCCCAATTCCTTCATATCAAACTCTCTTGTAAGGTCCTCCTTGCAAGATTTGATCAACTGATCATCACCTGTCAGTATGAGATCATCAACATAAAGTACAATGATAAACAGTTTACCTTCCACCACTATGTGGTACAGGTTCACATCCGCTTCACTCTTCGTGAAGCCCAACCCGGTGAAGTAGTTGTCTATCCTAGTGTACCAAGCATGAGGTTCTTTCTTTAGCCCATACAACGCTCTCTTGAGCTGACACACATGCGACTCACGATCGAAGGTTTCAAAACCTTCAGGTTGCTCTATGTACACCCCTTCCTCAATCGTGCCATTAAGGAAGGTTGTCTTTACATCCATTCGATGTATCTTCGACCTGATCTGTGCTGATAGTGAAAATATAGATATGATTGATGAGTCCCTTGCAATAGGATAAAAGGTCTCATCATAGTCAATCCCCTCTACTTGTGAAAATCCACAAGCCACAAATCTAGCCTTATGCTTCTCCACACTACCATTTGTAGCTTGTTTTACCTTGTAAAGTTAACAGGATCTCACCATGGACTTATCCTCCGGTCTTTGGACCACATCCCAAACATTGTTACGAACTATGGATTCATACTCCTCCACCATGGCATCAACCCAAACCGGCTGTTTCACTGCTTCCTTAAAGGAAGATTGCTCTGTCACAACACATTTGCTCATAAGAACCATGTATCTAGTGTACCTGTCAGGTGACCTCCTCTGTCTGCGTTGTGACGTGGGTGCTCCCACATTCTCTCTAGCATCTGACAACAATCTATTCTCTGCTTGAGTGGATCTCTTCACTTGGTCTCCTCTCAGCTTCTCTAATTGTGGTTGCTTCACAATTTCCTAACGCTGCTTTTGAGGCTTCTTCTGGGGCTACATGTTGAGAGGTAATTTACTCTCCCTCTCAACAACCAAGTCTCTAACATTTTTCTTGATCCTCAAGGATTTGTATGCATATTGTACCTCAATATCATTCATGTTCTTGGCTCGCACACCAATTTGTTTCATTTATCCCACTGTCACAAAAAATTTTGAAAAAGAAAAAAATTGGTTTTAAATCAGCAATATCTCCCTCATTCGAACTCCGATTCGAATGATTTTTTTTTTGAATTTGGGTATTTTTTCCGAAGGAATTCAAATCTTCTATTTTTTTGAAACATTTTAACAAAAAAATTCAGATATGCTTTGCAAAATCATCACCCATAAAATTCCTGCTCCTCAATCTGCCCACTAGCATCCTTCTAGCTCCATTAAGAAGTCTGCACATAGGGTATTCTGGATCTGCCTTTAGCTATAGCTCCATCAATTTGCAAGGACAAGTTTGAATTATTTTCTTCTATATTGTCTTCAGCAATGATACCATGTGGAGAATTTCTACAAATCTAGCTCTGATACCATGTAGAATTTCCTATAGATTCACAAGCTCATGCAATTTACTAAAGCACAGGACAAGAAATTACTTCTAATTTCAACCAAGTGAAGCCAATAGATCAATGAAAACAATATGAGCAACAAGAAGACAAATCAATGGCACATAACACAATAATATTTTTGGGGAAAACCCCGCCTATCTGTATTGCATTAATCAGAAGATCTGAGAAAAAAATACGAAGCTTGTTCTCACTAGAACATTTCTTGCCCAAGTATGATCAACCCACTGCTCACAAGCTAGCTCAAGCCAAACCTTATCCTATTTTGTTGCTCTCCAAGCCCCTATTTCCTTGCACAATTCCTAGAGGAATTAGCCTCTATTTAATGACGAAATCCTTCTTCCATAACTGTACAATCCAAACTTAGGTCCTTCTTTGATTGCATGCACCATCTGTACAACTCAGAAAATTATACAACTAATAGTCTTTCTCTAAACTGGCATGCATGAGTTTCTCATGAGGGAATCTTCAATTAGTTGGAGTAGCACTTGGAATGCACCAGTGCACCAACTCACTACTAAACCTCTACTAGTTCCTCCAACAGTTAGAACTAGTTTAATGGACTATAACTCAGTCAAACTAAGTTATCTAATTACAACTCAAATAAACTCAATCTGGACCCCTAAAATTTAGGGAGAACATATACATGACTATAGAAAGACTTCCAACTCGAAATTCCTAAGCTAACTAAATAAACTTAACTTAGTTAACTATTACAAGTTGCTATGAGAAAAGAATTACATTTTAATTCAAGGACAAATTAAATTGGAATTTTTAGATGTTATTTTTAACATTTCTTGTTGCTATTTTCACACACAAAAGGATTATATATAAGCATAAGCATTATCCCTTTTTGAGAGACTACATGAAGTACATTCAATTTGCAATTCAAGAAAAGGAAAAAGGCGTGAAGTCAATAAAGGAGAAGGCATATCTCATTACAAAAAATAAAAGAGTCAAACGAAGAAGAAATAATTTGCCTTCGTCTCCGCCCTCGCGTGTAGATAAAGTTTGAAGCAAACAAGAGAAAATTTAGGGCCGAGGGTATAGGTCAAAAGTTGTAGAGATAAGAAGGATATAGGTCAAGGGTACAAAAGGATAAATGGAAGACTAACTTGGTGGATATAGGAGAACTTATTGTTGGTCTTGGTTGTCTCATTTGTTTCGTTTCTTGATGAAAAGAAGAGATTCATTTGGGTTTTCCTCTCTAGGAGAGGTTTTGGCCATGGCTTATAGCCTACATCTGGTCTCCATTTGTCTTTGATGATCTTCATGTTTTTGGTAGTTGTTTATGATAAAGACCATAATAATAATAGGAAGAAGAATAATCTAATTAAATAAATAAAAGAACATCACAAGAAACTATTAAGTTAAGAGAAATCATCTTAATTAGCTGACCTAAGGATTTCTCAACACGATATCAGAGCTAAGGTAAAGAAGAAGGAAAAAGGTAGCTTAAATATCTTTGGAGCTCATCATCCTGGAATTGACATATCTCTAAATCCATCTGGTAAGAATTCTGAAGTAATTATTGTTGACTAGTTGTGACAAGTTCTAAGGCACATTGCAAAATTTCCAAGGAGGTCTAATACAATTCTGAGCATAACAAGTAGTCTGAACTTTTCTCTAAAATGAATACTGTAATACCTCCTTTATATCAACAAATGAGAATATGCTACAATATATAGTTGCAAGTCAATACAAAGTAATATAGTAATGAAAGATGGAGGATCTGAAGCTTTGTCATAAGGATCTGAAATCCTAAGGCCTCTATCCAATAATTACAGATGGTGTGATCACAAACTTTGCTATATGATGTAAATATGTTATGCAAGTTGCTACTACAACCTCTGATCAATAATCTAAATTTTATCCTTAATGGTTCTATGTTGCAAAAGTATAACAATGTGAAATCTTCAACATGACAATATGATCCTGATTGGCAGCGATTCTGAGGATAATTCATTGAAGCAATACAAGACACCTTGATTTACTAGTGATCTCAAATCTTCAAATGATTCAGAAATCAAAACTACAATAAACTATAATTCATGTGAAAAGGTTTGAAACAAATAGATTTCATCCATGTTCAAATGGAAGAAAACATGTTTGAAGAAGGCCATATTCAAATTGAAGGAAGCATGTTTGAAGAAGTCCTTAAAAGTAGTCCTGGAACTTGACATCTTTGGAAGAAGAAGATCACCACATCTTGAAGAAACCTTTGCAACAGAGTTCCTATAATCTTGAAGAACTAAGGTATGTAATTCTTGAGGTACATATAATTGTTTTTATCCATATAAGGTCTAATCCATATTATATTAGGGTTTTGAAATCCCATTTTGGTTCTAGGGTTTGTATCCTTCATAATGTTGGAGGTTCTTGGCCCTAGTTGAGAAACCCTAACCCTATTCTACTTTGTTTCCTCATAAAAATATGATTTTTTGGTATCTAGGGTTTGTATGTACTCTAAGGAGAAATTGGAAACCCTAGAAAGTATCGATTTGGATTTGAAACCCTAGCATTGGTGTTTGAAAGATAACATCTAAAAACATAAGATTTGGATTTGGAAAAACCTTAGGAATTTCTCCCTCTCTAAAGAGTCTATGAAAACCCTAGTTTGTAATTATAATATTGTACTTGTATACTTTTGATGGTACTTGTCAAGTAAATGTTGCAGGTACATAAAATAAATATTCATCTTATGCAAAAGGAAGCCCTTCAAGAAGACGCTTTCACAAAAGATAAGTATTCTTTATCTTGATTTCTTTAGCTTTATTATTGTTGCTTAAATATTATCCTTTCTCTTGTATTTTCCTTTGAAGGAAATCTTGCAGGTATATTCTAAAGAATAAGGATTGTGACTAGATTTAGTGGGAGTCTTCAAAGGGAGACTTGTAAGAATATTTGTCCTTCAATAAGAAACCCTATAATTTTTGTAAAAAGAGAAACTCAAGGTATGCAAAATTGTGAGATTTGTAGCAAATAAGAAGGTACGATTACTTTGAAATTTTCTTTATATTATTAACTCTCTCATGTTTAGGGTTTTGTTATAGAATCATAAAGATTCTTATTTGTTAGGGTGATTTATCTTTAGATTAAATCAACCCTTATCATATTATTTATCTTTTGTTCACTTTGATAAAACCCTAACCTTTAGGGTTCACTATAAAAACCCTAGCCTTTTAAGGTTTGTTGATGATATCTAGAACATATGATGAAACCCTAGCTTTTTAGGGTTTGATGAATTAGGGTTTATGACAAAACCCTTATAATAATTAATCCTAGGAATGAAACCCTAGGTGTATATGTTTCCATATGGTTGAAACCCTAACTTGGTCTAGTTGTTGTATATCTAATGCTTAATATTAAATTTTTGATTAAGGTATCTAGGATTTGTGAGAAAACCCTAACAAAGGTTATTGTAAAAGTCTAGGGCATGAAAGTGTATCTAGGTCTATGATATGAATATCTAAGTTTTGATACCCTTTGATGCTCTCTTTATGATAATATGCTAACCCTATATTGATAAAGTTTATGTCATGCTCTTGTCCATATACATTTGTGTGCTTGGTTATACTTGTTGTTGAGATTTGCAGGCACATAGTTTGTAAGAGATTGTAAAGTTATAAGCATGTCTCGTGTTTAATGATAACCTTGTAATAAGCATGATGGAAAGAGAGAGTTGTAAGAACCCCGATGACATTGAAGTTTACATTGTTGATTGAAAGGTGACTTTATTTCCATATGAAGAATGATGTTTTGAAAAAAATTTGAAGTTCTTTGATGATAAAATGATGCAAAAGAAAGAGCCTATGTAGTTGGAAGAATACAGTTGTTGATGATGGAATTATCTCCCTAAGTTGAGAGGGAGTTTGGATGAAGAAAAGTGTATATCCTCCACAATTGAGAGGGAGGACATGATGTGTCAACCATACGTATAGTAAAGAAAGAATAAGATTAGAAAATGACTAAAGCATTGTTGATGGTTACTCCTATTTTATGAAATCATGAAAAAAAGGTTGTTGTTTTTTAGAAGTGTTAAAGTCAGGTTAGATGTTGTTGAAGAAATTGGATAAGGAATCTTCCATCAAAATTTGTTTGGATATTATGATCAGAATGGTTGAGGACCCCACATATTGTGTTAGCATATCAATAATAAGAACCAATATATTGGAAGTGATTGGGATCATGAGGCTATGGTATGTTCTGATGGATGAACAAGTAGTTGATGTGTTGATCTCTACCTAAGAAGTTTGTATATTTTAGAAGCATGATTGGATTGGTAAATATCCTTATTTGGTTGAGAGGGAGAGATGAGTACCATAAATTGCTCGTATGATGGTACTTGGGAGGACATCTTGGCCAAGTTGGTATTGAGATCTCATGTTGTACTTTTTCCTTGATGATGTCTGGATCTCGGTGTGGGAGGTTATCTTGGTCATGTGGAGCTTAAGTTGTTGTGTTTGACCTTGATTATACCTAGATCCCTGAGGGTTGGTGTCTTGGCATAAAGGCCTAGATGGTATATATATCAAGTTGGATTGATACTAGGGTTGTAGCCCAATGGTACCTATAGTGGAATGTTTCCTTGATGACACCTTAGTCCCTAAAAGTATCTTAGATCATTGTATTAGTGTCTTGGAAATGACACTTGGATCCTTAAGTTGATGGAGCCTAGAAATAGTGTCATTAACACTTGGATCTTTGATGTGTTGGATACCTTGGCAGTGTTGGTATCCCTAACATTGTGTATGTTGTTGTACTCTTATTGGAACATCTCAAATTGGGGTCAACCTTGTACCAGTTGAACAATTATGAATACCTCCATGGTTAAAAGGGAGTGTTGAAAATGTAACTAGTATCGGTCTTCAAAATTGTTGTCTAGCTCGTGGCATGTTATAATTCTTATGTATTTGTCAAAAAGAAAGAAAAAGAAAACTATTTATTTATTTAAGCATGGGTTTCATGCTCAAATTCATTGGTCATTAGGTCAAAGCACACATTGAGTGCTCCTAGGGCTTTTGTCAAAGTCATAGTCATCATGTAAAAGACCCTTCTTGGAATTATTATGTCAAAGAAGAAAATTTGCTTTTATGTCAAAAGTATAAAATAAGTCTCCTCCACCAAGTCGACTCCATCTCCAACAAGTCAGCCTCATTGAAGGCACTTGACCTCACACAAAGGGATTATATATAAGCAGAAGCATTCACCCTTTTTGAGAGACTACATGAAGTACATTCAATCTGCAATTCAAGAAAAGGAAAAAGGTGTGAAGTCAAGAAAGGAGAAGGTCTATCTCATTACAAGAAATAAAAGAGCCAAACAAAGAAGAAATAATGTGCCTTCATCTCTGTCCTAATGTGTGAATAAAGTATGAAGCAAACAAACGACATTGCAGGGCCGAGGGTATAGGTCGAAAGTTGCAAAGATAAGAAGAAGGATGCAGGTCGAGGGTATAGAGGGATAAATGGAAGTTGATTTGGTGGATAAAGGAGGACCTATTGTTAGTCTTGGTTGTCTCATTTGTTTTGGTTCCTGAAGAAAAGAAGAGATTCATTTGGGTTTTCCTCTCTAGGAGAGGTTTTGGCCTTGGCTTATAACCTACATCTAGTGTCCATTTGTCTTTGATGATCTCATGTTTTTGGTAGTTGTTTAATGATAAAAACCATAATAATAACAATAAGCAGAAGAAGAATATAATTAAAGAAATAAAAGAACATCACAAGCAACTATCAAGTTAAGAAAAATCATCTTAATTAGTCTCCCTAAGGATTTCTTAATAGAGCTCCCATGAAGTATGGCCCACTGCGAAAGATCATATCACGATCCTCTTTTTTTTTCAAAGAGGAAGTTGAAAAAACCCCTTCCATAGAAGGATATTGATAGTTGTCCCTCAATCTTGGGCCTTCGATTTTTATCCACCCCTTGATTCAGAAAGTGCAACGATGGCCACAATCTCATAAAATTCCCAATAACACCCCTCTCAGCTAGCCCGAGGGGCATTGTCCATGATCGATTGACATGGACAACAATTTTTGGGACATCATCCAGCTTTTTCAAAAATCAGGTAGGCTTTGATCTTTGAAATCTTGGGCCAATAGCTACTAGGGCATTGAAAGCAACAATATTAGGATTGGGAGGTGGAGGAGGAGGGTCTGGACCCCCAGAGGCAGAAGCTATCAACAACAAAAGTGCAATGTGGCTAGGGTTTTTTTAGAGTTTCAGTGGCACAAGATTAAGAGGAGTTGCTCAACTTCCCTCACAATTCAAATCATCATATATTTAAAATAAAAATTAAAAATATATTTTTTAAATCATTATTTTAATTAAAAAAAACACTAAAATATAGTTTTAACAATGCCTTTCTTTCTACACGAAGAAAAACTCATACATCAATTTTAAAGAATATTATATATTTATAACATTTATATACATTTCCCCACGTAGGGCGTCCATTAGGCATGGTAGTTTAGATAGCCCTTTATATTGTGCTCAACCCTCTGATTAAGGTCTCGATGCTTAGACAAATGTTGATGGTTAATGGCGCACATGTTAGATGGGCACTCGGGAATGTAAAGGCTCGTCATATCACCTCATCCTTGCTATGTGTAATGAATATCATCATAATCAAGCATCATTTCACTAGTTGGGGTCGTAGTTTGGTACTCAAGATGTTGAACACAAAATAGTTATGGCAATGCATATGGTGAGTACATGTAAGCAAGAACAATCACATCCCAAGTGTGCACTATGGGTATGTTTCCCATTATTTCTATGATTCTCCTATGGATTGAGTTTGCTATTTTCTTTCTTCTCATTACTTCTTCCCTATTAGGGTCCAACCCTAACTACTTTATTTATGTAATAAGCCCAATGGGCCAAGTCTGAGTCATAGTTAGTTAGTGAGTCAATAAAGCCCATATTAATAATTGTAAGTGGTTAACCCGCATTAGAGAAAAGGGACCACAGTTAGTTGTAAACGGGCCATATTTAATAAATAAGTGGTTAACTCATGTTATGCAAGGGACCACTAGTAGTTGGGATGTTGGATGTCATTTAGCTATAAATAGTCTTAGTTAGTAAGGGAAAGATCATCGAGTCTTGTTGTAATTGAGCTCTGCTCTACTAGAGGTTGCCCCTTCGAAAAGGCAAGTGAACTTTGAATCTGTTTCTAAATAATAAAATACTTTGCAGTTTTTCTCATTTCATGTGATAATTATGTGTTTTGGTTTGTTTTTCTTTGTATTTTTGGTATTTTGGATTTTTCACAGGTCAAGAGCATAACATTCACCCCCTTGTTTAGTCTTCCCTCAGCTTTTCAGGACATCCATCCTTATTTCTCTCTGGCCTCGGTTCCCTTGGTTTCCCCTTCTCATGGAATTTCCCTGCTCCTACTTGGCATTGCTAAGGTGTTCCTATGCTCCTCTGCTCCATCACAATTCGTCGTAGTTGGCTAACTCATCAAGGCCTCCCCTTGCCACTCTCATCCTCTCCATCTTCCACCTTCCATTCCAACCAACAATCACCATGCTTCGGCGAGGTCATTCCTCCTTTAGTCTTGGCAACACTAGTAGAAACTATCCATCTTGTACTAGGGCCTAGGCCAACACTGAAGCCTTTGCCCACATATATTGGGATTGCACTTCACAGTCCACCCAAGAGGAAATAGAGATGGAAGAATGTGAAGCTCAAGTTGAGCATCAATTCTTCTCTAATATATAGGTGGTGGATAGTGTTGGATAGTGGATCTCTAACACAAGATACACTAGGTCCAGGCAGACCCAATACATGCAAATTGTTGATTTATATTGGCAAATAAAACTATGATGGGAAAAATCTTGGTTGAGCCAACAAGGCCTAGGAAGAAATTCTCCTCTATATAAATGATATGCAACAACAGGATAACAAATTGAACACTAAAGTTTCAATTCTCCAAGAAACTCGCCAACCTTGACTTCAATAGTAGCGAGGAGGATGGTCATGCTCTTACTTTGACCTAGGTGGATTCTCACACAAGTTAATGATATTTTTTTTGTAAGTTATATTCTATTATCTAAAATGATATTTACATGTTATGCATAGTTCTGCCTATCAATGGTTTGCCACTAGAAAAACCAGACTACTGACAGAATAACAGAATAACAGAACATCAATTTAGTAACTAACAAAAATATAGTTTGTTTGTAATACAAAAGCTCTAATTATAGACTGGCAATGTCTTCCTTGATCCTTATTTAAACTATAACTACTATCTATGAAGTAGTTAATATCCCAAAATACAGAGTCTGAATTGTTATGACTGGATAGACTAAACCCTAACTATAAGGCATGAAAATTCTTGCATGAGGAAAAAACAAGAAATTACAAGGAGGAAGTAGCCACCTCGATGGGGCTTCGCTTCACTAACTTGTTGCCACTAGGACCTGCTACATGAAGGAGGCGTTCTTCCAACCTAGCCATGGAATCTTGTATCTCTGCCTAAACTTTCTCCATCTCATTAAGCACCATTAAAATTTCATTTTTGGTGTCTTGCTTGTCTAGAAGCACCCAACTGAGCACAATTTTTTCATTTGCCAATATAGATCAATGGTCAACAAGTATTGATTCTGTCTTCCATGGGTGTGCCCAAGATCAGGTACCCATTGATGGACATCCTCCATAATTTCATGATCTTGTAGACATTATGGCCCACTCACAACATTGTCCTCCAAGTCTTGTACTTCTTGTTTAATATCAGGTGGGGTCTAGTCCCAAAACTGTTGGGTTGAGCTTGCCGCACGAAACTAGCCTCAAGCACCCCCATTAGCACCACATCCAGCAAAACCCTGGCTACAACAAGCTTGTCACCAGACCATTATCTATCTCTACCAACTCTTGGGGATAACCTTCTTCCTTTTGACAATTGTAGTAAGCATGGGTCTCCTAGGTTCACCACACAAGAGGCTGAAGAGAAACAACCAAAATGGGTATCGACGACAAACATAACTTAACCAATGAAAAACAAGAATTGAACCATGGAAAGATCCCTAGTACCTTCCAAATTTATCATACCAAAGTCAACAGTGCACCTACATCGTTATTAAATCCTCCTGCATGTAATGATGCCTCCATCATTCAACTGCAATCACTCATATATGTGTGAATTGACCAGTTATACGACCCAAGGGGAATGTAAATCACCACACCTCGAAAGCATTTACCATGGTCGAGAGTACACCATGTTGTTTGATGTGGGGCACATCACCTCTGCTCGTGGATCAAGGTGATGACTCCTTTTATATCACCCCTTCTCACCTCAAATGGGGAATAAGCTAATGATGGTTCACTTTAAAGTTTTTTTGTGTTTTAAAATGTTCTGCAAAGTTGATTGCTTTTTAGTTAGTTTATATTATGTGCATTTCTTTGGTTGTCTAGATAGGCGTAGAGTTAGTTATTTGGAACAATATTATCAGGCATATGGGATATATTTCATGACTCCATACCTATATTTTTTCTTATTAACTAATATAAAAGTCAGCCTAGCTAAAAAACATCTATCTACATTGGTATCAGTCATTGGCTCAATCAAGGTTATAATTTTCCTTAATCGAGACTACAATTTTTACCTAGCAATCAAAGTAATAGAAAGTCTACCTAAATTATTAAAAAAACACCTATCTACAATATTATCAATCACCGGCTCAATCAAAGACTATAATTTTCCTCAATTGAAACTAATAATTTTTTACCAACAATCAAATTTTTTTGAAAGCATCTTAATTTACTCAAATTTATTTTGAATTTATGTAAACAATAATATTTATTTAGTTTATTTTAAAAAATACGTTTATTTTAATATTGATTTAATTTATTTTATATTTTAGTTTTGAAGGAGAGTTCTTCCACCTTCTTCAGTTTTGAAGGAGAGTTCTTCGAGCAAACCTGTGGGGTTGCGATGGGCTCACCCCTTTCCCCTGTCGTTGCTAATCTGTTTATGGAAGATTTTGAGTCCAAGGCTCTTAACTCTTCCCGGCTTTTGCCAAAGTTGTGGAAAAGGTATGTGGATGACACCGATGCCATCTGGTCTCATGGCCAGGATGAGCTTGATCTCTTCTTTGATCATCTCAACAATCAATCCTCAGCCATTAAGTTCACTAAGGAGCAGGAAGTTGATGGATGCCTTCCATTCCTTGATATTCTTAATTCTAAGAATAGTGATGGTTCCCTCGCCCATCAAGTTTTTCGGAAGAAAACTCATACGGAGCAATATCTTCATGCCAGTTCCCACCATTTCCCGGCTCAAAAGATGGGTGTTCTCAATACCCTTGCTACTCGGGCCCTAAGGATCTCGGACAAGAAGAGCTTTGAGAAAGAAAAATCCCATCTGCTTGATGTCTTTGTTGAGAATGGTTATAGTAGATACATGGGTCAGAGGGCTTTCCTTAAAGCTTCCAAGAATTCTCTGACCAAAAGGGAACCGAAGGAACGAATTCCATGTGTCCATCTTCCGTATGTTCAGGGGACCACTGATAGAATTGGAAAGATTCTCAGGAAGCATAGTATCCCTGTGACCTTTAGGCCCCTGAACACCATTCGTATGTCCCTCATATCAGTGAAGGATCCTATTGGCCCTAAGGATATGAAAGTTGTTTATATGATCCCTTGTTCCTGTGGGACCCCCTATATTGGGGAGACTGGTCGCTCCATTAATCAAAGGATTAGCGAGCACGCAGCGGACCTTAAGCATAGGAGAGCTAAGTCTTCCGCTTTAGCTGAACATGCTGAGAAAACCAATCATCATGTTTGTATTGAGGAGGCTAGTGTTATTGCTAGGGTTTCGCATTTCCATCATCGAAAATTTAGGGAAGCGCTTGAGATTGAAAAGAGGCCAAGCAATCTCAATAGAGAGGATGGCTGGAAAATCAGTAGGTGTTGGGTCCCAACACTCTCTTCCTAGTCGTTTTTCCGCCTTCCTCTTAAGGTTTTTGTTTTTGGTTTTGTTTTGTTTTTGTTTTTGTTTGTTTTTTTTTTAATTTATTATTATTATTATTTTTTCCTTTTTTTTATTATTTTTTTTTATTGATTTATTTTTATTATTTATTTATTTTTATTTTTTCTCTTCATTATTTTCTCCTTTCATTTATTTATTTAATTATTTTTTAGAGTTAATTTTTTCATTTCTTATAGTACTTTAATTTCCATGTGATTTCTAATTAGCTTTTAATTTTAATAATACTTTTGAATAATCACCCATTTCAAATATATATATATATATATATATATATATATATATATATTTTCATATATTCCTGCATATAATTTATTATAAGGTCCCTTATATAACTAATTTTCCATTTAAATTCTAATCAACTTATATTTTAACTAATTTTCTAACTAACCTAACAGCCTTATGATTCTACTTTATTTTATTATAAGGTCCTTTATGTAACTAATTTTCCATTTAATTATTAATTAACTTTTTACTTTATATATTTGTATTTAGTCATTTAATTTATTCATATATTATAAGGTCCTTTATCTAACTAAATTTCCTTTTAAATACTATTTAACTTATAATTTTAATAATATTTTTTGAACTAAATACCCATTAAAAATATTTTTTTATATTTTTAAGGGATTGGTCCTAAATATTACTAATTAAATTAATAAAATAATTTTGACCCCGGTCCTAGAGTCAAACTAGTCGTTGGTCAAGTTAGCCGTTGGAGGCTCTGCTCAGACTATTTAACTTGCTAAGCTGGATTAAATACTATTTAACTTATAATTTTAATAATATTTTTTGAACTAAATACCCATTAAAAATATTTTTTTATATTTTTAAGGGATTGGTCCTAAATATTACTAATTAAATTAATAAAATAATTTTGACCCCGGTCCTAGAGTCAAACTAGCCGTTGGTCAAGCTAGCCGTTGGTCAAGTTAGCCGTTGGAGGCTCTGCTCAGACTATTTAACTTGCTAAGTTGGATTTGTTTTTTCAACTTGTCCTGACGATGAACCACACTAGTTGATTTGAAACGCGTCCACAAATGATATCCCATGTGATTTTCACCGAAAAATCTCTCACAAACATAATACATTCTTTATAATTTAATTCACATATGATTTAACTTAAATTTCTTAAAATATAAACTTTCTTTTTCCTTAATTATAAAAAATAATTAATCATAATCATAAATTTTTATAAAAAAATAATTAATCATAATAATAAATATATGTATAAAAAATAATTAATCATAATCATAAATATTTGTAGGTAAACTTTACAATTAAATATTCAAACTTCAAGTATATGTCGAAATCACATGATCAGATAAATAAACCTTCAAAATTTAAAATAGTCATATATTCCAACAGAATTGTTGGAATAGTTCAAAAAGTAAAAGCAAAGTTAACAAACCCTTGCCATAAACTTAATATATAAAATTTTAAATAATTAATATTTTTAATTATATATTTAAAAAAAATTATATATTTAATAATACTTTGTTTTATACATTATTATCTCTTATATATCAATTTTAAAGAATTTTATATATTTATTTAATATTTATTAACCTACCACTTATAAAATAGGTGGTGATGGAATGTATTGTTAAAGGCACTCTATGATGTGATGTGAAGATCATTTGTTCTAAATTTCATGGGTAAAAACTCAACCATGTTAAGAGTTGATGTGGCCAAGACAAATTGCAATACCCATATGATTTTCACTGCTTAGATACCTCTAAATCGTGATTTCTCAAACTAAAAATTAAGTGTCCAACCATCTCACCATTTACATAACTTAGCAAACAGAAAATTATTTATTTTTTTAAAATATTATTATTTAATAAAAAACACATGCGATATTATATGAACCAACACTATGAAAGTCCATTAAATACACATGATTTTAACTAATTAGATACCTCTAAATTGTGATTTCTCAAACTAAAAATTAAGTGTCCAATCATCTCACCATTTACACAACCTAACTCAACCCAACACTATGAAAGTCCATCAAATACACATGATTTTAACTAATTAGATACCTCTAAATTGTGATTTCTCAAACTAAAAATTAAGTGTCCAATCATCTCACCATTTACACAACCTAACTTAACAGAAAATATTTATTTTTATAAAATATTATTGTTTAATAAAAATATTCAGTTGAATGTCCAATCATCTCACCATTTACACAACTTAGCCAAACAGAAAAAATATTATTATTTAATAAAAATAATAGTGCGATATTATATGGCCTGTTTTACACACTACGAAAGCCCATTAATTTCAAGGAATCTTATATATTTGATTAACATCTATTTATACTTATCTTATTATTTAATAAGAGAACCTTAAGTGTCCGTATAAATCACAAGCCATGTGACGACTACCTACTCAATCCACAACCTATACAAGATTATTATTTTTTCCCATCTTCTATTCAAACAAAATATACAGAATCCACAACCTATACAATATTATATTTTTTTCCAATCTTCCATTCAAACGAAATATACAGAATAGCCAGTAACAGTCATGGTTCTGATATTATTGACGAGTAGCTGATACATGACACAGCAAATCATACGACGATTTCAAACAGTATAAATCAATCACTTATCATTCATGTGTCTGCTTATTGCCGCCTTTCATAGATGTTTATCACGGAAGTTGGGTCAATTTTTTTTCTTTGCCATATATACAGATGATGCTGCACAGATGTCCAAGGATGGGATTGGAATTGAAATACTATTTAACATTTGCAGTGCCTCTCTGGATATACAGAGAGTCAAGATACCTTACAATGTATGCACGCATATATTGATTGGTTGAATCTGACAGAAGGAAGGAGAAACCATTTTAGTAATTGTAGAATGGGTTTCTCCACCCGTGTGGGTAAGTATGAGCTTGGGCGTGATCTTGGAGAAGGAATGTTTGCCAAGGTGAAAGTGGCCAGGAACATTGAGACAGGTTTAAATGTTGCAGTCAAGATCATAGATAAGCAGATGATATTCCGCTGCAACCTTATGCATCAGGTAGGATTTGATTTGCTTCGATGCATGATCAATTCTCATTTCAAAAAAAAAACTTTGGTCTGATGAGATTTTTTTTGTCATTAGAAATTCAATTTGGTAATACAATGCCCCTGCTATACCTGTAAGTGAGTGGACTTGTTTTGATGAGATTCTCCTCGTTATTAGATTTTCAATTTGGTAATAAAATGCCCCAGCTATACCTGTAAGTGAGTGGACTTGTTTTGATGAGATTTTTCTTGTTATTAGATTTTCAATTTGGTAATAAAATGGCCCAGCCATACCTGTTAGTGAGTAGACTGGTTGCAGAGAACTTTTCTAGTTGTTTTTTTTTCTTTCTCCATGACAAAGCACCTTACTTTTCAACCGGTAGGCAAAGGTAAGATAAGGTAAGATATTCCTCAGGATTCAAGGTCATTTAAAAACGAGGCCGAAAGCAATTATAACAATATAGATCATTTAAAAAGAAGAATGGAAGCCCTGACAACAATATACTTGATATATGAGTTCACTAGTGGAAATTGAACCTGGGTGAAGAGGAGAATAAGAATCATTCCTCATGATCATTACAACAATATACTCATACCAATGCAACATGTCACTTGCTGGAATGGAATTGAATCTGATAGGAGAAGAAAATACTTGCCTCCCAACCACCCAAGATAAACCCAATTGACCAACAATAAAAGCACAATTGCAACTAATTGATATTTAAAAACAAAAATTTAACTATGCTGGGTTGGGTTGAATTGCCTTGGGATCTCGTGTTTCTTGTCGCTACTTGCCATTCTATCATCCTCTGCTTTGTCATCTTGAACCTGTTATCTTCCACAGCTCCCGGTGTCTAGAAGATGTTGTAGGGCTGACAGTGTTCCAGTTTTATGTAGTTGAAGAGAAGTGTTATCGAATATTTACTATGTATGTATTTATTGTTTCGTTTTTCACTTGATAAATGCAGGTCAAACGAGAGATTAGCACGATGAAGCTTGTTAAGCATCCCAATATTGTGCGCCTGTTAGAGGTTGTTTCTGAACATTAGTTGAACAAAAAAAATAGGCTTTTGGGTACATCTGTGATAAGTATTAACTGAGAGTGAATACTATGGCTATGGAATGAGTGACAGGGAGTGCTAATTGACCCTTGGATCATTGGTTTGAACGATGAAATGTAGGTTTTGGCCAGCAAGAAGAGAATTTATCTCATCATGGAATATGTGAGAGGGGGTGACTTGTCTGACAAAATTGTAAGTTGTTCTCATGGCTTAAGTTCAACTATTTTGTATGTTGCAAGTGTAGCTAATTTCAGACCAACAAAGTTTATGGACCTAGATAAATATCTAGTTACTGTTTGTATGAAGTTCTATATTCTAGAATTTGTTAAATGCACACATAGTAGTTTGTTGTTATCATATGGCATCTCAGAAATCGGAGTTACAAGCGCCTGGTTATAAAAATAACACACAGAATTGAATCTCACTGAGGATTTGCTGATTTTGATACAGGCTTATCTTCAGAAACTAACTGAAGATGAGGCTAGGAAGTATTTCCATCAGCTTATTGACGCTGTAAATTATTGTCATAGTAGAAATGTATACCACAGAGACCTCAAGGTATGTAGTTTTGCTATGTATAATTTATAAATTATGACAATTAATCTTTATATATGGACTCCATATGATCTTAGAAGAGTTTAGTTAATGTTCTGTGCTAAGATGAAATTTGGTGTTAAATTGGCTTCGGTTTGGTGAGCAGCCTCAAAACCTACTCCTGGATGAGAAAGGAAATCTGAAGGTTTCTGATTTTGGGCTGAGTGTTTTGCACCAGGTATCATATTTTATTAATACATTTGAATAGTCCCCAATTACTTAACGTTTCAAAATCATAGTTTTTAACTATGAAACCCTGTTCACCGATTGTAACAGTAACTAAATAGTCAGAAAATATATGCTTATCAGGCGGGACATAAGCACTACTAGTTGATATGAAACTGAGGTAGCAATTTAGATACAAATTTTTTGGCCCAGGCATACAAGCAAGCAACATCTGCAAGCCTCTGTCTTTGTTTTATGGAGGAGATGCCCTAGGCACTCTTCTTTGCCATTATTGCTCATCCCATGGACCTATTTTTTGGTCGCTAATGGAGATTAATATAAGTTCATTTTATTGAATCCGTCAACCTAGTTTAAAATAAACCTCAAAGCTATGGTTGGTAAATGTATCAACTAGACATTTGACCACAAACCTATCTCCAAATGCTGACGAGATCTGTTTTAAAATGAAACACATTTCAGATGTTTCTAGATCCTAATATTGTGTCTAAAATTAAATACACATTGTGCAGACGGATGCTGTACTTTCTACAACTTGCGGATCCCCAAATTATGTTGCACCTGAGGTATACAAATCAATTCTTCGTCTGGGGTTTGGAATTACAGCATATGCCTTTTTCATCTATTACTAACACATTGCTTATGGTTAGCAGGTAATTGCTAGACAGAATTACTATGGAGCAGCTGCAGACATTTGGTCTTGCGGGGTCGTTCTCTTTGAATTGCTAGCAGGTTTCTCTCCCTTCGAAGATTCTTGTCTTATTGACCAATATCATAAGGTATACTTGTAACCTAGTGACTTTTGATTTGTGGCTAATCCAACAAACAAATTTCCGATAGAAAAACTCATAAGTCAACCAATATTTTAAAGTCAAATTTCTTAAATTTTGGCTTTAAAAAATGCACCCCAAAAACAATTTCCCCTGAAAATTTTGGGTGCCCCTAAGGGGAAACTAGTAACAGGCCTGGCTAACTTAGTCACGGATATTAATGCAAAGGTACAAGTTACAACCAATCTCGTAATCTTGTTTTTCAGCTAATTAAATCCTATCCTCGCAACGAATTTTGGTTGTTGATGGTAGATTTTTTTTCCTGGGTTCATAGATTTGCAAAGCGGAGTTTTCCTTCCCTTCATGGTTCTCTTATGGGACCAGGAAGCTAATCACCGAGATATTGGACCCTGCACCAGAAAGTGTAAGTTAAATTTTGTCTAAAAGCGTACTGTAATATTTGGATTGCAACTCTTCGTGATTCATTTTATACTCTCGATTTCATGAAGAAGTCATAAGTAGCTTCCTATTGCAGAGGATCACAATGGCACAGATTTATGAAGATGAGTGGTTTAAGAAATATTACAATCCTCCTGCACAGCCCTGGGATGAAGAGGATGTTAGTTTGGATGATATTCAAGCTGCATTCGATATCACAGAAGTATGGTTTCCATAATATTCAAGTTGTCCTTACGATGTCCAAATAAAATTGAGATTTGAAGGATCATGAAATGTACATATCATTTCTTCTATGCTATCGTTACCCAAGTGTATAGGCAATTGCATGTGAATAAGAAAAATCACAAGAATTCTTTGGTGATAAATTTTGTATTTTGTAGAAACATCTGGTAACAAAGGATAAGGGACCTGTTTTCATCAATGCCTTTCAGCTGATTGCAACGTCTAATGATCTGGACTTGTCTGGGTTCTTTGAGATGGAGGTATACTTCCGAATGTCCATGATTAGTGATTTGGTTTTCTGCTAAACATGTCTCCAACTGGTGAAAATCTGAAAGATGAGAAATTGAAGATATTGCATAGTTTCTTGAGCAGTAAATGCCATGCAAATTGAATATATTGCGCTGTTTCTTGAGAAAAGAAAATACCATGCTATTCACTCAACTCGGCCAAAGTTATTTAGAAGCTTGCCATAAGCAATGGGGAAACATTTAAGAGACTTTATTCATTAGAATTTTAAATTTTCAATTGCCATAAGTAATGGGGAAACATTTAAGAGGCTTTATTCATTAGAATTTTAAATTTTCAGAAACTAGTAAAAAATAATTAATTTAATGAACAAAAATTGAAGTCTATCTAGTGTAGAAATGTGTTAATTTCCTTTTAATGCCAATTTTGGATTGCAGAATGATGGTAGAAACAAAAGGAAGTTTGGTTCCAGACTTTCAGCTAAGGAGACAATAGAGAAAATGGATGCTGCTGTAAAGAGTCTAGGCTTGCTAGTAGAAAGAGTAAATCCTTGCAAGGTTGGCATGCGGATTATAGATATTTTCTCCTTGTCCACATTTTTTCTAATATCTGAGAATGAAATATACATTAAAGCACATGCATTTTTACATTTTCTTATGAAGAAAAATCGACTGAATGGAAAGATTGTTGAATAGAGAAATCAATGGTCTTCTTTTGACGTTTTTCATTCCTTTAAGACGCATCTGTTTTGAAAAATATTTGGGGACCATTGTGGTCTAGAGTGCATAAATTTTCAAACATGGTAATGTATAAATGGAATTCACTAATTGAAAGAATTTTTGAGAGAAAGGTCTAAGGAATTTTTAGATGCTTTATGTTAGTTTCATTCATTTGGGTTTCAAAGATTTTGTTATGGAAGACCCCTGTGATCTTCCTTGTTGGCAACTGTCTTTCTGCCAGAATTCTAGCTACTCTAAGTGCTATCATGATTGGATCCAGTTTCCAAACCATACGTAAATGGGTTAGTAATAGACATATAAGGAAATTGAACTCCTACAGTCTTTATCCTTAGAACCTTACTGGTTCTAATAACAGTTTAGTATATCTGGTTTATCCTCTCTTTAGACTTTCATTTTCTTCATCTTTGTTTCATATGTCATAAAATCTGAATAATCTTCCTTCCATAGTTGAAAGAAAATGTTTTCGTGAAAATACTAATCTTGTTAAATTTGATGATAGATAAAGATTCATGAAGCCAAACAGATTGGGAAGGGTTCATATTTATCCGTGTCAACAGAGGTCAGATTTAATGGCAATTCCTTTACAATATGATATATAATCTTGCGCTTCATCCACAGGAGCACACAGACTATTGAATTTCTTGAACTTAATTCATATTAGATGCAGAAATATAGAGTACATGCATAGCATATCCATAATTCCAATTCTGAAATCTCAAAAGAAAGGAGAAATTAAAGAGAAAGCAATGAAAGTTTCTGCAGGTTATTGAAGTTGCACCATCTTTCTCTTTGGTGGAGTTATGGAAATCAGCAGGGGATACAGTAGAGTTTATAAAGGTAGACATTAAGTTTAATTTTAACCAACTTCTATTCCTTATTTTCCATAAACTTTGTGCGAATATTTCCTTTCTCGTCTTTCCTGCAGTTTTACAAAAGCTTTTCAAACATTTTAATGGATGTACCTGACAGTCCAAAGGTAAATGTTGTTGATATTTACTGATGCTCAAGTTTCTTATTTGAACTCTTCATTATGTTAATGATACAGAAATTTGTAACCAAAACACTTGATGCAATCCCCGTCTCTCTTATATTGCCATTACTCCATGTTCTAAAAATTGTGTTATTGGATTGGAAACAAGATTTTATATGGAGTAGAGGTACCCAAACACTATAATACAAGTTTTACATGAAGTTACTTATGTAATGAAACTTATGTACTAAACTATTCAACAAGTGGAAGCAGTAGTTAGTAATGAAAGTGTTTTAATTGTAGATTGTGCAACTTGACAGTCCAATATCTGAAGAAGATCACCATTTAACTTCTTCAAGGTATGAAAAAGCTTCTTTTAAAGTCTTGCTTCATGGTTCATGAAGTCTCTATAATCCTTCTCTTTTCAATCGCTTAATTTTATGCCCTTTCTTCTCAATTCCTCTCTTTCAGGCCTTATAGTGACATTTACTTTTTTTGACCTTCTAATTTTTGCAGTGGCAGAGAACCTTGCAACACAGTTTTAAGGAGTAAGGAAACTACTTTCCATATGAAATAACTTTCCAGAAGATAAAGATGCCAATTAACCTAGCATTTATAGAAAACCTGATTAACAGTGGTTGATAGCATATACCATATCATTGTCATTGGGGTTTTGGTTAGACAGTTAAGCAGGGATGTTGTTATTCGTCCAAGGTTCAAAGTCCCCAAAGACATCTTTGTCCCTTGTGGGCCAAGTGGACCATTCCATATGCTTGGGATCAAGTGCGAGTACTAAGTGACTTTAGTGAAATAAAGATCCTCCACTCACAACTACTTAGCTAAAGGATTTTTCATTAACTGTTATAAGTTGGATACACTTCATTGTAATTCTTTTCAGTTTAAGGTTGGGCATGTTGACCTTGTCCTGATAAAAGAAAGTTGTGTCATGAGAAAGAAAACATCATTATCATTTTCCTCATAAGAGAGAACAATTGAATGCTTTTTTTAGGTAGATCAATTGAATGCTTTCGCCAAAAAAAGAGAGTTAGCATATGATGTAATAGATGTGTATGAAGCTGAAATGGTAGATCAACCATAACATGCCATTTGAAATTGATTTTTGCAAGCAGAAATATGCTTTGCAGCTTCAATAAGATTAATTATGTTATTTAATTTATATCAAATGCACTTACGTGATAATAAAATATTAAAATGTTACCCCAAATGTGTGGTAATATCTGGAAAGCCTTACATTACATTAGAAGAAAGGAAAGATACAAAGTATACAGAAATAATTCTAGTGTCACCAAACTCCCCTCTAACGACTAATTAAAACTGCTAAACAGACTAATTCCCAACAGCAGACATTAGTTTACTAAAAATTGGAGGGAAACCATAAGATAGGGAAATTGGCAAGACAAATGAGCATGTAATAATAAAATGTGGGTTGAGGCACAGATCTGCTACGGCTTGATTTTCCAAGCTTAGATAAGCAACGTCAACACTCGTGACAAACTGAAAGGGAGCCACTGTCACCTAGGCTCCCGTTTCCCTACTGTTCTTAGATGAACGAAAGTCACCTAAAGGAGGGCCTCCCTTAATAACAACTTGGCTTGCAAAGAACTAGCACAAAGGGGTAATGACGCTTCTCTATTTGCTTACATGCATGTAATAAAAGAAATCTGCTTAATAGACATGGAAACTGCTCTAAGCACTAAATTGTTTGGGAACAAATTCATAAACGAATCTCTTGTAGCTTTGAATGATAAGCCCTTGAACAGATCTAGATTGTGCTTCAGTGTGGGAAATGAGCTCAATTATGTACCCTATAAACACAGATTTCTGAGTAATGTGAACAGGTCTCCACTTTACACACTGCTCATATGCTTGAAAGTTAAATTTCACAAGTGCTTTACGTTAGGAATTAATGCATAAAAAAACAGAGTTCTTTAAAGCACACAATAAAAGTGGATCTCCAAGCACAAAGAGGACTAATCAGCTTCAAGGTATAATTCCAAAACCAGCTTGCAAAGACCGGAGCAGAAGGCTATTAAACAGATACAAAATTCTCATACGTGACTTCTGTCAAGCAGTTGTAATGCACCCTGTTACTATGCTGGCTATATAAACAATTGTATGTGTGAGAATGTTATTCTAAGGATCAGATGCCATAAGCAAAGTTTCAAGTGCAAGATTTCTTCTCTAAGACAAAAACACAACACCAGAATTAAGCGGTTACTATGAAGGTATGAAGCAGGGCTTGTACATACATTTTAACAAACAGTTAGGATGTAGTCCAAAGCAGAGGCTCAAATTTGCAGAGATCACTGTCCAGATTTGAAGTATTTGCTTCATATACAGGCAACTTGTTTTCCAGACATATATAACATATTCCAGCTTTCAATTCTAGGTCTACGATTACCATACAATGAATAAAAGTGAACGCTTTTGAGCCTTTATGGAGGAGATTTGTGTTGGTATTTCTTCAAACAGTTTGGTGACAAACTTCAGCAACACGTCAGATTTGCAAGATCATAAGCTCATATTGAAAATAAAGCCTTGTGCTTAGTGAAATTTGATTTTCAGGCATCTTAAAGAAACGAAAAAGAAAAATAGGACCCTCCAGCTTTCAATTTCGAATCTGCAGCTAGTGTGCGAGGGATGGAACAAAATACAATAAGAATGTGATGCATATGAGGAAATTCACAGGTGTATTCATCAAACATTTAACATGCAAATCTCCATTTCAATACTTGTATCCCAATGTCATTATTAATATTGCAGCAATTTCATATTCAGTGTCCTGGTGCTGAGTTTTAATGCATAATATGCTTGTCATTCACCACACAGTAGACTGCATTCCAAGGTGTTTGGAACCAAAGCACACTTACAGAATGAAGAATGATCGATACCACCAGTGTCCTAGGTTAAGTTGTTTCATCTTTAGCCATAAATCACCCATAATACAACCAGCGGTAAACTCATACAGCAGCAGATATTTTTTTTTGGTCTTGTGAATGTATTCTCAGAAATGCCTTCCTTGTTACACAGCAGTGAAAATTGAATTATTTTAATCACAAATATCCAAGCATTCCTAAAGCATTAATTTTAACATTCAAGCATAAAAATAGGATTCTAAACCTTCATACGATGGGTGGAATAAATGACCGCTGAATTATGATAAAAGGAAGAAAAAATTCATGCATAGATTCCGCAAACAGATTTTCATGCATACATTCGATCAAACAGTAGCATGCAAACTGTGAACACCAACTTATTCTTGCAAAAATCATAACCCAGGCTTAGAGTGGGGTATTAAATAAATTTTCCCAACTTTCAATCAGAGTACTCAAGGCTATGGGATAAACCTGGCAGAATTTTTTGATAGTGACATTTAGTCAAATAGATAGTAGACAGTCTTATAAGTTCTGGTTATGTGCACAATGATATTCGTGCTGCCTATATTTTGCTAACTAGAGTCAAGACAAAATTACTTTTGCTGATATAGATAGCATATAATAAATTTGAAAATTTTCCAGCAACGTATAAAAATGTATGCATCAATGAGATATACCCAACTGTACCATATAGTACCAAACAGATTCAGCGAGGTCACATTTAACAGATTTTAAAATAAAATCATATCCAAACTGATGAGAAAGAGAGATTCACCTAGGGCACCATTTAACAAATTTTAAAATAAAACCATCTCCCAAGTGATGAGAAAGATAGCGAATATGGTAGGGCGGCTCAGAGAGAAAGCTTAATTAATTAATTTCCAGAGTTGTATGGAGGGGGTGGCGCCAGCTATTTGGGAACTGAAACTATGAAGGAATATTGCGAGCTTGAGAGCAGGGGAACTGAAACTATGAAGGAATATATGCGAGCTTGAGGAGCAGCGGAAAACAGAAATATGTGTCGAGGGTCAAACTCAAATCTGCTAGTCAAAATAAAAAATTAGAAAATAAAATTTTATGGTTGAAGAAATTGTATACCAGGACCTTCAAATCTATTGGGCACATGGGGTCCATGGTGCCAATGAGTAGGGGAAGTTGCTTTGTCCACAAAAAGAGGCACACCAATTGGAAAGTCAGATATGAAAGTTAACCTATCCTCTGAAACACTCAAAGGATTTAACCCATACACTGTGCAAATGTAGACAAAAGAGATATGTATTGCAGTTGAAATATGCTATGAAATACTCCATCGTATTTTTAAGAAAAGTTGAGGAAAATTTACAGCTAAGAAAGCATTTCAAATGATTAATTTCTTTGCAGATAGAACAACAATAGCCTGAGAAATCAGCTGTAAGATATTTGGTGAAAAAAATCCCTAAGTGAAATTTTTACCAAGAAATAGGGCGCTCTCCAGCCTCTAAGGCACCCCAGATCAGCCACAAAACAATTTTATCGGAAAATGAAGTGTAGAGTTGTCATATGTATTCCTTCACCAACCCTGTTAATGTATTTTTGCACTCCAGGGCATTTATTTCGGACTCTGCACTCCACACACTTCTGCACCCTCCCTACGATTTTAGCCATTTTGCGGAACGTTTCATCAACCATTTTTTCACATATTCATCCTTCTGCGCATGTCGTATTTGCAGATCATTAATTTTGCACATTCAGTGCTCCGCACAACCAGCCATAACTTACCTTTCTGTTTCCGTTCTATCGTGAAATTAGCCGTGTGCAACTTTCAAAGCTAATTGAAAAGTTATTTAAGGAACTCTCATCTTCAATGGTGGAAAAGGGTTCTTGATATCATGTTAGGTGAATTATCGGCAAGTTAGGTTCTTGATATCATGTTATGTGAATTATCGGCATGTTATGTCTTACTCTTTCACGGAGATTACTTAAGTTACTCCATTGATACTATATTAGCATTTGCACTTAATGTTGCAAAGAAAACGCTGTAAGGTAAGACAATAGAAAATGAACTAGTAGCTTGAAGTGTCTTGTAAAATCAATGCAATCTCTGCATAACATTATAATGTTTAAAAAATGATATATTTACAATGTTCAAGATCATGTAGTCAACATTTATTACCATGAAAAATAACAATATAAAGGCCTAGAAAATAGGCTTTTGATCACCCTACGAGGACACAAATAATAATGTTGAAGGTACATTTGAGATAATTTCACAAAATGGCTACTGAAGATGCAATATCCACTTGCAAAAATTAAATTAACCTGAATAAGCATAGAGGAAAAGTGGGTTATGTAGATGGAAAAATTGAGAAGAAGCCCAAGATCATAAAATGAAGGAGAAATAAACTTCAAATAACAATGTTAAATTGACCCTGATTTTCTGAATACAACCATGACCATGAACAACAATGGTGTGATACACTCCATTCCTAGACCTCAACTATCATATTCTATACAAAACGTTTGTGCCCATTTTCACTGAAGAAAAAACCATTACATATAATAAGGTGACAATAAGACAAAGATATGATAGATATGAAATGGGAAATAACCAATAATTGGCGACAAGACTAAAATAGCTATGATATTAAATTTGACAAATAAACTTCTAATTATAATAACAGTTCAATGAATGGAAAAGGAGCTCTACAAAATCTAGAAATAGATGTTGACTTATGAACTTCCATTTAATAAAAATATCCTATTTACGTTAAGAACTTGTAAAAGTACGGAATCAAGTTGTAGGTGGAAATTACCTGCATTGCTTCCCCCTCCTTATCACTAGATTTTGGGCCTTTCATTGGTCCTTCCTGTAGGAATTTACAGGGTAAGTTCCTCAGAAAGAACACCAAAAGGACATCGCTCACAACCAGATCACAGATCAATACACCAGTATTTTTGACGTGGTTAAAACCCTCAAAGAGGGAAACAGTCCACGGCCTGCGCCAACGTGGCTACTACAGGCAATTTATTAATCAAAGAATGAAAATTTACATAAGCTTCTCTCATGCACGGATTACCCGAACAATGACCCTCCATGCGCTTTAAATAGAACTCATGGACCAATCGGGTGTCAAGCCACGGATCAAGTGTCGGTAATACCGAGGAGAGAGTGAACCGTCAGATCACTACATATCGTGACCGTCGGATTGTAAGTTACAAAATGTACAACAGTAAAGAAACACACTTTACCTAACTCTATACCTAACTCTATACTAGACCAAGTTGAACTTAACTATATCCTATGTGTCGGAATATCCTAACATCCCCCCTTAAGAACAACTTGGGATAGGATTGAAGGATTTACAAATATGACACAATAGGAGAAGGAAGGAGGCACTAGAGCCTATCCCCCCTTAGTGACAACTTCCTGAACTCCAAGCATATATCGAAGTTTAGTGAACTTCGCCTCTGTGAGAGCCTTTGTGAAGATGTCTGCAACCTGATCATCTGTTGAACAATATTGCACTTCAAGAACATGGTCATGAATGAGCTTTCTGATGAAGTGCATGTGTAGTTCAATGTGTTTGCTGCGCTGATGCTGGACTGGATCTTTGCATAGCTGAATGGCACTTTGGTTATCACACCAAAGTGTGGTTGGATGCTGCTGCTCAAAGCCAAACTCTGATAGGATCTGACGAAGCCACAAGGCTTCCTTACTGGCTTCCACGGCACCACGATACTCTGCTTCTGCTGACGAAAGAGAAATGGCAGCCTGTTTCTTACAAGCCCATGTAATAGGTCCTGAACCAAGAGTGAAGACATAACCGGCAGTAGACTTCCGATCATCAGGGTCACCAGCCCAATCAGAATCAGTGAAACCAACTAATAGAGGAGCTGCTTTGGCACTGTAATGAATCCCAAACTGTACTGTACCTCGAACATAACGAAGTATTCTTTTAGCTGCTTTCCAATGACTTTCACGGGGGTTTTGCATAAAACGAGCAACAAGGCCAACAGCAAAGGAAAGGTCAGGACGAGTATGGGTTAAATACAAGAGTTTTCCTACAAGTTGACGGTATAAGGTAGCATCAACTTCAGGAGAAGTACAAGAGACTGAAAGTTTGACTCCAGATTGAAAGGGAGAAGGGGCTGGCTTACAGTCTTCCATGTGAAAATGACGAAGAATATCACAAGCATACTTGGACTGGGAAAGGAAAATACCCTCCTTGGATTGCAAGACTTGAAGACCGAGAAAATAGTGTAAGTGTCCTAAGTCTGTCATTTCAAATTTCTTTTTAAGGCTGGACTTCACATGGTTTATAAGGTTGGGATCACTACCAGTAAGAATAAGATCATCAACATAAAGAACAAGGATGATAAGAGAGTTGCCCACTTTCTTGGTGTAGACAGTATTGTTAGAATAACACCTCGAAAAGCCAGATTCTAAAAGAAAGCTATCCATTTTGGCATACCAAGCCCGAGGAGCTTGCTTGAGACCATAAAGGGATTTCTTAAGTCGACAAACAAGGCTGGAGTCTGTTTGTATGAAGCCAATGGGTTGTTCCATATAGATTTCTTCCTGCAAGTCCCCATGCAAGAAGGCAGATTTAACATCCATCTGATGGACTTCCCATTTTAAAGAGGCGGCAAGGGAAAGAACAAGGCGGATAGAGTTCATTTTGGCAACAGGGGAGAAGGTTTTAGTGTAGTCAATGCCTTCAACCTGTGAAAAGCCCTTAGCAACAAGACGAGCTTTATGTTTATCAACTTTCCCATCTGGTCCATACTTGGTTCTGTAAACCCATTTACATCTAACAAGTTTGCGTCCCTTTGGTAGAGGAACAAGATCCCATGTATCATTTGCCAACAACGAATGATATTCTTCATTCATAGCTGCTTCCCAATGTGGATGGCTTGAAGCTTCTGCAAAAGTGTCAGGATCATGATTTACTGGAGCTCGAACCAGTAAAGAAGAGGCTCTTTCAAACTGAGAACGTGTATGCCGCTGATCTGTAGGATCACCGGCAAGATCACCTGCTGCATCCCGAGTAGCACGGACCCATCTTGGAAGTTGAGGATCCTGAGAAGGTGGGGGAGGATTATCATCCTCACTTTCATCATCTGAAGAAGAAATGTTTTCAAAAGTAGAAGAGATAGGAAGAGGTGGCACATCCGCCGGACTAGGCTCGCAGGCCGCTTTATTTTCATCAAATTTTACATCTCTTCTAATGATAACATTTTTGGACTTAAATGGAATAAGTCTATAACCTTTTACATCTTCAGAATATCCAACAAAAGTACATTTCTCACTCTTAGGTTCTAAAGCTTTATGCTTTTCATCTGGAATATGGGCCCATGCTTCACTTCCAAAAACACGAAAGTGACTTACATCTGGTTTAATGGAACTCCAAGCTTCTTCTGGAGTGATATTATCTAGAACCTTAGTAGGAGTGCGATTGATTATATAATTTGCACAATTAATTGCTTCGGCCCAAAAACTAAGACTGAGTCCTTTAGATTGCAGCATACAATTAGCCATTTCCTTTAAGGTGCGATTTTTCCTTTCAGCTACACCATTTTGTTGTGGAGTGTATGGAACAGTATGTTGCATTTGAATTCCATTTTCGGTGCAAAAGTTGATGAATGTGTTTTTAACATATTCTCCACCATTATCAGTTCTTAGCTTAAGAATTTGATGTCCAGATTGTTTTTCAACAAAGGCTTTGAAGGCCAAAAATGTGTTAAATACTTCGCTCTTGAGTTTTAAGAAGTATACCCAAGTGCGTCTGGAGAAATCATCAATGAAAGTTAAGAAATACTTGCAGCCAGAGAATGAAGCAACAGGAAGTGGACCACATAAATCACTGTGCACAAGCTGTAAAGGGGCTGAGGCGTGCCAAGAGGCACGTTTGTCAAAACTGTCCCGATGATGTTTTCCGAGTACACATCCGGAACAAACACCATCTCTGCAAGATACCATAGGAAGACCTGTCACCATATTTTCTTTACATAGATGCTGAAGGGAGCGATAGTTTAAGTGACCAAATCGCTCATGCCAAAGTTTGCTCACTTCATCATTATGAGCAACAAATACTGAGGGAAGATTTGATGACCCAAAGTTGTGAAACTTATACAACCTTGTGGAATCATCAGCAATACCAGTAGCTAGAACCTGTTTAGGATCTCTTAGATCCTTGATTACAACATCATGAGGTGAAAATTCAACAATTTTACCTTCACCTGAATGAGTTATCTGATATACAGATAGAAGGTTGCAGGATAAGGTTGGAACACATAATACATCTTTAAACTGACCATTGTCTAGATGAACAGTTCCAGTCCCGACAACATTAAGAGATCTATCATCACCAACATATATATTTTTGGTGTTACAATCATTTAAAGAAGAAAACATGGCTTGGTTTTTGGCCATGTGATAAGAGGCTCCAGAATCAATGAGCCACTCATGAGAAGGAGAGGAAGAAGATACATTTAATGCATAACCAGACTGAGATGATTGACAACGACATGCAGAAAGTGCCATTCCGGAAGTTGAAGTTGAAGTATGCTCCACATGGATGTTATGTTTCTTCATTGCAGCTTCTAAGGCTTCCATCTTCTTAAAGCATTTAGATTCTAAGTGGCCATCTCGATTACAAAAGTTACAATGTCTATCAGTCTTCTTCCATTTGTTTTTATTGGTCTTATCATTTTGTTGAAATGATCTTTCATTTTGAGGCTGAGTTGGTTTAGGACCATTCTTTTGAGGATATGACTTCTTAGGATTCTTTGAATTTGGTTGCTGCTGGGCGGCTAACGCTTTCGTGGAAGAGTTTCCAAGATTAAGAAGACCAAGGTGTAAGAGTTTTTCTTGTTCTCTTATTAAAGAATCACAAAAAGAGTCAAAGGAAGGGGCCTTGTAGTCTTTTCCTTGACAAATGAAAGCTTCCCTTGTAGAATGGAAGGTGGAAACAAATACAGAGTAGGCTGGTCCCAACTTAGTAAGGATGGAATAAATAAGGTTACTATCTTCTTTCTTAACCTTAACACCTTCCAAAAGATATCTAAGGGTCTTGAATTTGGACAAGAAAACTTCAATGCAAGAAAAATTATTAGGATCCAATGTAAGCAACTCATTTTCAAGTTGATGGGCTCTAATTTCATTTTTAATCCCAAAAACTTTAGTGAGTTTTTCCAATGCTTCATGAGGAGTCTCAAGTTCTGCAATATGGAATCTAAGATCAGGAGAAATAGACATCCCTATCAAACCACGTGCTTGATCTTGTCTATTTTCCCATTTTGTAGCCTTGTCTTCATCTTTTGGTTTCTTCTCTTGGTCTGTGGCTATTCTGTAGAGACCTTTACTTCTAAGTAAATCTTCCATGTAGGCTATCCATTGGAAGTAGTTAGTGCTGTCAAGAATGACTTGGCATGGACTTTCCATTTTTTTTTTTTAAAACTGAAGCTGAAGATGCTAAAAGTAAGTGTTCCAATGGATAGATCTCGAAAAATTAGGCTGTTTAAAAAAAAACGGCTATGAAAAAGGCTTCCGGATGAAGAAGTTATGGCTTTTTGAAAAAACAAATTTGTTGAAGTTGCCGGCAAAGTGCGCGAATGTGCAGGAATGAAAAAATCCGCCCCCACAAAATGGAGACTTGAACCCAAGACCTCTACTCTCTTAAAATAGCTTTGAACCAATTGATCTATACAAAAAATTTGAGAGAGAGAGAGAGAGAAAGAGAGGGGAGGGGGGCTTTGGTTTGCGTGCTTGCCTTGAGAAAGCTCTTTTTCCCTACAAAACACAAAACACAAAACCCAACACGAATATGCAAAGAAAAAGGAACCTTGCGGCTCGAAGTTAGCTTTAGCCAAAAAACTAGATATATTAAAAAAAATGAACCTTGCGGCTCAAAGTTAGCTTTAGCCGAAAAACTAAATATTTTTCTCAATGTTTCTGATTTTCCGAGATCACACTAAGGTGCAGGGAAAAGAGCATACGCATGAGAAAAATCCTTCCTTTCTGTTTCTGATTTGCCCAGATCGCACCGAGTCACAGGGCAAAGAGCATACGCAGAAATGAAAGGTATAGATCCGTTTAAAAAAAAAGGCTAAATAAACCGAAACTGAAATAAGCAGAGAGAAAATAACAATAAACTGCAAATAAACATTGTATACCTCCCGATCTGAAAAATAACGCAGCTAGGGCTACCGGAAACCTTTTCGCGTGAAACGAAAGGGGTTCCTCACTGGAACAGATGCTGCGAACGCAACAGAGCAGTCCTCTCGGCCTGAAAGCAGTCAGAAACAACAGATCTAGGAAACGACAGTCGGATGCAGTTCTACCGGCTTCAGATTTGGATCACCAACGGACGCGGCCCTCAACTTGCTCTGATACCATGTAGGAATTTACAGGGTAAGTTCCTCAGAAAGAACACCAAAAGGACACCGCTCACAACCAGATCACAAATCAATACACCAGTATTTTTGACGTGGTTAAAACCCTCAAAGAGGGAAACAGTCCACGGCCTGCGCCAACGTGGCTACTACAGGCAATTTATTAATCAAAGAATGAAAATTTACATAAGCTTCTCTCATGCACGGATTACCCGAACAATGACCCTCCATGCGCTTTAAATAGAACTCATGGACCAATCGGGTGTCAAGCCACGGATCAAGTGTCGGTAATACCGAGGAGAGAGTGAACCGTCGGATCACTACATATCGTGACCGTCGGATTGTAAGTTACAAAATGTACAACGGTAAAGAAACACACTTTACCTAACTCTATACCTAACTCTATACTAGACCAAGTTGAACTTAACTATATCCTATGTGTCGGAATATCCTAACACTTCCTCACCAAAAATCTTTCCCTCATCCATAGCAATTTTCTGATTTGTTTCTTTCTTTGTTCTCACTTTAGCCTTTGCTAATAGATACAAAACAACCATTGGCATTTTTACTGTAGAAGTTTTTTTTGGAGGTGTTGTAGGATGAGGATACTCAAATAATGAGGGTGTGGCATGTGAAAGAACCTTAAATTTTGGCTAAAGAACCTTTGTGCCCATTTTCGTTGAAGAAAAAACCATTACATATAATAAGGCTGCAATAAGACAAAGATATCATAGATATGAAATGGGAAATAAGCAATAGGTTGTGACAAGAATTAAATAGCTATGATATGAAATTTGACAAATAACCTTCTAACTATAATAACAGGTCAATTAAAGTTAAAGAAGCTCTACAACAGGTAGAAAGAGATGTTGACTTGTGAACAACCATTTAATAAAAAATTACCATTTATGTTAAGAACTTGTAAAAATATGGAATCAAGTTGTAGTGGAAATTACCTGCATTGCTTCCCCTCCTTATCACTAGATTTTGGGCCACTTTTTTTGGATTTTTACCCCGAAAAACTTCATGTCCATTTGAATCTGTTCAAAAAATGCAAAAATACAGAAGATGATCTAAACATGATACTATCATTTAATATTCGGTGTGCACCCTGCATTTAATTTCAGTCTCCTTTTATAGTATGGGTATTAACCTATTTGTGATAACATAGTTTCTTGAGCTCTCCCAACCACGTTCTAAATTTATTTCTTTTGTTTCCAAGCACGCATCTTGCTACCTGAGTTGTCTCATCTTCGTGGGATTTCCCAACGGTTTATTGAAAAAAGTACGCATGGCACAAAATTCTGGAGCAACTTTAAGAAGATATTTCATAACAGTAACATTATTACTTCAAAATGAATGTCTGTCAGTAGTTAGTGGCTCCTGAGATTTATTATATTTGACATGAAATACATCTACGATGTACAATAAGAATTCAAAAGGCTAGAATACCAACACTATGCGAGCCCTATTATGACCAGCGTTTGCAACAAATCTTTAGGGCACCTCGTAAAAGGAACAAAATTTGATCTCTATTATAGTAAGATTAGAGGATTAATTTCCTTGGTAATTTGATTGGTCTTAGCTGAGAACCATGGATGAATTCCAATCTAAAATCAGGATAAGCACAAAAAGATGAAATTTTAAATGTTGACGATTTAGAAAACTGCAAATCGAGTTGGATAAACATATATTCTATATAATGAAAGTGATTTAACAACGGTAGTTCCCTTTTAGCATATTATATATAACACTTATATTTCATCTTCGGTAGTTCCCTTTTAGCACATTATATATAACACCTACATTTCATCTTTGTCATATTCTTGTCGGTCTTGGGTCAGTGGTCATTCAATACACTTCTTCAAGTATAATGATAAGTATTCTCTTACATTGAGAATGTCTGAAGATCGTTTGAGATGAAACGGTAATGGATCTCGCAATTATCAAAACATTCCTTTTTCTCCATCTTGGAATGATCATGAAAAGAAGTGGATGGAAATGGAGGGCGTGACACCTCTTTTCCATTGTTCATAATCTGCATAAATGGAAAGGAAATCGCCACAAATAAGAACCAGATATGAGATAAATAAAAAAAACACTATCTCTTGTGGACTAAGACGTGTACCCACGTCACAAGTTGCCTCAAAATCAATCACAACGAAGTACTAAAAATCTTGGAGTTGAAGTTCCTAGGCATTCCCTTGAGGATGCAGTTTGAAAGGTAGTTGCAGTTCCGGGGCATTTCCTTGAGGTTGCAGTTTAAAAGGTACATTCTGAAGACTGCTTCCTGGTGGCACCATGTAGTCCCAATTCCTTTGACTAATAAGTCCCTGCTTCAATGTATGTGTTGGGTACGTATGAAAACTGAAAGCTTGTGGAAAGTACACAAGGGCATCTGGTACACTCATAGACATTGCCTTTATATAACCTTCATTGAAAGGTAGTACATATACATGGGGATTTAGTACACTGTCAAAATCTGGTATGCCACATGAAAACAAATCTTTCTCACTCTTTATTGCTATGCAAACTCCAACAGTGCCATAAAAGTTAAAACCTGCAATTCTATTTGGTGACCACATTATAGGAACCTCGTGGTTCCTTATAATTTGTTCTGCATTATCATGTAGAAAAAGTTAGAACACATCAGCCAGAAAAACAATTATTTAATACTATATATTCCTAAGTCTAACCTAGTGACCTATCATATCTTTATGTTTAGGCTTGTAGATGGGAGTTTGGGTATCACATCCTTTTGATTTTTGTTAGTCTGCTTCTGTGGGCTGTTTTGCATTCTCAACTTTGGATTTTGAAGGTGTTTTTTTGGCAATTCTGGCTTTCCTCAGAGTGGTACTCGGTCTGGCAATTAGAGAACTTTGGGCTTGTCTATTACTCAAGCCTGGAAGACTTTGACTTATCCTTTTATATTTGTTTGCTCAAGGGATTCCTTTTGGATGTTTGCCATGTATACTCCATTAGGGCAATTCTGAGAGCTTTGGGATATGGATTACCAGGAAGTTTCGTAAATGCACAAAGTTTTGTGAAGGCATGAAGACTTCATTAACAACAATAGGACATCTATATTCTTGGTAACATCTAAGGCCCATGAAAAATGAGCACCAATGAATTAGAATAAAATGGCTATTAGATAAAAATAAAAACAATACAACGCCATAATCTCACAAAAGAAATAATAAAAAGAATTTGACTCTTGCAATACTTGCCAACTTCTGTTTGCCATTTTGACTGTAAATGAAGATTATAGAAGTGCTCAGAACCACTTATGTTGCATGCTTCAAGACATCCTAAATTAAAACCTAGGTTAACAAAGAAAATCCTCCATAGGCTGCATACATATGATAAGTCAGTGCTCCAAGTACTCTGGATGTAACAAATTTAAGGATGTTCAATTTGAACTGGTGATTTTTGGCAAATTTTTAAAGTCGTGAGTGATCTAATTATAAATTACAATTTACTTGCATCAAAGCAAAGCAAACAAATTAAACAAAACTGAAAACCTGCAGCATTGTACATTGGATGCAAAGAGGTACACCTTAAAAATCAAATAACTACAAAGCTTTAAACAGTCTACAGTAAAACGGCATGCATCTTAAGCTCCACTAGCCAGAGCTAGCCACAGACTTGACAATCCATAGATTCAACCTACTATTGCAGAAGAGCTCAAATGCTATTATCTGTTGTTATCTACGAAGAGATATCTACAAATCTAGTGTGTACTTTCATCTCTATAGCAATATTAAGATTTGAAATAATTGAAGATAATGTACATGTGATGTTGAACTCTGCAAGAGACGACCAGATAAGAGAAAAATGCTTAATAAAGTGAGATGTGAAGACTATACAGAGTTTGCTTTGCTTGTCTGCCAAGCAAGTTGCCATGTACATGAAATATGTCTTGCAATATCAGAGAACATGTTTAGACAGTTTAGACACGGAAGATATACAGTGTAACCGGATATACTTTTAGATCCTTTATAGATTGGAGTTAAAGGGGAGATAAATTCTTCGTAAAACTGTAATTTCTTTACTCCTCGTGTAGATGTTCAGGGATTTCCGTGGATGCTAATAAAATTTCATTTCAGATAAATGTCCACCTTACCACCCATCACCTTTCAAGTAAAGAAGGCATGGATCCAATTAGCTTAATTGACATGACAAAATTGTAATAGAGTTATAAACCTATTTCCAGTCACCAATTCCTTTAAGGGCAAATAACGTCTTCAGCAGAAACACTCCTCTTGACTCTTGATATGGATACTAGGATTCATCTTTGTGATATCCTCGTCGGTCCTGGGTCAGTGGTCATTCAATACACTTCTTCAAGTATAACGATAAGTATTCTCTTACATTGAGAATGTCTGAAGATCGTTTGAGACGAAACGGTAATGGATCTCGCAATTATCAAAACATTCCTTTTTCTGCATCTTGGAATGATCATGAAAAGAAGTGGATGGAAATGGAGGGCGCGACCCCTCTTTTCCATTGTTCATAATCTTCATAAATGGAAAGGAAATTGCCACAAATAAGAACCAGATATGAGATAAATAAAAGAAAACACTATCTCTTGTGGACTAAGACGTGTACCCACGTCACAAGTTGCCTCAAAATCAATCACAACGAAAATCTTGGAGTTGAAGTTCCTGGGCATTCCCTTGAGGATGCAGTTTGAAAGGTAGTTGCAGTTCCGGGGCATTCCCTTGAGGTTGCAGTTTAAAAGGTACATTCTGAAGACTGCTTCCTGGTGGCACCATGTAGTCCCAATTCCTTTGACTAATAAGTCCCTACTTCAATGTATGTGTTGGGTACGTATGAAAACTGAAAGCTTGTGGAAAGTACACAGGGGCATCTGGTACACTCATAGACATTGCCTTTATATAACCTTCATTGAAAGGTAGTACATATCCATGGGGATTTAGTACACTGTCAAAATCTGGTATGCCACATGATAACAAATCTCTCTCACTCTTTATTGCTATGCAAACTCCAACAGTGCCATAAAAGTTAAAACCTGCAATTCTATTTGGTGACCACATTATAGGAACCTCATGGTTCCTTATAATTTGTTCTGCATTATCATGTAGAAAAAGTTAGAACACATCAGCCAGAAAAACAATTATTTAATACTGTATATTCCTAAGTCTAACCTAGTGACCTATCATATCTTTATGTTTAGGCTTGTAGATGGGAGTTTGGGTATCACATCCTTTTGATTTTTGTTAGTCTGCTTCTGTGGGTTGTTTTGCATTCTCAACTTTGGATTTTGAAGGTGTTTTTTTGGCAATTCTGGCTTTCCTCAGAGTGGTACTCGGTCTGGAAATTAGAGAACTTTGGGCTTGTCTCTTACTCAAGCCTGGAAGACTTTGACTTATCCTTTTATATTTGTTTGCTCAAGGGATTCCTTTTGGATGTTTGCCATGTATACTCCATTAGGGCAATTCTAGGAGCTTTGGGATATGGATTACCAGGAAGTTCTGTAAATGCACAAAGTTTTGTGAAGGCATGAAGACTTCATTAACAACAATAGGACATCTATATTCTTGGTAACATCTAAGGCCCATGAAAAATGAGCACCAATGAATTAGAATAAAATGGCTATTAGATAAAAATAAAAATAATACAACGCCAGAATCTCACAAAAGAAATAATAAAAAGAATTTGACTCTTGCAATACTTTCCAACTTCTATTTGCCATTTTGACTGTAAATGAAGATTATAGAAGTGCTCAGAACCACTTATGTTGCATGCTTCAAGACATCCTAAATTAAAACCTAGGTTAACAAAGAAAATCCTCCATAAGTTGCATACATATGATAAGTCAGTGCTCCAAGTACTCTGGATGTAACAAATTTAAGGATGTTCAATTTGAAATGGTGATTTTTGGCAAATTTTTAAAGTCATGAGTGATCTAATTATAAATTACAATTTACTTGCATCAAAGCAAAGCAAACAAATTAAACAAAACTGAAAACCTGCAGCATTGTACATTGGATGCAAAGAGGTACACCTTAAAAATCAAATAACTACAAAGCTTTAAATAGTCTACAGTAAAACGGCATGCATCTTAAGCTCCACTAGCCAGAGCTAGCCGCAGACTTGACAATCCATAGATTCAACCTACTATTGCAGAAGAGCTCAAATGCTATTATCTGTTGTTATCTACGAAGAGATATCTACAAATCTAGCGTGTACTTTCATCTCTATAGCAATATTAAGATTTGAAATACACCTATGCCTGTTCACTTTAATTCCACTCAATGTCAGTATTGTGTCACCTTAGCAAATAGATCCAGTTAGATGTGTATGTATTTCTAATATTTTGCCAATGCTTGCACTAGTAGTACTTATTTGGATTAACAAACTGTTATTGGACTTTATAAAATATTATGTTTTTTCCATGAAGACAACATATGATGGTATGTATACAACAGTTACATTGTATCAAGAAAATCCAGCACAAAAGATTTGAAGAACAAGAGCTAACCTGGTTTTACTAGCACTTCAGCAAATGGGAGGTGGGTTCTGCAGTTGATGACTGAGCTAGTCCCCTTTACTGTTTTGTTATGTTTATGCAAATCATCAATTGCATTTACATATCAGTGATTTGATCTCTTCCTTTCCGTTAAAGTTAAACTTTAAATAAAAAAAATCCATGTTTTCAAGAGATGGACTGTGTAGATGCTAATATGACATCTGGATCACAGTTAATAAACATAGGACACAGACATACATTGAGTTTAAGAGGTCAGGGCAGTTGTAGCAAATCAGATTTAGAAGCTACGACAACTCCTTGACAAACATAGGAAACTGAAATGATTTGAGAAGATATGACATGGGAGTGATGATGCTGGGAGAGCTTTGTTTGATTAAAAGAATGAAACACTTACATATGATAGAGCTTGGCATGATCTTGTGTTATGTGACTTGTCTTGAATGGGACAAGACAGGTTTCTTGTGTTATGTGACTTGTCTTGAATGGGACAAGACATGCTTACTTTTCTAAAATTTTCAGTAAAATGCATAGGTACTGCAAACCGTTAAAATTAAAAATTGAAATGTTTTTGTAGACAGTATACATGGTACTTGCCACAATATTTGGAGTGTATATATCTTTGGATCAATTTTCAGGCCCTTTGCGCAGTGCAACGTCGGTGGCACCAGGATGGGTTGTAGCAAAGGCGAAGGCACATCGATTTCTTATCAGTGCAAATAAGGTTTTTCACAAACCTCTCCTTGTATGAAAATGTCTTTGTCATAAATAAAGAGCTAACCAGCCTGCCATTAAATAGACCTGCTAAATAGGAATCTCCAAGTAGCAGCATTTATTGACATAAGACCAGAATCAGTACCTTGAAAATTTTCTCGAAGCAAACTGGAATCCCTAGGACAAATATGATTGTCCCACAGCCCTGACTGGTAACAACTGCAATTATCTTTTTCGTATGATGGATATTAGAGTCAACCAAGATGCTGCTTGAGCAGGTATTCTCAATAGAGAGTCTGAAGAAAGCGTGAAATGCAGAATCACACTGGTGGAAAGCCAAACAATCTGCAACTACCTGGCAAACAACCCTATATTTAGATGAACATAAAATATTGGGAGAGAGGACAAAATTAAACAAATTAGAAGTAAGATACTAAGAAATATTTAGTAAATAGTTCTAAATAAGACTGGACTCCATTACTTTGGCCATGGGTCATTTTCTTGACACAGATAAGTGGAAATTCTACATTGGAATATTCACTAAGAATGAAAACCCTGATTGAAATTTATCTAGCACGGTCAGCTGAAAGGAATTTACAAACATTATATCAAGCGATTCTTTTAGTCTTTCATGAATACGAAGAATTAGGGAATAACAGACACCGACACAGAGATATGATATCGCCCTAAACTGTGAGATATGGCGATTCTGTTGCCAACATTAATCTGGATAGAAAACCCTTTGTAATGTGAACTCAATCCGTGTGAAAAGCCTCCCATCAAAATTGGGAACAAAAACTGTAACTTAAGTTGATTTGCATGCTTGCCAGATGCCATATGCGATGCACCGCCAAATGCCAGATGCTATGGGCGACGAGGGATAATGAATCGAACTGTGAATATTAATTCCATCGTCTAACAACAAAATAAAGGGCACAGGAAAGTACAGAGTGGCACTGGAGGGGAGTTCTTCCCAGAGGAACGCCTTACGACGTAAAAATAGAGCAAACAAATTTGCAGAACAAATTTGAATACAAGATATTAAAGGGTTATCTAATAAAATTCTATAATCACTGCGATTTTATCAAAATTTTCAACATAAAATAGAGCAAACAAATTTGCAGAACAAATTTGAATACAAGATATTAAAGAGTTATCTAATAAAATTCTATAATCACTGCGATTTTATGATATCGAATTGTTAAGAGAATGACCGGGCAAGAAATATTACTCAATTTTCAATTCCATTAAATAGTAATCCGTCGCGGCAGCCCCTCCTTCAATGAAAACCAATCCTCTTCAATTAAAGACCATCCGCCTCAGCAGCTCCTCCTCTAGTTAAAGCCAATCCTCTACAGCTGGCAGAGATGAGCTATATAGATAGTTAGATAGGCAATTTTTTTAATGAAATTCTCTGATCATTGCGATTTTATCATATCAAATTGTGAAAACAATGAGCAGGAAAGAAATATAACTTAGATTTTCAATCGGCTGCCGCAGCCCCTCCTTCAATGAGAGTCAATACTCTGCAATTAAAGACAATCCGCCGCAGCAGCCCCTCCTCCAATTTAAGCCAATCCTCTGCAAAGAGAAGAGATGAGGAATATATAAGTAATATATATTTAATTAGATTTTAATCTCAACGATCAAGAACCTAAAAATGTGAAAAATATATGATATATTAGCAAATGAAAGCAGCAGCAGGATAATATTAAGCAATTTCTCTGCAAACCAGGATCTAGATTATCCATCGTGCAAATATTTTTTCAAACCCTTTAAAAAATATCTTTATCACGAGGAACTGTTTATTTACCTGGTTGCCTCCAATATTGCTTAAACTCCATGTCTGATTGCGGATATTCAACTGCAGAACTGTACACGATGAGGGAATTCAAATATATTTAAAGTTTCACTCACATGCGTGAAAAATCCAGAGAAAATAAAAGAAAAGATCATTAAAAATTAAACCGAAAGCTGCAGAGAAAATATAGTGAAGATCAATAGAAATTAAACAGAAAGCAGTACAAAAAATACAATGAACATCAATAAAATCAAACTGAACAATATTGAGAAAAAATAAATCCACAGCATCTCAGAAAACCATGTTGGAGACGAAAGGAAACCTAAAAGAAACTCGTAAACAAACATAACAAAACCAAACAGAACAAAAGAAAATAGAGAACTAAAAAGAGGAGAGGACGTTGAATGTAAAGATGAGCCAGAAGCTGGTAAAACACACAAATGGCCGCGAGGCAGTAGAAAAGACACGCATTCTCGTAATTCACAACCTCAGCGTGACAAAAGCACCAACACAATTGTATCCTTACATCTTTCCTATTGAATTTGAAGGAAAAGAATCCAAGTCCAACGGTTACATAGATGTAGGTTCCAGAGCTTACAAGAGACGAACAGGAGGATACAGGCAAAGACGTGCAAGGGATTAAGAAATTTGCAGAACAAATTTGAATACAAGATATTAAAGGGTTATCTAATAAAATTCTATAATCACTGCGATTTTATCAAAATTTTCAACATAAAATAGAGCAAACAAATTTGAATACAAGATATTAAAGAGTTATCTAATAAAATTCTATAATCACTGAGATTTTATGATATCGAATTGTTAAGAGAATGACCGAGCAAGAAATATTACTCAATTTTCAATTCCATTAAATAGTAATCCGCCGCGGCAGCCCCTCCTTCAATGAAAACCAATCCTCTTCAATTAAAGACCATCCGCCTCAGCAGCTCCTCCTCTAGTTAAAGCCAATCCTCTGCAGCTGGCAGAGATGAGCTATATAGATAGTTAGATAGGCAATTTATTTAATGAAATTCTCTGATCATTGCGATTTTATCATATCAAATTGTGAAAAACAATGAGCAGGAAAGAAATATAACTCAGATTTTCAATCGACTGCCGCAGCCTCTCCTTCAATGAGAGTCAATACTCTGCAATTAAAGACAATCCGCCGCAGCAGCCCCTCCTCCAATTTAAGCCAATCCTCTGCAAAGAGAAGAGATGAGGAATATATAAGTAATATATATTTAATTAGATTTTAATCTCAACGATCAAGAACCTAAAAATGTGAAAAATATATGATATATTAGCAAATGAAAGCAGTAGCAGGATAATATTAAGCAATTTCTCTGCAAACCAGGATCTAGATTATCCTTCGTGCAAATATTTTTTCAAACCCTTTAAAAAATATCTTTATCACGAGGAACTGTTTATTTACCTGGTTGCCTCCAATATTGCTTAAACTCCATGTCCGATTGCGGATATTCAACTACAGAACTGTACACGATGAGGGAATTCAAATATATTTAAAGTTTCACTCACATGCGTGAAAAATCTAGAGAAAATAAAAGAAAAGATCATTAAAAATTAAACCGAAAGCTGCAGAGAAAATATAGTGAAGATCAATAGAAATTAAACAGAAAGCAGCACAAAAAATACAATGAACATCAATAAAATCAAACTGAACAATATTGAGAAAAAATAAATCCACAGCATCTCAGAAAACCATGTTGGAGACGAAAGGAAACCTAAAAGAAACTCGTAAACAAACATAACAAAACCAAACAGAACAAAAGAAAACAGAGAACCGAAAAGAGGAGAGGACGCTGAATGTAAAGATGAGCCAGAAGCTGGTAAAACACGCAAATGGCCGCGAGGTAGTAGAAAAGACATGCATTCTCGTAATTCACAACCTCAGCGTGACAAAAGCACCAACACAATTGTATCCTTACATCTTTCCTATTGAATTTGAAGGAAAAGAATCCAAGTCCAACGGTTACATAGATGTAGGTTCCAGAGCTTACTGGAGACGAACAGGAGGATACAGGCAAAGACATGCAAGGGATTAAGAAATGTAAAGATTAAGAGGTACACAGAGATGCTTTTACTGACACAGAGATATGATATCGCCCTAAACTGTGAGATATGGCGATTCTGTTGCCAACATTAATCTGGATAGAAAACCCTTTGTAATGGGAACAAAAACTGTAACTTAAGTTGATTTGCATGCTTGCCAGATGCCATATGCGATGCGCGGCCAAATTCCAGATGCTATGCGCGGCGAGGGATAATGAATCGAACCCTTCGAATCAAACGGTGAATATTAATTCCATCGTCTAACAACGAAATCAAGGGCGCAGGAAGGTACAGAGTGGCACTGGAGGGGAGTTCTTCCCAGCGGAACGCCTTACTGCGTAATTACGTCAATTATTTAACTTGAAGTAAAAGGAGGCTGAGTTTGTTGCGAGATGTTTGGACTTTGAGTAGGTGAAAGTATATGTAAGTATCTAACTGGTTTAATATTACATGAATTAATTAATTTGAAAAAAAGGTAGCTTAGTTTGTTGCAAGATGCTTGGACTTTTAGTAGGTGAAAGCATAATGTAAGTATCCAGCTGATTTATTACAACTTATTTTGATTCTAGAATGGAAATGGGAGGTCATTTTCATGAACTTCATTACAAGATTTCTGAGCACATTAAGATAACATGATTCAATCATGGATGTGGTTAACACGTTGAGCAAGGTAGCTCACTTAATTGTAGTGAAGTCTACTAATTCAACTATAATGAGATAGTTCAAATCTTCATCAAGGAGATACTAAGGTTGTATGGTGTTCCCAAGAAGATTATATCAAACAAAGATGCGAAATTAACTTCCAAGTTTTGGAAGGAGTTGTTTGCAGGCTTGGGGATAGAGTTAGCTTTCTGTACAACTTATCATCCACACATAGATGGACAGACATAGAAGGTTAAAAATATTCTTGAGGATATGTTGAGGACACATGCCATGCATCAACCGAGGAAGTGGAATGAGTATCTTCCACTGGTAGATTTTTCATATAACAATGGGTATCATGAGTCCTTGAAGATGAGTCGCGTTGACGGTGTTGGACGCTGCTAACAACTGGGGATCTCTCCGATGTAGAATCCCAATCAGACTCTACATTGTTTGGTCTAGGAGTCCCATCTAGTATGTAGGCTTGGCTACCATTTCGTTGATTGAGTTTTGCTTCAGACAAAAGGAAGAGTATCCGCTGGAAGAGAAAGAATGAAACTTCCACAAATGCAAGTCGATAACCGATGAATATCAAATAGAATAGATCCCATGAATAGCAACAACATAATTAAAAAGCATAAACCTCAAGAAAAGTAATGTTAGCAAGACCTTAAATGAGATTCACACACATAAAAGTAGATTACCAATCATGAATAAGTCTGCGACCAATAATTGCATAAATCATAAGTAAACATACATTCTAGAGTGATATAATGCTAACATCAATAAAACAATTTACCAATATAAGCATAATGAACACATAGCATATACCATCCATTTGTTGCAAGAAAAGCCTTACAGCACAGGGAGACATATGAAAAGAAAACACACCAAAGCTCATAGGAACTTCCAATTCATTAAGTTGATAATATCCATGGCACCATCATACATGATCTCCATCAAATCCAAAAGTGGAAATAGACAATTACTCTTTGCATTCACTAGAAGGTCCTAAGTTCTCAAAACCATATACCAACATAAGTCCAAAGCTCAAAGTCCTTTACAATGTGTCATGAGGGTGTATTTATAGAAAAGAGGGTAACATTTGGTCTACCTGTGACTCTTGTACTTCCTCATGACTTTTCAAATTCCTACTTGATCCTACTCTATCCTATCTTGCTATGCATAACCAAAAGAAAATCGATCTTACTTTAACAATTTGGTAATGGGTAATTCTAGAACATCTACATGTAACTGCTCCATGAGGTAGGTGCACCAAAGCTTGTATTAAGTAGTTATTGTGGCCACCTTCTGTTGTTCTTCATCATGTCTGTGGAGGCACTCAAGGGCATCCAGTATGAGAGTGCTTTTCTTGACCTTGATTTGATTTGATAGAGTTACCAGCTTGGTATACATCCTCACTAGATCCACCACATATGATGTGATGTTTTCCTTTGTGACCTCTAAATCTCTTGTGCTGGAAGTCTATCTGAGAGGATCGAGGAATGCTTGAATTTCTTGTAGGATTTTTTCTTGCTACCTTACTTCTCCAACTGCTCCAATGTAAGAAACCCTGCGAACTTCAATCACAGACTCCAACCCACTCAACAAATGTTTGTAGGAGGCAAGAACCATGTCAACATCTCTAGCAAGCTTATCCTGTGATTGGATCTTAATGTGTATTTGGACTTTGTCATTCTTGGTGGTTATCCAATCCTTCTTGGGTAGAACTACTGGTGCCTCTAGATACTTATTAGTCCACTCATGAATGTTGTTGATAATTGTGATAGCTTGTTTTAGCATTTTGGTTTTTTCCTTCGTGTCAGTGTGTATGGCTAAGAAAGGAGACACGGTCTGATGCAACTTTGACATCTCTTCATAGACCACTTCCATGGCTTCTTTCAGGGTCTCAACTTCCTCCTTGATTGATGCTTGCAACTCCTTTGTGCTAGAGTGAGCTAGGCAAAGGGATTTATTCTCTTCCTCATGCCTCTTCCTGTCCTCTTCTACCCTAGCGATCCTTTGTTCAGATGCGTAAAGCTTGCCTTGGAACTCTGCAATATGTTTACTCATTCTCCCTACATTCAATCCAGTGACGATTACAAAGGCAGTTATGGCCGAAGCAATCATCTCGGGATTTATTGTGGTATCCAAGACAATCTCCTTCTCTGTGGTCACAAACAAAGGCTCTACAGGGTTCCTGGCATAGTACTTCCTTCTTTCCTGCATAATCTTACAATTGACTTGGTCAAAAGTAAGTCTCTTGAGGTCCAATACCTCTTCTTCCGCCTCATCGGGAATGCCCAATTCCTTAAGGGACAAGTGCGCTCTGGTGTTGGGGCTTGATGGCGGAACATCTAATGGAGGAAGTTCTACCTGCACCTCCAACTCTTGCTATTGTTAGTGGGGATCTTGCTCAACCTTCTTGTTGATTTCTTCCTGATGCTTCTTCATCTCCTCCTCTTCTTGCTTTCTCTTTTCTTCTTCGTCTTTCCTCCTGTGTTCCTCTTCTGTTTTTCTCCTTTCCTCTTCACCTGCCCTCCTTTGTTCCTCTTCCACTCTTTTCTTTTCTTGTTCTTCCTTCTCTTGTTTTCTCTTCAATTCTTCCTCTTGCTTTCGTTTCATCTCGAGTTCTTCTTTCTCTCACCTCCTCTTTTCTTCTTCATCTCGGGCCCTTTGTTCTTCTTCTTCCTCTCGCTGCTTTCTTTTCCTCTCCTCTTCCTCTTGCTTCTTTTGAAGCCTGTCTTAGGTTGCTGATTTCTTGATTTCTATGACTGCCTTAGCTCTTCTTCCCTTTTCCTCTTTAATTCTTGTTTTTTCTTGGCCAAGGTCACATTCCTTTCTTCCAGAGTCTCGTTATCCTCATCTTCTTCTTGCTCACTTGGAGGGGCTTATGATTCTTCACCTTTGTGCTTTTTTAGCTTCCCCCACGTCTTTGCTTGTTCCTTCTTTCTATTGAACAAAGGCTGACCTTGCTTGTAGGCTTATGTTTTCATGTGATTGTTTAGTTTGTTTGTCCTCCTTTTCATGTCGGTCACTTGGACCTAATTGTCTAGATGCATTGTACCAACTCTTGACTTTATCCCCGTGACAGTGTTTGTGTTGGGGGTGTTGTCGCTCCAAGAGACAGCCTTGGAATGTTAACAAGACTAGTGCCTGGGCACATTTAGATTCTGTGTGCCTCGTAAGATTCTCAAGAGATTGGAGACATCACATATATCTATATATATATATATATATAAGTGAAATGGGTTGGTTCATTCATATAAAGGAGAAAGCCATGAATTTATGGTATTCCTTCACATATACAAATCGCAGAAATATACGCATAAAACAATGGAGGTCGAGTAGTTCAAGGACTTACATTTTAATAAGCTTTTGCAGAGTAATGAGAGAGTATAAGGGGAAGGAGTAACTCATCACATAGAGCTTAAAGCATCAATAATTCTACCAATAACACATAGAGCTTGAAGCATTAAGGATTTCTACACTTATTTGAGTTACAGGTAGAAATAATGGACAAAAGAGGAGTTGAATGCTATGATTCATGTGGCGCAAATTTAAAGAGATAATTTCAATGATCCATACAGGAACATGCATTAATAAGTCAATACAAACAAATCTATGAGGAAGTATGAAATATTTCTAGCAGCTATGATTGCATGAATTCAGAGAAGAAACATGAACATAATGGGTTTTAACAGAGGGATACCACACTATAATACTTGAAGGAGGAATCACCACCATTTCCTTGATATTATGAAAGATTTGTATTATAAAGACATAAAGTTTGAAAATAACATATAGTGGTTTCTTTAGGATTTCTGAACCTTTGTGAAGTGTTGTTTCCCCCTATTTATCTCGAGAGGGGGAGCATTGAACATTCATTACATCAAAATATCTTCGACTAAGTCTCAGTTGTCAGGTTGACTAGCTGTCTCAACTAGGGATGGCTCTGTGGCTCAAAAGCATTACAAAATATTAATTGCCTCATTAAAGGGTGACACTTTACAGGATAACAAATCAGTCAATCAATCAGATGAACAATGTTAACAAAATATCTTCATGACAATCCCTTTGATTGCTTTTGTTTCAGGTTGTAGTTTGCTCGCGGTATGGCCTCCTGTGCTACTCGGTCGACTCTCGTCGCTTTGGCCTTTCCTGCTTGAATCATTCCTCCTTGAAAGCTGGGAGTGGGCACTATCAGTTTCTTGCTGTAGTACTAGATCAAAGGGCCCCTGGGCGGTACTCTGCATTCCCTCTGTATGGGACACCATGTTGAGTAATCAACTCTTCCCAAGCTACTAAGTCCTTGTTTACCTCTGTCGGCGTTGATCTTGGTTCCGTGTCAAAAAAGGCCTTCCTGGAACAGCCCATGTCGGGCTTGAATGCTCCATCTCCCTTATTAAATTCCATAGCTGTCGACCCACCGTGCCTTTAGAGTTCTGCAAAACACTATCGACGCCCTGATATGCTTGGTGATGCATTTATGTTGTAATATGGAGGACTTTCCGGTGCTGGCCCTAGTCACTAAAACATTACGAAATAGGCAATTTTTGATCCCCTTTAAGCCCCTTTGCTTCGGCCCCTTTCTGTGATTTTCCTCATATGACCGAGGTCTTGAACCAGGTGCTTAGCCCTAAGGCGTTAGGGCCTTTAGACTCTTGTTTGGGGGCCTTTTCCTTTTATACATAGAATCCTGCATACCGATGATTTATAATGCTTTACCTTTGGCGTTTCCCCTTGACAATTGTGACCGTCGATCTGTGGGATTGGGACCCACCCAAGATATCGCAATCGCACTACGGGAGAGAGTGTCGAGGACAAGTGGTTTTCGGAGGGGGGCATGAGCGTAAGTGGTAAGTGAGGGGGGGTGTGAAATGATATGAGAGGGACACGTAGCAGAGGGGCTTGGCGGGGAAACCGCTTTTCGGACCCCCCGCTGATAAAGGGAAACATGGCGGGGGGTGGCTGAAAAGACTTGGGAGTCGTTGATCTAGTGGAGTCAATCGAGGTTGTCTAGTGATGGGGGGTGTTTATTTGATGGCAGAGGAGGGACTTTGAGATTGATGACGTCGTTGGTGCCATGTGGTACCTCCTGAGTGGTGACATGTGTTGCCCAGATACGCACCCATAGGACCCTTGAAAATGCCGAATCTTCGTGCCACGTGTCCTTTGTACTACCATGTCATGCTGACGTCAGTTGCCATGTGTATTCATTTGGACCAATGGTATTATCGCATTTGGCCCCCTTGGAGGAGAGAGAAAAGGTGCGTCTGCCTGGTTTTGCAACCGATTTCCTTTGTAAATCGACATCGGCCCTCCCCTGATGCTTTAACACTATCGGTGTATTTCCCCGCAACTCCTTAAGAGTGTTCCATTGGACCCACTAATCACCAATTTTCCCATATCGGAGGCCTGCCCCTTTGTACCGCACTTTGAAATCCCACAAATATGCCGATATGCTGCGCCTTGGATCTTTGACTTTTGTGATCGTCGATACCGGTGATCGCTCTATCGTGGGTTTTTTGTGTCCTCCCTCACTACTGTTGCTTAGGAAACTGCAATTGCGATTTGTAATGAGTCTGACCCTTAGCCATTTTTCCTTTGTTTTCTGGCTTTGAAAGGGTATCTTCAATATGCTCCAACTTCTGATCCAGGAGTCCATTTTTGGACTTCCACTTGCCGTTGGAAAGCTTATTCTGAACATTATCCAGTGGAGAGGGTCCGATTTAGCTTTGAGGTCTTCTATGACTTGGAATATGGTTGTGAACTTTTATGCTCTTTGGTACTCTATGTACATCTGGAACTCTGTTTTAGAAGGTGACAACATTGGCTCCATCTGGGGACAGTGCCTTGCTAGCAAGATGCTGAGAACCTGCAAATTGGGAACTTCTCCTTTGGGCATGGAATCTTTTCTAAACAAACGATAATTTCATGAAAGTGGAATTTTCAACGTAAACTGGAAATTTCATATAACAATTACAATACACACACAGGTATTTACAATGAGTGCAAGATAGGTACCTCTAGTTTTGGAAATAAAGTTTGAGGAACTAACCATTTACTGGCAATTCCAACGATTCACCATCCATAGTTTCAAGCATGTACGTGTTATTTCCTCTCTCTTCTACAATCTTGAAAGGGTCGAACCATAGCGGATCAAATTTTTCGTGTTTGCATTTGTCTTCCTATCAGACATCCCATCAGAGAACTAAATCTCCTGGTTGAAGAGGTCGATCCTTGGCCTTCTTGTCAAACAACAATTTCATCTTTTATTGGTAACTTGAAAATTTGACCCTCACCTGTTCTTTTCTTTCATGAAGCTTGACCAACTGATTTATCCTTTGTGTCAAGGCACTTGGCTCTTCCTCAGCTTCTTGTAGTAACTTCGCCACCGACATCACTAATTGGATCGGGAAGACTGTAGCCTTATCGTACACTAGCTCAAAATGCAATTTCCCGGGGATCGTTAAGGAGTTACTCGGTTGGCCCATAGGGCGAACTTCAGTTGGGAGTCCCAGTTCCTCTGATTCTCGGCGATGGTCTTCTTCAGCCCCCTCACCACAATTTTGTTTGAGGACTCAGCCAAACCATTACCTTGGGGATAGTAAGGAGTGGAGTGCCCGATAATGATATTGAATTTCTGGCAGAAGTTGGTGAACTTGGCAGATTTGAAGACCTGAGCATTATCAGTGATAATTTTGATAGGACAACCAAAGCGAGATAATATGTTCTCCTCCATAAAATTGATTACCACTGAGTCTGTAGCGTTTCTGGCTAGGATGGCCTCTACCCACTTGGTGAAATAATCTGTGGCCGTCAATATCCATTTGTGTTGGCCACTGGACGGTGGGTTTATTTATCCTTTGAAATCTAGTCCCCACTGACTGAAAGGTTCTTCCACATGTACTGGAATCAGGGGGAGAGGAGAAAGATTTTGCCTCTTAGCAAACACTTGGAATTTCTGGCATGACCTGACCTAGGAGTGAACATTTCCAAACAATGTAGGCCAGTAGAATCTTGCCTTGAGGATTTTATGTGTTGTGGTCTTCCAGCTGTAGTGACCTCCACAAACTCCTTCGTGAAAATCCTTAATCACTTTATGGGTTTTGCCCTCTACCAGACATAACAACAATACTCCCACTGGGTCCTTCCAGTAAAGTAGACCATTGGATATGATATATTTTTGCACTTCCAATCTTAGAGTTCGGTATTTGGATTTATCCAGCCCCAGCGGGCACCTTAGGAATAATAGATAATGAACGATGTTCTTATACCAGGGTAATCCTTCATATTTAGCATAGATATTTTTCTTGGATGTTTTAATCCTGTTCTGATGATCCTCTGATCTACCTTCCTCTGTTATCAGGTTTATCCCTAAAGCTTGGCAATTAGATTCGGATAAAACCTTGGCCAACCCCTGGCCTTTTATGAGCTTAGTAGGCTTTATGTCTAGCTCATACTCTTGTATCTTTGCTATCCACCTACCTCTTTTTCCTTTGTTGTCTCCTTGCACTAGGATGTCCTTGACTATTATCGTTGGGACAAATGTTGTGATTTCCAATTGTAGCACATACATACGAAATGCCTTCAAAGCCTTGACTAGTGCATAGGCTTGTTTCTCCAAGATGTTATATTTCAACTCAGCATTCCTCAGGACTTGGCTGGAGAAGGCATGGGTTGTTCATAACCATCTTTGTTCTTCTATAGCAGAACTACGACAATAGTCTGTAGAGAAGCAAAAGAGAAGATATAGAAGGGCGCTAAATAGTCGAGGCTGACCAGTACTAGGGCTTCAGCCAAAGCTTCTTTAATTCAAATGAAAGAATCTCGAGGGGTAGGGTTCCACTTGACTTCATTTTCCTTCTTAAGCATGTTAGTAATACCCTTGACTATTTTTATTTAGTTGGGTATGAATCTCCTCAAGAAATTTATTCTCCCCAAAAAGGCTTGAACCTCTTTCTTATTCCTAGGTAAAGTAATATGGCTGATGGCTTCGACTCGCTTAGGATCGATCTTCACACCTTCCTACACTACTATGTGTCCTAGTAGCTTCCCCTCACTCATGGAAAACTGAGATTTCTTAGGATTCAAAGAAAGACCATACCTCCTAAATTTATCAAAGGTGAGCTTCAAGTGGATGATGTTCTCTTCATCAATCTTAGAAAAGGTTGTGATATCATCTAAATAAACCACCACGAATTTGTCTTTTTCCCCTACAAAATCTATGTCCATAACTCTCTGAAATGTGTCCCCTGAATTAATAAGACCGAAAGGCATGTGAGCATACATGAATGTTCTCTAAGGGATGGTGAAAGCAGTCTTCTTCTGATCATCAGGGTGGACGGCTACTTGGTTGTAACCAGAGAACCCGCCCATCATGGACATTTTGACTAAGCCAACTACCTTTTGCAATATATGATCCATCTTAGGCAACGGGTAATTTTCTTTCAGCGATGCCCTGTTTAGATTTTGAAAATCTACACATAGCCTTATTTCTCCATTATTTTTCCAGACAGGGACTAAGTTAGCCACCCACTCAGAGTACCTTAAAGGCATTATGATCTTTGCCTGTAGCAACTTTCTCACTTCTTTTTCAATGGAGGGGAGTAAGAGTGGATTTATCTGCCTAAGTTTCTTCTTGCATGGTTTCTAGTCTTCAAAGGAATACTATGATGTATGTTGTTAGTATCAAATGCTTTAAAATCCTCATAAGACCAAGCAAAAACATCTTTGTAGATTTTGAATAGATTTAAATACCTTTGTCTGTATTGCAAGGGTATTCCTTTTGATAGCCTGATCATCTGGGGTTCCTCCTTTGAGCTGATATTGCAGTCTTCTACTTGATCATCTATCTCCGGAGCCATTGGTTTGGGGGCTAAAAAGCCTTTCCGGTGGGACTAGTCTGAGAGGGATGGTATTTCCTTTCAGTTCCAGAATTTTGCGCCCAGCCACTGTGTCTTTCCACAAAGTGGCTTCTTGATATGCTTCTTCTTCTTCTTGTTCGATGCTGGAGTTAGCGAACTCCCCAATGACTTCTATGAATATTTTCACTTGCTCATGATCCTCGAATGCCTGCCAGTGCTTGACATTATCAGGTATAGAGGGTCTGTATTTGACTTCTACCTGATATACGAGGAGCGGATTTTGAGGGGGCCTAAAACTGCTTGCGCTACAGCAAGGGAGTCAACCATTATTTTTCCTTCTATAGGAAAAAATTGGATATTAAAGGTTAGGAATAAGTTATCAATTAGATCCCACACTTCATTCTCGTAAGTCCTCAGTCTAGGGTGTTTGGCCTGGCACTGATCTCTGATCTGCCTTATGACCAACTCAGAGTCTCCATAGACCGTTAGGCATTCAATATTCATATTCTTTGTCATTTGTAATCCCAACAGCAATGCTTCATACTCCGCCACGTTGTTGGTTGCCTCAAACGCTAGCTTGAATGAGAGGGGTATCAGGCTGCCCTGCAGAGATACCAACAATACTCCAACTCCATTTCCTTCTTTTGAGTTTGCTCCGTCAAAGTATATTTTCCATACTTTGTTTTCATTTGTGTGTTGGTGTTTTAATTGCCTTATTATGTGTACTAATGTTTCCTCTAAGATGGTCTCGTCTTCTTCTAGGAACATGCAAGAGAGGTCTCTTTCTTTCCCATACACCGGGGAGTTTTCTGAGCCTTTAGCTGGAGTCACATTTTTTACAAACTTGGACTCTCCGTACAACCTCCTTTGCTCACCTCCAAAAGTGGGAATAGTGGTGTAAGTTAGATCTAACTTGATAGAGCCCCACACCTTGGAACCCCAAGATCTAGATAGGAGAATACCAAACCGAGGGCGAATGTCTACCACTACTATGTCCATTACCACGCTCTTCACACGGATCTGAGCCAGGTTTACCACCAGATCCTTTATTATTCCCAAGAATTTGACCCTCTTAGAGTCAAAGGAATATAGGTCCTTGTAGGGTTTGGTGATCTGCAATCCTAACTGTTCCATCACTGCTAATGGCATGAGGTTGTGTGAGGCTCTGAAATCCAACATGCAATTATGCAACAAGAGGTCATGGATTACTAGGGTCACGTAGAAGGTTGCAGTACAAGGATCAGGTTCTTCCACATGCGGCCCCAAAAAAACCATTGGCCTCTTCTCTTGAAGATTTAAACTGTCATGGGTTGGTGCTGAGGCAGATGGATGCATGAATTGAGAGACTTGAGCTTTATAAGTAGGCTGCTTTAGAAGCTCAATCAGAGGAACAAGAATCTTTACCCTTTCAAGCTCCTTCTAAAGATTGAACGTACGTTGGACTTTTTCTATACATCCTGGATCTACTTATCCTTCCTTACCACCGACAGTTTTTTGCAGAACAGGTGCCTCCTTTTCTGAGTGTCCCTCGGAACTATTGCTTTCCTTATTTGAGGGGACTTTTATCTTGGAAGAGTCAGGATTCATCTTACCTTTCCCTTTATCTGGTACTGGGGGAATAACTTGGGGAGCAGTTCCCTCTTGTTGTTCCGGTTCCCTTAACCTCTTTCTTAAAGATCTTAGATCATACTTTTGGTGGGGCTGGGCTTGCATGAAATCCGCAAATTGTTTACAATAATAATCCATATCCTCCTCATTTGTTGTTGCTTTTCTATCATGACTCGTCTCCTAGTGAGCCATGTTTTCATCTTCTTCTTCAGGGAATGAAGAATACAATTTTCCCTGCATATCATGTGTATCCAACGATTGTTCATCGGGCTAATCTTTTAAATATAGGGGATGAGGGATCTGATCGAGATATTCCTTTCTTTCCCTTGGAATTATTTGCAATGGAGGCCTTCGATACTATGGGTTATAACCCCAATTGTTGACTTGAGAATTCTGTTTGGAGAGACTCTTGTTCTCAATTTCAAGCTTTCCAACCTTATGTGATAAACTCCTGATGAGTTTATCCAATTCATCCCACTTTAGGTCTGGTGATTCTCTAGCTTGACCAGAGGAGGATGCCTCTTCTTTCCCTCTTTTATTTTCAGTAGGTTCCTGCTTTCCTCTTGACTTCCCGACTGAGGTGAAATTTTCTTCCACCTCAAGAGCATCGATTTGGAGTTCATCTAAAGTGAGGGACTTCCTTTCCCTTAGAGTAAAACCAAAGTCGAGTTCAAAGGCTCCCAAAAAAACTACTCGAGCAGCAGCTGTAGGAGGCTTTATCTCGCCCGATAGTTTATTGTACTGCTTATTGAACCTTTTGATAAATTTTGAGATATCCTCTTTTAGCTTCTTCCTTATAGCATTAAACTCTGTGAGGAGGTACTCATGATTTCTCTTTTCACCCCATTTTTGTGTGAAAGAGTTTTCAAGTTCCTCCCAGGTAGTGATGGAGGCATTGGGTAGGGATTTAAACCATTTTCTGGCTTCTCCATCTAGGGATTGTATAAAAAGTCTCATGACCACATCCAGTTGTTCCACATTAAGATTCTCAGCAAAAGCACAGAAGGTTTCGATGTGTCTCTGTGCAGTGTTATCATCCTCCCCATTGAACCTAGGCAGAAGCTTTAGGTAGTCCTGGGGCATAACACTTAGGGGCTGAGGTAAATTAAGAGGGGCATATTTATTTATCAAAAAACTTGGAAGAGCCATCTGGATTAATGGAGGAGGATTGATACTTGTCTAAGGAACTTGGGCCTGAAACATAGTGGTAGGAGTGACTAGACTGAAGAAGGGTATGTAAGGGTTTTAGGAGTGATTCCTTAGTAGTGAGAAACATCGGGTTGAGAGCTGGATGAGGAGGCTTCAAGGACTGATGGGATGGTAGCATAGGTAGTAGGAGTTTTCTCCTTCTATACTTTCTTGAAAATTAATTTCTCAGGGTCATATACAAATGGGGCTTTCTGCTGAGAGGTATTTGAGCGAGTGTGGGGCTTCTTAAAAAGCCAGGATAATAAATGATAATGGAGGTAGTGGAGTCACCAAGGTGATATGGATGCAATTAGAATGCCTTTACTCACATATACAAAGAGTGATCAACTTGTCATATCCCAAATGAAAAATCCTTCAATAAGCTCCCCTGCAGCAGTGCCAGAAGACGTTGTTGCTCCCAAAGGCAACCTCGAATTGCTAACAAGACCAGTGCTTGGGCACATCTAGATTCTGAGTGTCTTGTAAGATTCTCAAGAGATTGGAGACATCACATATACTTTATAAATGTATATATATATAAGTGAAATGGGTTGGTTCATTCATCTAAAGGAGAAAGCCATGGAATTCTGGTATTCCTTCACATATAAAAATCGCAAAAATATATGCAAAAAATAGTGGAGGCTGAGTAGTTCAAGGACTTATAGTTTAATAAGATTTTGTAGAGTAATGAGAGTATAAGGGGAAGGAGTAAATCATCACATAGAGCTTAAAGCATCAAGAATTCTACCATTAACACATAAAGCTTGAAGCATTAAGGATTTCTACACTTATTTGAGTTACAGGTAGAAATAATGGACAAAAGAGGAGTTGAATGCTATGATTCATGTAGCGAAAATTTAAAGATATAATTTCAATGATCCATACAGGCATATGCATTAATAATTCAATACAAAAGAATCTGTGAGGAAGTATGAAATATTTCTAGCAGCTATGATTACATGAATTCAAGAAAGAAACATGAACATAATGGGTTTTAATAGACGGATAACACACTGTAATACTTGAAGGGGGAATCAACACCATTTCCTTGATATTCTATAAGATTTGTATTATAAAGACATACAGTCTGAAAATACCATATAACATTTTCTTTAGGATTTCTAAACCTTTGTGAAGTGTTGCTTCCCCCTATTTATCTCGAGAGGGGGAGCGTTGAATATTCATTACATCAAAATATCTTCAGCCGAGTCTCAGCTGTTAGTTTGACTAGCTGTCTCAGTCAGGGATGGCTCTATGGCCCAAAATCATTACAAAATATTAATTGCCTCATTAAAGGGTGACACCTTATAGGATAAAAAATCAGTCAATCAATAAGATGAACAATGTTAACAAAATATCTTCATGACAATCCCTGTGATCGCTTCTGTTTCAGGTTGTAGTTTTCTCACGGTATGGCCTCCTTTGCTGCTCGGCTGACTCCCATCACTTCTGCCTTTATTGGTTGAACCATTCCTCCTTTAAATTTGGGTTTGGGCACTATCGGTTTCATGCCGCAGTACTGGAGCAAAGGACCCCTAGGTGATACTTCGCATTCTCTCTGTATGGGATGCCATGCTGAGTAATCAACTCTTCCCGAGCTACTAAGTCCTTGTTTACCTTTGTCGGTGTTGAACCTGGTTCTGTGTCACAAAGGGCCTTCCTAGATCAGCCCATGTTGGGCTTGAATGCTCCATCCCCCTTCTTAAATGCCATAGTTTCCGACCCACCGTGCCTTTAGAGGTCTGAAAAACATTATCGATGCCCTGATATGCTTGGTGATGCACTTATGGTGTAATATGGAGGACTTTCCGGTGCTAGCCCTCATCACTAAAACATTACGAAACAGGCAAGTTCCGATCCCCTTTAAGCCCCTTTGCTTCGGCCCCTTTCTGTGATTTTCCTCATATGACCGGGGTCTTGAACTAGGTGCTTAGCCCTAAGGCGTTAGGGCCTTTAGACTCTTGTCCGAGGGCCTTTTTCCTTTTATACATAGAATCCCGCATACTGGCAATTTATAACACTTTACCTTTGGCATTTCCCCTTGACACTTGCGATCACCGATCTGTGGGATCGAGACTCACCCAGGATATCGCAATCGCACTATGGGAGAGAGTGTTGAGGATGAGTGGTTTTTGGAGGGGGCATGAGTGGTAAGTGGTAAGTGAGGGGGGGTGCAAAATGATATGAGAGGGACACATAGTGGAGGGGCCTGGCGGGGAAACCGCTTTTCGAACCCCCCCCCCCCCCACCCTTGTTGATAAAGGGGGGGAGGGTGGCAAAAAGGCCTTGGAGCCGTTGATCTGGTGGAGTCAATCGGGGTCGTCCAGAGATGTGGGGTCTTTATCTAATGGTGGAGGAGGGACCCCAGGATTGATGATGTCGTCGATGCCACATGGAACCTCCTAAGTGGTGACACGTGTCACCCGGATACGCCCCCATAGGACCCCTAAAAAAGTTGAATCTTCGTGCCACATGTCCTCCACACTGCCACATCATGTTGACATCAACTGCCATGTGTATTCATTTGGACCAATGGTATTATGTTGTGTGGCCCCCCTAGAGAAGAGAGAAAAGGCACACCTGCTTCTGGTTTTGCAACTGATTTCCTTTGTAAATTGATATCGACCCTCCCCTGATGCTTTAACACTATCGGCGTATTTCCCCACAACTCCTTAAGAATGTTCTGTTGGACCCGCCGATCACCGATTTTCCGATATCAAAGGTCTGCCCCTTTGTACCGCACTTTGAAATCTCGTTGATCGCTGATATGCCGATATGCCACACCTTGGATATTTGACTTTTGTGATCACCGATATCGGTGATCGCTCTATCGTGGGTTTTTTGTGTCCTCCCCCGCTGCTTCTGCTTAGGAAACTACAATTGTGATTTGCGATGAGCCTGACCCTTGGCCATTTTTCCTTTGTTTTCTAGCTTTGAAAATGTCTCTTCAATTGCTCCAACTTCTTATCTAGGAGTCCATTTTTGGACTTCCACCTACCATTAGAAAGCTTATTCCGAACACTATCTAGTGGAGCGGGTCCAATTTAGGTCCGAGGTCTTTTGTGACTTGGAATATGGCTGTGAAATTTTATGCTCTTTGGTACTTTATGTACAACTGGAACTTTGTTTCAGAAGGTGACAACATGGGGTATTACCAATTAAATTTTTCTTTCTTACAGTGTGTTGCTACCACCCCTTTGGGGTCATACCTTTGGTGACTTAGAGTCACAAAGTAAAATCCCTTCATTTCCTCGGCTTCCGCTTCTACCTCCTCAAAGCTCTCGATGATGTAAGCCCCAATAGTGAAAGGGAAGGTTGGACAATGCTTTTTCTTACCTTTATTCAACGTCTTTGAGAACCCCGTGGTCATTTGGTAACAAACTTCCTACAACAGTAATTTATCTGTGACTAACCTAGGGAGTGTGTGAGGAGGTTTATATGAGCCAAAGACTGATGAATGTGCCCTCCTGGATGGTAAATGAATGTGCCACTCTAGTAATCGTCTCCATAGCTTTCTTAGACATACAAGGAGGCTCCTCTCTAAGAAACAATTGGTACAAAGGGACAATAAATGATTTGGAGGTGGAATCTAGCACACTTTTATAGCTCGGGTCCCAAAAGATCTTATAATGTAGATGCACAGGCTTTGATGCACTCATTGTCTAGTTATAGATCTAGCCATCAAAATGACATCTTGCACATATAGCATCCAATAGGTATGATTCCATGTAGAATTTTGATGGCTGATCTGCCTCTAGATTCTTTATTGCATAAATGTTGGTTTTGACTACTGAAGCTAGGATACTTTCCCAGTTGAATTTTTTGCCCTAGGTGGCGACAATGTACATAATATGAACCCATGTTCCGAGAAACGTATCAATATTAGATCTCCCGTATAACCGATAAAACTTCGTAGCCAAGAATCAATAGACCTTCCTTAGGTCTTCTGTCATGTATACTTGTTCAGCCTTTGCCCAGAACTTAGAAGGGTCTTGCCACCATGACCAATTAGCACTTTGTAATTCCTCCAAGTTGAGGAGATGAACCCAAAGGTAACCAAAAACCACTTTAAAACTAGAATCTAGCCCTTCCAACTTCACTGTGCTACTTCAAAAGTGCAAAGAATTCATGATTTGCATGCATATGATCACCTCCTAGTCTTCTGAATGTATCACACACGTAGAAAACAACTTGAAAAACATCAGATACCTATTGGATAACATATATTCATACTGTAAACTCCCATCTTTGAAAAATATCACCAACAACAAAAGTGCAACGAAATTCCACTTGCATATGTTTGACGAAGTGATGGGGTCTCTGGCTGAGGAAAATAATTTGTTGATGATGCTGAGACTCTTAAAAACCTCCTTGAGCCTCCATACACAATAAATAACACCAAAACCCATATACTCTATCAAATTTTAATGCTTTGACAGTAGCGCAACAAAATGGAGATGTGCAACAACAACTTGTGATGAATAATGATATGATACATTGTTTGATGTGAACTTGCAACTAACTTGAAAAGACACCGCTGACTTGTCCCAATGATGAGAAAACAGAGACCGACTACTATCTTCACTCATGTTTTGGATTACACCTTACCCTAGACTTATTAAACCTAAACCCTTTTAAAACTTTGACAACTTGATTTTATTTGGCAATCACACTTTAGTATATCCTATTAACATTTAGACTTGATCTCATTGAGATCATAACATTAATTTACAAATTGACCAAAATAATAAAAAAGACTAAGCTTTTCTTTGAATACTATAACATAGGACACTAACATTGGCTCCAATGGGGATGTCATCCTCCTTGTGAGGTGCCAAAGAACACAGTAGACTAGTAGCCTGATCCATTGGCTTGACCCAAACCTCAATTTCTCAAACTGATATCTGTTTTTTCTCTGAGACCACTGTAACTGAAACCAAACAGAAAACCTCAAATTGTACACTACAGGTTGTGATATGAAAACTGACTGAAACAACTGCTTGAAAAACTAAAAATCAAACTAAGACAAGTGCTTGCCCGTCAAGCTTATTGAACACACCATTTACTACTCTAACCTACTGAAGATAGCTATACAATCATGTGAAATGATCCTTCCAATGTAGCCAATCAAGCAAATGGCTACTTGACTTAAGCTTGCATTCAACTTCTCCAAGCATAAAGAAAGACTAAAAAAATGGCAACTCAAACTTCCCACTCAAAACCTCTTCATTATCCATAAATACAACAACATTATTTTTTCTAATGACTGCAACAACCTGCCAAAAGGGTCATATTAATCATGAAGGGAATACTTATATGTTTGTTGATCATCGAGTAAGAATTGTTCTTCATGATTTACTACTCGCTACTTTGTTTCTGATTCAACAGTCTTAAGACCATCCTTGAATGAGAAAGGATCCAATTGTTCATCTCTCCTATCATGCATCTTAGGGAGAAGCTCTGTACATTCTTGAATAATAGCCATGGCATGTGTTTGAGGATCATTTAAACACAATATTTCATGTACTTCAACAAAAGTATCACCCTGATCTTCAAAGGAATAAAAAAGAACAACTACTTCCTCATTGTCTTCCTATGTTTCAGACTGAAAAGTATCATATACTATGGTGTTGTTTTCTTGAAATTCTATGTCATTTGTCGGTTTACTGTCTAAATTTTTTGGGCATACAACTTCATAAATCTACCTTTGATAAACCTCTTCTTGACAAGTTAAGAGATAAAAACATTTTTTTAACTCAAAAATAATCTCATTTTGGTTGTTCAAAAGACCTAGAACAACAATTTCTTTTCCATATCTTCTTTTAAGCTCTAAATCACACTTGTCATATGTAGGTACCAACTCTTCATTGAATCTAATCTGGTTGTTTACTTGAGCAAATGACTTAGGAAAAGATTGGAGAATTCCAAAATTTGTTGACTTATCCAAATCATTGTTTTGATTCTTTACAGCCTCTGAGGGTTGTAGAATTTCATCATCATTCTCAAGGACAAAAGTATGAATTTGAAAATTAAAATTATGATCAATAATCAAAGGAGAAACTGTATTTTGCTGAAGATTGTCCTAAGTGTCATGGAAGTTAGCCTCTTTTATTGTTTTTTTCCTGATGAGAAGATAGCTTAGACAAGGTTTCCTTGATTTCGTTATCCATTAAATCCGCATCATCAATATCAATTACTAAATGTTGCATAATACCATCAAAATATCCACATAAGGTTTCAACTAGCACTATAGAAGAGTAACTGTCTTTAAAGTTCTTACAAAACACTATGTAGAAATATTTAAGAGAATAAATTCTAGCAGAAGACAATCCTTCATACTAAGACCATGCTTTTTCTTCTAAATTTTCCATAAGAATCTTCATTAAACAATCCTCATCAAATTCAACCTTAAGTCTACGTACATGCATGTGAAACTCAACCAAATGAAGAGCGACATCATCTCCTTTCTGATCTTTGAATTTTGGAAAATAATTTTGGCAGTCTACATGAGGCATGCAATTTGGAAAACCTGGAATGTGATCTTGATTTAAAGGAGGATACCTTGCAGATATAGAACTCATCTTGAGCCAGTAGAGTCACCAGTGTAATGTTGAAAGTTGAATTCTGGATCTCGTTGACAATGGAGTTGCCTAATGAATAATGCACAACTTTCTTTTGTCTGATCATTATTCACCATTAGTAATCATATCTGAAGCTTGATGGTTCTTTCCTGGGGAAGATGGAACCTTTTGGTCCCTGACAATGACACCACTATGTTAGCACTTCGTAATTTCTCCAAGTTGAGGAGAGGAACCCAAAGGTAACTACAAACCACTTTAAAATTGGAATCTAGACCTTCTAGCTTCGGAGAGGGATCTCTTTGTATGAATCTTCAGTCTTAGGTCTTAAGCTAGGTATTAAGATTAGAGGGGAATAGGTTTAAAATTTTGATGGCAGGGAAGAGGGAAAATCCATTGGGCATGGAGTCATATTAAGCTAATGACTTTTAGTGATATGATGGGGAAAATGAGGAATCCTTAGGCAGGGGAAAGGTAGGAAATCCTTCTGGTGTTTTTTAATCAAATTTGAGTCAGTAGAGGGGTGAGAAAAGGAATAGTGGAATTGACAACATCTAAAGCATCTAGCTGAGGATGAATTCTAGATATCTCAATGGAAAAAAAACATTAAATGTTCAATAAGCCATAACATAGCACTTAAAAAGTGAATTATGAAACAAATTATGCTTAATTAAACATGAAGACATAACATTTCAAGCATGATTGTAACAAGAGAAAAAATTGCATACACAATAGAAAATATCATCTTCATAAATTGACACATGAATCCTTGTAAAAGTAGACCTTGGCCTTCATCATTCACTGAAAACTTGTAAATGGAAAAGTAAAATGCATAATGTTTTATTTCTCTAACCCTAACCAACCAACCCATCGCACAGTAAAATTCATGAAATATATATAGCTAGATCATCCCTGGACTAAGGAGGTTGAAATCCATACTTTTCCCAAAGATAGAGTGAGTTACATTAGATATAGAAATTGTCTGCTAGGAAATAGGGACCGAATTTCTGGAAAATAGGGGTCGAATATTAGATCATATCTCTCGAATCATGATAGTTGTTACAAAACTGAAGATGGTTTTTGTATAAGAGTTTGTGCATGAGATAAACCTCTCTTAGTTTTCAAAAAATCATCTCCAAATCCTTGGAATATGCACCCAAATATCATGACTAAAACAAGAAATAACGAAATTAGGAAAATAGGCTATAAATATTCATTGGAATCTTACAATAAATGACAGTTGGGAAGAAACAGAAAGAGGTTTTTGTTATTTAGCTTGCTTTGACAAAAACCTCTTTTAAATTTTGAAAATTCATATCCATTTGGTCATAAATTAATTCTTAAGTTAACTACTAAACAGTGAAAAACACAAATCCCCTATAGCCAAAACACATCGAGCTTCCTTTTCATACTATATAATCAATGCTTGAATGATGAATTTGAAAGACACTTAAGGAAAATTTTCATAAACCATGAGAATAAATTTCATGAGGTTTGGATTTGAATTTCAAGGTCAAACTGTTGACTGTGTGGAAGCGTAATGCATTCGCTGCGTTACTTCAAAAGCACAATGAATTCATGATTTACATGATTCTAATCACCTCCGATGCTTATGAATGCATCACAAATGTGAAAAAAAACATGAAAATCATCAGATACCAATTGGATAACATTTTTTCATATTGTAAATCCCCATCCTTGAAAAACATCACCTACAACAGAAGCCCAACGCTTGAGCACAACAAATTTCCACCTACATATGTTTGACTAAGTGTTGGGTTCTTTGGTTGAGGAAAATAGTTTGTTGGTGATGTTGAAAATCTTGAAAACCTCCTTTAGCCTCCATACACAAGAAATAGCACCAAAACCATGATCCTCTATCAAATTTTAATACTTTAACAGTAGCACAACAAAATGGAGAAGCGCAACAACAACTTGTGATGAATAATGATATGATGGATTGTTTGATGTAACCTTGCAACTGACTTGAAAAGACACCACTGACTTATCCCAATGATGATAAAACAGAGACCCACTACTATCTTCACTCATGTTTTGGATTACACCTTTCCCCAGACTTATTAAACCTAAACCCTTTTAAAACTTTAACAACTTGATTTTATTTACCAATCAAACTTTAGTATTTCTTATTGACACTAAGACTTGATCTCAATGAGATCATAGGAGTACTTTACAAATTGACCAAAATAATAAAAAAGACTAAGCTTGGATTTGACTACTATAACATAGGACACTAACGTGACCTAAGAATGTCCTTAGTTCATACTGGAAAGTCTGAAAACCACTTGGTGTTAAAGGTCTCTTCTTTCTTTGGAAACTTGTAATAAGTGACAATGTCTTCAGAAGAGATAGCTACAAAGGCTTCGCTTGTGTTACTCCTTATCACCTATCGAGTTGTGTCAGTGTTCTATAGGATCTTTTCAATAGTCTCTGCACAAGGGAAAACAAGAGGATGCAAGGCGAATTTGTGTAGCCAAGACCTCTTGATATTGATGTACACATTGAAGTCTTCCTTGTCTTCAGGGATGTCATTATTAGAAAAATTGACATATAGGTTGAACCATGAAAGCTTGGTGGTTTTGTTGATATTTCAGGCAGTGTCCCGGTAGATAGAAGAGGGTGGTCCTTGGTGGCTTTCCTAAGCGATGTTTTATCCAGAGAAAGAGGAGATTAAAATGAACTCGAGGTTGTCGTCACCTGTAATGCCAAAGAAGCAATCCCACGATGAGAGAGACCGAAAGAATAATGTAGAACAGAAAGAAAATCATGAACATAGCTTTAGAGAACTGGGAAAAAATATTGGGCCAAAGTCATGCTCAGAGGGAGGTCGTTGGGTCGCATGACAGAGGAGGTCAGAAGAAATAGGAATGCCAAATCATCGACTTGGTGACTTGGGTTGACTGAATCGCAAATTCAAACAAGTCGCAGGTGTTAGGGTCCTATAATTTATAGTATCTCAAGGTGATTGAGTATCTCATATTTGGCAGATTTCATATTGTTCATAGATTTCAATATTCAATTGATTTCACAAAAAATGGGAGAAAAGAAAAGAGGGTACTAAAAAAAAGAGAAAAAGAACAAAAGAGAAAAAAATGAAAAGAAAGGAAAACCCCAAATATTGTTCAATTCATACAGTCTAAGCATGATGGAACAAATTTCAATTTCTGTTGATAGAGTAGAAAATAAAGATCTTCCAAACAATTTAAGCTTGGCAAATCAGTAGCTAGGTAGAAATGAAATTGGTTCATTTGTTCAATATGGACCAATGGGAGAGATAAGAGATAGAGTAGGTTAGAAATTAAAAAAAAAAGAAAGAAAGTGAAAAAGGGTTTACAAATCCAAATGCGCCCTGCAAATGCAAAACGGAAAAAAAATGTTAGATTAAAAATAAAGGGTAGGTAGATTGAGAATAATTACAAAGGGAAAGAGACATGAAAAATTCCTTTAATGTTTTATGACATAGTCCATGTGTTTTCCTAATGTTGGAAAAATAAATTAAAAAGGGAAGGAGTCTTTTACTGTTATTCCTAACTTCATTTTATACTCTGCCCCCACTTTTTCATTCCCCTACCCCACCACTCACATCATGTACCCATCACATCAACTATTACCCACCCCTCACCTCTCATCTAATCCCCGCATTCGCTATTTGATCCAATGACCCATATGATTTTTCAGCCCTCCCACCCTCTGAATGTTAATGTCGGGGGGGGGGGGTTCTGAAATCAGTAGTTTCAGACCACTTACATGTCACACTGTCGTGATTTCGCAGCCCCCCATTCATTCCACCTACCGCTCCAAGGGTCCCCCAAAAAGTGTTTTCTGCATTCCACTAAGCCACCTCCTCTGTATGACCATTCGCCCATCCCGCCACCCTGTCCCATCTGCCTATCACCTCCATTCCCACGCTATACCATTGTGCATTCAATTGGCTGGACTGTTAGCCAACGGACCCGCGCCACTTCAGGCCAATCCAACGGGAATGCTCCAAAAGCTACAAATACACCATCTCCCACCCATTTACAAAATTTTAATGTGTTCTCTTTACTTACAGGTGAAAGTCAAGATTTGTTCAGGCATACATAGAGAAGCAATGAACACACTGAAACAATAACGCAGTTGCAGAAAGCTTCATTTTTTGTGTTTATCAGACATCCCCCTTCTTGAATCCCACTTTCTGTTCATCCCCTTTCTTTTTCCCTCTCTGAGTTCCCTCTTCTTTACATTCCTTTTCTGTTGCAATTCACCTACAAATTCAATATAGTCCAGGTTTAAAAATTTGTAGAAGACAACCATGCCACCCAAGAAGAAAGAACAGGAAATTTTCAATCCAATGGTGCACCCACCACTGGACTTGGATCATATTCCACTGGCAGACAGAGACTTCAAAATACATGAGACACTTTCAGAATTTGATCTCTTCGACATCTACTGCTGGTGGGAGGACAAATTTGTTGATGAAATGGATGATATAGGACTCTGGGATACCAATTTTCCATTCTATATTTTTCCCAAAACCCATAGCTACCCAGAACTAATTAGAAAATGCTAGTCATGCTATAACCCACAACAAAGGGCAGTAATAGCCCCAACAGGAGACATATTGTTCACCATAGATGCCAAATCCATAATGCAGATGATGCAAGCTCCTATCATTGAAGGAACTTCTCCTTTCTCCCATGAAATCCTCAGTGAAATGTACCAAAGACTAGACTTTGCCAAAAGAGCTAAAACCTTGGAACTCTTCATGACTAAACAGACCCCACTGCCTAGCAAAAATCCTCCTTATTCCTCCTCTACCTTCCCTGATAGAACCAGGCATATAGTCACTATGATTTCATATCTACTAGGCTATTATTCAGATCAGTGGCTTGATGAGGCTATAATAGGTTTCTTGTCCATATTGTCAGTAGAGTCAAAGCCTTCTATCCTATTTAATTTCAGTCAATTCCTGGCAGATGCCATCCATGAGAAATTTGTAAATTTCATCACAGAGGAAGTGTTTCAGTACTCTTCAGTATTAGTATACATGTTTGTTTATTTTTAGGCAGACAAATTTTAGTTTACAATGAGCAAGTTAAATGAAGAAGGTGAACCCCAATCTGTCATTTTCTGGACAACCTTAGTGATGAAGGATCAAAAGGACTTCACCTACAAGACATTTATAGAAATGTTTGTTCATCCAACTATGAGCCTCCTCAGTGGAACTGCAGAACCCAGAATCAGTGAAGAAATTGAAAGGATAATGAGTTGATAGACCACACAAGAATAAGAGATCGATACTTATACCAAAATTACACAGAACTAAGGGTATATGGATGTGAGTTGGCCCCTTACAAGCTACCAAAGTTCCTACCGATGAGGATCTTTGCACTTGAATATATCAGGCAGATGATCAATACAGATGAAGTACATTTTGTGACAGTGAAGAAGAAGTCACAAATTAGGATAAAATCCCAGATTGGTCCTTTCATTTGCAACAGCAGGGCATCAGGTGAGGAGGAAAAAAAGAAATCGAAGGAAATGAAGTTCACTCAAAATTTCACATGGTTCTATGACCCATGGGGCATTATCTCCAAGAAAAGGGTGGAGAACAAATCAACACCCTATATTCACACTCAAAGGCTTGAAATAAGAGAAATTTATGAACCACATTGAGTGGATGCATGACACCCTGCAAGAAGCTGAGGAACAAATAATTCTTCTTCAAGTGCATATACTCCTAGGCAGCAAGAAAGACAGAGTACAGAGGACAGATCAGACAAGGGTAAGGAACATGAAAAAGAAACAACAGGGAAAAGGCCGAGAGAAGATCAGTCACCAGGGACTGATACTTCTATGAAAGAGTTCATATTGAAATTTAGGAAAAGGGCAAGGATACACATGGACATAGGCAAGGAATCACCACAACAAACAATCATTAATCTTAGTGATATTCCTGACTCATCCCCAGCAGGAGGTCAATCTCTTCCTACCACTCCGATCTCAGAAAGGCAACAGACTCTCCAAGTTTCCACATCTACTAATGTAACTAGAGAAAAAGAGGAGACCATCTTTGATACTTTCAAGGAGATAAAAATCAGGAATGAAATGTTAAAGAAGAGTACTTATGCTCAATTCTAGAAGAAAATTTCTTCTTCTCAAGGTAGACTCCTCTCAGCTTTCGATTCAGAAAAAGGCAAGATGCATATGGCATTCTTGGAAGCACAAATAATGGAACCTAAAACTCCAACTGATTACAAACAAACCTCTTTTGAGTTTGATGCCAAAAATGTTCATCTTATTGATCAGCTGGAAATGCACAAGCAAACGGGAGAAATGATCTCCTCTACTCTAACCAATACCTTTATGAGTTTGTTTAAATTGCAGGTGGCCTTATCAAATGCTCAATCTTAGCTGAAGATGGAAAATATTTCATCTCAATCAAAAGACAACATAATTAAGTCTTTGGAAGACTTAGTGGTGAAAATTGGATATGATCCCTTAGATGTGAAAGCAGTAGAAGAGATAATTAAGAAGAAGGAGATTGATATAGCAGCCTTAAAGAAGCAGCTCAAAATGACTGCAACACATGATCCCTTGACCAAAGAGATAGAGGAAATAGAGAGTCATAAGGCCAAAATGATGAAATTAATAATGGGGAAGTCTCTCCAAATAGAACAAATGGAAGTAGAAATGGAGAAGATGGTACAAGAGAAGGAAAAGGCAACACAGTTGGCCAACACCACTATGGAGGCTCTCCCTCTTACAACTATTCCTACAACCACTCTAGCAACTACTGCTATAGGGACAGGAAGTAGTATAGAACAGCTAGCCAGGTCCATGGAGAGCATGAATCTTCAGATAGAGGAGATCAAGAGACTAGAAACCCAAGTCAATGTTCTACAGGACCAAATCAAAAGAGCTGAAAGTGCACATTCAGTGGAGATGCAGAGGGCACAGACCTTAATCGAAAAGTTGCAAAAATCTGAAAAGGAATCATCCATTGGTAACACTCTAGGAAGGGTGAAAGAGATCATCTAGAACAACATCATCAATGGCATGAATGAGATCTGGCCCAACATCCAAATTATATTTGAACAGAAGGAGTTAGTTGAAAAAGCTAAGGAAGCTATTTCATCCACTAACCTAGAGCTGGGAGACATGCCAACAACAACCATTAGAATCATCAAATTTCTCAATTCAAAGAACAGGTATGAGATTGAAGAGATGGGATTAGCAGATAGGACACAAACTATTCTACAGGTGAAAAAGGTATTGACTAAAAAGAACTTGAATGTACAGCTTAAGGAAAAATTCCAGAATTTGGAGCTAAGAGTGAATAGGTTTTTCAACAAAATTGAGCCTTTAACACAGAAAAGTCTCCCTTCTTTGTTTGTCATTAATGACAAACTCATGGCCAAAGAAGATTATGTCAAGAGGTTCCAAGGCATAGCCAAGGATGCTATGAATATATCCAATATCAGAGGAAACATAATAAGAAAAGCATTTCTGGAGGCTATCAATAATCCAATCTATATTGAGCATTACTTGACCCACGGTTTACAGTCAAACCCACTTTTTCATAGTACACTGAAGCTGATGAAATATACCATAGGCTGATCAAAGTCAAGATTCCAAATGAAGAAGAATGGAGTGACTTGTGTGATTACCAAGAGGAACAGGACAAGCAAGATTGAAGGAATAATGCAGAGCTGAGTTAGCACCCAACCAAGTTAACAAAGCCACTACAATAAAATTAATTAGTCCCAAAAAAAGGGGACTAGATGTCCAAGTTATATCATCGTGGCCACTTCGTGGTTACACTAGTCAAATTTTACTTTCATTGTAATTAATAACAAATTTCCAAGTGTATAAGGCAGTCGTTGTAGGTTTTTTTTGTTAAATACTTCATGCATTGGAAGTATTAGGGGTTGGACCTGAGTTATTGAACAATCTTTCTTTTGGAGCATTGTAATTTTTGATCTGGAGCATCAATAATAAAAGACTGTTTGCAAGATAATTGCGCTGTTTTAACCTGGTGATGTCTTCTTTCTGTGTTAAATGTATTGCTGTTTTAGTCATTATGCATCATTAAATCTTATTGTAAAGAAATTTTTTTAGAGTAAGATATGTTGTTGGAGCACCTTATTTCTGTCTGTGTTTACAATCTAAATGTTTTCTTCTGATGTGTGGTTAAGAAATACGTAATTGATTTTTAATCATTACTGATTTCATTGTTCTGTCATCTCATTTTTCATTTTGCTTTTAGATCCAGTAAAGATAGTTAGCTTGCCTTGAAAATGCTATGGAAAAGTTGATGTTACTACCCAGCCTTTTGACTCCATAGCCCAATGGAAAAGATTTAAATTTGACTTTCCCCAACCACACAAAACAATCAAGCAATCAAGTAATAAAATCCTTTCACCATTATAGGAAAACTAATACATTAAACACCAGAAATAAAGATAAATATGGAAATATACAGAGAGAGCCCTCTCTGAGTCTAGGAGGGCTAGATCCTAGACTCCTAAGTGGTTTGATGTATCCTTTATGATTTTGTCTTGCCAATCTTAAAAATCATAGAGCGATAACATAGTGGCGACCATACTGGGGACTATTGAAAATTTGTCATTTCATTCGAATTCAGAGTACCCAGTCAAAAGCTTTGTATGATAAGATTATTCCTAAGATTGGTTTCCTTTCTACTCTTGTGTATATTCAGTTTGTTTGTGTTTTAGATCTGAACACTGGCTCCCAAAAGAATCTCTACTAGATCCCACCTAGATCCAAATCCTCCTACCATAGTGGACAATCCTGAAAAGATCTTAAGGAAAACTCCTAGAACTGAGAGTCAGAAAAGCAACAGATTTCTTCACAGAGCCAACTCACTCCCTAAAAACTTTGTTACCTTTTAGGATATCTAGTTTGATTTACACTTTGAACAAGGCTTATTCAGGACTAAATCAAAGAATTGGAAAGATCATATTATCTTTGATCCATCAGTCTTACCAAAGAACCCAGTGAGAGAACTTTCTTCACAAACTGAATCAGATCTTCAGCTCTTACAACATTTTGATACTCTACAAGATCTAGTGACAGATCTCACCTCTGAAATCGATGATGCTTACCTTCAACATTCAGTAGAATTAACTGCTTTAAACATAGCAACTTCTTCCCTCACATCTCAACCTGCACATATTCAGTCACCAAGTCCTACTACCTCCATAATTCCCACCCCTTCTTTTATCCTTCAACATAAGGTTACTCAAATTCCTTTACTCTCATTTCCACCTAGTACTAGTCCAACCTCATCCACTGTTCAACTTCCTTCAAGTGGTCCTCCACCACCACCAATCATGGCTGCCAGGTATGCTCCTTTGGTGTTGCCAGCACCATTGGCTAATATGCCACAAGACTATCAGTCTAAAATCACACTATTTGATGGGACAGGTCCTTTAACAGCCCAACAACATGTGGATAAAATGAATGATTGTTTTGACCTGCAAGAGGTAGACGAAGAAAGTGTTAAGCTCAGAATGTTTGCTCAAAGTTTAGGAGGAGAAGTTTGGAAATGGTTTAAATCTTTGCCTGCAAATAGTATAAATGATCTCCCTGTGTTCCACCAAACCTTTCTTAATAGATGGGAAGTAAAAAAGAACCCTCTGTAGATTCTATTATAATATGAAAATATTAAAAGGGAAGTAGGTGAAAGTGTTCAGGACTATTGTGCTAGATTCAACAATACCTATAATGCAATACCTGTAAATCTTAAACCACCTCAGGATTTAGCCTTGATAAAGTTCCCATATGGCTTTGATATAGATATGTCCTATCATCTTAGGGAAAATAATTCTCCAGCATTAGAAGCGATGAAAAGAGATGTCATGAGTGTAGAAGCAAATTTACAAGCAAAAAGAGCTAGGATGAAAACTGAAAGAAGGGTGACAATAAGAGAAGAAGCTTCAACTTTTGCAACAGATGCTAAGATTGATTCTTTAGTAAGGACCATGGAAAGAATGATGGAGAGGATAAGTTTGAATGAGAGAAGTGTCCCTATGGAAAACAAACTTGTTCCATAGAACCGAAATCCAAATCCTAGAAGAAACAGTCCACAAACCAGACAAAGAGACCAAAGAGGCCCATATCAACAAACTAGGCCCCCATTTCAAGAAAATTATGTTGATGAAGATGTAGGTGTGGTTGAAGAAGTTGAGGAAAATCAAATTAATTTAATGGGGACAAATGAAGATAGTTATGTTTTTCTTACACAAGAAGAACATGAACTATTCTTATTAGCTCAAACAGAGTTGGAATTTGAAGAGTCTGATGACTATAAACATGGATTTGAGAATGCCATATTAGAAGTTCACAGACAGTATAATCTTAGGAGTAAGAAAAATAATGATAACTCAAACAAAAAGAATGTTGATTTCCCTGCTAAGAATACTATTGAGCCTGATCTCAAGAAAATAGCTGAAATCTCTAAGAAAAATGTAAACAGTTCAGAAAAGAAGAACACAGAGAATGTTACTAGGAAAATCATTGATGTTTCTAATAAAACTATCCAAACTGATATCCCTAGTACAAGTCAACAAACTGGACTTGTCACCATTACAGTGGCTGAAAGAGTTGATTTCTCAAATCTACTTAAAATTCAAACACCATTTAGTATTGAGAATGAACTTGCTAAACTCACAATTTCTATCCCTCTCACTAAATTGATAAACACGAATGTGTATAGGTCTCAAGTCCTGAAGGTACTCAACATAGAAGAAAACATTGATACAGTGAACTTGAATGATGACCATCCCGAGCTTCTATTTGGACCAGAAGTTGATGGAAAACCTCAAGAAGGAGGTGTTCCTCCATTTTATGTCAGCCTTAATATTCATGACAAAATCCTCCATAATGCCATGTTGGATTCAGGTGCATCACATAATCTCATGCCAAAGACTGTTATGGAAAAACTTGGACTTGAAATCACTAGACCATACAAAGATCTATACTCATTTGACTCCAGCAAGGTTAGGTGTCTAGGTCTTATCAAGGACCTTTGTGTCACATTAGCCCAGATACTAGCAAAAAGTTTAGTCATGGACATAGTAGTAGCAGACATTCCACCTAAGTATGGTATGCTATTGTCACATTCTTGGGCGGCTAAGTTACAAGGAACACTTCAAATGGATATGACGTATGCCACAATACCAGTATTTGGCCAACCAAGGAGACTGTATAGAGAAACCTTAATGAAATATATGGTGAGTAGCCAAGAAAAGCCAGACAACTATCCCCTCTACTCTGTCCATACTGATCTTGATTCCTTCATACTGTACAATGATGGAGACATAGATACACAAGTCACTCAGGCAGAAAATGATCTTAATGAAGGACATGACACCCAAATACCCATTATCCAACAGGACCCTGAAACAGAACCTCTCTGGAATATGACTTTTGATGGCTCATGTGGTAAAATAGGATCAGGGGCAGGAGTCTGGTTGTACAATTCAAAAACTAATCAGGTTGAAGGTCATTCTTACAAATTGAATTTTCTGTGCACAAACAACATAGCAGAATATGAGGCATTACTATTAGGCTTGAAACTGCTTAAAAAAGTAGGTGCTAAAAGAATTTATGTCCAAGGAGATTCAGAACTGATCATAAAACAAATTAAAGGACAATACTCTGCAAAACATCCTAGATTGAGAGAATACCGAAATGCTATGATTGATTTTCTCAAAACATTTGAAGAGTATGACCTTGCTATTATCCCAAGGCTCTAGAATGCCTTGGCAAATGGTTTAGATTTTTCAGCCAACACCTACAAATTACCTCATCCAAATAAACAATACACAATTGAAGTGAAACACTATCTTGCAGTACCTGATAACATGAGATACTGGCAAGTTTTTGGAAGTGATAAACAGATTGAGAGTTTTCTACAATCAAAAGATGAATTTGAAGATAACAACATAGATTTGGAAGATGAAATAGACAGTCAAACTGATGTACATATTAGTATAAAACAACCTGTTGCTTCTAAAAGGAAAGTTTCTATAAATAAAACTGTACATAAAACTGAAATACATAAAGACCTAGAAAAAGAGGAATTCAAAGTACTTCAACTTAAAGACAATATTTTTCCTAGAGGGATTGCCCCTTTGGAAGATTTGTTTGACTTTAATGATGTTGTTAGAAATCCAAAAATGGAACCAACAGGAACAAACATTGAGGAGTGCAACATAGGCACCAAGAAAAATCCCAAAATCATTAAACTGTCAAAATCACTGCCTATCATGGCTAAACAAAGGTATATAGCTCTATTTAAAGAATTCATAGATGTATTTTCTTGGAGCTATGAGGATTTGAAAGCTTATGATACTAGCATTATACAACATAAAATTCCAATCAGAGAAGACCAAAAACCATTTAAGCAGAAACTGCGTAGGATAAATCCTGTCCTAATGCCCTTGGTTGAAAAGGAAATCAAGAAAATGTATGATGCTAAGATCATAGTCCCAATTCGATATTCTAAATGGGTATCCAATATTGTGCCTACAAGGAAGAAAACTGGTGAAATAATATTGTGCATTGACTTTAGGAATTTAAACAAGGTTTCCCTTAAGGACAACTATCCCTTACCAAAAATGGATCACATACTACAAAGGGTAGTGGGTTCTAGTAGGATCTCCTTGTTAGATGGTTTTTCAGGGTATAATCAAGTTTTGGTGCATCCTGATGATCAAGATAAAACAACTTTTACTACTCCTTGGGGAACTTTCATGTATGTGAAAATGCCCTTTGGATTAATGAATGTTGGTGCTACTTTCCAGAGAGCAATGGACATTGCTTTTTCAGATGAAATTGGGCATTTCATTGTGATTTATCTTGATGACATTACTATTTTTTCAAAGACTGATGAAGAACACCTAGCACATCTAAGAAGAGTATTTGAAAAATGTAGAAAGTTTGGTATCTCACTAAATCCCAAGAAAACATTGTTTGGGCTTGAAGAAGGAAAAATTTTAGGCCATATCATCTCCAAAGATGGAATCAGAATTGATCCCAATAGGATTGAAGGTATCCTTAAAATCAGTCATCCAAGAAACATAAAAGAACTTCAATCTTTTATTGGAAAAATCATTTTTTTGAGAAGATTCACACAAAATCTTGTTGAATTACTCAGAAATATAACAAACATGCTCAAGAAAGACGCATAAATTAAATGGAATGTTGAGGCCAAACAATCCTTTGATCTAGTCAAACATGCATTAACACAAGCTCCAGTTTTGATCAACCCAGATTTCACTAAAGATTTTATTATCTTTTCTTTTGCATCTGAACATACTATTGTTGTTGTGCTATTACAGAAAAATAATGAAGGATATGAACAACCAATAACATTCTTTAGAAAATCTTTGAGAGTTGCTTCTTTGAAGTACAATACCATGGAGAAACAGACATTTGCTCTAGTCAAAGCAATAAAAGATTTCAGAGTTTACATTTTACATTCTCATATCATTTCTTATGTGCCTAATGTAGTTGTCAAAGATATTCTCACACAAAATGGACCTGATGGGAAGAGAGGCAAATGGATAGCTGTCATTTTGAAATATGACATTGAAATCAAGCCTGCCAAGTTGATCAAAGGATAGGGATTAGCCAAATTGATGGCTGAATCAAATTTCAATGCATTAGATATCAACATGGTATTTGCTTTGGATGATCTTGAGGAACTGGCAACTCCACCAATAGATGAAGCATATCTAAACTCCCCCTAGTATGCATACCTTTTGTATGTTCTATTCAATTTGAATTCTCCTCCTAGATTATCCAAAACAAAGGCCAGATTTCTAAAATTAAAAGCAGTCAAGTTTTGCATTATTGATAGTACATTATATTGGAAAGATGTTGGAGGTGTCTTACTCAGATGTTTGTTAAAGGATGATGCTGACAAAGTTATGCAAGAATTCCATGAAGGTGACTATGGAGGCCATCTTTATTGGAAAACAACGACTAATAAAATCCTTAGAGCTGGTTTCTATTGGCCTACACTCTTCCCAGACATCCATAAGATGGTAACTTCTTGCCATAAATGCCAAATCTTTGAAGGGAAGAGAAAATTATTACCCTTTCCCCTAAAACCCATCTCTGTTGAAAGTCCTTTCCAATAGTGGGGATTGGATTTCATTGGTGAAATTCATCCTCCATCCTCTACCCAACACAAATGGATCCTGACTGCCACATACTACTTTACCAAATGGATAGAAGCCATCCCTTCTAGAGCTACTACTGATTCTGTCATCATAAAATTCCTTGAAACCAATATCCTCTCCAGATTTGGCTATCCTAGGAAACTTATCACTGACAATGGTACAACTTTTAAATCAAAGAAGATGGTGGATTTTTGCCACAAGTACCATATCTCTTTAGGTCATTCAACAAATTATTACCCTCAAAGTAATGAGTTTGCTGAATCCTCAAACAAAAGTTTGGTAAACATCATTAAGAAGATTATGGAGGACAATAAGAAGTCATGGCATAATAAGTTCATCTATGCATTATGGGTTGACAGATTGACTACAAAGAATTCCATTGGCATGTCCCCATTTCAATTGGTTTATGGAATGGATGCAATTTTCCCTTCTTCCATGGGAGTGCTAGTCATGAAGATAATTCAAGACATACAAACTAAACCAAATGATATACAAAGAAGGATAAATCAGACAATTCAATTGCAACAGTCCAGAGAAGAGGTATACAATAGAACTCAAGTTGTCCAGGTTGTAACGAATAAAATATATATAAATAATAAAGATAAATCATAAATAATAATTAGTTAAGCTAGTAATTAGGCTGAAGAGGCATGTCTAATAAGACATGACTCTTCATGAAGAGATACTTGCTTAGTATATAAGCAAGCCTCTCGTTCTCATTGTAATTCATTCTTATTCTTATTCACATATTTAAAATATAATATTTGTATCCTCATGGATATCTTGATATTCCAAGTCTTTTGGATTAATTAATTTATAGAAGGAACTTTGTTTGCTTCATTTGGTATCAGAGGAGTTCGGTCCTCTAGGTTGCTTAACTGGTGCACAGAGCTCGTTCTCCAATCCAAGTCTTTGGCTATCGACTCTTCGTTAAATTTATTGTTGTTGCAGTTCAAGCGTTCGTTAAATATTTGGGAGTTTCTCCTTTTCTCTGTTTTTCTAGGCCTTTGGCCATAAAAAAAATTAACCAAAAAAAAAAGTAAATAAATTAAAAAGAAGAAGAAGAAAAAAAAAAAGTAAAAGAAAAAACAAAACGGATACAAAATCTCATACCAAGTATATTTAAAACTTTTTACGTGGAGAAGCCCGTGGTTTTAAAAACAACCCATGGTATTTTAAAAAGTTAAAAAAACAAAAAAAAACAAAAAAACAAAAGGAATAAGTTTTACTTTTTACGTGGAGAACATTTCAACGGAGGTTTTAAAAACAACCCATGGTAATTGCTCATGGTATTTTAAAAAGTTAAAAAAAAAACAAAAGGAATACGTTTTACTTTTGACGTGGAGAACATTTTAACGGAGGTTTTAAAAACAACCCATGGTATTTTAACATCGTGACCGTGTCATATGAAAAGACGTGACCTTTATATTTATTAAGTGGGGTGACGTTAAAAAGTTATCAAGGGAGTAATTAAGTATATAAAAAAGGGGACCATTTATTATTAAAAAAAGAAGAAGAAGTGAAACTATTATTATTATAAGATATTAAAGTTATTTTGAAAAGGGGTCTTAATATAAAGAAATACATACATATATAGAGGGCAACAATATAAAGGGGTATTTTTTTTAATAAAAGGGTATTCAAGTTTTAACAATCTACATTAAAGGAGAATATTTGAAAAATATATATAGAAGAAATAAGTGATATTTTATAATAAAAATAGCTCCAGTTGACATATTGTTTACGTAAAAACATCAAGGAAAAAATGGAGACTAGTAATGAAAGGTTTCCTGAAACCTATAGTACATCTGTTTACACACTATTTAAAATCAAAGGATCACTCACAGGAAGAGACATCATAATCTCTATCAGTCCTACTGAAGAAAATAATTATGTTAGTCATAAATGTGCTAACCAATTGGTGATTCCTGAATCAAATATAATTGAAACAAATGGTTCTGGCATATGTGATAAACAATACGACATAAGCAATCTACACCTAAATATTGGAGATTATACTTTTACCTCACAATTCACCATGAAAACCTTATGGTTTAATGATAGTGACATTGTTTTGGGTTTACCTTGGATGGAAACTATAGGTTCCTTTATTCTAAATACAAAGAAGAAGTTTTTAACATTTTCTTACAAGAAGAAGAAAATAATGCTCCAAGATGTTACACTAAAACCTAATTCAGTAACACCAGAAGATATCTCAGATATTTCAAAAGTAATGTCTCAAGAAGGTAAAAAGGTATTACAAAATATGCAAAAAGAAATTGACAAAATCAATGTTGACAAAAATTAAGAAGTTTCTCAATTTAAAAACCATAGCGAAAAATTACTGTCGCAAATTAAGAAACTTAAGAAGGATAAGAAGTCATTAGAAAACAAGGTACAACAATTATCGAGAAAGAAGCTTCAAATGTAGGAATTCAAGTTGATGACAAAACAACAAATACCGATTGAGTGAATATGACAATTCAAGAAGACAAGTCAGTTAAAGAAATGACACACTTAGATGTTGCAGTTTAGCCAATGAACATCCCCAGTGAATGTTTCATAAGCAACTCAACAACATCTTCGCCAGAAGAAAATCTAAAAATTAGCACATGCCCAATAAGGGAAAGTAAAGTTCCCTATAGACATCCAAATCATGAGAATAGACAACTCAACCAAGCTAGTTATTGGAACCATTCAGACCAGAAGAAGAAGAAGAAAAAAAAAACTGATGTTCCATATAATAGTGATGTACCCTCAATCCAGTCTTATGCTAACAAGTCATTACAAAATTCTAGTGATCAGAATGCTATAAAAAAAAAACTGATGTTCCATATAATAGTGATGTACCCTCAATCCAATCTTATGCTAACAAGTCGTTACAAAATTCTAGTGATCAAAATGCTATATAGAAGATTAATTTGGGATGGTCTGATCCCTTCTCAGTGCGACAATTCTGTTTGTCACTAAGAAGATCATATCAACTTGTATTGACGAGGATGACTATTCCGAGAGAGAAAGACGTTCGAAGCCGAAAAAGAGATCAAGCCTTTTTTCATCGACAAGATTTGAGGACAAAGCTCTTTGAGGAAGGAGGCAATGTAACGAATAAAATATATATAAATAATATAAATATAAATAATAAATATAAATCATAAATAATAATTAGTTAAGCTAGTAATTAGGCTGAAGAGGCATGTCTAATAAGATATGACACTTCATGAAGAGATACTTGCTTAGTATATAAGCAAACCTCTCGTTCTCATTGTAATTCATTCTTATTCTTATTCACATATTTAATATATAATATTTGTATCCTCTTGGATATCTTGATATTCCAAATCTTTTGGATTAATTAATTTAAAGAAGGAACTTTGTTCACTTCAATGGACCTGATGGGAAGAGAGGCAAATGGATAGCCGTCATTTTGGAATATGACATTGAAATCAAGCCCGCCAAGTTGATCAAAGGATAGGGATTAGCTAAATTGATGGATGAATCAAATTTCAATGCATTAGATATCAACATGGTATTTGCTTTGGATGATCTTGAGGAACTGGCAACTCCACCAATAGACGAAGCATATCTAAACTCCCCCTGGTATGCAGACCTTTTGTATGTTCTATTCATTTTGAATGCTCCTCCTAGATTATCTAAAACAAAGGCAAGATTTCTAAAATTAAAAGTAGTCAAGTTTTGCATTATTTTATTTTATTTTATTTTTTTATTTTATTTTTTATTTATTATTATTATTATTATTTTTTTTTTTCTGAATAAGGCTAATTCTATTATAGTACAAAAAGGTCAAAAATTACACCAGAGTTACAACAAGGCCATGGCCTTGTAAATCCTGCCCAGAAATTGACAGTTTGCCCAGATTTACACCTTCCAAAATTGAACACAGTCAAAATTTGGATTACTATCTTCTGTTGCATTAATTTTTTTATTTTATTTTTTTATTTTTTATTTTTTATTTTTTTTTATTTATTTTATTTATTTATTTATTTATTTTTTTCTGAATAAGGCTAATTCTATTATAGTACAAAAAGGTCAAAAATTACATCAGAGTTACAACAAGGCCATGGCCTTGTAAATCCTGCCCAGAAATTGACAGTTTGCCCAGATTTACACCTTCCAAAATTGAACACAGTCAAAATTTGGATTACTATCTTCTGTTGTGTCTTCTCCTAAGACTCGAAACAGTGACTCTAAACAGTACGTAACAGGGACATGCTGAGATAGACAAACATGGCGATGATGAGCACCGCTTAAACATGGACTGACTGACATATAGACCCATACTGCCGACACATAGACATATAGACCCATACTGTCGAACTGATATATAAACACTGGATTCAAAGACAGAGTGATGCTCTTGCGGCCTAGGCTGCCGAGAGCGAACTGCTTGACTTGATCATTCATCGTCCGTGGTGTAGGGCACTTCCTCAACTCGGCACCCAAATTGCAGAGAGTCATTAGAATCAGAGAGAGGGACCACCGCGCTGGAAGGGAGACCCTGAACAGGCTCGCTTGGACCCGCAAGAGCTACTGGAGTAGCTAAGGGGGAGCTTTCCCTAACAGGGCATTGCAGGTCAATTATAAGCACTGTCCCTTGAACTTGAGGTGGGTTTTCCAGAGTTGCATTTGCCTGATCTCATAGGATGCGCCTCATGTCCACAATCAATTATGCGTTCGCTCCCCAGCCCTCTACCTCGTCCGGCTCTGTTACCATGGAGGTGCTGCTGCTCAGACGTAACTTCGACGGAGGAGGAAGGAGAAATGGGGGCAGGCCTCTGAGTGGTAGCCCGTCCGCGAGAGCCTCCGCGTCTACTGCACATTCTCAGTCTCTCACCCCGCATTGCTGGATAAAGAAGAACCCGCTTGCAGAAACCTGGAGAGGAGGGATTAATTAGGACGGGGGCCGCCGAATTTGGCTCACAACGCATGGGAATTGCTCTCAAGCTTGTGACAGTCCCTGAATTGGCCACAGAGCATGAATGCCCTTGCTCATTCCCCCGCTCCACCGAGTAATGCGCCAGTGTTGCAGCGGAATGCCAGACGATTGCAGAAGAATGCGCAAGTGTAGCAGGAGCTCCCGGTTTATTAATCGCCATCGCACAGTTAGCCAGGAGATGAATTATGGAAGACAAGACCAGCATTAATGCCCTCGTTGATATTCCAGCATGCGAACCTCTCTTGCATCCCGCAAGGTACTGCGTGTCACACATGGGCTGACCCCTGCCCATGTGACTCCCCATCTGTCCGCCGCTCACCTTAAGCACCCGCATCCGGGAGTCAAGTTTTGCATTATTGATATTACATTATATTGGAAATATGTTGGAGGTGTCTTACTCAGATGTTTGTTAAAGGATGATGCTGACAAAGTTATGCAGGAATTCCATGAAGGTGACTGTGGAGGCCATCCTTATTGGAAAACAATGACTAATAAAATCCTTAGAGCTGGTTTCTTTTGGCCTACACTCTTCCCAGACATCCATAAGATGGTAACTTCTTGCCATAAATGCCAAATATTTGAAGGGAAGAGAAAATTATTACCCTTTCCCCTGAAACCCATCTCTGTTGAAAGTCCTTTCCAACAGTGGGGATTGGATTTCATTGGTGAAATTCATCCTCCATTTTCTACCTAACACAAATGGATCCTGACTGCCACAGACTACTTTACCAAATTGATAGAAGCCATCCATTCTAGAGCTACTACTGATTCTGCCATCATAAAATTCCTTGAAACCAATATCCTCTCCAGATTTGGCTGTCCTAGGAAACTTATCACTGACAATGCTGCAACTTTTAAATCAAAGAAGATGGTGGATTTTTGCCACAAGTACCATATCTCTTTGGGTCATTCAACAACTTATTACCCTCAAGGTAATGGGTTGGCTGAATCCTCAAACAAAATTTTGGTAAACATCATTAAGAAGATTCTGGAGGACAATAAGAAGTCATGGCATAATAAGTTGATCTATGCATTATGGGCTGACAGATTGACTACAAAGAAATCCATTGGCATGTCCCCATTTCAATTGGTTTATGGAATGGATGCAATTTTCCCTTCTTCCATGGGAGTGCTAGTCATGAAGATCATTCAAGAGATACAAACTGAACCAAATGATATACAAAGAAGGATAAATCAAACAATTCAATTGCAGCAGTCCAAAGAAGAGGTATACAATAGAACTCAGGTTGTCCAGGAAAACATAAAGAATTTTTTTGACAAAAGAACCAAAGCTGATGATTTCAACCTGGGAGACAAAGTGCTAAAATGGGACTCAAGAAGAGAAGATAAAGGAAAGCATGGAAAATTTGAAAATCTTTGGAAGGGTCCATATATTATTTCTACTCTCAGAGGGAATAATGCATTTTTCCTCAAAGAGTTGGATGGAACGGAACTGCCAGGAGGTCCTGTCAATGGCAGGATGCTAAAGCATTACTTCTCATAAGCACACAAATTTCCCTCATTCCATTGTAAATATCACAATATTTTATGTTTTTCTTGAATAATTCATTTGATAAAGGTTGAAACCCACAGAGAAGGCCACTAGCCTACTTTGATGAAGTTACTACAAAAAGAAATCAGATTGAAGACAACGCAGATATGGAGGACTCAAGGCTACTGATCTTATGTTCTTGACACTTGAAATTGAAGTGTGATCCATAATTGGAGCCACTGTTAGGGTCCTATAATTTATAGGATTTCAAGGTGATTGAATATTTCATATTTGGGAGATTTCATATTGTACATAGATTTCAATATTCAATTGATTTCACAAAAAAAAGGAGAAAAAAAAAAAAAAAAAAGAGGTATTAAAAAAAAGAGAAAAAGAACAAAAGAGAAAAAAATGAAAAGAAAGGAAAACCCCAAATATTGTTCAATTTGTTGAAAATTCAACAAGATGATGGAGCTTAGTGAAAAGAAGTCACCTTCACTAAGTGGGCCCGCAGGCTATTTTTGGTGCAAAGTCTATTTTTAGACTATGTCTATTTTTAGACATATGGATCATGGTCTATGAGTTGCAGGGTGCTATTTGTGGATGATTGGTCATGTTGGTAAAATGGATGGACTTCTATTTTTAGACATATGGGCGGAGTCTATTTTTAGACTGCCAGTCTAAAAATAGAACAGTCGAATATTATTAGCTCTTAATAATATTTGGACTATAAACATTATCTTATCCTCTTGCAGCACTTCAGTTCGAGCTACGAATGTGGCACATGCAACTGCCAGAAGGAAATACACTTTTCTTATGGGTTAGTTGAGCTACTGCATGATGGACTTTAGTTAGAACTCAAGTGATTGAGTTTGGTGGAGTTGATTGAGGAGTTGATGGAGTTGTGTTCAGTTTGACTTAGTTGAACTAGTTGTATTTAGTCTAACTGCAAATACACTAGTGATGAGTGATGTGAATTAAATATTAATTAATTCACTAATCATTAACTCATAAAGCAACTGAAGGATACATTAGTTAACTCAGTGCATGGATAGTTCAGTGGAGACAGGTGTTAGAGGTGGAGACTACTATCAGTTGTGACTATAGTTGTGCATGAGATTTGCACAATCAATGATTGAGATTGCTAATGAGGATTGCGCAGTACAAGCCAAGGAAAACGAGCTTGGATCATTCTATTCTCACATTGGATTACGTAGTAGAGGCAGGCAAATAGTGGAGGAGATTTGAACCTGTGACTTGATTCAGATCTAAGCTAGTTTGTGTGTAACAGGTGGAGATAGTACTGAGTACTTGTGAGGAGTATTGTACTATGTATTGTTACATGTTCTCTATCATTATAATATATAGATAGTTGGGGGTTTTCAGCTGTATGCTTTCCCCAGTACATACTATGTTGATATGTGTGATTGATGTTTCAATGTGCGCATGCGATTGTTTCTTAATTCTGCAAAATTGATGATCAACGTAGAGGAGGTTATGTATTATGCATGCATTCCATAAATAGTGTATAATTAGGATAATCTCTATGAATAAGTGTTATATTATTCAAAATTTCTACATGGTATCAGAGCAAAGTTGATCATCAGATCTATTATTTAGAAAGTGATTACATTTTATTTCTTCAGGCAGAGTCTGTAATCGGGCCAGGTAGCCTCTGGATTCATCCTTCTTTTGGAAGGTGAGATATCTGGTAAAAGCCCATACAATCAATCTCTGTACAAGAAATACTTTGTTCTCACAAATTTTAGATGAGAAGCAGTTGAGTTTTGAGCTGGTGGAATTCGAATTTGCAACAGTGTTTTCTTGGTGTCGAAGTTGAACTGTCTTTCAACGGATTGCGATTGGAGTATGCCCTTGAAGGCAACCCAAATTATATTGCATGGAAAGATAGGATGGAGGCGGTGTTAAATGACAATGGGTTGAAGGAGTTCATAAAGGCTGAGGTCCCAAAGCCTACTGATGCTGCTCACGTTGAGGCTTGGCAAAAGAAGACAACAAAGTGTCGAAGGATTCTGTTGGAGGGCGTGAAGGATCACATTGTATCCAGCTTGCATGGAAAGGCTTCTCCATACTTGATGTGGAAAGCGTTGACAGATTTATTCCAAAGCAAGAGTGACCAGAGGAAGCTGGCGCTCAAGGATAAACTCAGAAACATTAAGTGTGAGAAAGGAGACAGTATGCCCAAGTATCTCATGAAGTTCACTCAATGTCGGGATGAGCTAGGAAGTGTGGGGGTGACTGTCGATGATGAGTACTTGGTGAGCTTGGCTCTCCTTGGTCTTCTGAAGAGTTGGCATTCCTATCAGGACTCTATCAATGGTCGGGAGAAATTGCCAGGATGGGAGAGACTTTGGTCAGAACTTGTGCAAGAGGAGATCAGGCGGAATACCAGGGACGGATCTTCATCAAAGGCATCTGATGAAGTAAATTGTGCTTTGGCTGCCAAAGCAAAGAAGGGGAAGAAAAAGAAAGCTTCTCATTCCGGTGTGAAGGGCAAGAAGCAGGACATGTCCAAGGTGAAGTGCTTTCGTTGTCACCAGCACAGACAGTATGCCACAAATTGTCCGCAAAAGAAGAAAAGTAAGCAGGCTACTGGATCTGCCGCGGGAGAGGTCTTAGCCTCGCAGTTTGAGTTGGATTTTTTGTTGATCACATGCTTGGTATCAAGTGTGATGGGAATGATATGGTTCTTGGACAGTGGTGTGTCTTTTCACATGACAGGAGATTGAGATTTGTTTTCTGATCTGGATGAGAAAGATCTTGGAGTGCACATTGAGATGGGCGATGATGATAGATACAGTGCGACCGTTATTGGTACCATTTCCTTTGAGAGGGAGTCTGGTAAACCCTTTGTATTGAAGGAAGTGATGCATGTTCCAGGATTGAAGAATAATCTTATCTCTGTGGCGATGTTAGAAGACAAGGGATATGATGTTGTTTTCAGCGAGGGAAAGGCTTTCTTGCGCAGTAAGACAACTGGAGAAACCCGGAAGATAGGGGTTCGAGTCAGGAACCTTTATCAATTGCATGTAGATGGCTGCGTAGCAATGGCATGCAAGGAAGAAGGATTGGTGAGATGGCATGATGGCGAGTTGTGGCACAAGAGATTGGGTCACCTTCACCATGGAGCCTTGAAGATACTCAGCAGATTTCTACTGGGCTTCCTAAAGGCACTCTTGCGCAGTTAGATCAGTGCAAGGGGTGTACTTTGGGAAAATTTGTGAAAGCCAACTTTCATGAGAAGGATAGTCGCGCCACGACGATCCTTGAGAGAATTCACACAGACGTGTGTGGACCTTTCTCAGTAGCTTCGGCAGAAAAGCACAGGTACTATGTGATCTTTGTTGATGATTTCTCTCGGAAGTGCTGGATCTTCTTCATGCAGAAGAAGAGCGAGACATACTCAAAGTTTCGTGAGTTCAAAGCACTGGTCGAGAAGGAATCGGGGAAGACGGTGAAGGCTCTTAGGAGCGACAATGGTGGTGAATTCATCTCTGGCGAGTTCAAGGACTTCTGCAGCACAGAAGGGATTTGAAGAGAGCTCATAGCTCCCCATAACCCACAACAGAATGGGGTTGCTGAGTGGAAGAATAGAACGATTGTGGGTGCTGCACGGGTGATGTTGCTTGATCAGGGCCTACCCCTTCACTTGTGGGTGGAGGAATGCAATACTATAGTATATGTGCAGAACTGTTGTCCTCACAAGATACTTGGCATGAGTACACCCGAGGAGGCTTATTCTGGTAAGAGGCCTGATATTTCACATTTGAGGATTTTTGGTTCTCCTGTTTAAATGCATGTGACGAAGGATGCTAGGAAGAAGCTGGAGCCGACCACAGAGGTTGGGATATTTGTGGGGTACACTGATACGCCCCACAACTATCGTGTGTATTTGCCACACAGTCGCAAGACTGTTGTGCGACAAGATATCAAATTTCAGGAGGAGAAAGCCATGAAGTGTTTGCTTGAGAGGGAGCCACACTTGCATGCAGATGAGGAGCTATTAGTTCCTAAGGATGAGCTTCAGGACGTGGATCAGCCATAAGATGAAGTTCATGGAGTGGAAGAGACCACTCATGCAGCACCAACCATCAGAGGGCGGAAGAGCACTACAGAAGCTGAGCGACTGCCTCAAGATGCAGAGAAGGTTGTAGGACCACGTACAACACAACGCAGATAGAGACAATCACTTGATCGGTACACTGAATACATGGTGTCATGCGAAAAGAGTCGTTAGTGCGGACACAACCGACCTCCCTAGAAGCCTAAGACTTTCTAGTGACAAACAAGACAAATAAGAGCAATCCTTCTCTAAATATGCATTTACAATATGAGAAATCAAGTGTTTAGATCCTACCTGTAACCCAACGCTGTTGTAGTAGTCCAGCTTCGTTGATCCGGATGAGCTCCTCCTTCTCTTCGAAACCTGCATTCACTAACAATCAAACGATTAAATATCACCTGAATATCACATAAAATAAAACATATTTAACATATAGACCAAGGAGTATATGAAACAACTCATAAATAACAAATTGTTGAGAAGAATGGACTTATTTGTATTAAAAGGTAACAAAAGGAACCATTACAACCTGAGCCTTGGTGTTGTGCAAGTCCCTCCCAGGGTCCACAAGAGTTCTCCTTTACTCTGATCAGCTCACCCACTTCCAAATGAAACAAGCAAAGATGGTAATCTCTCCTCACAAGCTTCTACAAGGAAGTCCTAATTCCAGCAACATCTACCCTTAGGAATGTTCAGCTTTCAACCTCCCCTCCCTCTGGCCCAATGCCTGTATTTATAGTGCTTTAGAGGAAGTTAATCAGGTCCACCATCAATGGGATAAGCCCCTATTTGAATGGGATAGCTCCCCTCTTGATGGGATAAGTTCCTCTTTCATAGGGATACATGAACCATCTGGAGGCGCTCCATACACGTCAAACAAGCTTCTAGAAGGCTCTAGAAATGACCACAAGTAACTTTTTTGGAGTGAAACTTGCGCCTTTTGACCTTTACAGGAGTACGCACCCATTGCTTTACATACAGAGCGTACAAGTACGCAGGTATTGTGAACTTGAAGTGCGTGCACGCAGGTAAGGCTAAGAGAAACTGCGTACTCAGAGATATATAGATTTTTAATCACTTTCTCTCTTTCTTGAAGTTTGACATGGAGAGTAGAGGTATGAGGCTTGCCAAGGAGGATAGTATGACAGTTGATGGAGCCATACTAACTGCAAATAGTCATGGTGACAAATTTTAGTGTAACAGATTGCCCCCTAAAGTGCGAAGCCTGTAGTAGATTAGGGTTTCATATCATCTAGGAAGGGTGAAGTACTTTATCATTTCAAGGATTATCTTGTGGAGAGCCCAGTCAGAACCTGCAAGTATTCAACACAAAATACATATATAAGATCATATCATCACTGAGGTAGGCATTCCCATACTCAGATTGAAAATTTTAACTAATTGACTATCTACTGCTCTGATACAGGAATGATTCTGCAGTACATCATAATCATAGACTTTTGTAGACATAGTATGGATGCAGCCATCTGTTTATGATTAGTCTACTGTACAATGAATACAAAACTCCTTGCAGTCTGGATGGTGGAAACTAGATCCAGGGTCTTCATTTCTACTTCCCGAACAGGTACGATTCTATCCATGCGAATAAATGAGTTGATGTCGAACATGGTAGAATCCACTTGATTACCAGTCAATGATGTAAACTGTTAACAAGCGTGAGAGAAACCGCCAGTGATGTCAATGGCTCTCAAAGTACCCAGTATAATCCATGAGATGTGAATAAATGAGTTGATGTCGAACATTTCACGGAATCCTTCGATCGAAAGTCAATGATGTAAACTGTCGTCAAAGGCGAGAAACCTGCCATTGATGCATGCAGACTTCAAGGTACTGACGATTCCTAGGTCATCTTTCTAGATAATGTGCTGATGTCGATAGAAAGCGACCCGTTGCAGGCAAGCCCACAACACGAAATCATAGATCAAGTTGAAGAAATGTAGCTGTAAGGACTGACTCAGGGATGGTCAAAATGGATGACGAGTATTTTGCAGATGAATGTTTATTGCAGAGACCTCTTGAACACATAACGACACGACAGATGGCTTGGTGACATTTGACCCAAAGTTAATACCCAGCTAAAGACTTTCAATGTGTTTGATCAACTGTGAGGCAAAGGATTTCCCAACCCAGGTGAATGAAAAGTGTCGTGTTCAAGAGTGGTAATAAGGCTTCTTTTGAGATAAAGGATAACAAATGGGCTCATTTTCCTCTCTTTTCCCCCACCATTTCTGGCAAGTACCTCTTTATTTTTAACAAGCTTGAGGAGGATAAGATATGCTTGATTATAAGCTCATCCTTCGGATGAGTCCAACTTAGTTTTGATTTGAACCCTAAGAAGGAGTGGTCCGTTCCTGTTTGTAATCGAACAGGTCCTTTACTGTGAAATTTTAACGAGTCCAGTATAGGAGAAACTCGACGTTTTTTCATTTTTAGAGAGTCTGAAAAAACTTAAGAAGACTCCAGGTTGAACTTTTTCGTAAAGTTGTGTCTCCCAAGCCCGAAAAAGTATAAAATAATACTTGAGAGAACCGCTTAGTCTTGCGACCAAGGAGTACTTTCATGATTAGTGTCTTTGACCTGAAAAGTAAAAAGCGATCAAGGACACGTCATTTTATTTCCAGTATCGAATTTGAAACGACAAAAATCCGGCAATCTTTTCCTGTTTTTACGGTCAGAAAAGGGCTATAAGGGGACCATCTTTTAATTCCGTTTTAACGAGTGTAAAAGAAACGCTCGGCAATCTTTTCATGTTTTAGGAGTCAGAAAAGGGCTTAAAAGATGACTCTGAGGTTTCACTTTTTCGTAAGTTTTAACGAGTTCGAAAAAATGATAAAAATGTACTCATGGTTTTCATTTTTTCGTAAGTTTTAATGAGTTCGAAAAAATGATAAAAATCTACTCATATGGCCGACTTTCAATTTAATTTACGAGCAGGAAAAGACGGAAAGAACTCGGCATTTTCGTTTGTTTTACGAGAATGAAAGATAGCAAAATAATCTCGAGATTTTCATGAGTTTAACGAGTCTTGAAAATAACTGAAATTGACTAAAGATAGGTTTCATTTTTACAAAAGCTTGAAACAGAGGAAAACTATGCTTCAGAGTAGTTTCATTTTTACACAAGCTTGAAACAGAGAGAAAACTGTGCTTGATGCCCCCTAAGCATAACTACTAGAGTGCATGCCCCCCTAGCTTCATTTTATTCAACTAAGTACAAGTTGGATGGAATGAAGGTTCATGTACGAGATCATTTGAAAGACTCGACCTAAAACTGTAAGAAAATTATGCAAAACACTGAAATAACTAACCTAAATATACAACTTAACATTTACGAGATCTAGTCAAACTCTCGATTCAAGTAGAGGAGGATTTGTTTCATTTTTTAACGAGCTTGACACAGGAAAAGAACTATGCTCGGATTCAGTTTCATGTTTATGCAAGCTTGAAACGAAAAACTATGCTTGTTATAAGTTCACATACCCCCAGCATAATGACGCAAAACGAGGTACATGCCCCCCAAGCTTCATTGCATTCAATGAGGTGGATGGAATGAAGCTTTACTTTCGAAGTCGTGGAAAGACTCGTGGGAGTTGTTTCATTTTTTAGTGAGGTTGACACAGGAAAAGAACTATCCTCAAAACCCTTGTTTCATTTTTTAAACGAGCTTGACACAAGATAAGGAACTATGCTCATAACTACTCTACAATCTACCTACCAAAAAAATCTACTCTAAAAAACCTTGATTCATTTTTTAACGAGCTTGACACAAGACAAGGAACTATGCTCTAAAAACCTTGATTCATTTTTTAATGAGCTTGACACAAGACAAGGAACTATGCTCATGATTACTCTCTACAATCTACCTACTTAACCTACCTTTGTTTCATTTTTTAACGAGCTTGACACAAGACAAGGAACTATGCTCAAGACTCCTTGTTTCATTTTTTAACGAGCTTGACACAAGACAAGGAACTATGCTCCAGACTCCTTGTTTCATTTTTTAACAACCTTGACACAAGACAAGGAACTATGCTCCAGACGTTCGCATGCCCCCAACATAATGATGCAAAGTGAGGTACATTCCCCCCAAGCTTCATTGCATTCAACCAGGTGGATGGAATGAAGGTTTACTTTCAAGATTTAACTTGAAAAGGAAGTTGTTTCATTTTTTAAGGAGGTTGACACAAGAAAAGAACTATCCTCAAACCTGATTCATTTTTTAACGAGGTTGACTCAGTAACAGGAACTATCCTCTGAACAACTGATTCATTTTTTAACGAGGTTGACACAGGAAAAGAACTATCCTCATACTCCTTGTTTCATTTTTTAACGAGGTTGATACAAGAAAAAACTATCCTCGCACACACTGATTCATTTTTTAACGAGGTCGACACAGTAAAAGGAACTATCCTCGCACTCACTGATTCATTTTTTAACGAGGTTGACACAGTAAAAGGAACTTTCCTCGTAACCTCCTATTTCATTTTTTAACGAGGTTGATACAGGAAAAAAAACTATCCTCGCAAAATCCTGATCATGGCTTCCAACTGGAAGAAAGACATGTCAATGGACACACCTTGATCATGGCTTCCAAGAGGTCTTCATCAGAAGGAAGAATAGTTCTCTGGAAGGAACACATGTCAAGGGACTCAAAAGGGATAAGAACATCGTGTTCAAGTAATCCCATAGAGTTTTCCATGTCAATTACCGGATCTAAAGCAAAGGAAGATGAGCAAACAGTGAGAGGCTCACTTACATCGGTAACTGAAAACATGGGACCAGTTGCCACATAATTAACCCGTGGCAGGGTAGATACCACTTTAGAATCAGGAACATTTAGGTGTGTCATATTATTGGTAGTTGAGACAAGACTAGGGAACGAAAGCTGGTCTACAGTCACAATACTGCCATTGTGAGGGAAAGACATCACGCGAAAGAGTGTCGATACGACAGCTTTCATTGCATAAACATAGTCTCGCCCAAGGAGTAAATTGAAATCTCGCCCAAGGAGTAAATTGAAATCCAAGGGACCTCAAACTACCATAAGATCAATACAGACAATTTTACCTTCCAAGGTAATAGAAAACTTAGGAAGGATCCCTAAAGGTTCACTAATGGTTCTGTTAAAAGCTTTCAGATTCTGCGTAATAGGCACAAGCTGAGGGGAACCCAAAGCTTTCCAAACAGTTGAGGATAAAATACTAACAGAAGCACCTTCATCTACCTGAGTACGATGTATGTCCCTACCACCAGCCTTGACAATGATTTGGAAAGGGATGGAGGAAGGAAGACGATGTTCTGTCAGTCTATTCCAATCAAAGGAAAAGACCTCAGTACTTGGAGGGGGTTCTGTAGAAACAGGTGAAATGCCCCCCGGCATAGAAGAATCTGATGTAACAAGAAGAACTTGAGCGGTATGAAGTTCACTTTCTAAAGGGAAAGTGGGATCGACTGAATGTGAAATTGAATCGACCACTTGATCAACTAATTGATCATCAACCTGAGTGACATGATTTTCACTCTCCAATGGAAGAGTGTGATCGACTGTACTTGAAATTAGATCAATCACTCCGTCAGTTGACGGTAGGTTGGGAGAAAGTTTACGGTAACCAGTTGGAAATTCTTGTTGTGGAATAGTAAGGTTTTCCAACAATGTTGAGGCTTCATCCATGTGAGGTCAAATGTGAGTTTGATGACTCCCTTTGCATAACTTACAAGGAAACCTGACTTTACCCTTTTTCCCAGGAACCTGACTATCACTGGTTGATGGATCAATGGAAAGTTGATAAGATTTTTCTGACCATACTTCCAAGACCTTTGGAATACCAGGACAATTGACAAGGAAGTGGTCACCCTTACAAAGCCTGCAAGGGTATTTGGGTTTACGATGCATGTCGGAGTTTTCCTCAACACAACTAACACTTACAGGCATGGTTGGTTGGTTGACTTCGTTTTTATCTTGCTTCTTCTTCTTCTTCGTGTTCCCTTTCTTATTCTTCTTAGACGCCTGGTTACTAGCATCAAGGCTTTTACTAGGCGAAGAGGAAGAAATGGAGGAAGAAAAATTAGGCGAAGAAGGTAAAGGGTCAACAGAAGGTTGGTGATGTTGAGATGGTGAACTCTGTTGAGGTGAAGCATCCGGTTGAGGTGGAACAATTGGAGTACTTTGGGCCAACGAAGTTGAAAATAACCATATTGGTAATCCTATTGTAAATCCAGGTAATGACAAAGTAGCCATATAAGGAGGACCAACATTTCCAAAGTAAGGAAAAGTACTAGGATTCTCGTTAGGAGGGATTCCTAGGTTGGTAAATTCCGGAACATTTGCCATTATATTCAACTTCAGTGAATTTTATTAACAATTTATAACTAAAATTAACAATTCACAATTCACACCTAACAATTAAAATTCACAATTCGCACCTATGGTCTCTAAAAGTAAAAACAAACAAATTAACACGCGCTATCAAATCTAGGAGTCAAACCATACACAAACAGTAACCTTCTGGACCGAAAACACTAGTTGGGGATGAAATCCAACATCGCAGAATTCAGTACAGAAGTAGCGGGTGGAATAGTTACCCCGGCAACCTGCTTAATGAATAGACTGGACCAAGTTCCTCCACTTTAACTGTCTCGAGTGAAGTGAACCCCCCAAAAAATCCAAGTGAGTCTAGCCGACGTCTATTCCAGGTACAGTGGGATCTTCCCTCCACCGTCACCTTGGGTAGAACCCTAAGATAATGGTCACTAAGGTCACCAACAACAACAAATACACCTGGGGGAACAGTCTACGACCCGATAGCACGCAAAGGCAGAGTAACAAGCTCAATCCCCTTGCCGGCTCCTTGACAATAATCCAAGGTTTACCGACAAGTGACCCAAGGCTCCTCGACAATAATCTGAGGTTTACCGTTTGTAGTACGTGCGTATCTGGCGTCTTTCCCAATGAAGGAGGATTGATCCCCTCACTGGTTCGGACACGGTCTCGTGCTTCTCCTTTAAGAGGAGCTTTCCCAGAGCATAAATGTAACAGTTGGATTTATCCTACCACAAGATGAGCTACTTGTTTGGTTTTGCTGTCTTGGAGAGTTAATTACTCTCCTACTCCAAGACACTAGCCTAAGCTATGTTGGTGTATCAGAGCCCTAGAAATGTAAAAATTACTAGATGAATTTTAATTAAGCGCTGTGTTATTAAGGCTGTTTTTACTCAAATGGGTAAATGGATACGAAACCAATGGTGTTATGACCTGACTCAACTGAATGCAATCGAATACGATAATGTAATATTTTCAATTCGATGAATCCTACCTAAAGTAAGGAGAGAGTTTCCATTCACTTCCAACAATGCAAAAAATTGATCACTAAGAGAAAATATAACAAATTCTCTAATGCACTAATTTTATCAAGAAAAACTAATGCAAATCAATTCCAAACCATTTATTTTTTTATTTTTTTATTTTTGTGTAAATTCAAATCAAAGAAAACTGATCTAAATCTACGATTGATTTTTCAGAATGTAAACTATGCAATGGTAATCTAAGCACAATTCACTTGAAAAGTATGCAGATGTAATCTATGCACATTTTTCATTCATATTCTGAAAATGAGAATTCTAATTATGCAAATGTGATCTATGCAAGAGAATTCTCAAACACAAGATGATTCTAATGTGATCTAAGAACCAATCAAGTGCAAGTCGAGAAAATTGGGTGAGAGTTCCAAAGATCAAAAAATAAAAAACACTCAAAGGCGATTAACACTCAAAGGGAAATTTTTTTGCAAAAACAAAAGCAAAAAGATGCAAAATTGTGAAAAGACTGAGACAAACCTCCAAGTAATGACCAAAGGAAAACAAATCAAGAATTTCTCAAAAAAGAGACTCAAAACACGCAATTGATGAAAGCTTAAAGCATGAATGCCAATGAAATTAGCCTAGGTGAAGATTTATAGCAGGTAACCAGTGGATCTGGGCAGTAAAAACAAATTAACAACAAAATCTAAGAGGCAAAAAAGGAGAAAATTGAAATTTTCTTAATTTTGACAGGGTACGCAGGCGACCTGTTTGCACAGGTGCGGGTACGCTCTGTGCACAAAGCTGCAGTGCGTACAGGTACGCACTGTGCTCAACGCAGAGGCTGCGTACTTCTAGCAAAACAAAGAAAAACTAAAATCTAATTTAACCCTATGCTAGCCCACCCAAAAACACATTCAGACAACCAAAAACCAGAAAACAAACGACTTTTCTCAGATCAAAATTTCATACAAAGGAAAACACATTCACATCAATGGAGTCCCCAGTGGAGTCGCCATTTTGTCATGCGGAAAGAGTCGTTAGTGCGGACACAACCGACCTCCCTAGAAGCCTAAGACTTTCTAGTGAAAAACAAGACAAATAAGAGCAATCCTTCTCTAAATATGCATTTACAATATGAGAAATCAAGTGTTTAGATCCTACCTGTAACCCAACGCTGTTGTAGTAGTCCATCTTCGTTGATCCGGATGAGCTCCTCCTTCTCTTCGAAACCTGCATTCACTAACAATCAAATGATTAAATAGCACCTGAATATCACATAAAATAAAACATATTTAACATATAGACCAAGGAGTATATGAAACAACTCATAAATAACAAATTGTTGAGAAGAATGGACTTATTTGTATTAAAAGGTAACAAAAGGAACCATTACAACCTGAGCCTTGGTGTTGTGCAAGTCCCTCCCAGGGTCCACAAGAGTTCTCCTTTACTCTGATCAGCTCACCCACTTCCAAATGAAACAAGCAAAGATGGTAATCTCTCCTCACAAGCTTCTACAAGGAAGTCCTAATTCCAGCAGCATCTACCCTTAGGAATGTTCAACTTTCAACCTCCCCTCCCTCTGGCCCAATGCCTGTATTTATAGTGCTTTAGAGGAAGTTAATCAGTTCCACCATCAATGGGATAAGCCCCTCTTTGAATGGGATAACTCCCCTCTTGATGGGATAAGTTCCTCTTTCATAGGGATACATGAACCATCTGGAGGGGCTCCACACACGTCAAACAAGCTTCTAGAAGGCTCTAGAAATGACCACAAGTAACTTTTTTGGAGTGAAACTTGCGCCTTTTGACCTTTACAGGAGTACACACCCATTGCTTTACATACAGAGGGTACAAGTACGTAGGTATTGTGAACTTGAAGTGCGTACACGCAGGTAAGGCTAAGAGAAACTGCGTACCCAGAGATATATAGATTTTTAATGACTTTCTCTCTTTCTTGAAGTTTGACATGGAGAGTAGAGGTATGAGGCTTGCCAAGGAGGATAGTATGACAGTTGATGGAGCCATACTAACTGCAAATAGTCATGGTGACAAATTTTAGTGTAACACATGGCTCTTGTGAGCAAATGTGTCATGACTGAGCCATCCTCTTTCGAGGAAGCTGTGGAGGATCCCGCATGGGTAGATGCCATGGTGGAAGAGTATGATTCGATTTTCAGAAACAGTGCATGGGAGATTGTCCCAAGACTAGAAGGGAAATCAGTGGTGGGTTCGAGATGGATCTATAAAGTGAAGCAGGCAACTGACGGGAGTGTGGAGAAGTACAAGGCAAGATTTGTTGCCCGAGGCTTCTCACAGATAGAGGGGATCGATTATGAGGAGACCTTTGCACCTGTCGCAAGGTATTCTTCCATACGGACGATTCTTGCTCTCTTAGCGCAGATGGGGTGGTACATTCATCAGATGGATGTGAAGACTGTGTTCCTCAATGGAGTCATTGAGGAGGAGGTGTACATAGAGCAGCTCGAAGGTTTCAAGATCTTCAGCAGCGAGTTGCATGTGTGCAGGATCAAGAGAGCGCTGTATGGGTTGAAACAAGCACCTCGTGCTTGGTACACACAGATAGACAGTTATTTCACCGGACTTGGATTCTCCAAGAGTGAGGTGGATCCTAACCTATACCAGATTGTGGCGGAGGGTAAGTTGCTTATCATTGTACTTTATGTAGATTATTTGATTTTGACGGGAGATGAGCTGTTGATACTTTCATGCAAGGAGGATCTTGCTAGAGAGTTTGAGATGAAGGACTTGGGCCTCCTTCAGTATTTCCTGGGATTGGAAATTTGGCAGCGCAGTGATGGACTATTTGTTTCTTAGTGTAAGTATGCTTGGGAGATACTGGAGAAGTTCAACATGCATGGCTGCAAGCCTGTTGATACTCCTCTTCCTGGAGGTTGGAGGAAGGAGGATGCTACTTCAGCGGAGGTAGTGAATGCCACTGTTTATCGACAGTTGGTGGGGTCGCTTATGTATCTGGTCAATACACGACCCGATATATGCTATGCTGTTAACCAACTTTCACAAGCTATGGTTAAGCCAACCAAGCTCTTCTAGAAGGCAGGCAAGCATGCATTGCGTTATCTCAGAGGCACATCGAGATATGGATTATGGTACAGACAGGAGGATGAGGTGAAGCTATGTGGCTTCACGGATGCAGATTGGGAAGGGAGCCCAACGGATAGAAAGAGCACATCTGGAGGGATCTTCAGTATCGGGTCGACAACAGTTTCTTGGTACAACAGGAAGCAGAGATCTGTGGCACTCAGTTCAGCAGAGGCCGAGTACATGGCAACAAGTTTGGCTGCATGCAAGGCTATATGGATGAGGAAGATCCTGGTCGGGTTGTTCGGGTCACACTTGGAGCCCACTGTGATTTATTGTGATAACCAGAGTTGCATTAAACTCTCAGCTAATCCAGTATTTCATGATAGATCCAAGCACATCGACATCAGGTACCATCATATCAGAGATTCTGTGCAACGGAGAATCATGTTACTTTCATATATTCCCATAGAGGATCAAGATGCTGATATCTTGATGAAGGCGATCACCAGGAGCAAATTCAAATACCACAGAGGTAGGATAGGGGTTGCAGATAATCCATATCTTGTTGAAAATGCAACAAGATGATGGAGCTTAGTGAAAAGAAGTCGCCTTCACTAAGTGGGCCCGCAGGTTATTTTTGGCGCAAAGTCTATTTTTAGACATATGGATCATGGTCTATGAGTTGCAGGATGCTATTTGTGGATGATTGGTCATGTTGGTAAAATGGATGGACTTCTATTTTTAGACACATCGGCGGAGTCTATTTTTAGACTGCCAGTCTAAAAATAGAACAGTCGAATATTATTAGCTCTTGATAATATTTGGACTATAAACATTATCTTATCCTCTTGCAGCACTTCAGTTCGAGCTACGGATGTGGCACATGCAACTGCCAGAAGGAAATATGATTTTCTTATGGGTTAGTTGAGCTATTGCATGATGGACTTCAGTTAGAACTCAAGTGATTGAGTTTGGTGGAGTTGATTGAGGAGTTGATGGAGTTGTGTTCAGTTTGACTTAGTTGAACTAGTTGTATTTAGTCTAACTGCAAATACACTAGTGATGAGTGATGTGAATTAATTATTAATTAATTAACTAATTATTAAATCATAAAGAAACTAAAGAATACATCAGTTAACTCAGTGCATGGACAGTTCAGTGGAGACAGGTGTTAGAGGTGGAGACTACTATCAGTTGTGACTATAGTTGTGCATGAGATTTGCACAACCAATGATTGAGATTGCCAATGAGGATTGCGTAGTACAAGCCAAGGAAAACGAGCTTGGATAATTCTATTCTCACATTGGATTGCGTAGTAGAGGCAGGCAAATAGTGGAGGAGATTTGAACCTGTGACTTGATTCAGATCTGAGCTAGTTTGTGTGTAACAGGTGGAGATAGTACTGAGTACTTGTGAGGAGTATTGTACTATGTATTGTTACATGTTCTCTATCATTATAATATATAGATAGTTGGGGGTTTTCGGCTGTATGAATTCCCCAGTACATACTGTGTTGATATGTGTGATTGATGTTTCAATGTGCGCATGCGATTGTTTCTTAAATCTACAAAATTGATGATCAACGTAGAGGAGGTTATGTATTATGCATGCATTCTGCAAATAGTGTATAATCAGGATAATCTCTGTGAATAAGTGTTATATTATTCAAAATTTCTACACAATTCATACAGTCTAAGCATGATAGAACAAATTTCAATTTCGGTTGATAGGGTAGAAAAGAAAGATCTACCAAACAGTTTAAGCTCAGAAAATCAATAGTTAGGTGGAAATGAAATTGGTTCAACTGTTCAACCTGGACCAATGGGAGAGATAAGAGATAGAGTAGGTTAGAAAAAAAAAAGAAGAGAAATTGAAAAAGGGTCTGCAAATCCAAATGCACCCTGCAAATGCAAAAAGGAAAAAAATGTTAGATTAAAAATAAAGGGTAGGTAGATTGAGAAGAATTACAAAGGGAAAGGACATGAAAAATTCCTTTAATGTTTTATGACATAGTCCATGTTTTTCCTAATGTTGGAAAAATAAATTAAAAAGGGAAGGAGTCTTTTACTATTATTCCTAACTTCATTTTATACTCCACTCCCCCTTTTTCATTCTCCTACCCCACCGCTCATGTCACATACCCATCACATCAACTATTACCCACCCGTCACCTCTCATGTCATCCCTACATTCTTTATTCGATCCAACGATCCATATGATCCCCCCCCCCAACCCACACCCTCCGAACATTAATGTCGGGGAGGGGGGTGGTGGGGGGGTACGAAATCAGTGTTTTCGGACCACTTATGTGTCACACTATTGCGATTTTGCACCCCCTGTTGGGAATGGGTTCCCCTAAGAGCAGTTTTGGGGTTAAAAGCCCATGTTTTGGGACAATTTTGTAATAAAGTTGTAAAGTCTCCACATTTTGTGGTCACGGAGTGCGATGTTGTCAAGAGTCATAAAGGGTTGTCTGCCCTTATTTTGTAAAGTGTCAAGTCAACTGTCAAGATCTACCCACGGTCCGTGGACCATGGGATTGTATAAAAAGGAACTAAGTAAGTAAGATCTAGGGAGTAGAAGAAAAGAAGAGAAGAGTTAGTAGTGGAGTAGTGTGGAGAAGTTCTAAGTGTTCTCGAGTCTTAGCATAGGAAGAGGCTCTGCAGCTGAGTGCGTAGAGACCTAGGGTAGAAGTCTGCAGCTGAGTGCGCAGACCCCTGCAGCTATGTGTGCAGGGTGGATAGAGTCTGTATTAAATTGGAGATATCAATAAATAGAAGTATTCTACAATTACTGTGTGTTTAGTCTCTGTTAATGCATCTGATTATATTGCATTACGATCTGGGTTATATTACAATGTATATTTGATGCACGAATCTATGTGATTATATTTGTTAATTGAATGCAAGTGAGAATATCAGTTTACGTGACGATAACTGTAATTGGTTGGTAGAATAAGTAAACACTTGAGATAACTGGGGAACCTATATAATACATCGTCATAGGAGCACGAAAGTACCTGAATCGCTGGTTAGGGATGCACAAATATCAATCGTATACCTTCGCGGAGGTATTGAAGTTTAGATCGATGAGCCCTAAGGCTTAGTGACCTGCGCGAAGGCAGGAGTAGGGGGTATAAATGACATCACGACCATATTAGGGTGTGGAAAATTGGTTCCAACATCCCCCCATACTGCTTCAGGTGAGACTTAGGTCCGTGCTCTACGGGCTGATGCCGAAAGGGCTAGTAGTGTAGGGATTTGTTTGGCTGACTAACGTTGAACCTGGGTCAGGGCCCACAAAGCCAACAAATGGTTTCATTGTCGGGACCAGAATCTGCATGAGAGATGTGTGATGTCGTATCATTGGAATCCAACTAAAAAAGAGATTGAAGGCTGGTTGGATAGGAAGATCCATGAATTCACGGTGCAGGAGAACATAAATCCGTGGCTGACAAAGGAACAATGGCTAGAAAGGTACCTGTATACAGAAATCCATGAGATCTTTTTCTGTTCCTTTCCAGTTGAGTTATATGAGTGGATTGCGAAGATATCGGATAGCCAAGGAAGGTGGAGGCTTGACTGTCCTATTATGTGGACCCCGAAGTTAGTGCAGAGACTGGAAGCCTCTGAGGATAAGATCATCCACGCTATTGATCATTGGTTCAATCGTATCATAGGAGGATTTGTGACTAAATTCGTGGTCGATAACTCAGTCAGTTACAGTGAGGCGGAGCGACACTTTCTCAAAGGTCCCCGAGGCAAGTACTTGAAGTCTTTAAATACTTGGATTATGATGTTATTGTGTGAAAAGCGGGTTATGCATCTACCTTGATGTTCGGAGTTACACGAAGCGGAAAGACTTACAGGAACAAAGGAAGAAAGGGTCCTAAATATAGCCCACTGATTTCACCTCCTTTGAGTGACAACGCGGGAGTAGCGTAGGCTTCTCCGTGAAGTGCAGTTCAGTTGATAAAACAAGGGTTCCTGCAACTACCACCTACACCTACACTACCTCCACCTTAACCACTGTCGCCTACGACTTCGCCCACACCCCCACCACCTCCACCATTGTTCAACATGGTGAATTTAGTGAAGCTGCCATTGTTTAAGGGCTTGGTAAATGAGGACCCAGACCGGTTCTAGTTTGTCGTAAAAGTTGTATGGGAAGCTTAGGGCATCATAGACGATCACATGAAGAAGGCAATGTTGGTTAGTGCTTTGTAGGATTGCGCACTAACTTGGTACATCAAGTACTCTAGTGATAACCTAAATGTTGTATTGGTAGTGATTCAAACCGCGCTAAATAAAGAGTTCAGTAGGCCTAAATCCGATAGTCAATTGTGGGATTCAAGGAAATTGCGATGAAACCAGGTGAGACCCCTTGGGATTTAGATCAGAGATTGAAGTGTAAAATCCACAAAGCTAATATGAATTTAACAGATGGGCAATATGATCCAGATTTAAACAGCAACACAACAAAATACAAAGATAACCATATACACAAAGATGCAGCGGAAATAATACTTCATTTCATTAGTGAAAAATACTGAAATATGCTTACAACCGGAAATAGAAATAAACTAGCTAGGGCGATGGTAGCTTATCTCTGAGAAGAGATGTGTGGCTACATGCCTCTGAACTGTGTTAAAATTGTGTTACAATGAGGCTCGAAGGCTTATTTATTGTTGAGAAACAATGGAAAACCCTTCACATCCTAAAACCTAACCCTAGAAGATGAAACGCCAAATTGTGGGCCCCGTTTGGGTAAATTGGTACATTAATTTCCCGGGGTCGTAACTTTGGCATACGATCTCCGTTTGACGTGTACAATAGCTCGTTAGAAAGATCTATCCGAGTACTACCACTTTGGGAGGCAAAATGGGTCCATGGACCCATGTTGCCCCAGATTTCCCAAAAAACATCGTTTAGGGCCTTAAAACGGCTCCGGAAGTTCAGGACCTGAAAAACTACAAAAAATAGTAAACTGCTACAATTTAGGAAATTGAAAAAGCTGAAAGAGACTGTTGTGGGGCTTCAAATGGGATAGGTGGGTGGCCACCAACATCCACCTGGATCATTCCTCCCCCCTTAGGAAGTAATGGTCCCCATTGCGTTGAGTTCCTCCCTGAGATGAGGAAGCTTCTGCTGAGCTGGGTCTCTGGTGAGTTGTTCTGTAATCTCTAATGTGACCAGAAATGGTGGGAACCATGGTCGACGATGGTCCACATTGAACACTCGGTGCAAGCGAAGGAATGGAGGAATGCTGTGCTTCAAAGCATTGTTGCCCGTAGCCTTGGTACTAGTGTAAGGACCATGTCAGAGTGGTTGGAGCTTCTGATGGGCTCTTGTACGGCGTTCTCTCTGTAGATGTAACCAAACTTTGTTGCCCACCTGATACTTGTGTGGTACCCTTGTGGGTGAGGAGAAGTTGTTCCTGTGTCTTGTCATGACTGTATCCCTTTGCTGCTGCTGCTGCATGGAGGAACCCTTCACAGGGGCCATGGATGTAGCAACGATCTTCCCCATACAGATGAATTTCCTGGTCTGGGAGATGAGCTTGCTGCCTTTCTTAGCGGTGATCAAAGATGTGGCTGTAGGTGGGGCTACCTCTAGTATCCTGTATAATGAATTATTCAAAGAAATAATGACAGCACGAGGTCTTGACTCATACACAGCATGTTGCCTCCATAAGTATGGTTGGCTTAGTAATACATCTCAAACATCCAGAGGTGTAACATCACACAATACCTCATCTGTGAAGGGCTTGATGCTGTAGGGAAGGCGGCACTGCTGGCGAACTTTGAGATCTCATCCTTCATGAAGCCACCCGATACTGTACGGCTATGGGTGTGGTGTAGTCGGTAGGCCCAACCGCTTCACGACCTCTGTTGAAATAAGGTTCTTTTGGCTGCCACTATCGACAATGAATTGCAACGGCAAACCCTTCACCCACATCTGTGAGTGGAAAAGATGCTCCCCTTCCTCTGGATTTTCGGGCTCATCTTTCTGGATCTTGGCGGTGGCAACAGTGGTGTTGGGATCCACATCAATGATCTGCTTCCCTTTGCCATTCCTCTTGTCAGGTTATGGCTCAGGGTTGGAACATGCATCTGATTCGCAAGCCTTCAACTCGGCCACCAACGACTGCTTGGTCCAACACTCACTTGTGTTATGAGTGGGACTCTTGTGGAACTCACACCACTTTCCTGTGTCCTTCTTCGGCTTCGTGGTGTTGTTCTTTTCTTGTGGCTTCGACGGGTTGTCTTGGGTCACCCCGCCTTGGCTTTTTCCTTTGGGCTTCGGATTTGCAGATCCAAAGTCTCGCTTCTTCTGTTTGAACTTTTGCTCGATTTTGACAGCGTATCGATATGCTGTGCTGAGTGAGTAGATGTTCAAGAACCCCATCTCTTCCTGGATGTATCTGTGTAGGCAGCCGCGGTATTTGAGTACCAGATGCAACTCAGAATCTTTGATACCCAACTATGTGCGAAGGGTATGCAAAAAGTTTGTGAACTCCGGAACATCTTGGTCTCGTCCCTGCCGCAGTGTGGTCCATTTGATGTATTTGTCCTCATAGCTTCCGACAGGCTAGTACTGCTTCTTGATGGCATCTCGGAAGTCATTCCAAGTGGGTGCGGCTGAAAATAGTGAGCCTGTACTTTCATCCTTCTGCTCGCAGTAGGTTTCCCACCAGTCCTTGACATGGGGGGCTGCTTTGAGAAGAGCGAAAACAATCTTTTCCCAACTTGAAAATTCGTGAACAGAAAAATACCCATCTAGTAGATTTAACCATTTATCTACGGCATCTGCGTCTATTTGACCCTCGAAGATGGGGATTTCAAAATTAACTTGTACCTTGAAGGGTGTGGCATTTCTAGAGTCGCTGTTGGAAGCCGATGCGTTGCCTCTGGGTAGCCGCTGAAGGATCTGCGCAAAGCTATCCATCATTGCGTTCCTTTGCCGCTCGAGCGCTTCTTCGAGCAAGATTTTGATAGGATCTCCTGCCCCCTCATCTTTATTCTCATCCGCCATGGGAGGCCGTTGGGATTTGCGAGGCTGGTCTTGCAAAGGTTCGACCAGTTCAAGCCCTAACTCCTTATATCCCGGCCTCGTTGGGGACATGCAAAGAAAAACAAAGAAAAAAACAGACCGCTCTGATACCACTGATCCGGATTTAAACAGGAACGTAACAAAATACAAAGATAACCATATACACAAAGATGCAGCGGAAATAATACTTCATTTCATTAGTGAAAAATACTGAAATATGCTTACAACCGGAAATAGAAATAAACCAACTAGGGCAATGGTAGCTTATCTCTGAGAAGAGATGTGTGGCTACATGCCTCTGAACTGTGTTAAAACTGTGTTACAATGAGGCTCGAAGGCCTATTTATTGTTGAGAAACAGTGGAAAACCCTTCACATCCCAAAACCTAACCCTAGAAGATGAAACGCCAAATTGTGGGCCCCGTTTGGGTAAATTGGTACATCAATTTCCCGGGGTCGTAACTTTGGCATACAATCTCCGTTTGACGCGTACGATAGCTCGTTAGAAAGATCTATCCGAGTACTACCACTTTGGGAGGCAACATGGGCCTATGGACCCATGTTGCCCCAGATTTCCCAAAAAACGTCGTTTAGGGCCTTAAAACGGCTCCGGAAGTTCAAGACCCGAAAAACTGCTAAAAATAGTAAACTAGTACAATTTAGGAAATTGAAAAAGCTGAAAGAGACAGTTGTGGGGTTCCAAATGGGATAGGTGGGTGGCCACCAGCATCCACCTGGATCACAATACCGCGACTGGTTCATGGCTTTGCTCCTGCCTCAGCTAAGGGTTGCGTTGTCACAACAGAAGATTACGACTCAAGAAGAGGCCTTGGAAATTGTAATAAGATTGCATGAAACACCGATGCAAGATCCAAATCTGGGGGTTCAGCAGATCCATGTGCAGTTACAAAATCTTTGCCTTGAAATGCAAAGTCTGAAGCAGGACAAAAAAGTTCGGCCAGAGGCGCACGAAGAGATATGGTGCCTGTAATGTAAAGGTTAGGGGCATGAAAAAGACCATTTACCGGTCTTTGCAAACTATATTGCAGGAGGAGGACCAATTCCTTTGAGGCCGAAAACCCAAGCAGGACTGAGCGCGGGGCCTGTGTTATGGTGCGCTATATGTCAGGTAGCAGGGAAACATACAACTGATAATTGTCATTTACTGTAGAAGTTTGTACAAACACCGCAAGAACTATTCTACAACTTCTACAAGTCGGTAGGGCATGATGAGTGCACTTGTCAAAGTTATGAATTGATGATGGATAAAACACCCACCTATAGAGTTTAGGCATAAACGCGACCTCCTGACTAGGGCACTGGGATGGCACGAACAAGCTTTCAGGGGCACGGACGAGGCCGAGGTGGAGGAGGACCTGGTAGAGGTCAGGGACAACTAATTTGTTAGAATTGTGGAGGACTAGGACACTATGCTCGTGAATGCACTAACCCAACGCGTCCATCGTGCAAATATTGTACTCAATTTGATCATGAGATTGAGGACTGTCCTACACTGATAGCAAGGATACGTGACAAAGGGGTGCTACCTCTGTAGCCGACTCAGAACTTGCAGATGATGAGGGCTGAGCCTCACGAAGAGGATCCAAATGTGAATATAATGCTCCAAAGTGGAATTGCAATAGGTGACGATAAGGGGAAACAACTTGAAGACAATGCGTGGGTTTGTAAAGCTCCAGAGAAGGAGGCTGAATTTGATTTGGAGCGCGCACGTGAAACGTTCATGGAAGCAAAGAAGAGCTTCATTGAGGCCTCTACCTCAGGGAGTCGGGATAAACCTGTTCAGGAAATGGACCCTTCTATGCTTACGACCTTTCTAGAGACATGCATGAAGCTGCTGCATGATAACAAGGTTATGAAGGGGTTACAGGAACTTATAAATAGATGTGTTAGAAACACTCCGGGTGAACCGTGCGTGGTACAGAAGATTGGTAAGCATAAGGAAAGGATAGGACGTGAGATGAGACTCACCACGCAGATAGGAGAATATGAAATGGATCAAGTTATTTTGGATCTAGGGTCAGACGCGAACGTTTTGCCAAAGCAGACTTGGGAGCAGATGGGGAGACCCGCACTGCAGTGGTCTCCGATTCAGTTAAGGATGGAAAATCAGTAGAAGATCATCCCCATGGGATGGTTGTAGGGAGTAACTATAGATATTGAAGGCATGAGCGCATTGGCTAATTTTGAAGTAATAGAAATTGTGGATGACAACAACCCCTACCCTACACTCCTTAGAATTGATTGGGCTACTGACATGAACGAGGTAATCAACCCAAAGAAGCGAAAGATGATATTTGAAAATAAATCGTTTCAAGTAATAGTACCCCTAGATCATGCAGAAGGGTCGCGCTATACTGATGTAGTCCGCGATTATGAAAGCGGTGACGATTTGGACGACATATATAAGATAACAATGTGAGACCAAGATTGGGTGAATCCGACAACGGATGGATGAATTACATGGGATTGTGAGAGTTCTTGCACCTCAGACTCGGACGAAGAATTAGAGTGCTGGCAGAGTTGGCTACATGAAGTAACTACGCTGAGCTGTAACATGATGACTCGGTCGTTGCGCTGTGTGTCATAAGAGGTAAGAAATATGCCCACTTATGATGGCTTGAATGATGTGGATATGTTTTTGGATGCATTTGAGAGGGAAGTACCAAAGAAGTAGCGCTTCCAGGCTTTGGACTAGGAACTTCGTACTATGCCCATAAGATGGTGGGGTACACGCAAGGGTAGTTTTGATGATTGGCATGAGTATAAGAGGATGATGAGAACACGCTTTGGGAAGCCGAAGGTACGAGTAACGAACAAGTATGACGGGAAGGATGATCCATGTGAACACTTGGCCAAATGGGCTAAGGCCTATGGAGTGAAGCCCCAACCTGAATGGGTGCACTTGTTTTGTCACACCCTGGATGTCATCCCGATGAACTGGTACTTGGAGACAGAGCTCTGCCATGGCACAGGAGAATGGGATATTTTGCGCAAAGGGTTCATAATGACGTTCAACTTTGAAGTCATGTTTGACTGTATTGATGAAGTGCTACAAGAAATTAAAGCAATGATCTTTAGGATACCACAGGATCCTTTGGATTTGATTCAACCCGATTGGACTACTCAACTGAGCCACGCACTAGAATGCTATAATGTGACTGTTGAAGAAGAAGACGAGGACCCCTGAAAGATTAATATCCCTGAAATCGAGGGTCACCGCAAGGTTGAGCGACCGTTGATCGAGAATCCTGATATAACCGTGCCGTTTAAAACTAAACAGATAAATATTGGCACAGAGGCAGAGCCCAAATTCGTGAAGATTGGAGATCACTGGGATGAAGTGATGGTAGATAAGGTCACCGAATTGCTCTGCGAATACCAAGATTTGTTCCCAAAGGAATAGTAGAGTCAGAGCTTGCTTGAGGATCGATTGGGGAATAGTCCAATTGATCAACCTTAACGATTTTACCCTCATGAGGAAAGAAAATGACACGAAACAGAGTCGACACGAAGGTTTCCATCTCGTATACCCAGTTCCTTCCTAATAGGAGATTATAGTATAGGTTAGCATCTACGACTTCAACTTCGATATTAATGACCTTCCCTCCAACACATATAGGAAAGGCCGGGACAATCCCATGCGGCTTGTGAGAATGGCCATCAAATGCAGTTAAGACGGTTGGTGAAGGAACAGCCAAAGGTGAACCAATATCCTTCCAACATGACATGGACATGACACATGTGGAAGCTCCTTCATCTATAATAGTGCGAAAAATATTGATTTTCCGGTATGTAGACTTTATCTAAAAAGCCATATGATGAGGGAGTCTCTTTTTGACATTTGACATGTCAAAAGAGAGCTCTAAAGAGTTAGCTGGATCGACTGCTCCAATGGCGGAGAGTAAAGCGCTTCTCTGAGATGGACACGACTGGAGAACTTCCAAAGCGGACATAGCACATGGGCTTTGAGCCAAATCCTCCACAATGGAGTAATTTTGGGCGGCCCTAGCATTAGGGTTAATCGTCGCGCGTTTTGCGGAACCTTTCGGTATCCTAGGTATAGTCTCAACAGGGGCCCGCTCAATATGAAGGTCACTACCTCCGGGAACAGTTTTATCCTTAGATGTTTCGGCTTCACCATAATCACGTGACCGAGTAGTCACATGGACATTTGAACCCATCATAAAAACATTTGATGCTTTTTCCCCTTCCTGGTTGCTCCCTGAGGAGGTCCTAGGATTCGAATTTGCGTCAGCAAGAAGTTGCTGCCCTTGGGGAAACGGGTTAGTTAACACAGCTTGCGAACTCGAAGTCCCTTGCTGTCCTAACAAGCGCTGAGCGTCTTCAATTCTAGGGCAGAGATGAGTTAGATGGTCCCCACTGCATAACTTGCAAGGAAACTTAACTTTCTTTCTCGACTCACCTTTACCACCACCAGCGTTGTTTCCGGATTTATTTGCATCGGGCTTCCCATCCGAGCTCTTTTTCTTACCACATCCTTTCTTTTTCCCATTGGAATTTTGATTTCCTTTGGGGTTATTGGATTGGACGGCGTTAATTGAAGAAGTTTGGGAAGCTGGAGGATTAGACAATGTGACTTGGTTGTTAGAAGCAGTTTGCAAAGACAACTGTTGTAATTGATTCAATAAGTTCACTATAGATGTGTCTACAAACCCAATGATACCGTCCGCGTGCGGACCTGGCTTCGGCTTAGCTAAATCAACCTTAGATCCAGGAGCATCTGGCAAGTACTTTTGGAGGATCCCAGACTGAGAATAAATCAGTTCTAACTGCTGGGCTCTGAAAATGGCTTGCTCCTCAGAATAGACCCCAGACATGGAGACATCCTTGGATATCTCAGGTTGCAAAGACTTCAAAAACCACTCTAGACAGTACTTCGGAGGGATTTCGGCTTTAATAAGCCTCTTTCTCCGTCTCCATTCCTGAATGTGATCAGAAATGTGGGTTGCCTTATCTTGACGAAAGGTGGCCAGAAGTTCAGTTTCGGCATCATAGCGGACAGGCAACTGAAAGTGATTTAAGAAGATATTGGCTAAGTCAGCGAATGATGTAAAGCTTCCCCCTGGCAACTCTATGTACCATTTAGCCACATTACCAGTCAAGGTGCGCTGAAAGAGTCTCAACCTAATCGAATCTTCGATGAGGGAGTTGGATGAGCACCACAAATGGAATGTGGTTACATGATCGCCCGGATCTTCACCACTCTTCCCTTCGAATTTTGGAATGTCCGAAGGGAGTTTGGTTGGGACCGGAGGCCAGGCTGGATTATACCTGATTGGGTCGTTTGTTAACTTTGTGAGATCTGGCAAGTTTAACGTTGCCAGAAACGGAAGCCTAGGAGGACCTAGGGGATTCCACCCAGACTGGGCAAAACTCCCAAAGTTCTGAAAAGATTGTCCTGGGATTTGGGAGGCACTAGGCTGCCCGAAGTGACCAGTAGAACCGGCTGAACCAAAAGGCAAGCCTTGTGGTCTAGCAAAATTTGGAGTTTGACCGACTCCTGCCGTATAACTTCCATAGCCCGCAAAGTTTCCTCCTAAAGAATGGTAAGGAGTTGATAACCCCTGATATGGGTTCCAAGCCGAAGCAAGGGGAGGAATACTTTGAAATGAACTAACCGTGGTGTACGGCCTATTCCCTTGTTGGCCGATAAATGGATTCCCAGTTCCTGCACTACTAACCCCAGGGTTATTCCAACCTTGGAAAGGATTGCTGCTTTGTCCTATAGAAGAAAAAGGCATGGATCCTACCGTCGGGTTGGAATGTGGTATATGACCACTTCCGAAAGGAAAACCCTGGAATGAGGCCGATCCGCCCATCATGGACGTAGCTGCACTAAACAGAACTGATGGAATACCCTGTGATTGGGTGCCAAAAGAGAAGAGTCCAGTACTAAAAGCATTGGTTTGGGCATTTCCACTCGTGGACGGAATGGAGGTAGACCCAAGTAGAGATGTGCTTGCAAAAGATCCAAACAAGGAAGTGGAGGGGATGGAAATGGTTCCTCCCCCTTGCACTGATGTAGGGGTTTGCGTAGTCGCAACACTCGTAGAAGCCATGCTTCCAGTAGTGGTCATGAATGGTAAGTGCATAGCGTAACCTGGACTTGCTGGTCTATGTGACGGAGTCCCAACGTATTGCAATACGTCTGGATGACTAAATGGTAGAGGAGAATTTGGAACCACTAATGATTCTGAAAGTTCTTCTACCTCTACGTTATTCTCCGCTTGAAAGCGAACTCGAGAAAGGATTGGAGTATCCCTCTCTTGCTCAGAAGTACCAGGCCTTGCTTGGCCGCTAATGTCCCCGAGAGGAGGATCAATCCCCGATGCGTCAACCGGCGTGGGACGGACCCCACCGGTAGTACTGCCTCTGCGCCTTCTAGGAGAAGGCTCTAAACTTGGTGGCGAGAGACCACGAAGTCTTCGAGACCATCTTGGAGATCGGTCAGCCACTTTGAATTTTTTGTTATGATCTAACTAAAGACTCAAAAAAAATTAAAAGCTAAGCCGACTAGGAGCACAGAGCACACACTATAAAGTCCCTAAAGATACATCCAGTCAAACAACTTCCAAGTATTTCCGCTCCGGGTGATTAGGACCAGACACCAAAATACGAGAAAGTGAATCAAGGGACCTTCCGAAGATAGTCTGGGATGATGAGGGCCCAGTCCTACCAGCGAAGGTATCAGAGGAAGTTACGCTGACCTCCTAACAACAGCCTGCGCCGGTGCAAGCCCCCAAGCTTCGCAAGGGTGCCCTCTAGTAGTACTGTTGAGAGTGATACAACGTCGACCTCAGGTGCCACGGGATTCCCCTCCGCAGCCACCTATGCAGATCCCTAGGAGAGGCAACTATGGATACCAACTCGTCGCAGAAGCCAGGCGGAACAGTCGTGAGGTAAGTTCGGACAAGTAGGAGAGGGGGTATCTCTCTTCCCTGTCTTCACAGACCCTCGTGCTTAACTCCCAGATCCGGAGCTTTCCTGGTCTTCCTAATGCTATTGGATTTACTCTCGTTAATCAGACTCTTATGTTTGACGTTTTATGTGGCCTTGGAGAGTTAACTCTCCACTCGCCTAATCCAAGGCCCTAAAATCCTATAATTGTTGGTGTAACTGACTAAAACAAAAAACTTCTAGTGGATTTTAATTTAGCGCTTGATTTTATTAGGCTGTTCTTTAAGTCACAAGGTAATGGAGAGGAAACTTGTGGTGTTTTTATGGACGCAAAAGAAATTAATAAAACTTAGCTACATGCACATGCACTTTTTGTTTTCGATGAAGAGCAATTTCTATGAGGTTCAGAGGTACTTCTAATATAAACAAATTTTCTTTTTCTTTTCAGACTCCACACTCACAAAAACTAACAAAACTAGATATGCCTAAAAAGAGATGCAAATCTATCCTAATGCAAGAACTATATGTGGATGCAAGATTTAAAGACTACTTCTAAAAACAAAGAAGGAAAGTTGCTGCTTTAGCAAATTTTGTCTTGCCACTAAAATGCTTAGATAGAAGATGATGTGTTACCAATCATTTCGTCCAAACAATAAAAACAAGTTTTAAGATAAAAACAAAGCACTTTCACTTAACACAAAAGGAAATCAAATGAAAAGCAAGTTTAACAAAGCGAAACTCAAAACTTTCAAAAGATTTTCTTTCAATCAAACCAAAAAGTCTTTTTCAAAGAAAAGCTCTCAAAAATGCTGACACCAATGATTGATAAATAGGCAGCCAAACACTTTTGTGAATTGACACCTTTCAAATGATGAAAACTCAACAAAAATAAATGTGTTTGAAATCGCTTTTGTCAATCAGAAGCAGCAATGAAAGTCCAAAAGCTCAAAAGACAAGTTTCAAGAAAATGGTAACAAACAACTTTCCCGAAACGAAGGAGCAAATGGTCACAAAAATGGTTTCGTTAAGCAAACCAAAGGGTCATCAAAACAAAAATGAACAAAAAGCTTGAAATCCAATTCTTCCTACTCTGCCAAAACAGAGCAGTCAAGATTCTTAACCAGAAATCTTGTGTGTCAAAAATCAATGACGCTTGCAATCAACGAAAACAAGACTAATACTCCTTATAAATAGAGAGAGTTCAGAACAAAATGCCCCCTGTTAAACAGAGGACTGTTATTGGAAAATGACTGCTTGAAACTGACCCAAACCACCAGACAAACATTCAGCAAAAAGAAAATTTATAAATCTTGAAAATTATATGGTATACGCGCCTGCAGTGATTTGCAGAGTGCGTGTACACGCGACTGTAACTGAGGAAACCTGCGTATACGCGGGTTCACTTAGTACAACTTGCGTATATACACTTCTGTAATCCAGCAAAATAGCGTATATGAAGTCTTTCAAGAAAAATAAAAAACACAGACTGAAAAAACTGGAAAAGCTTAGAGTTCAAGAACAGATCAGACAGTCAGAGCCAACAAACAGAGGGGCTGAGCCTTGATTGGCTTGAAGACTACCCAAACTAGGAACAACAAGAGTGTTGTCCCCAGCGGAGTCGCCAATTCTGGTTGAAGGGAAAGTACCCCTAGGGTCCTTTGGGCTAAGACTCTACCAGACTGAAAATTGCCTATTCAAAGAAACACACACACAACCATTATCTTTACTTTAAGCAAATTCTAACGTTAAGAGTACGTACCTAAGGTCCTACGTTCGAGAAGGCCTTTAGGGTCCAAACCCTTCTTGGAGTTCCCTTCTTCTTCCTTTGACCTGTAAAACAAACAAATCAAAGAACACAACAGTACATGGACCAATACTTATATATAAACCATCTTCATGCTATAAAGTTAGTTATAAAAATCTTTAAGTAACTACTTGCATGAGAATTCAAGACAAGAATCTCATAAGCATAAAGAAAGATTGTTTCGGGAACCAAGACGTGTTTCTTTTATATAAAGGCAAATAAAGTACATATAACGGAAAGATATCACCTGAAACACCTTCAGCAGGCTCCAAGCAAAGCTTCCTCCCGGATTCGTTCCAGCCTCAAGCCTCCAACAAGAGCTCCTTCCAAGTCTTACTCAATGATGACATAAAGGATGAATGATCACCAATACACATGGAAACAAGGGTTTCCTATGCAAAATGGGGGAAGTGCAGAAAGCACCAAGGACTTCAGACCTGGTCTATGGGGAAAATCTCAGCATAATAATCTTGCTCTTCTTTTCTCTCCCTTAGGCCTTCCCTTTGATGTCTTTTTATACCATCTCCAAAGTAATTTTTTAGTTAGGAGTTGGTTGGGAACAGTTGGGCCATGGGCACTAACAGGTGATCAGCAGGTAAAACCCGCGATCTTCGCCCGAAAATGAGGAATTATTATTATTTTTAAGTGTTTTAATACATACACGCAGGTTGGGTATACACAGACCCGCGTGTACACGCGTTTAACTCGGGGCAATGTCACGTATAGGGAATAAAACACTGTTTTTTAAATTTTAGGACCAGGTCTGGAAGGGGGGGTTGCCCTAGGCCATGAGTGCAGCATCACAAACCATAAGAGTGAGATTTGGAGCTATAACACTACCAAGTTTACAGAGTTAAAGGAGATAATAGGAGACCTGGGCATTATGAAGATCACGTTAAAACCTGACGTGAAGTTGGTTAAGCAAAGACCTTACCATCTTAATTCGAAGTATAAGGAGAAGGTCTACTTAGAGTTAGATAAGATGCTCATGGCATGCATCATTGAGCCCATAGAGGAATCTAATTGGGTGAGCCCAATGGTGGTACAGGAAAAGAATAAGAAGGATGAAATAAGGATATGCATAGATCTCAGGAAGATGAATGATGCTTGCTTGCATGATCCTTTCTCGACTCCATTCACTGACAAAGTATTGGATAATGTAGGTGGCTAGGAAGCGTACTCCTTCACTGATGGGTTCTCTGAGTACCATAAGATCAAAATCGTGCTTGAAGATAGAAGAAAGATGACCTTCGTGACTGAATGAGGATGTTTTCAGTACATCGTAATGCCTTTCGGATTAAAGAATGTGCCTGTGATTTTTTCGTTCGTAGTCATTGCTGCATTCAAAGACTTCATTCATAAGTTTCTAGAGGTATACTTTGATGATTGGATTGTGTTTGGGTTGGTAAATCACCATGTGGCTAGTTTGCACTTAATGAGAGGGGGGGGTGAATCAGTATTATCTAGCAATTTAATAAATCTTCCTTATTTGATCTTTGAATTATTTTTGCATGTCAGTACCATAAAATAATGAGCATGAACAAGGAAAACAGATAGTCACACCAAAGAACACAAGATGTAAGGTGGAAACCCAATGTGGGTGAAAACCACCTGCTGCAATATGTCTCTATCTTCTTTCAAATTAGAAACTCCTTTTACAATGATTTTGTACTGGTGCAGTCCTTTACCAGTACGCAGGCTGCAACCTGCAGAGAGCTACAACTCTCTCTCGTTTTCCAGTCTTCTCCTGGAAGGGAGCTACAACCCCCTACTTCTTTTCATCAAATGATCATCAAGTACATAACAGTTACAGTCCACTACAGTTATCAGATCAGTAATAACAGAACTAACCCAGAACACCTTATCAACAGAGAAATTCAATCAACAGAACATCTTAAGACAGAGACGCAGTTTTCCCTTCTGTGGCCTGCGACCAGACGCAGTTAACCTTCTGCTTCCCTGCGACCACCCGCAGAGATCCTTCTGCTACGCTGCGTGCCCACGCACTGTTCCTTCAACGACTCCGCGTCATGTTGCTTCAGGGACGCACCCAAAAACACTATCGCGCCGCGTCCTGTTGCTGCAGGGACGCACCCAAAGACACTATCGCGCCGCGTCCTGTTGCTTCAGGGACGCACCTGAACCTTGGTCGCCCTGCGTCCCCACGCAGATCTCCAGATACTGAACTGCGTCCCGGACGCACCTGAACTTCGTCTACCCTGCATCCCCACGCAGGTATCCTCCTACTGCACTGCGTCCCGGCGCACTTACCTTTCACTGTACCTGCGTCCTTTCGGGTATGAATGATTTCAAGACTTTAAGTGTAACCCAAACAGTCAGATCTACAGATCTGATCTTGCGCCAAAGAGATCTCAGTCCTTCAGTAGATTTGCCTTTTAGATCTAGACTAGATCTCACCTCATAAGATATTCAACCAAAGACACATCAAATCCAAATGATCTCCTTTGCTTTATATAGGCAAGCTCCTCCTCAAAACATGGAACAATACCACGAGCCGACACCATAATAACACAATACCGTCGGCTAGATACCAAGAGTAAAACACAAGAAACCCCCACGTGAGCTTTTCTTTGCCTTGAAATGTGTGCACTGGGTGGACGCACCTCCTGAATGGCTGGTCTGCGTCTCTGGATGCGGTCCCTGCAAGGTGTACCTGCGGGTACGCACCTTCTGAACTGATTTCCTTTGTCCTTCTTATTTTTCAATAAATTGAGAGCCTTGTCATGGGGGTTGCCATCAAGTACAACATCTGTAACATATAGCCATACCAGAAACATAATGCCAACAATCTCCCCCTTTGGACTTGATGGCAACCTCACAAACTTCAGCTTCATTCTCCCCCTTTGACATCAAGGGCAAAGGGGTATGCTCCCCCTAAGATCATGCTCCTCCTGAAAATGAACCAGATCTGCAACAAAGAACCATAATCCACCATGAAAGAGATAGAGACATATTGCAGCTATTTCCAAGATCTCCTTCTGACCATCCTCCATAATGCCAACAATGCATTATATGCTCCCCCTGAACCTGTACCATCAATCAGAAAGGTTCAACAATAAGATGATGCATCAACAACCCCCAGCTTTTGCCTGAGGTATTCAAAAGTGTCCCTGGGCAATGGTTTGGTGAGAATATCAGCAACTTGTTCCTTAGAAGGAACATACTCCAACTTGACCTTCTGTTCAAGCACTTGTTCCCGGAGAAAATGATACTTGATTGGTATGTGCTTGGTTTTTGAATGCATAACCGGATTCTTTGAGATGCTGATTGCACTTGTGTTATCACATAAGATGGGGATAGGTGGTGTACAAGTGATTTGAAAATCCTGCAAAGTCTGCATCATCCAAAGAAGTTGGGTGCAACAAGATGCCACAGCAACATATTCCGCTTTAGCTGTAGACAAGGCAATCGAACTCTGTTTCTTGCTGAACCAAGATACCAGTCTGGAACCCATAAAGAACGCACCACCACTTGTGCTGTTCCTGTCATCCACGCTTCCGGCCCAATCTGCATCTGTATAAGCATGAAGAGTAAGATCTGTATCTCTAGGATACCATAAGCCATAATTTTGAGTCCCTTGAAGATATTTGAAAATTCTCTTCACTGCCTGAAGATGAGTCTCCTTCGGATTTGCCTGAAATCTTCCAACTATTCCAACTGCATGCATGATGTCTGGTCGGGTACCTGTCAAATATAGTAAAATTCCAATCATAGATCTGTAGGTTGGTTGATGTACTTCTGCAGATTCATCATTTGCACTAAGACTACATCCTGTGACCATGGGTGTACATACTGGTTTTGCATCTTCCATGCCATATTTCTTCAAAATCTGTTTGAGATACTTGGTTTGAGATAAAAAGATTCCTCCTTCTTTTTGTTGGATTTGCAAACCAAGGAAATATGTCAGTTCTCCTAGCAAGGACATTTCAAATTCTTTCTGCATGACCGAGGCAAAGCTTTGACTCATAGCTTCTTCATTGCTGCCAAAAATAATGTCATCTACATACACAACAAGTCTTAGCAATTTGTCATTTTCAACTTTTATATAAAGATTGCTATCTGCTGAACCTTTTGAAAAACCTTGTTGATGAAGATATTTGTCCAAACGGTAGTACCAAGCCCTTGGAGCTTGTTTGAGACCATAGAGAGCCTTTTTCAATCTGCATACAAGATTTGGATCATTTCCAAGAATGAACCCATCTGGCTGTTCAATGTACACTTCTTCTTCCAAGTCTCCATTCAGAAAGGCTGATTTCACGTCCATTTGAAATACTTTGAAGTTTTGAAAACTTGAGAGAGCAAGGAACATTCGGATGGCCTCAAGTCTTGCAACAGGAGCAAAGGTTTCTTCAAAGTCTATTCCTTCTTGCTGCGCATACCCTTTACAAACAAGTCTGGCTTTATTTCTAATTACTTCTCCATTTTCATTCAATTTGTTTTTGAAGACCCATTTTGTCCCGATAACATTCTTATCTTTTGGTCTAGGAACCAGCTCCCAAGTGTTGTTCTTTTCGATCTGCTCAAGTTCTTCATCCATTGCTTTCACCCAACATTCATCTTTGCATGCCTCTTTCACATTTTGTGGTTCAGTTGAGGAGAGTAATGCTAAATATCTTGAAGCTTCTGCAATTGTTCTTCGAGTTTGTACACCTGCTTCTTTCTGTCCCATAATCTGAGATTCTGGATGGTTCTTCTGAACATATCTGGATGGAGTCTTTTCTTCTATTCTTGTTTGCTCCTCTGGTTCTTCTTGAGGTTCTTCTTGAGATTCTTCTTCTTCATCATTCTGTCTTTGAGGGTAGCCTTCATCTTCTTCGATGTCTTCACGATGTACTTGCCTAGGAATGTATCCCTTCTCATCAACCACTACATCAATGCTGTCAACAATTCTGCCAAGTCTTTTATTGTAGCATTTGTATGCTTTGCTATATGGAGAATAACCAAGAAGAATTCCTTCATCTGCTCTAGGTTCAAGTTTGCCAAGCTGCTCATCAGTATTCTTGATATAGCATTTGCTCCCAAAGATTTTGAAGTGCTTTACCGAAGGAGTCCTACCCTTCCAAAGCTCATGAGGAGTTTGAGTGCTGTTCACCCGGACATTCGTTTTGTTGAGAATAACAACTGCAGCATGTGCAGCTTCACCCCAGAAAGTAGCGGGAGTTCCTGATTCATCAAGCATAGCACGAGCCATTTGTTGGATTGTTCTGTTCATTCTTTCCACAACTCCATTTTGCTGGGGAGTTCTTGCTGTAGAGAATTCCCTTCTTATCCCATGTTCTTCACAGAAATCGAAAAATTCATTTGAAGTAAATTCCCCACCTCTGTCGGATCTGAGGCACTTAATTTTGTGACCTGATTCATTTTCCACCAAGGCTTTGAAGGATTTGATTTTTCGAATGCTTCATCTTTGTGCTTCATAAGTCCTAACCAGACAAACCTGGAGAAATCGTCAATGAATAATATCAAGTATTCTTCTCCTCGAGGTGTTCTTTTTCTGAAGGGACCACATGTATCTGTATGTACTAGCTCAAGAGGCATGCTAGCTGATCCTTCTTTCTCTGGAAAGTTAGTTCTGGTTTGTTTTCCAAACTGACATGATTTGCATATGGTGTTGTCAGGAATTTTGATATCTGGAAGATCGCGAACTGCCTGATATTTGCATGCTTTCCTTATTTGTGAGAAGCTTAGATGTCCCAACCTTCGATGCCATAACCAGTGCTCTTCATCCTTGCTTAGATAGCATTGTTGTTGTCCTTCAAATATGTATAGATTATTTGGAGTTCTTTTGCCTTTGAGCACTGTTTTACCTGTATCAAGATCACGAACAAGAGATCCATTCGATCTGAATATAACCTCGGTTCTTTGATCACACATCTGACTGACACTTAGAAGATTATGCTTCAATCCATCAACATACAAAACATTTCCAGCCTTGACCTTTTCTTTTAACTGAGCAATGCCTTTTCCTTTTATAGTTGCAGGAGTATCATTTCCAAAAGAGACTTTCTTTCCCTTTTCTAGAGCAGAATAAGATTCAAGTTTTTCTTTATCACCTGTCATATGCTTCGAACATCCACTGTCAATGTACCATAGATTTTCCTGTCCCTCTGCATAAAAAGCTATCCCACATCTTTCTGTTTGAGGTTCCTTTATTCTCCATGTTTTGGTGCTTAAGGCTTGTTCCTTTTTCTGCTGAAACCTGCTCCTGCATTCAGAGTCTTCATGACCAAAGTTATTGCAAATAGAACATTCAACTTCTTTTTCAAGAACCGAAAAGTTGTTATAGGTCCTTTTTGTAATCCCTGTCATACTTCTTTGTTTTTGAGCTTCCCTAGTCATGATTGTTTTATATGCAACACATTGAGCTGCTTTGTGACCAAAGTTATGGCAAGAAAAGCATTGTCCATTGAAGAAACTTCTGCGGTTATCAAATCTACCGGCCAAATGATTGTAATTTCTATTGTCATCCATTCTTGAACCAAATTGAGAAGATTTTACCTGTGGCTGGTTGTAGCTTTTGTTCACCCTTAAGATGGATTGCCCCTGATAGTTTCTGTTTGTAATTCGTCCCTGCTTTACCTGATGATCTTCATTTTGCTTTTGCTCATTTCTTCTTGCTGCATCAAGATAACTTTTTGAGGTGGATGCTTGAGAAGTTTCTCCATTATAGCCCAGACCTGTCTTGTTTAGAGGAGATCGCTGCACATTGATAATCTCATCCAAAGTTTCAGATCCTTTGACAAACTTGAGATTAATAGCTTTTGCTTTCTCAATCTCTTTTCTAAGACCAACAATTTCACCTTCTAATTTTTCAAGATGTTTTTCCTTTTCATCAATTTGAAATTGTAGAGTATCAATGATCATGTTCTTTTCTTCTATACATCTCTTGAGTCTAGTAATTTCATCATAAAGGTTATCCACATCTACAGCATCCATATAATCATCATCTTCAAATGCCATTAACAACTTATATTCATTACCTTGTTCATCTTCATCACTGTTTGATAGACCATCACTATCTTCATGAGTGTAGTAGCTTTTCTTATTTGCGTTCTGTTTCTTGTTCCATCTAGCAGGTTCCTTTCCTTTATCCTTATAAGGGCATTTTGCAGCATAATGACCTACTCTTCCACAAGCAAAGCATTTAAAAGGTAACTTACCTCTGAACCTTCTAGAACCCCTTTGAAGATTTCTGACAAAATTTGATTCTTCTTCCTCTTCTTCTGGGACGTGGCTTGCTTCATAATAATCTCCTTTGCCTGATGCCTTGAAAGCAGCTTCTCTTCTGTCTGAAGGACCTCCCTTTCTCATTTCATAAGCAGTTAGAATTCCATGAAGCTGAGACATAGTAAGAATTCGTAGATTTTCCTTTTCTTCTATAGCAGATACTTTAGATTCAAACTTGGGAGATAAAGATCTTAGAACCTTTTCAACCACTATAGCCTCTCTTATTTCTTCACCCAATTTTTTCATACAATTAACAATCTCATCTACCCGAAGAAAATAGTTAGCCACACTTTCATCATTATACATCTTGAGAGTCTCATACTGAATCCTGAGAGTTTGAAGTTTAGCACGCTTTACCTGTTCATCTCCTTCATAGCTTGTGACAATTTTGTCCCATATTTCTTTTGCGGATTTGTAGTGCATTACCTTCATGAATTCCGTTTGGGATATACATCCTAACAGAGTACTGACTGCTTTTGCATTTGTTTCATACTTCTTTTTCTCAGCTGGATCTGTAGGAGTAGCTGAAGGAAAAGCATAGCCTGTTTCTACAATGTCCCAAACTTCTGTACCAAGAGATTGAAGATATGTAGTAACTCTTACCTTCCAATAATTGAAGTTTGTCCCATCAAAAACTGGTGGCCTGATTGATGCTTCTCTCTCGTAGTTGCTCATGATGAACGATCTACCTTCAAGCGATCAAGCTTCTCTGAAGGACCTGCTCTGATACCAATTGTTGGAAATAATACTGAGAGGGGGGGTGAATCAGTATTATCTAGCAATTTAATAAATCTTCCTTATTTGATCTTTGAATTATTTTTGCATGTCAGTACCATAAAATAATGAGCATGAACAAGGAAAACAGATAGTCACACCAAAGAACACAAGATGTAAGGTGGAAACCCAATGTGGGTGAAAACCACCTGCTGCAATATGTCTCTATCTTCTTTCAAATTAGAAACTCCTTTTACAATGATTTTGTACTGGTGCAGTCCTTTACCAGTACGCAGGCTGCAACCTGCAGAGAGCTACAACTCTCTCTCGTTTTCCAGTCTTCTCCTGGAAGGGAGCTACAACCCCCTACTTTTTTTCATCAAATGATCATCAAGTACATAACAGTTACAGTCCACTACAGTTATCAGATCAGTAATAACAAAACTAACCCAGAACACCTTATCAACAGAGAAATTCAATCAACAGAACATCTTAAGACAGAGACGCAGTTTTCCCTTCTGTGGCCTGCGACCAGACGCAGTTAACCTTTTGCTTCCCTGCGACCACCCGCAGAGATCCTTCTGCTACGCTGCGTGCCCACGCACTGTTCCTTCAACGGCTCCGCGTCATGTTGCTTCAGGGACGCACCCAAAAACACTATCGCGCCGCGTCCTGTTGCTGCAGGGACGCGCCCAAAGACACTATCGCGCCGCGTCCTGTTGCTTCAGGGATGCACCTGAACCTTGGTCGCCCTGCGTCCCCACGCAGATCTCCAGATACTGAACTGCGTCCCGGACGCACCTGAACTTCGTCTACCCTGCGTCCCCACGCAGGTATCCTCCTACTGCACTACGTCCCGGCGCACTTACCTTTCACTGTACCTGCGTCCTTTCGGGTATGAATGATTTCAAGACTTTAAGTGTAACCCAAACAGTCAGATCTACAGATCTGATCTTGCGCCAAAGAGATCTCAGTCCTTCAGTAGATTCGCCTTTTAGATCTAGACTAGATCTCACCTCATAAGATATTCAACCAAAGACACATCAAATCCAAATGATCTCCTTTTCTTTATATAGGCAAGCTCCTCCTCAAAACATGGAACAATACCACGAGCCGACACCATAATAACACAATACCGTCGGCTAGATACCAAGAGTAAAACACAAGAAACCCCCACGTGAGCTTTTCTCTACCTTGAAATGTGTGCACTGGGTGGACGCACCTCCTGAATGGCTGGCCTGCGTCTCTGGACGCGGTCCCTGCAAGGTGTACCTGCGGGTATGCACCTTCTGAACTAATTTCCTGCGTCCTTCTTATTTTTCAATAAATTGAGAGCCTTGTCATGGGGGTTGCCATCAAGTACAACATCTGTAACATATAGCCATACCAGAAACATAATGCCAACAGCTAGATACTTGTCGAAGGTACTAGATTGCGCTTAATCTGCAGAAATGTTTGTTTTGTGTCCCTTTTGGGACTCTGCTGGGTCATGTGGTATGCAGACAATGATTGATGGTAGATCCCACGAAGATCGCAGTGATAATTAACCTGGAGGTGTCGAGGAGCGTGAAACAGCTGCGTGCAACATTGGGACATACTGGGTACTACAGGAAGTTTATCAAGGGCTATGCCAAGATCACCGCGCCTATGGAGAAGTTGTTGAAAAAGGATGTCACTTTCTGTTGTAACGAGGACTGTAAAAAAAGCCTAGATGTGCTGAAAGGAAAAATGGTCACTGCGCTGAATTTAGTCTTCCTGGATTGGAAGAAGGAGCTTCATGTACATGTAAACGCATCATCTATAGCACTGGGAGTAGTACTAACATAGGCCGTGTTATCTCAAAATCAGGCCCTGGAAGGCTGCAGACCAGGAAGACTTCAAGTAACTATTTCAAACCAATCTTTTAGCTAAGGCTTAGCCTCCTCAGCCTGAGAGGGCTCTCTCAAAGGGTTAATGATTTAGATTAAATATATGAATAGATGGCTAACTCTATGGTTTGTAATTGTATATGTTTATAGGTTGAAAAGATGAAGGCTGGCTACCATTGGGCTATGGAGTCAAAGTATGTTTCAGTACCACAACAAGATCAGCTTAACATGAAGTCAGGGCATTCAGAATTTGAATATTCAGAACACAACACACATATGGAACCACAGCTCATAAGTGCACACAGGAAGTCAGAGCACAATCAGTGAATTCTGAGTGATTGTACACCTATGCAACTGTAACAAAACTAAGGAAAGGACAACACACATTCTGAATATAATAAATCCTTCATGAATCCTGAGTAGTGAAGCCAAAGCATTCTACCTAGCATGGAAGTCAAGGCATTATAGAGTTCAAGTGTAGAAATGACAATACAAAACAGTGAAACATAGTAAGTTTATCTATGAAAGAAGTCAGAGCATCAGTGATGAATTCTGAGTATCATAAGTAAACACCACTGCAATGTAAGTATTGGAAGATGCCATCATAACAAGAACATACAAGAACTCTTCATGAATCTTGAGTTGTCTAAGTAGAAATCTGCATTAGGTTAAAAATATACACAGTCTGCACATAGAGCAGCAGCTGAGCCAAAAAGTCTCCAACCCTTTGCTAATTCGACCTCTTGCTCTATATAAAGCATTTACAATTAGGATTCCATCATCCCTCCTCAAGAGAATTCGAATTTTCCATCAGTGACACCTATTCTAACCATAAAACAAACCATTAAATGTATTTGACACCTAACTAGTAGTCCTAGAGACCTAATACAACTAGGAGTGTAACTCCTTATTATGACTAAAACAACCTTATCTAGACATTTGAAGCATTCTTTGACACCTAACACTCCATGAAGTCGAATTTGATGAAGCCTCCCACGTGGTCATCTGACTGCTGAAGACAAACCCTAGAAATTAGGGAACATGTTTCCTTGTTTTTAGGTTTAGAATCCCTGAAAATGGCACGTGGGACAGAGCCTTTATCTCCTCATACATGACACATTTTACGAAAATGAAGGAGGTTTTTGTAGCCCATGTTGTCTAGAACAAAAACCTCTCCTGGTTTTTTAAAACATTCCTCCAGCTATTCAGAATCTCTCCTTGAAAAGCACGTGTCAAACAGGAAACTGTCCCTTGCTCTGTTCTGGCTGAAAAATAGGTCTTGGGACAGAGGTCATAACGTCTCGTAAAAAATTTATTTGGAAAAACCGAAGGAGGTTTTTGTGAAAAAATCCATACTAAACAAAAACCTCTTTTGGTTTTTTGAAACACTTCTCCAGCTGCCCAGAATAAGTCTTTGAAAAATAGGTGTAAAACAGGAGATGAAAAACTGCACCTACAGCAGTTTCGTAGCGCAACTTTGACCACACATTTCTCCCACCTCAGAATGGAATTGAAGAAACTGAAAGAGGTTTTTGTAATTCAACATGTTATGAAGAAAAGCCTCTTTCAGTTTGAAAAATTGAGTTCTCAGCTGCTCTGGAAATCTTCTGGAAGTTACCTAGTAAAACAGTTTTTTTTTGCTGAAACAGGCTGCTACAGGGGTTTCGCAGCGCGCTGCGAAAACACTGATTTCGTAGCGCAAGGTTTAGCATGCGTATATATCTTCATTTCTTGAATTTTCCTTTTGATTAGGGCTCAAACCTTCTCAAGTGATCTTATTACACCTCTGCAGCAACATCCCTTTCAAAATAATCTTCTTTTTCTTTCAAGGTAGATCCTCAAAAAACAAAAACGAAACTGCTGAGTTGTTTCAAAAATCATAATTTCAACTCAAAACTTTGCTATTTGAGAACTTTTCTATTAAAACATTCTTTCAAATGTTTCAAGACCCTTCAAAACTGAATGGAAATGTTTGAAAAGATTATACCAAGCATAACTACCAAAACTTTGAAGCATATCCTTACTTGAAGTGAGATTTCTTTATGGAGATCCTTTTTTTTTTCTTTGAAATTTTGTCAGTGATAACAGGCCGGCGAAGGAGAATTGGACCATCCTATAGCATTTACAAACCAAAGGTTATCCAAGGCTGGGAAGAACTATTCCACCACAGAGCACGAAGGACTAGCCATGGTATACACGCTCTAGAAGTTTAGACACTATTTGCTGGGTGGACATTTTAAACTGTATACAGATCATTCTATGTTGAAATACCTGGTCAATAAGCCTGTGTTGGGGGGGAGAATCTGCAGGTGGTTGTTATTGTTATAGGTGTATGATTTTGAGTTATTGTGAAGCCTGGATGACTGAATGCGGGACTGGATCATCTGTCGCACATCGAAACAGGAGAAGAGGCCACTAATTTGGAGGAGGGATTGCCTGACACATAGCTATCATACACTTCCTAACGACAGGAACTGCCCCAAAAGGCTAGCCTGTGACATAATTTTATGTCATTGTCAGACATCTGTACAAAATGGGGTCTGATGAAGTATTGCGATGATATGTACGGAGTTTGAAAGAAGCAATATCCTCGCAGACACTCATGGGGGTGCCACGGGAGGGCATTACGCAGGAAGGGTGACCGCACAGAAGATTCTACGCATAGGGTTGTGGTGGCCAACCCTCCATAAGGATTCAAAAGCCTACTGTAGGGTGTGCGACGTGTGTCAAAGGACTGGTAGGCCATCACGGAGAGCTGAGCTGCCTCTGAACCCATAAATGACGTTACAAGCTTTCGAGAAATGGGTAATAGATTTTGTGGGACCCATTCAGCCTCAAGGAAAGAAGATGGGTGCGTGGTACATTATCACCGTGACTGAGTATTTGACTCGATGGGTAGAGGCACAATTTGTGAAGGACTGCACAGGCACGACGGCTACAAAGTTTCTTTTTGAGTATGTACTGATGCGATTTGGGTGTCCAAAGATTTTGATGAGTGATCATGGTATCCACTTTCTGAATGAAACGATCACCGCACTAACGAAGGAATTTAAGGTATATCACCAGAAAAGCACGCCTTATCACCCACAACATAATGGGACAGTGAAGCATTCAATAAGGTACTATAGAATGCGCTGACCAAGGTTTTCAATGCTTAGCGAAGTGATTGGGACCTGTGCATACTCGCAGTACTATGGGCCTATCGAACTACGTGCAAAAAGTTTTTTGCACAGACACCCTTTAGGCTTGTATATGTTGTTGAAGCAGTGATGCCAATGGAATACATTGTGCCTAGTCTACGCATAGTGGCTCTCATGGGTATGACGGATCGTGGAGCTCTGGAAGAGAGGCTCGCACAACGTGTTAAGCTTGAGGAAGAAAGGTTTTTGGCTAGATTTCCCCAACAGGTCCAAAAGCAGCGCAAAAAAGCATGGCATGATCGGTACATTAAACTGCACACCTTTAAGGTAAATGATCTGGTTTTGTTATATGACAGAAAGTTTGATAAATTTCCAGGGAAATTTAGGATGCATTGGCTAGGGTCCTATGTCATTGAGGAGATTACCGATGGTGGAGTAGTTCAGTTGGTTAAATTGAATGGAGATCCCTTCCCAGGAAAGGTGAATGGAAGTCGATTGAATCCATACATCGGTGATCAAGCCAAGTGACTATATGAAGGTAGCATAGTCTTAGCGCTCCAGGTAGCTGAAAGGAGGCATGGGACTATAAACTACATTGCTCGATTTGGGAAACTGTGTGATTAGGGGATTGTGTGGAATGAGGAGATGTCACAGGGTTCACAACAATGCGAAGAGAGCTGCACTACCCAGGGAAAAACTGCGCAGGTCAACTGGAAAGTGACCGTTAAAGTCACTGTTCATGATTTGATGATAAGAATGTGGACAAATGGAGTGGGGGGGCAGCATTTAAGACAAAATTTATGGGTAATATCCTTGAAAATCTGCTACCAATCTAGCATTAATGAACTGAATTTGTGGGGAACAGTCGGATTTGAATTCAAATGGCATATAAATTACATGTGGCTACCCAATGAAAAACACTTGGAATTTTGAGAATTGAGTTGGTGAGCTCTCAGACATGCATGAACTGCACATTCTTTGAAGAATTGCTTGATTGGCCAGCATTTGATTGATTTCCAGAGTCTGACCGCAATATCATCTGTGACATTATCCCAGGATTAGAAGCTATGGATGCGGAAGCAGTGACAACCGAGGGGGTTGTGCCGAAGTTGTTATGGAGGCAGAGGGAGCTGCTCCGGAGGTTGCAGAGGTACTAGATGAAGTCCCCAAGTCAGCACAGATGCCTAGACCAAAGACTACCCCGACCAAGGAGAAACCCACAGAAGGACAAGTCCACCGCACAGGAAAAGGGCAAAACTATTAACTTGGAGCCAGAGGAGGAAGAGATTGAGGACATCCCGATGGATGATGAGGATTTGCTGGTGGAAGTGGAGGATGTTGAAGTCAAGGGTTCTAACCTTATTACTAAGTTGCCTGAATACGTCCCTTCGCGCAAGGGCAAGACCAAGGTGCCGAAGGAAATTGAAGAAAGCAAGGTCGCCTTGTACATACCTCTACTGTCGGACGAGATTGTCTCTGAAGGACTATGCTAGGGGTGGGTTCCGCTGTTGAAATTGGAAGATTGGGACTTAGCTGACACTAACAAGTTCCCTCACTTGATGACAGAACAAATGATTCACCACGTTTTTCATACAACCACTGGGATGACTGCGTTGGAACCGCGAAAGTGGCTCAGGGGTGTAGACAAGGCAGGTCTGCTCAACTTGCTATGGGTGCTACACTACAATCGCACACCCATTACAGTATCGGTAATCAAGCAGTTGCTATGCTTAGTGCATGATGGGTGTCTGTGGCTGGAGAAGCCGATACCAATCACTGACAGTTTGATCCATAGGATCACACAGCTACCCTATACAGGGGAAAACTTGGCCATGATGTTTGGCAGAAAAGGTGGCGAGCATGCCCTCACAAAGGCCATGAAGGATAAATTCAAAGCTCGTGAAGAAGCCATGAGGCTATGCCATCTCGAGTATCTACGATCCTGCGGTTAAGTTGGCCACGCAAATTTTGGCAGGAAAAGTTATGCGGAAGTGTCGCGTAGATGAAGTGTCGACACTCGTCGTCACTCTAGCGGCCCAATGCATAAAAGGAGTTCAGTTTAATTGGGTGTGCTATCTCTGTGGTGAGATACTCGCGAACTACCACAAGGCACAGGAGCTCAGCAAGACCTTCCACAATGTGTGGTTCTTGCTGTCCATTGTGCTAGTAGCCTGGGAGTTGCCTGAAGACAGTCAATTCCCCTCGGTTGCACCAGACCTGCCAGAAGCGGCGAAGTACACTTCGCTGTGGGTGACCAAGGATGCTCAGTGCATCAAGGATAACAAGATCTTTTGGATCTTGATGGAAATGAATATACGGATGGCTATTAATCACAAGTCGTGAATGTCTCCTACTATGTTTTCCAAACTCCAGGATTACGTGGAGTTCAAGGCAGACTTTCAGCGCGTATCGATTAAGGCATGGAAGGACCTTGAGCAGAAGTGGCACGACTTGCCTTACTTGGAAACTGACGACGCGATCGATGCAGTTCTTGGTTGCTAGTCGGCGGAGTGGCGCACTACCTCAAACTCGGCGGTGGGATCGAGCAAGTCCACCGCACAACACTAAAAGGAGGAGGCAAAGCTCAAGATGATGCAGCTGGCTGAGAAGAGGAGGAAGGAGGCCGATGCCAAGGCCCAGGCAGAGCATGATGCCACATAGCAAGTGGAAGAGTAGACAAGCAGAGTAGAGCACAACTTTGAGAAAGGTCTGAGGTTGCCCTCACCCGAAACAGAGGAAGAAATGGACAAGCAGATAGAGCAACATGGAGTGGACCCATAGACGACGTCGTTCCATATCAAGCGTCCAAGAGGACAGGAAAAAGTTGGGCCACGGAAGAAATCCAAGGCCAGTAAGATGTCGCTGGACCCAATCACCCTAACAGAGGGAGATTTGAACGACATTGGAGATATGGTGCGGGATGTCACCGTGGAGGTACTACAATAGTTCGAGCAGCAACAACAACAAGTATTGGGGGCCATCCAGATGGGTCTGCATGAGTTGCAGATCCATGCATCACAGACCAGCGTAGCGTCTACTAGCCTCGCCATTGGTAGTTCAGAAGCCACTGGGATGCTGCATGCAAAGGACTCCTGAGCGATAGTGCTACCGAAGGGAGCACTGACCACAGAAAATGAAGCTGACAGGCCCGCTGTCAGCACCCTCAAGGGAGTGGGGCTAAACTTGGTAGCACTTCCTGGCGAGATGCTCCACCTACTACAGGATGGGGTGATCGCAGAGATGAGGGCCCGCGAACAGCATGCTTTGCAGGTGATCAATGAACAAAACATCAATAATATGCAGATGGCCATACAATGAGACTCTGCCATCACTACCGTAAATGACGTAACTAACCGAAACAAGTGCATAGTTCAGGTCGTAGAGGAAGCATGCCGAATGGTCCCGGAGTTGGTCATTCCTGAGGGAGAACTGGTAGAGGTGCGCATTCATAAACTTGCGATGGGGGTGTGTGCCGCTCTTAGAGAGTTGGCCAAGGTTCAGCTGGAGCTAAACCTCTAGATTGCAGAGTTACAGTTGAAGGCCTAGCCTTCAACTCTGCTGGAAGTAAAGGAGCAACGCCCAACCGCTTTCATAGAGGTGATAGCGGTAGTAGACAGTGCAGTAGCAGACTGCAAACAGCTGTTTGAATAGTCATTCAAAGTACTGACCAGTCTGCAAGAAGATCCTAATGTACAGTGGCTAGAGATAGAGGCACGAGAACTGTAGTAGTGATATGATGAGGTAAAAGGAATAACGCACACTGTTTCCCTCACACAAAGACTTACGAAGCTACAGGAGGCTAAAACATTGAAGGAATAGGTAGATGCAGCATAGCACAAAGAGGCAGTGATGAAGGTTCGCTTGAAGCCTTTGTTGGACGAGGCCTATTCGGTCACGACCTCCATTGAAGGCAAGCTTGCTAGTCTACAAGCAACTTAGTAGAAGCTTCAGGTTGATAGTTCAGGACCAGCGACAAAACAATTGGTTGAAGAAGTGAAGCAGGCAGCCGCGCAGTGCACTGCCGAGGTAGCAGTCATATAGGTCGAGCTGGTAGGTCTTCGTGCTAAGATCTCCATGCCCATAGAGTGACTCGAGGGCGAGTCACCATGTTTGTGTTGGGGACCTGTTGGGAACGGGTCCCCCCAAGAGTATTTTTGGGGCTAAAAGCCCATGTTTTGGGACAATTTTGTAATAAAGTTGTAAAGTCTCCTCATTTTGTGGTCGCGGAGCATGAAGGTGTCAAGAGTAAAAAAGGGTTGTCAGCCCTTATTTTGTAAAGTTTCAAATCAGCTGTAAAGATCTACCCATGGTCAGTGGACCATGGGATTGTATAAAAAGGAGCTAAGTAAGTAAGCTATAGGGAGTAGAAGAAAAGAAGAGAAGAGTTAGTAGCGGAGTAGTGTTGAGAAGTTCTAAGTGTTCTCGGGTCTTAGTGTAGGTAGGGGCTCTGCAACTGAGTGTGCAAATGCCTAAGGTAGAAGTCTGCAGCTGAGTGTGTGGACCCCTGAAACTATGTGCTCAGGGTGGATAGAGTCTGTATTAAAATGGAGATATCAATAAAGAGAAGTATTCTGCAACTAATGTGTGTTTAGTCTCTGTTAATGCATATGATTATATTGCGTTACGATCTGGGTTATATTACAATGTTTATTTGATGCGCGAATGTATGTGATTATATTTGTTAATTGAACATAAGTAAGAATATCAGTTTACGCGATAATAATTGTAATCGATTGGTAGAATAAGTAAACACTTGAGATAAGTGGGGAACTTATACAATACATCGTCATAGGAGCACGAAAGTACCTGAACCGCTGGTTAAGGCTACACGAAGATCAATCGTACACCTTCGCGAAGGTACTGAAGGGTAGATCAATAAGCCCTAAGGCTTAGTAACCTACACAAAGGCAGGAGCAGGGGGTATCCCATGGTGTGGAAACTTGGTTCCAGCATCCCTCCATACTGCTTCAGGTGAGACTTTGGTCCACGCTCCGCGAGTTGATGCCGAAAAGGCCAATAGTGTAGGGATTTGTTTGGCTGACTAACGCTGAACCTAGGTCAGGGCCCACAAAGCCAACAACCCCCCACTCATTCCACTTACCACTCCAAGGGCCCCTTGAAAAGTGGTTTTCATGTTCCACTAAACCACCTCCTCTGTCATGACCGTTCGCCCATCCCGCCACCCTGTCCCATCTACCTATCAGCTCCATTACCATGCTATACCATTGCACATTCAATTTGCTGGACTGTTAGCCAACGGACCTACGCCACTTTGGGACAACCGAACAGTAATGCTACAAAAGCTACAAATACACCATCTCCCACCCATTTACAAAATTTTAATGTGTTCTCTTTACTTACAGGTGAAAGTCAAGATTTGTTCAGGCATACACAGAGAAGTAGTGAACACACTGAAAAAATAACACAGTTGCAGAAAGCTTCATTTTTCTGTGTTTACTAGACATCCTCCTTCTTGAATCCCACTTTCTGTTCACCCCCTTTCTATTTCCCTCTCTGAGTTCCCTCTTCTTTACATTCCTTTTCTGTTGTAGTTCACTTGCAAATTCAATACAGTCCAGGTTTAAAAATTTGCAGAAGACAACCATGCCACCCAAGAAGAAAGAACATGAAATGTTCAATCCAATGGTGCACCCACCATTGGACTTGGATCATATTCCATTGGCAGACAAAGACTTCAAAATACATGAGACACTTTCAGAATTTGATCTCTTCGACATCTATTGCTAGTGGGAGGAAAAATTTGTTGATGAAATGGATGATATAGGACTTTGGGATACCAATTTTCCATTCTATTTTTTCCCCAAAAACCATAGCTACCCAAAACTAATCAGAAAATGATAGTCATGCATAACCCACAACAAAGGGTAGTAATAGCCCCAACAAGAGACATACTGTTCACCATAGATGCTAGATCCATAATGCAGATGATTCAATCTCCTATCATTGAAGGAACTTCTCCTTTCTCCCATGAAATCCTCAATGAAATGTACCAAAGACTAGACTTTTCCAAAAGAGCTAAAACCTTGGAACTCTTCATGATTGAACAGACCCCACTTCCTAGCAAAAATCCTCCTTATTCCTCCTCTGCCTTCCCTGATAGAACTAGGCATATAGTCACTGTGCTTTCATATCTTCTAGGCTATTATTCATATCAATGGCTTGATGAGGCTATAATAGGTTTCCTGTCCATATTGTTAGTAGAGTCAAAGCCTTCTATCCTATTTAATTTCAGTCAATTCCTAATCGATGCCATCCATGGGCAATTTGTAAATTTCGTCACAGAGGAAGTATTTCTATACTCTTCAGTATTAGTATACATGTTTGTTTATTTTCAGGTAGACAAATTTCAGTTTACAATGAGCAAGGTAAATGAAGAAGGTGAACCCTAATTTGTCATTTTTTGGACAACCTTAGTGATGAAGGATCAAAAGGACTTCACCTACAAGACATTTATAGAAATGTTTGTTCATCCAACTATGAGCCTCCTCAATGGAACTGTAGAACCTATAATCAATGAAGAAATTAAAAGGATTATGTAGTTGACAGACCAAGCAAGAACAAGAGATTGGTACTTATACCAAAATTACACAGAATTAAGGGTATATGGATGTGAGTTGGCCCCTTACAAGCTACCAAAGTTCCTCCCCATGAGGATCTTTGCACTTGAATATATGAGGCAGATGATCAATACAAATGAAGTACATTTTGTGGAAGTGAAGAAGAAGTCATAATTTAGGATCAAATCCCAGATTGGTCCTTTCATTTGCAAAAATAGGGTAGTGGGTGAGGAGGCAGACAAGGAATTGAAGGAACTGAAGTTCACTCACAGTTTCACAGGGTCCTATGACCGATGGGGCATTATCTCCAAGAAAAGGGTGGAGAACAAATCAACACCCTATATTCACACTCAAAGGCCTGAAATAGAGAAATTTATGAACCAGATTGAGTGGATGCATGACACCCTACAAGAAGCTAAGGAACAAATACTTTCTTCTTCAAGTGCACAAACTCCTAGAAAGCAAGAAAGACAGAGTACAGAGGACATATTAGACAAGGGTAAGGAACATGAAAAAGAAACAATAGGGAAAAGGCTGAGAGAAGATCAGTCACTAGGGACTGATACTTCTATGAAAGAGTTCAGATTGAAATTTAGGAAAAGGGCAAGGATACACATGGACATAGTCAAGGAATCACCACAACAAATAATCATTAATCTTAGTGATATTCCTGACTCATCCCTAGCAGGAGGTCAATCTCTTCCTACCACTCCGATCTCAGAAAGGAAACAGACTCTCCAAGTTTCTACATCTACTAATGTAACTGGAGAAAAAGAGGAGATCATCTTTGATACTTTAAGGGAGATAAAAATCAGGAATGAAATGTTAAAGAAGAGTACTTATGCTCAATTATGGAAGAAAAGTTCTTCTTCTCAAGGAAGACTCCTCTCAGCTTTTGATTTAGAAAAAGGTAAGATGCATATTCTTGGAAGCAAAAATAGCAGAACCTAAAACTCGAGATGATTACAAACAGACCTCTTTTGAGTTTGATGCCAGAAATGTTCATCCTATTGATCAGCTAGAAATGCACAAGCAAACAGGTGAAATGATCTCCTCTACTCTAACCAGTACCTCTATGAGTTTGTTTAAAATGCAGGTGGCCTTATCAAATGCTCAATCTCAGCTAAAGATGGAAAAGATTTCATCTCAATCAAAAGACAACAGAATTAAGTCTTTGGAAGACTTAGTGGTGAAAATTGGATATGATCCCTCAGATGTGAAAGCAGCAGAAGAGATAATTAAGAAGAAGGAGATTGATATAGCAACCTTAAAGAAGCAGCTCAAAATGCCTGCAACACATGATCCCTTGACCAAAGAGATAGAGGAAACAGAGAGTCAGAAGGCTAAAATGATGAAATTAATAATGGAGCAGTCTCTCCAAATAAAAAAAATGGAAGCAGAAATGGAGAAGATGGTACAAGAGAAGGAAAAGGTAGCATAGTTGGCCAACACCACTATGGAGGCTCTCCCTCTTACAACTATTCCTACAACCACTCCAGCAACTACTGCTATAGGGACATGAAGCAGTACAAAAGAACTAGCTAGGTCCATGGAAAGCATGAATCTTCAGACAGAGGAGATCAAGAGACTAGAAACACAAGTCAATGTTCTATAGGACCAAATCAAAAGAGTTGAAAGTGCACATTCAATGGAGATGCAGAGGGCACGAACCTTAATCGAAAAGTTGCAAAAATCTGAAAAGGAATCATCCATTGGTAACACTCTAGGAAGGGTAAAAGGGATCATCTGGAACAACATCATCAATGGCATGTGTTAGGGTCCTATAATAATAGGATTCATACTTTTGAATTGGCTATGGTTAGTCTTGTAATATTGTACATACTTTTGCTTTCTGCAAAATCTTTTCCCATATTAAAAATAAAAAATGTAAAGAGGGTAAGTCCTAAAAGAATAATCAAAGGACTAAAAGAAACAAAAAGATAAAAAAAGTAAAAAATATGAACCCCAAAAAGAGATAAGAATAGATCATGAAAGTGTGCAAATTCAAATGCCACTACCTTTTACTTTACTTTGCAAAATCAGATTGTGTGAATCTTGTCAAAAATGCCACAATCCATGATGGTCAAATAGTTTAATCTTGATTCATTCATGCTTTAAATTTCATGTTGATAAATAGAAAATAAATATCTATCCAAACTGTTTAATTTTGGCAGATCAGTAGTTAGGTAGAGAATAATAATGAACTCATCAGTTTAAGCTGAGCCATTGGAAGTTATAAGGTTAGAATTAGATAGCTTTTTTTTTATCAAAGAAAAAGAAATGAAGGGTCAGCAAGCTCAGATGCACCCAATGAATGAAGAGAAAATTCCAGGGTAAATAAAGGGTAGGTAGTAGAAGTTTTGTAAGTGCACAAGGTTGCTAAGTCAAAAAGGACTTTCATCATGCTTAATCCTATTTCTCATGCACAGGAGGAATTGTCAAAGAGAAATGAAATTCACTAAAGCTTATTTACTGATTTCCCCTCATCTCACTAGACCCCCCCACATACTTAATTTATTAATTTCCCCTCATTATCCCTTCCTTACTTGTAAAAACCCTTTCTCCTCATTTTGACCTTTTATCCCTTTGTTTCACACATTTCCCTAGAAATTACCCTTCAAAAATCATTCCCCCTTCCCAAAACCCCTTTCCCTAGTGTGAAACACATTCTCATCACAAATAATACATTTCCCCCCTTATTAATTTCCTCTTTTCCCCTTAAAAGCCCATTAAACCCCTTTTATCCTAAGTCATTTCCTAAACTATACCTCCGCTTTATGTAATTAAAGTCCCCCACGTTATAATTCCCCAACACCCTTTTAACTCACCAAACCTTGGTGTATAGTTAAAACATACACCATATAACCCATGGTCCCCACCTTTTATTAACCCATTTCTTATATTAAAATTCTGTGATTAATTTTTAATTAATCACATTTCATTGTAATTAAACCCCGGGCACCGCAACCACGTCCCAACTCCTTCCGTGCAACTTCACCGCACGATATCCCTTCGATCTCCCACTTCGAGATCCAATGGCGCATATCGATATCGCGCAGTTTCATCATCTGACAATTAAAGGTCCAAAAGCACAAGAGATTCGCGGTTTTGGCCAAGCATTGTTCTGCTATGTGGCGACACCAAGTTATATCACGTACTCATGAAAAATACCGCCCTCAACCCAAAAGCGATGCGATATGGCATAAAATCGCCTCCCCACATAAAAGAAAACTACCTACTATTCATTTGCCAAATTCTTGCACCAAAATGTAACCATTTTTGGTTTCAAGGCCGCAAAAGCCCCATTTTGCTCTTTTCACTCATTTTCACTGCAAACCTCTGTTAACCAATTCTGAAACCTTGAACCTCTGTGCAACCATTTTAACCACCTTTTGCAACTAGAAGATGCTGCAGACACCAAATTGAAGCAGCAAATAGACAATTGAAGCCTCAGAAACCTCTGTTGCTATCGCAGAACCCTGTTTGCGCACCAAATCGTCAATTTCCAGGTATTCTTGAAAGAACCACAACAACCTTGTAATTTAAGCTATGCACAATAACGATTAAAGGGTTAAATAATTGAATTAATTAAAGAACCTTGCTAGACTGAAGAAAACCTTACTGTGAATCCAAAAGCCCTTTTCTACAAACTATAATTACCCTCCCCATAGAAAAAGTAATTCAATTGAATAAACCAAATTATGGCTTCCCAATGCACTCTGGATGTAAGACCCCTGCAAACCCCTCGTCTGGATTTTGACCACCTCCCATTAGCGGAAAAAGAATTTCAAATTAAAGATATTGTTTCCCCTAGCCACCTACTGAAACTCCACTATTGAGTAAAGATAAGTGCCTGAACCAAAATGATGACATTCACCTATGGGAATCAAATTTGCCCAAATACTTGTTCCCATAGGTACACCTATTCCCAGAAATCATCCACTTCTACCAAGTTTGCTATGTCCCTAGTCAAAGAGCCTTAGTCTCCCCTGACCAACAGGTTTTATTCACTATTACTACAGAGTCAATAAATCAAATGCCGCAGATCCAGCCAGGACTAAATGAGACCCCACTTTCCATTGAATCTTTACTTGAACTCTACACAAAGCTAGAACTTCCCAATAAAGCTCAAATCTTTCAGACTTTCATCATAGAAGAGTCTCATACTCCTACAGATAGTCCTCCATATGTTGCCACCATTTTCTCTGAGAGAGCCAGACAAATTATAACCATGCTCTCTTGTATTCTATGGTACAACACTAATGAGCACGTGCATGAGGTTATACTTGCTTTCCTTTATATTTTTTGCCAAGGCAAGCATCCAACTATAGTTTACAACTTTTCTAAGTTCTTGGCATACAGAATCCATGAACAGTTTATCCAATTGCAAATTGAGAGAGTATTCAAATACTCATCAGTATTGTTTCACATGTTCCTATATTTTCAGTCAGACAAGTTTCCAGTCAGCATCCAAAAGTTAGACACTAAGGGCCATCCAAGATCTGTCATCTTTTGGACACCATTTATCCAAAGATATTCCACTGTTTTTAGTTATAAAGAGTTCATTGATTCATTTGTTCATCCAGTTGTAAACATGCTAACCAGTAGCTATCAACCCAGGATCAATGATGAGATTAAGAGAGTTTTACAGTTGGCTAAAAACAATAGAGTGGGAGACTGGTATCTATAATAGGACCACACAGAAATTAGGATATATGGATGCCAACTCACTCCCTACAAGCTTCCCAAATACCTCCCCATGAGGATATTTGCATTAGAGTATTTCAGGCAGATCATAAACTCTGATGAGGTTAATTTTCTGTCATCTAGGAAGAAAACTCAGTTTAAGATCAAAAACCAATTGGGCCCTTTTATTTGTAATAATAGGGAAGCTGGACAAGAGGTAGAGAAAATATTATAGCAAATGAACTTCAAAAGCAGTTTCATGTGGCAGTATGACCCTAATGGAGTCATAAACAAACTAAGGCTCAAATTCAAGTTAAGTCCTTTCATACATGAGCCCAGGCCAGACATTGAAAGATATGCCAACCAGTCAGAATGGTTGGAGAATACTTTAATAGATGTGGAAAATCATATTGATACTAGTTCCTTTCTGCAGGTTCCAACCCTACAGGAACAGATGGGTATTACTCCTATTCTACAAACTCCAGCCAATGAGGACAAAAATGTAAAAAGAACCAGGGAAGAAGGTTCTAGCTCTGGGATGGACACTATAGATGATAGGTTTGAAATCAGTTACAGGAAGAGGCCCAAGCTTAATCTTATAACTGAGCAAGAAGACACCATTGAGATAGTTGAAATCATTGATACTGACACAATGGTTGGAAAGAGTAAAGGTCCAACAGTTTCAGAGGAAACTCATCAGCCCTCCACCTCAAACACTCAAATCATTGAAAAACAACTTAGCATTGAAGTCTCTTCATCCAGTAAACCAGTGGATAAAGAGAAAGATATAAAAGAGAAGTACAAGGAAATCAAGTTGAGGAATGAGGCATTAAAAGCTGAAACATATGCCCAGTACTTCAAAAAAACACCTGCCAATCAAAATAGATTAATGTCATCCTTTGACATTAAGACTGGTAAGATGCAAATGACCTTTATGCAGCCTACAATCTAGCAGCCCAGATCATCAGCAGACTACAGGAAGACAGAGTTTGAAGTTTTGGCTAGGGATGTTCACCCTATTGACCAAATTGAATTCCATAAGTAGGCAGGTGAAATGATTTACTCCACAATGACTAATAAAGCAATGACTGTGCACAAACTTCAAAGCTCACTGGATAACATCACAACACAACTTAAGCTAGAAAAGGCATCCTCACAGGCCAAGGATAATAGAATCAAGTCACTGGAAGACTTGGTGATTGAGATTGGATATAATCCAAGTGACATCAAGGCAGCAGAAAAACTAATAAAGAAGAAAAATGAGGATATTGCTGCTTTGAAGAAACAACTGAAGTTTCCTCCTTCTGAACATCCACAAACCAAGGAGGTCCTAGAGAGCCAAACCCAGCAGGAGGAAATGATGGATCTCATTCTTCAGCTAAATTCTCAAATGAAAGAAATGGAGAATGAATTAGATAGTTTGATATAGCTGAAATAGGCCAGCCTTGAGACAACCACTACCACTACTATTCCTACAGTTACTACAGTAGTTCCTTCAACTTTGGCAGCTTCATTGGCCCCCACAGCTCCACTAGCTACAACACTTCCAGCTGCAACAACAACTACATCAACAACAGGTTCAACAACAGCAGCAGCTCATCCAAGTGATGAAGCAAGTAAACTGGTCAAAGCCATGGAGGACATGTCCCTTCAGATGACTGAAATAAACAAGCTTAAAGAACAAATAACAAGTCTAGAGGATGAGAAGAAACTGGATCAGATTATGCATAAAAATGAAGTACAAAAATCAAACAGGTTGACTGAGAGGATAAAGAATTTGTAAAAAGAATTAACATTGAAGGAGCCACTTGCCCAAGAAAAAGAGCAGATATGGGCCAATATCATTGACTCTGTCAATGATATTGGGTCATCTATACAGGTTATCTTTGAACAAAATTATTTATTCAAAGAGGCTATTGAAGCAATTCAATGAGTTAAGGCTGAACTTGGAAATATGCCAGAAGAAGCCTCAAGAATAATCCAATTCCTTAACTCCAAGAATAAATATGAATTGCAGGAGTTGGACATAGCTGACAGGACTGACACTATACAGGAGGTGAAAAAGGTACTCACCAAGAGGAACCTTATGATGCAGCTTGAGGACAAATGCCAAACCATGGAGCTGGCTATAGGTAGGTTCATGGTTAAATTTGATACTTTGAGGAAGAAAGGTCTGCCAAATCCCTTGGTAATAAATGACAGATTAATGCCACATGAAGAATATAACAGGAAAATTAGAGAAGTGGCAAGAGATTAAGCCAATAATTCCTCTATGAAAGGGATGCCTACAGGAAAAGTTCTATACCAGACTTTTGAGAACCTATTTTACCTCCAGCATGAGGTAAAACACCTTTTTGTAAACAAGCCCACCTTTGCAAAATACATAGAAGCAGATGAAGTCTACAGAAGAATGGTAAATATTAAATTACCAGATACAGAGACTTGGGAAAAATTAAATGATCTACTGTAAAGATGCAAGGTAAATAGTAGATACAGAGCAGTGAAAGAAAAGCAACAGATTAGCTAGGTTAAAGAGTATCAGATGAAAGAGTATCAGTCAAAGGGAAAAGTAAAAAGAATAGTTAGTGTGGAAGACAAACTGCAAAGGAGAAAAGGCAGCAAAATATCTGACAACAGAGCCAAATAAATAGGGACAGCTTGCAGTAGTTACATATCTATCTCTATCTTCTTGCATGAAGATATTTCTTTTTCCTTGAATAATTCCCAAGATAGTTTGGGATATTTTGTAATAATTTTTTGTACAAATACTTCATAATTTGAAGTATAGAGAGGGTGGATTGCTTGACATTTTTATAGTTGTATTGATCTGAAACCTAAGGGTTCGTTCTACCATTTTTTTTCAAGTCAGCAGACTGGACTGAGTAATAAAGACATTGCATTACAGGATTCATGTGTTGGGCCACTTGAGTGAAGTATTTTCTGTTTGTTAAATTTTTATCTTCTTAAGTGTTTCACATACATGCATGTTATCTAAATTGAATGAATTAACTAGAAAATTATTACTGAATTTGTTTAAGTACACTCTGTCTTGAACAATTAATCATTTTAATGTTTTCTTCTGATATCCAGAGTAGGGAATCATTCATTTCTACCTAGTTACGATTGACCTCTACCATTTCCCTCATTATCCAGTTTGAGGAATCCTTAATTGCTCCTTGACCCCGATTGAAAACCACTTCACCATCCAGCTTAAAAGATCTGAATTTACTCAGCTACCTTACCCTGTGAAGACTATCTTTAGAACTTGATTCAGTCCCATTTTCTTGACACTTGACCCCATAGCCCAATGGTAAAGGACATCCCTCTATCCATCTAAGTCAGTAATTCCACCACCAAATCAAAATCAAAACCTAATCAAAGCTTAAATAACTAGCCTAAAATCAATTAACTAAACAAAGTTGAATCATAAAGAGAGAGCCCTCTCTGAGCATTAGGAAGGTAAGATCATGATCTTAAAAGTACGTTTGTGGTTACCTCTAATATTTCTTTGACACAAGATAACAACTCTAGGGAAATTTTAGAGGATAAGATAGTGGCGACCATACTGGGGACAGTCCTTAGTCTGTAAACCTTAAAGAAAATCTTAAAATCTCTTCACCTTAAGGTCATTTTAGAGTTGTTAAAAGGTTTTTCTTAAAAAATTAAAATTATGGCTCCCAAAAGAACGCATTATACCATGGCACATCTAGATCCAAACCCTACTATAATAGTTGATGATCCTAACAGAATTTTAAGAAAACCAAAAAAGGTAGAAACTCAAGGAAGTAATTGTAAGTTAATTAAAGCAAATTCACTTCCTAAAGAGTTATCAAGTTTAGAGGATATTCAATTTGATTTATCATTAGAGCTTTCTTTTTTTCGAACCAAATCTGAAAATTCAATTCATGATATTGTAATAGACCCCAATTTTATTCAATTTATTGAATCAAAAAAGTTTCCTATACATCCTGATTTAGATCAACATGTTTTTGATACTATTGACAAACTAGAATCTTTAACCTCAACTTTGATAAGGCATATAAACGAAGATTATCTTCAATAATCAGTTGAATTTTCTGCCCTAACTGCTGCTACCCTTGAAATTTCTACAGAGTCTTCAAAAGCTGTAAATATAACTTCATTTACTACCACCTCACCAATAATATCAACCACAGTTCATTCCTACAAACCATTCATACCTCAACCTCCTTTCTAATAAAACATCTCAAGCTCATCTAGTTCATCCACAACCATCTCAAGTTCTTCTTCAAGCACCACTACTTTACCCCCTAGCCAAGCTAGAACCTCAGCCACGGTAGATAGATATGCACCTTTGGTCATACCAGCTCAACTACATGCCATGCCCCATGACTACCAAAGTAAAATCTTTCTATTTGATGCTACTGGTCAGTATACTGCCCAAAAACATGTGAATAAAATGACTGATTATTTTGAGTTACATGAGATTGATGAGTCTGATGTGCAAATGAGGTTATTTGCCCAAACACTAGCAAGGGATGTCAAGAAATGGTTTAAAGGTTTACCTATTAATCATATTGTTGATTTAGCTACTTTCCATAGATTTTTTATTGATAGATGGGAAAGAAAGAAAAACCCTTTACAAATATTGTCTGAATATGAAAACATTAGAAGAGCTCCTAATGAATCTGTTCAGGACTATTGTACTAGGTTCAACAATATCTATAATGAAATCCCTACAAATATTAAACCTCCACCAGACTTAGTGCTAATCAAATTTCTTGATGGTTTTGACACTGATATGTCTTACCAATTGAGAGAAAGAAACCGTGAAACATTGGAACAAATGCAAAGTAATGCCATTAGTGTAGAAGCCAATTTATTAGCTAAGAAAGATAGGATGAGAAATGAGAAAAGAGTTACCATTAAAGAGGAACCTTCCACTTCAGATGACAAGATAAAATGTTTAGCTAAAAGTGTAGAAAGGATAATGGATAGATTAGAAAATATGGAAATAAAATCTCAATGGGAAAATCAACAAGGACCCCAACTTTAGGAACAATCCTAATACTGGAAAAAAAAGAGATGCTATACCTGATCAACACGTTAGACCACCTTTCCAGGAAAATTATGCTGAAGGTTCAAAAAACCATGAAGAAGAGGAGGACACCTAGATAAACTTATTGGGGATTAAAAATGAAGACGTTGTTTTTCTTACTCAGGAAGAACAAGAATTGTACATGGTACAACAATTACATTTAGGATCTGGCAAGTCCTTTGACTACAAACAAGGTTATGAATCTGCTATCTATGAAGTTCACAAACAATATAGCCTTAGAAGCAAAAAGAATACAGAAGTTCCCACTAAGAAACCAGTCCAAACCCAAACTAAAAAATAGCAAAAGCTCCTATGACCAAAGTTCTACAAATTCTCCCTAGAGGAACTCAGGAGACATCAAGCACAAAAATTGTAGACATAACTTCAGCTGAAACTCAAACTTCAACTGTTACTCAAACTATTCCAAATAAGAAAATTCAAAACAAAATTGCTGGTACACAAACTGAGTTGCCAAGTGCTGATAAAGAAGATAAAAGTACACAAACCAAAATTGCTAAGGAAGATCTCTTACAATCAAGAAAAACTCAATTGCCATTCAAAATTAAGACTGAGATATTCAAGTTGAAAATATCAGTTCCTTTGACAGAGTTAGTGAAAAATGAATCATACAAAGCACAAATCACTGAAACACTAAACATAGTTGAAGGAGAAGATGCGGTAAACCTTAATGATGATCAACATGAGTTATTATTTGGTCCAGAAGTAAAGGGCACCCATTAACAAGGGGGTATCCCTCCATTCTACATTAGCTTAAATGTTCATGATAAAATCTTACATAATGCCGTGCTAGATTCAGGAGCATCCCATAACCTAATGCCAAAAGCAATCATGGAAAGATTAAATTTAGATATCACCAGACCCTACAAGGACCTGTTTTCCTTTGATTCTATCCAAGTCAAATGCCTTGGCCTAATTAAAGATTTGTGTGTAACTCTAGTCCAGTGCCCAACAAAGAGTATTGTTATGGACATAGTAGTTGCTGATATCCCACCCAAGTATGGAATGATATTATCTCGCTCATGGGGAGAAAAATTGTAGGGATCTCTACAATTGGACATGTCATATTCTACCATCTCTGTATTTGGTCAGCAAAGAAAGTTTTATAGAGAAACTTTGATGAAATACATGGTAAGTAGTGCAGAAAAACCACAGAATTTCCCTATATACTCCATGCATTCTGATATGGACTCATTTATATTGTATAATTTAGACAGTGACAAAAATGAAATCACAACTGTAGAAGAAAAATGCAAAGCACCTGATAGTGAAAACATAACACATGAGTCTATATGGCATTTAGATTTTGATGGCTCTGTTAATAGATTAGGAGCAGGTGCAGGAGTTTGGATTCATAACATGGAAAATAATCATTCTAAAGGTCATGCCTTTAGATTAAACTTTAAATGCACAAACAACATGGCAGAGTATGAAGCTTTAATCTTAGGACTACAAATTGTAAGAAAACTTGGAGTCAAGAGAGTTTCTATCATGGGAGACTCGGAATTGATCATAAAACAAATTAAAGGAGAATATTCTGTGAATAACCCTAGACTTAGCCAATACAGAGAAACTGTTCTAGATCTTATTAAGGGACTTATTGAAACTAATTTTGCTGCTATTCCTAGGAAACAGAACATGCAAGCTCATAGTTTGTCTACTTTTGCTAGCACTTGCAAATTACCTTTTCATCCCAACCACCAGTACATTGCTGAAGTAAGACACAGACCTGTTATACCTGATAATCTGAAATATTGGTAGATATTTTCACAAGATTCTCAAATCTAATATTTCATGAATGTTGAGGGAGAATCCAAAGCTGTAACATAGATACTGATTGTATAGTAGATAACATCATAAATAGTGAAATAGATATAATTTTTTTAGATGTAAATAAGCCCACTAAATTCACTAAAGTAGAAATAGATAACTTAGAAGAAGTAGAAATATAAGAAATAATCAATGATGATTCTGAGATTTTAAACCTTAAAAATAAATTTTTTCCTAAGGGATTAGTCCCATTAGAAGAGATTCAAATGATGTAGCTAAAATACCAAAAATGGAGCCTTTAAGAGCAGACATAGAAGAATGTAACATAGGAACAGAAGAAAAACCCAAGCTTATCAAAATATCCAAAGCATTACCTCCAGATGAAAAGCTGAAATACATAAGTCTGTTCAAAAAGTTTCAATATGTCTTTTCCTGGAGTTATGAAGACCTTATGTCTTATGATACCAGCATTATTCAACATAACATACCCATCAAAGAGGATTAGAAACCCTTTAAACAAAAGTTTAGGAGAATTAATCCAGTTCTTATTCCATTAATTGAAAAAGAAGTAAAAAGGATGTATGATGCACAAACCATAGCACCAATTAGATATTTAGATTGGGTCTCTAATTTAGTCACTACAAGAAAGAAAACAGGAGAAATCAGACTCTGTGTTGATTCATAAACTTGAACAAAGTATCACTAAAAGATAACTATCCCCTCCCTAAAATGGAAAACATTCTCCAGAGGGTAGTAGTGTCATCCATAATTTCATTGCTTGATGGATTCTATGGATACAACCAAATCTTAGTTCAACCAGAGGATCAAGCAAAGACTGCATTTACCACTCCCTGGGGTACTTTCATGTATTTAAAGATGCCTTTTGGATTAATGAATGCTGGAGCAACATTCCAAAGAGCAATGGACATAGCTTTTGCAAAAGAAATCCATGACTTTCTAGTTGTTTACCAAGATGACATCACAGTGTTTTCCAAATCAGATAATGAACATCTAGATCACCTAAGGAGAGTTTATATTAAATGTAGAAAATTTGGCATTTCCTAGAATCCCAAAAAGATACTCTTTGGGCTAGAAGAAGGTAAACTCTTGGGACACATAATATCAAAAGATGTAATTATAATAGATCCAACTAGAATATAGGAAATGCTAAACATCACTCATCCTAGAAACACCAAATAATTACAATCATTCTTAGGTAAAATAATTTTTCTTAGAAGATTCATTTCTAACTTGGCAGAATTAATCAGAGAATTAAATAACATGTTAAAGAAAGATTCAACACTTAAGTGGGCAGTAGAGGCTAAACAATCTTTTGAGGGAATCAAAGAAGCCCTTACTAAAACATCAGTCCTCATAAGTCCTGATTTCAAAAAAGATTTTATAATTTTTTCTTTTGCTTCAAAACATACTATTGCAACACTCTTATTGCAAAAGAATGATCAAGGTTTTAAGCAGTCTATTACATTTTTCAGAAAATATTTGAGAGATGCTACACTAAAGTACAACATAATGGAAAAACAAACACTTGCTTTAGTGAAAGCTATTAAAGATTTCAGAGTGTACATCTTGTACTCACACATCATTGCATATGTTCCAAATTCATTCGTAAAGGACATTTTAACACAGAATGGGCTTGAAGGAAAGAGAGGCAAATGGATTGCCACCATTTTGGAGTAAGACATAGAAATAAATCCTACAAAACTTATCAAAGGCCAAGGTTTAGCTAAACTCATGGCTGAATCAAACTGTCAGGCCTTAGATATAAATTTCATTGGTGCCCTAGATGATCAGGAAGAGATGGCGACTCCACAGATCAGTGAAGCTTTCATAGATTCACCTTGGTATGCATATATCATATTTGTTTTACTAAACCTACAAGCTCCTCCCGGTTTATATAGAACTAAAGGTATATTTCTGAAAATGAAATCAATGAAATATTATATCCTAGACAATGCTTTATTTTGGAAAGAAAATGGTGGAATTTTATTAAATTGTTTATTAAAAGATGAAGCTAACAAATTTATGCAAGAATTTCATGCAGGAGATTGTGGAGGACACCTATACTAGAAAACAATTGCTGATAAGATTTTAAGGGCAGGTTTTTACTGGCCCACCCTTTTTGCAGATGTCAAGAAATATGTGACCTCCTGTCACAAGTGCCAAATATTTGAAGGCAAAAAGAAACTCTTACCATTACCTCTCAAACCCATCTCCACAGAAATGACTTTTCAACAATGGGGTTTGGGCTTCATTGGGGAAATTCACCCATCCTCCTCAACCCAACATAAATGGATTTCAACAGCCACTGACTACTTTACTAAATGGATAGAAGCTATCACTTCCAGACAAGCCACAAACTTTGTCTCATTTCATTCCTTGAGAACAACATCCTCTCTAGGTTTGGATGCCCACAAAAGATCATTACTGATAATGCAACTGCTTTCAAATCCAAGAAAATGATAGACTTTTGTAACAAATATCACATTACCCGTGGCCATTCCACTACCTATTACCCTCAAGGTAATGGACTTGCAGAATTCTCAAACAAAAGCCTTGTTAATATCATCAAGAAACTGCTAGAAGCCAACAAGAAGACCTGGAACAAAAAGTTGGTTAATGCCTTATGGGCAGACATAATAACTACCAAAAGATCCATTGGTACATCTCCTTATCATCTAGTATGTGGAATGGATGTTATTCCCCATCTTCTTTGGGAGTACCAGTGATAAAAATAATTCAAGAACTACAGGTAGAACCAAATGATATCCAAAGGACAATAAATCAGATAATACACTTGCAAAAAACTAGAGAAGAAGTCTATGTCAAATCACAAGTGATCCAGGATAAAATCAAAAAGGTTTTTTTATAAGAAAACCAAAGTTGATGATTTTTACGTAGGTGATAAAGTACTCAAATGGGATTCTAGAAGAGAAGAAAAGGGTAAACATGGTAAATTTGATTTCCTATGGCAAGGCCATTATATCATTTATGGTTACAGAGGTAACAATGCATTTTTCTTGAGATAGTTAGATGGAACAGATCTGCCCAGAGGACCAGTCAATGGTAAAATGCTAAAGCATTACTTGTCCACAGATTAACATTAGTTCATTTGTTTACTTTGTTCATTGTATATAACATTGCAAAGTTTAGATTGGATTGGATGATAATATTTTGAGGTTGAAGCCTGAAGAGAAGGCCCTGAGCTTTGAAAGGTGTAGCATCATATGTATGAATAAAATAGATCACAGAGAAGTAGTTACAAGACAACGATAGTCAAAGTTTCAAAGGCTACTGATCTTAAAGTTATTGACATTTCACCAGGAAATGCCATCCCCATGTGGAGCCAGTGTTAGGGTCCTACAATAATAGGATTCATAATTTTGAATTGGGTATGGTTAGTCTTGTAATATTGTACATAGTTTTGCTTTCTGAATTTTTTTTTCCCATATTAAAAATAAAAAATGTAAAGAGGGTAAGTCCTAAAAGAATAATCAAAGGACTAAAAGAAACAAAAAGATCAAAAAAGTAAAAAGTATGAACCCCAAAAAGAGATAAGAATAGATCATGAAAGTGTGCAAATTCAAATGCCACTACCTTTTACTTTACTTTGAAAAATAAGATTGTGTGCAACTTGTCAAAAATGCCACAATCCATGATGGTCAAATAGTTTAATCTTGATTCATTCATGCTTTAAATTTCATGTTGATAGATAGAAAATAAAGATCTAGCCAAACTGTTTAATTTTTGCAGATCAGTAGTTAGGTAGAGTATAATAATGAGCTCATCAGTTTAATATGAGCCATCGAAAGTTATAAGGTTAGAAATAAATAGTTTGTTTATCAAAGAAAAAGAAATGAAGAGTCAGCAAGCTCAAATGCACCCAATGAATGAAGAGAAAATGCTAGGGTAAAGAAAGGGTAGGTAGTAGAAGTTTTGCAAGTGGACAAGGTTGCTAAGTCAAAAAACACTTTCATCATGCTTAATCCTATTTCTCATGTGCAGGAGGAATTGTCAAAGAGAAAGGACATTCACTAAACATTATTTATTGATTTCCCCTCATCTCACTAGACCCCCCCACATACTTAATTTATTATTTTCCCCTCATTATCCCTTCATTACTTGTAAAAACCATTTCCCCTCATTTTGACCATTTATCCCTTTGTTTCACACATTTCCCTAGACATTTCCCTTCAAAAATTATTCCCCTTCCCAAAACCCCTTTCCCTAGTGTGAAACACATTCCCATCACAAATAATACATTCCCCCCTTATTAATTTCCTCTTTTCCCATTAAAAACCCACTAAACCCTTTTTATCCTAAATCATTTCCTAAACTATACCCCCGCTTTATGTAATTAAATTCCCCCACGTTATAATTCCCCAACACCCTTTTAACTCACCAAACCTTGGTGTATAGTTAAAACCTTTGCCATATAACCCATGGTACCCACCTGTTATTAACCCATTGCTTATATTAAAATCCCTTGAATACTTTTTAATTAATCGCATTTCATTGTAATTAAACCCCGGGTCTTGCCAACCATGTCCCAAATCCTTCCGTGCAACTTCATTGCACGATATCCCTCTGATCTGGATGCAACGACGCATATCCATATCGCGCAGTTTCATCATCCGACAATTAAAGGTCCAAAAGCACGCGAGATTTGCGGTTTTGGCCGAGCACTGTTTTCCTACGTGGCGACACTAGGTTATATCACGTGCTTACGAAAAATACCACCCTCCACCCAAAAGTAGTGCGATATGGCATAAAACCGCCTCCCCGCATAAAAGAAAACTACCCACTGTTCATTTTCCAAATTCTTGCCCCAAAATGTAATCGTTGTTGGTTAAAAGGCCGAAAAAGCCCCATTTTTCTCTTTTCACTCATTTTTGCTGCAAACCTTTGTTAACCAATTTTGAAACCTTGAACCTTTGTGCAACCATTTTAATCACCTTTTGCAACCCGAAGACACTGCAAACACCAAATTGGAGTAGAAAATAGACAATTGAAGCCTCAGAAACCTCTGTTGCTACCACAGAACCCTATCTGTGCACCAAATCGTCAATTTCCAGGTATTCTTGAAAGAACAAGAACGACCCTATAATTTAAGTTATGCACAGTAATGATTAAAGGATTAATTAATTAAATTAATTAAAGAACCTTGCTAGACTGAAGAAAAACTTACTGTGAATCCAAAAGCCCTTTTCTACAGACTATAATTACCATACCCACTGTTCCAGACCTTCTGACCTTACTCCTAAAGCCACAAGAAAATTAATTTAGTTGAATAAACCAAATTACGGCTTCCCAATGCACTCTGGATGTAAGACCCCTGCAAATCCCTCACCTGGATATTGACCACCTCCCATTAACCGACAAAGAATTTCAAATTAAAGACACTGTTTCCCCTAGCCACCTACTGAAACTCCACTGCTGGAGTAAAGATAAGTTCCTGAACCAAAATGATGAAATTCACTTATGGGAATCAAATTTTCACGAATACTTGTTCCCACAGGTACACCTATTCCTAGAAATCATCCACTTCTGCCAAGCTTGCTATGTCCCCAGTCAAAGAGCCATAGTCTCCCCTGACCAACAGGTTTTATTCACTATTACTACAGAGTCAATAAATCAAATGTTGCAGATCCAGCTAGGCCCAAATGAGACCCCACTTTCCATTGAAGCTTTACTTGAACTCTACACAAAGCTAGACCTTCCCAAGAAAGCTCAAATCTTTCAGACTTTCATCATAGAAGAGTCTCATACTCCTACATATAGTCCTCCATATGCTGCCACCATTTTCTCTGAGAGAGCCAGACAAATTATAACCATGCTTTCTTGTATTCTAGGGTACACCACTAATGAGCATGTGGATGAGGTTATACTTGCTTTCCTTTCTTCTTTTTCCCCAGGAGATCCTCCAGCTACAATTTACAACTTTTCTCAGTTCTTGGCAAACAAAATCCATGAACAGTTTATCAGATTGCCAAATGAGAGAGTATTCAAATACTCATCAGTATTGTTTCACATGTTCCTATATTTTCAGTCAGACAAGTTTCCAGTCAGCATCCAAAAGTTAGACACTAAGGGCCATCCAATATCTGTCATCTTTTGGACACCATTGATCCAAAGATATTCCACTATTTTTACTTATAAAGAGTTCATTGATTCATTTGTTCATCCAGTTGTAAACATGCTAACCAGTAGATATAAACCCAGGATCAATGATGAGATTAAGAGAGTTTTACAGTTGGCTAAAAACAATAGAGTGGGAGACTGGTATCTATACCAAGACCACACAAAAATCAGGATATATGGATGCCAACTCACTCCCTACAAGCTGCCCAAATACCTCCCCATGAGGATATTTTCATTAGAGTATTTCAGGCAGATCATAAACTCTGATGAGGTTAATTTTCTGTCATCTAGGAAGAAAACTCAGTTTAAGATCAAAAACCAATTGGGCCCTTTTATTTGTAATAATAGGGAAGCTGGACAAGAGGCAGAGAAAATCTTACAACAAATGAACTTCAAAAGCAGTTTCATGTGGCAGTATGACCCTAATGGAGTCATAAACAAACTAAGGCTCAAGTTTAAGTCAGGTCCTTTCATACATGAGCCCAGGCCAAACATTGAAAGATATGCCAACCAATCAGAATGGTTGGAGAATATTTTAATATATGTGGAGAATACTTTAATAGATGCAGAAACACAGATTGATACTAGTTCCTTTCTATAGGTACCAACCCTACAGGAACATATGGGTATTACTCCTATTATACAGACTCCAACCAATGAGGATAGAAATGTAAAAAGAACCAGGCAAGAAGGTTCTAGCTCTGGGATGGAAACTACAGATGACAGGTTTGAAATCTGTTACAGGAAGAGGCCCAAGCTTAATCCTATAACTGAGCAAGAAGACACCATTGAGACAGTTGAAATCATTGATATTGACACCATGGTTGGAAAGAGTAAAGGTCTAGTAGTTTCAGAGGAAACTCATCAACCCTCCACCTCAAACACTCAAATCATTGAAAAATAGCTTAGAATTGAAGTCTCTTCATCTAGTAAACCAGTGGATAAAGAGAAAGATATAAAAGATAAGTACAAGGAAATAAAGTTGAGGAATGAGGCATTAAAAGCTGAAACATATGCCCAGTAATTCAAACAAACACCTACCAATCAGAATAGATTAATTTGAGCCTTTGAAATTAAGACTGGTAAGGTGCAAATGAGCTTCATGCATCCTACAGTCCAACAACCCAGATCATCAACGGATTACAGGAAGATAGAGTTTGAAGTTTTGGCTAGGGATGTTCACCCTTGTGTAGATCATCTTCCAGATTCATCGCATTAGTTTTATTTAGATCGATGTTTCGAACCAGCAACGGTGGTTCATCTTCAGGATGTGAAAGAATGATGAAAACTGATCTTTATTTCTTTTAATAAATAGTTATGAGATGCTTTGCTGACATATATTTCAATCATAAACTAATATGTTATTGTTCTAATTGTCTTTTGTTATTTCATTTGTTTTAATTATGTTTTATTGTCTTAATTATATTAATTTAGATTTGTTTATTAAAATATAATTTTAATAGGCTATGTTGTTTTAGATTTATACCCTAATTTAATTTTATTATGTTTTTACTGCAGTTATCTTTTAATTGTGCATAGTTTTGTTTTCCTAATAATTAAGTTGGTAAATCCTAGTTATGTTAATAATGTATAAGTTTGTTGATATTATATTTTAAATCATAAAATGAATTCCCTATTGACCAAATTGAATTCCATAAGCAGGCAGGTGAAATGATTTACTCCACAATGACTAATAAAGCAATGACTGTGCACAAACTTCAAAGCTCACTGGATAACATCACAACACAACTTAAGCTAGAAAAGGCATCCTCACAGGCCAAGGATAATAGAATGAAGTCACTGGAAGACTTGGTGATTAAGATTTGATATAATCCAAGTGACATCAATGCAACAAAAAAACTAATAAAGAAGAAAAATGTGGATATTGCTGCTTTGAAGAAACAACTGAAGTTGCCTCCTTCTGAACATCCACAAACCAAGGAGGTCCTAGAGAGCCAAAACCAGCAGGAGGAAATGATGGATCTCATTCTTCAGTTAAATGCTCAAATGAAAGAAATGGAGAATGAATCGGACAAATTGATACAACTGAAACAGGCCAGCCTTGAGACAACCATTGCCGCTGCTATTCCTACAGTTACTACAATAGTTCCTTCAACTTTGGCAGCTTCATTGGCCCCCACAGCTCCACTAGCTACAACACTTCCAGCTGCAACAACAACTACATCAGCAACAGGTTCAACAACAACAACAACTCATCCAAGTGATGAAGCAAGTAAATTGGTCAAAGCCATGGAGGACATGTCCATTCAGACCACTGAAATAAACAAGCTTAAAGATCAGATAACAAGTCTAGAGGATGAGAAGAAACTGGCTCAGATTATGCATAAAAATGAAGTACAGAAGTCAAACAGGTTGACTAAGAGGATAAAGAATTTGGAAAAAGAATTAACATTGAAGGAGCCACTTGCCCAAGCAAAAGAGCAACTATGGGCCAATATCATTGACTCTGTCAATGATATTTGGCCATCTATACAAGTTATCTTTGAACAAAATGATTTAGTCAAAGAGGCTACTGAAGAAATTCAAAGAGTTAAGGCCAAACTTGGAAATATGCCAGAAGAAGCCTCAAGAATAATCCAATTCCTTAACTCAAAGAATAAATATGAATTGCAGGAGCTGGACATAGCTGACAGGACTGGCACTATACTAGAGGTGAAGAAAGTACTCACCAAGAGGAACTTAATGATGTAGCTTGAGGACAAATGCCAAACCATGGAGTTGGCTATAGGCAGGTTCATGGTTAAATTTGATGCTTTGAGGCAGAAAGGTCTGCCAAATCCCTTGGTAATAAATGACAGATTAATGCCACATGAAGACTATAACAGGAAAATCAGAGAAGTGGCAAGAGATCAAGCCAATAATTCCTCTATGAAAGGGATGCCTACAGGAAAAGTTCTGTACCAGACTTTTGAGAACCTATTTTACCTCCAGCATGAGGTAAAACACCTTTTTGTAAACAAGCCCACCTTTGCAAAATACATAGAAGCAGATGAATTTTACAAAAGAATGGTAAATATTAAATTACCAGATACAGAGACTTGGGAAAAATTAAATGATCTACTGCAAATATGCAAGGTAAATAGTAGATACAAAGCAGTGAAATAAAAGCAACATATCAGCTAGGTTAAAGAGTATCAGATGAAAGAGTATCAGTAAAAGGGAAAAGTAAAAAGAACAGTCAGTGTGGAAGACAAACTGCAAAGGAGAAAAGGCAACAAAATATCTAACAGCAGAGCCAAATAAACAGGGATAGCTTGCAGTAGTTACATATCTGTCTCTATCTTCTTGCATGAAGATATTTCTTTTTCCTTGAATAATTCCCAAGACAGTTTGGGATATTTTGTAATAAGTTTTTGCATAAATACTTCATAATTTGAAGTATAGAGAGGGTGGATTGCTTGACATTTCTATAGTTGTATTGATCTGAAACCTAAGGGTTCATTGTACCATATTTTTTCAAGTCAGCAGACTGGACTGAGTAATAAATACATTGCATTACAGGATTCATGTGTTGGGCCACTTCAGTGAAGTATTTTCTATTTGTTAAATTCTTATCTTCTTAATTGTTTCACATACATGCATGTTATCTAAATTGAATGAATTAACTAGAAAATTATTACAGAATTTGTTTAAGTACACTCCGTCTTGAACAATTAATCATTTTAATGTTTTCTTCTGATATCTAGAGTAGGGAATCCTTCATTGCTCCTTAGTTTCGATTGACCTCTACCATTTTTCTCATCATCCGGTTTTAGGAATCCTTAATTTCTCCTTGACCCCGTGTTGGCTTATGGGGGCCTGACCCAGGTTCAGAGTTATTTAGCCAAACAAATCCCTACACTACTGGCCCTTTCGGCATTAGCCCGCAGAGCATGGACTGAAGTCTCACCCGAAGTAGTATGGGGGGATGCTGGAACCAAGTTTCCGCACCCTTGAGATGTCTGTGATGTCGGTTTAGTCCAACTATGCCTATCTTCGCACAGGTCACTTCATGCACTATTCCAACCTTCAATACCTTCGCGATCTATTACAATCGTCTTTCGTGCAGCCCTAACCAAGGGCTGAGATGCTTTCACACTACTATGGCAGCGAACTGCACTATTTCCCCAAACTACACCGCGTATCTTACTTATCTTCTTAACAGATCTTAGTTAACTTCGTGTAAACAGATATTCTATCTTGCATTCACTTAATCAATACAATTATACACATTCACGCATCATATAAGTATTAGAAGTGAATTTCATACCCAAGATAACAGATGCATAAAACAGGAAATAAATACACAGAAATGATAGGAAACTTCTCTTTATTAATACTTCCAACTGTTACAGACTCGACTCGCCCTGCGCACTCAGCTGCAGGGGTCCGTGCACTCAACTGCGGACTACTAGGCCTCTGCACACTCAGCTGCAGAGCCTTCTCCTACTCTACGACCCAAAACTAGACTTTACACTTTAGATCTATCTCACACACATCATATGTTCTTCATTTTCATTATGCTCTATAACTACTTAGAGCCTCGCTCTATTTATAAAATCCCATGGTCCGTGAACCATGGGTAGATCTCTACAGCCAACATTACAATAAAAAAATTAAGGGTGGACAACCCTATGACTCTTTAACAAACTACGTGCTCTGCGCCCACAAAATGTGGAGTCTTTACATTGGAATTACAAGTTTTGACCAAAATCTAGGCTCTAAGCCCCAAAACTTCCCTTGGGGGATCTCGTGCCCAACAGGATCCCAACATAAACGTTGTGACTCACCCTTGAGTCACTCTATTGGTGCAGATATATTTGCATAAAGACCTCCCAAATCTGACTGGATCGTTGCAAGTTCGACAACACACTGAGTGACTGGCTGCTGTACTTCCTCTACATGCTGTTCAATGACCGCTGTGGTTGAACTGCTGCCCTGAATCATCTCTGTGTTGCTTTTAGCTGCATGAGCTTTGCTTCAATGGAGGCTGTAATGTATAAGCCTCATCGATCCATGGCTGTAGGCACACCTTCAAAACTGCTTCTTTGTGCCGAGCAGCATCCACCTGCTCCTTGAGCGCTTTAGCCTGTCGCATCCTTGTGATCCTCTGTGTAAGGGAAACCGTTAGCGTAGTCCCTTTTACTTTGTCATATCTCTGCTACAACTCACACTTCTCTGTCTCTAGGCGCTCTATGTTCAGGTCCTCCTGCAGGGTGGTGAGGACCTCGAACGACTGCTCGAACAACTTTGTGCAATCTATCACTACACTATTAACCGCCACCATTGTTGTTGTGATCACGGTGGCGTGCTGTTCCTTAACCTTCGGTGGAGTTGAAGGCTGCGCCTTCAACTGCAGTTCTGCTATCTGAAGGTTTAGCTCCAGCTGAACCCTGGCCATTTCCTCTCTTGCATACACGCGCCTCCACTGATTCCTCTGCTGGGATGGCCAACTTCGGGACCATTTGATAGGCTTCCTCCACCACCTACACTATCTATCTGTTCTGTGCCACTACCTCATCACGCTGTAGGCTCAACTGCTCAATGTTGATGCACTGCTCGCTCATTACTTGTATTGCGCGGCTCTCCCTAGCCCAAAGCTCTACATTGACTCCATCCTGTAAAGTATAGAGCGTCTCCCGGGGGAGCGCATCCATGTTTAACAAAATCCCTTTCAACCCGCTGACCATAGGCCTGTCGACCTCATTTTCTATAACGAGTGCTCCATCTGGCAGCACTATTATGTTGGTCATCTGGGCGTGCAACATTTCCTTGGTCACAAACGTGCCTACTGCGAGGTTGGTTAACATAGTGCCAGCCTGTGGAGTGCGCACTTGCAACTCTTATATCTGCATCTGGAGAGCCCCCAACACCATCTAGTGTTGCTTCTCAAACTGCTGAAGGGCCTCCGTAGTGACGCCTCTCACCATCTCACCAATATCATGTAGATAACCCTTAGTGAGGGTGATCAGGTCGAACAAAGTATTTGAGGCCTTCATCTTCTTTCGCAGCCCTACCTTCTCTCTTCGGTGCAGATGTTTAGCTGGGCGGCCATTGTTTGCAAGTCTGCACCACCTTGTTCTGTATCGGTCTCCAGCTCGAGCGAAGGCGAATTCTATCCTTCGCGCTCTTCTTCTGCTCCTTTTCCAACTTCGCAGTGTCACGTGCCACCTGGGCCTTAGTCGCTGCTTTCTCCTTCCTATGTTTTTCCGCCAGCAGCTCCATCTGCGGTTTCACCTCTTCCTTCTTCCGCTGCGCAATGGATTTCTCTGCTTCCACCGCAGAGCTAGTTGGAGCGTGCCACTCTGGTGACCAAGACTCAAGGAACACAAAAATTACATCATCGGTCGCCAAATAGGGTAGCTCATGCCACGTGTTCATAGGGTCCTTCTGTGCCCTAATGAAGACATGGTGGAAGTCTACTTTGAACTCCACGAAGCTTTGTAGACTGTTGTAGACCGTGGGCGATAACTGCGGCTTACAATTAATCCCCATTCTGATATTCATCTCCATGAGCACCCAGAATATTTTTCTTTCCCTTATCCTTTGTGCATCCCTGGTTGCCCACAACGAAGCGTACTTCGCTGCCTTTGGAAGGTCCTGCGCAATCGTTGGGAACTGGTTATCTTCGGGAAATTCCCATGCCACTAGTACTATTGACAACAAAATCCATGCATAGTGAAAGGTTTTTCCCTGCTCCTGTGCCTCGCGGCAGTTCTCAAGGAACTCACCGCATAGATAGTTTGCCCAGTTAAACTGGACCCCTTCTGCGCATTGCACTGCTAGTGCAACCATCGACGTGAGCACCTCATCTGCATGGAATTTCTGCATCACCTTTCCTGCCAATATCTGCATCACGACCTTGACTGCAGGGCTGTTGATGCTGGAAATGGTGTACCCTCGCTTCTTCTTCTCCAGTGTAAATTTCCTTTTCATGGCCTCCGCGATGGCCAAGTCATCACTCTTCCCTTCTGAAATGTTTGTTGGGTTCTCCCTTGCACAAGGGAGCCATGTAATCCTGTGAATTAGATGGTCTATGATGGGGATGGGATCCTCCAGCCATAAGCACCCATCATGCACCAAGCAGAGCAGCTGCCTGATGAAAAAAATGGTCACTGGGGTGCAATGGTAATGCGGCACCCAGAGCAGGTTTAGTAACCTTACTTTCTCTACATCTCTCAGCTATTTGCGTGGCTACAACTCTATTATCCCAACCGATGCGTATTTATTCTCGCTCATTAGCTACGCGATCGTGAGATGCAGGAACTTCTCGTGATCCGTGAGGTCCCAATCCTCAAATTTTCGGACGGGCACTCATCCCAAGTGCGCTCCTTCAAAAATAATGTCATCTAGGAGCAGTAGAGTTTGTAGAGAACTCTTGCTCTCATCTATATCTTTGGGCACCTTTTCTTTACCCTTCCACGGAGGAACATATGTAGGCAGTTTCGTGAGAGGGTCCGCACCCTGGGTTTCGACCTCCATCTCTACATCCTCCTCCTCAACCAGGATTTCTTCGAACTCTTCTTCCTCATCGGCCTCCAAATTGATAGCCTTCCCCTTTTCTTCCATGGTGGGCTTGGTCCTCAGCAGATTTCTAAGTGATACGAGCACTAGTACCATGGCATGCTTATCTTTCTTGGGTCTCGGCATGCGCGGTGATTTAGGGATCTCAGCGACTATCCCGACGCTCTCTGGGGCTTCCACTTCCATAATTGCCTGCGTGGCTTCCTCAACGGTCATTTCTCTGGTATCCATGGCTTCTTCGGGTGCTGCCATAGTGCAATTCCACAATTCTCTCAACGTCTCGGGTAATTACTCATGCAACGAATTCATCTTTAGAATATCAAACAAGTCTCAATTCATGAATATCTGTGCTTGCAACAACTCAGTCCTTAAATTTCCAAGTGTTGTTTGCTGGACAACCCTTTGTAATTTATAGCGCATTTTGAATTTGAATTCGACCATTGCCCCCACATTCGGTCCATTAATGCTTGATTTGTGGCAAATTTTCAAGAATCTAGCCCATAAAGTCCACCTTAAATGCCTATCGCCCACTCCATTTGGTCTCAAACAAAGCATCACATTGTGAATAGTGACTGCAACAATCACATTCCAGCCAACCCATGCAGCAGTGCTGCTACCCTCGCACTGTCATAGACCCTGTGACACTTCGCTACTGGGCACAATCCTGACATCACGCAGTCCCTGGGCAGGGTAGTTTATAGTCCCGCGCCTCCTTTTAGCTGCCTAGAGTGCTAAGACTGTGCTTCCATCGGCTAGTCATGTGGCCGGGCCACCTATGTATGGCTTTAAATGACTGACATTCACTTTTCCTGGGAAGGGATCTCCATTTAACTTGACCAACTGTACTGCGCCTCCATCTGTAATCGCCTTAATAACATATGACCCTAACCAATGCATTCTAAATTTCCCTGGGAATTTATCAAACTTACTATCATACAACAACACCAGATCGTTTACCTTGAATGTGCGCAACTTAATATGTTGATCGTGCCAAGCCTTTTCGCGCTGCTTTTGGACTTGCCAGTGGAATCCATCCAAAAATCATTCTTCTTCAAGCTCCTCCAACTACACGAGCCTCTCCTCTAGGGCTCCACGATCCATCATACTTGTGAGCGCTGCTTTGCGTAGACTAGGCATGATGTATTCCATTGGAATTATAGCTTCCACTCCATAGAAAAGCCTAAAAGGTGTTTGTCCCATAAATTTCTTACATGTTGTCTGATAATCCCATAACACTGCTGGTATGCATAGGTCCCAATCACTTCACTACGCATTCCATACCTTATCCAGTGTGTTGCATACCTTGTTGAATGCTTCTATGCATAGAATCTTCTGCGTGATTACTCTTCCTGCATAATGTCTTCCAAACATTAAGATCCATCTGCGAGCTTGCCCCTCCAACACATGCTTATTGATAAGATCTTTCAATGTGGAGTACATGTGCATCCGCGCAAGTTTGTGCCCTTTTCCATAGGCCTGTGTCCACTTGGTCAGATGGGTGCGTGGATCATCCTGTCTATTGTATTTTTCTATTAGTCGCACCCTAGGCTTCCCAAATTGTGTGTGCATCATTCTCCTACATTTGCACCAATCGTCAAAACTTCCTCTGTGTGTATCCCACCATATCGCGGGCATGGTGCGCAGTACCCAGTCCAAGGCCTGGAAGCGTTGTTTTTCTGGCACCTCTCTTTCAAATTTATCCAAGAAGGTATCTACCTCACTTAAACCATCATAGGTAGGCAGATCTCTTACTTCTGTCAACATGCAGCACAACGATCTGGTCATCATATTGCAATTCAGTGTAGTTACTTCGTGTAACCAATTCTGCCGTCGCTCTATCTCCTCATCAGAATCCGAAGTGCAGGAGCTTTCACGCTCCCATGCAATCCACCCATCTGCGGTGGGATTCACCCAATATTGGTCTCACGCTGTTATCTTATAGATGTAGTCCAGATCATCATTACTTTAATAGTCGCGGACTGGCTCCATATAGTGCGATCCTTCAGCAGGGTCCAGGGGTATAATTACGCGTAGTGAATTCTTCTCAAAAATCATCTTTCGCTTATTCAGATTGATTACTCCGTTCATGTCAGTGGCCCAATCAATTCCTAGGAGCATGGGGTAGGATTTCTATCATCAACAATCTCTATCACTTCGAAATCAACCAGCGTGCTCGCTCCCTCAATATCCATAATTATTCCCTGCAATCACCCTATGGGTATTATTTTCTGCTCGTTTGCCATCCTTAACTGAATTGGAGACCACTGCAGTGCAGGTCTTCCCATTCACTCCCATGTCTGTTTCGGAAGAACATTCACATCCGATCCCAAATCCAGGATGACTTGATCCATCTCATATTCTATGATCTGCGCGGTTAGCCTCATTTCTCATCCCATCCTTGTCTTATGCTTTCCAATCTTCTGGACTACACATGGTTCTCCTGGTGCAGTCCCAACGCATCTATTGATGAGTTCCTGTAACCCTTTCGCAACCTTACTGTCACGCAGTAAATTCATATAGGTTTCAAGGAATGTTGTGATCATAGATGGGTCCATTTCTAGCTCCGTTTTATCTTTGCTTCCTAAAGTGGAGGCATCAACGAAGCTCTTCTTAGCTTCCATGAAGGTTTCCTGAGTGCGCTCCAAATGAAGCTCTGCTTCTTTCGCGGGAGCTTTGCGAACCCAAGTACTATCTTCTGGTTGTTTTTCTTTGTCATCTCCCATCGTAATTCCACTTCGGAGCACAATGTTCACATTCAGATCTTCTTTCTGTGGCTCAAACCTCATCATTTGCAGGTTCTGAGTCAGGGGAGGCGATAATGCTCCTTTGTCGCGTATCCTTGCTATCAACATAGGACAATCTTCCATCTCATGATCAAACAATGTGTAATACAAACATGACAGGCACGTTGGATTCATGCAATTGCTGGCATAATGTCCCGGCCCTCTGCAATTATAGCAAATCAACTGTCTGTAACCTCTTCTAGGTCCTCCTCTACCTCGACCTCGTCTGCGCCCCTAAAATCCTGTTTGCGCCATTCCTATATTCTGGTCAAGGGGCCGCGTTTTAGCCTGAACTCAAAAGGTGGGAGTTCTATCCATAATAAACTCATAGCTTCTGTAAGTGTGCTCGTCATGTCCCACTGACCTACAAAAGTTGCAGAACAACTGTTACAAATTTTGCGTATACTTCTATAACAAGTGACAATTATCCGTGGCATGTTTTCCAGCTATTTGACAAATCGTGCAACACAAAGCAGGCATTGCGCTAGGTCCTACTTGAGCTTCCGGCCTTAAAGGCATCGGTCCTCCTCTTGCGAGGTAATTTGTAAAAACCTAGCAGTGGTCTTTGTCATGACCCTGACTCTTGCATTTCACACACCATACTTCTTCGCACACTTCTGGTCAAACCGTCCTATCCTGTTTCAGACTCTACATCTCAAGGCACAGATTCTTCAGCTGCACATGGATTTGTTGAACTCCTAGGTTAGGATCCTGCATCGGGGTCTCATGTAGCCTCATAGCAATCTATAAGGCCTTTGCCTGAATCATTATCTTCTGCTGCAATAGTGCACTCCTTAAATGTGGTAGTAGCGAGGATACAAACCACTCGCGATGATGTCCATCCGTCAGATTCATATTGGCTTCATGAATCATACATTTTAACCTCTGATCCAGCTCCCAAGGAGTCTCGCCTGGTAGCATCATAATCTCTTTAAATCCAATGATCGACTGCGCTTCAAATTTAGGCCTGCTAAATTCTCTATTTAGCGCTGCTTAGATATCCGCGACTCTTGCATTTGGGTTATCGTTGGAGTACTAATTATACCAGGTCAGCGCGCGATCCTGTAAGGTGCTAACCAACACTACCTTCTTTATATGGCCATCTGTAACACCTTGTGCTTCCCATACAACCCTTACAACAAACCAGAATTGGTTCGGATCCTCATTTCCCAAACCTTTGAACACAGGCAACTTCATTTGTGATTTCCATATTGAATCGTGGTGGTGGTGGAGTTGGTACAAGTGAAGATGGAGGTGATGGCAGTGAAGCTGATGGTGGCATGGGTGGAGGTGGTATTTGCGGAATTCTTTGGCTTATCAAGTGAATGTCACTTTGCGGAGAGACCTTCGCAAGCTCTTCCTCGTCTCCTCGCTGAGGTGAAATCAAGGGGCTATTTTCTAGATCCTTATTTCCTTCGTTCTTGTAAACCTTTCCACTTATCCTAGCCACGAACATCAAGGTAACTGCATAACCCTCTTTTCACACAATAGCATTTTAATCCAAGTATTCAAAGACTTGACGTACTTACCTCGTGGTCCTTTGAGAAATCGTCGCTTTGCCTCATTGTAGCTGACTGAGGTGTCAACCAAAAACTCAGTAATGAATACTCATATAATCTGATCGAGCCAATAATCAACGACGCACATGATCTTATCCTTCGATGCTTCCAATATTGCACTAGCTCTCGGGTCCACACAATAGGACCATCAAGTTTCTACCTTCCTTGACTGTCTAATAGCTTCGTGATCCACTCGTATAGCTTAGTAGGGAAGGATGCGAAAAAGATTTCATGGATCTCTGTATATAGGTAGCTGTCTAGCCACTCTTCTTTTGATAGTCATGGGTTTTTTTTCTCTTGCACTGCGAATTCATGAATTCTTTTGTCCAACCAGCCTTCAATTTCTTTCTTAGTTGGATTCCAATGAAACGCCATCAAACATATCTATGCAGATTCCGGTCCCAACAACGGAACCATTTGTTGGCCTATGGGGGCCTGACCTAGGTTTGGAGAATTATAGGCAAACGAATCCCTACACTACTGGCCCTTTCGGCATCAGCCCACGGAGCACGGACTGAAGTCTCACCCGAAGCAGTATGGGGGCATGCTGGAACCAAGTTTTCGCACCCTTGAGATGTCTGTGATGTCGGTTTAGTCCAACTACGCCTGTCTTCGCACAGGTCACTTCGCACACTGTTCCAATCTTCAGTACCTTCGTAATTTGTTACAATCGTCTTTCGCACAGCCCTAACCAAGGGCTAAGATGCTTTCGTGCTGTTATGGAAGCAAACTGCACTATTTCCCCAAACTACACCACGTGTCTTACTTATCTTCTTAACAGATCTTAATTAACTTTGCGTAAACATATATTCTATCTTGCATTCACTTAATCAATACAATTATACACATTCGTGCATCATATAAGTATTAGAAGTGAATTTCATACCCAAGATAGCAAATGCATAAAATAGGAAATAAATACATAGAAATGATAGGAAACTTCTCTTTATTAATACTTCCAACTGTTACAGACTCGACTCGCCCTATGCACTCAGCTGCAGGGGTCCATGCACTCAGCTACAGACTACTAGGCCTCTGCGCACTCAGCTGCAGAGCCTTCTCCTACTCTACGACCCAAAACTAGACTTTAGACTTTAGATCTATCTCGCACACATCATATGTTCTTCATTTTCATTATGCTATATAACTACTTAGATCCTCACTCTATTTATACAATCCCATGGTCCGCAAACCATGGGTAGATCTCTACAGCCAACATTACAATAACAAAATTAAGGGTAGACAACCCTATGACTCTTTAACAAACTACGCGCTCCGTGCCCACAAAATGCGGAGTCTTTACATTGGAATTACAATTTTTGACCAAAATCTGGGCTCTAAGCCCCAAAACCTACCTTGGGGGATCCCACGCCCAACACCTCGATTGAAAACCACTTCACCATCCAGCCTAAAAGATCTGAATTTACTCAGCTACCTTGCCCTGTGAACACTATCTTTAGAAATTGATTCAATCCTGTTTTCTTGACACTTGACCCCATAGCCCAATGGTAAAGGACATCCCTCTATCCATCTAAGTCAATAATTCCACCACCAAATCAAAATCGAAACCCAATCAAAGCTTAAATAACTAACCTAAAATCAATTAACTAAACAAAGTTAAATCATAAAGAGAGAGCCCTCTCCGAGCATTAGGAAGGCTAGATCCTGATCTCAAAAGTAGGTTTATGGTTACCTCTAATATTTCTTTGACACAAGATAACAACTCTAGGGAAATTTTAGAGTGATAACAACATGAATGAGATCTGGCCCCACATCCAAATTATGTTTGAACATAAGGAGTTAGTTGAAAAAGCTAAGGAAGCTATTTCATCCACTAATGTAGAGCTCGAAGACATGCCAACAACAGCCAATAAAATCATTAAATTTCTTAATTTAAAGAAAATGTATGAGCTAGAAGAGCTGGGAGTAGCAGACAAGACAAAAACTATTCTAAAGGTAAAAAAGGTATTGACTAGAAATAACCTGAATGTACAGCTTGAGGAAAAATGCTAGAATTCGGAGCTAACAGTGAACAAGTTTTTAAACAGAATTGAGCCTTTAACACATAAGGTCTTCCTTCTCTATTTGTCATTAATGAAAAACTCAAGGCCAGAGAAGATTATGTCAAGAGGCTTCAAGGCATAGCCAAGGATGCTGTGAATCTATCCAATATTAGAGGTAGCATAACAGGAAAATCATTGTTGGAGGCTATCAGTAATCCAATCTATATTGAGCATGAATTGAAGCACGTTTTTACAGTCAAACCCACTTTTGTATGGTACACTGAAGCTGATGAAATATACCACAAGCTGATCAAATTCAAGATTCTAGATGAAGAAGAATGGAGTGACTTGTGTGATTACCAAGAGGAACAGGACAAGAAAGATTGAAGGAACAACGTAGAGCTGAGTTAGCACCCAGTCAAGTCAACAAAGCCACTACAATAAAATTAATTACCCAGCAACAACATCCCAAAAAAAGGGAACCAGATGTCCAAGTTATATCATCATGGCCACTTCATGGTTACACTAGTCAAATTTTACTTTCATTGTAATTAATAACAAATTGCCAAGTGTATAAGGCAGTTGTTGTAGGTTTTTTTTGTTAAATACTTCATGCATTGGAAGTATTAGGGATTGGACCCGAGTTATTGAACAATCTTTCTTTTGGGGCACTATAATTTTTGAGCTGGAGCATCAATAATAAAAGACCGTTTGCAAGATACTTGCGCTATTTTAATCTGGTGATGTCTTCTTTCTGTGTTAATTGTATTGCTGTTTTAGTTATTATGCATCATTAAATCGTATTGTAAAGCAGAAATTTTAGAGTAAGATATGCTGTTGGAGCTCCTTATTTCTGTTTGTGTTTACAATCTAAATGTTTTCTTCTGATGTGTGATTAAGAAATACTTATTTTCTTTTTAATCATTACTGATTTCATTGTTCTGCCATCTCATTTTTCATTCTGCTTTTAGATCCAGTAAAGATAGTTAGCTTGCCTTGCAAATGCTTTGGAAAAGTTGATGTTACTACCCAACCTTTCGACTCCACAGCCCGGTGGAAAAGATTTAAATTTGATTTTCCCCAACCAAACAACAAACAATCAAGCAGTCAAGTAATAAACTCCTTTCACCATTATAGCCAGCCTAATACATTAAACATCAGAAATAAATATAAATACGGAAATATATAGAGAGAGCCTTCTCTGAGTCTAGGAGGGCTAGATCCTAGACTCCTAAGTGGTTTGATGTATCTTTTATGATTTTGTCTTGCCAATATTAAAAATCATAGAGTGATAACAACAGGAAAGGAGAAGTCACGGGGTTGCAGGTCGCAAGAAAGGAGAAGTTGCAAGGCGTAGGTCGTGCAAGTCTCAGGGTCGCATAGGTCGTAGGCTCACACAGGTCGCAGGGTCGCATAGGGTGTAGGTCGTGATTTTTTACCTATCGCGATTTTTGGGATATCATGATTTTTTTACCTATTGCGATTTTTGGCCTATCGCGATTTTTTGGGTCATCCGACCTGTTCTTCAAGGTGGTTCGACGGGGAAATTAAGCTTGGAATGTGGATTTTACGACGTCCTTGGATCCTAAAACTTGGATACATGAGATATGGAAGTGCAGGAGATGGAGGTTAGCTAGATTTCTAGGAAAAAGGGGAAACTAGATGGAAGGAAGTTATGCTAGAGGGTTTCATGGGCAGAATGGGGTCAGAGGAGTAAATGAAACCAAATGAAACCCTCCCCATCAGGGAAGGCGTAGGGCTACATAGGCAGAGAATGAAAAATGGCATAGAAAAATTATTACAGGAAGAGGAAGGGTCACCCACTTGGAGGAAGTCGTGCATCCTGCTCAGTCGCATAGCCTTCCCTGTCGTTCGAGCACCCGAGTGAAATGAAAAATGAAATAGGAAGGTGGAAAATTTAAATAGAAAAGTCGCACATGCGATGTTGTTATAGGTTGTTGGGTCGCACTGGTCACTAGGTCATTGATCAGTATTACAAACTTGAAGGTTTATGGAAAATTTGCAAGTAAATTTTTATGTCTGTTAAGTAATGGATCAAGTTGAAAAAGCACATAAAATAGTGTTTTAAACTCAGTTTGTAGAAAATAAACATAGAAAAGTAAACCATACACAACAATAAAAGATAACAAATTAATAAAGGAGGTCACCCCTCCTGGTCTAGCTTCCAATGTTGGGCCTCTTCAATTAAGTGCTCAAATATGTGATTACATAGTTTTACAATGCTCAAAATGAAAAAAAATGGCTCCAATGGCTCCATAAGATCCCAAACTCCCTAGCTAGGATCTTGTTGGGTTCAAAAAGGCCTCAGAACCATCAAGTTATGGCTCTTGGAAGTTTTGCAATAAATTGTTCTACAAACTGGCATAATTGGTTAACTGTCACACATTTTTCACCTTTCAACAGCCCGTTGAGCGAAAATTTCACCTGACTCCATGGGGATTTATGCCAAAGATTGTGTAATTTGTAGGACAGTTAAATTTACCATTAACCTTTGCACCTGAATTCTCGGCCCCACTCTCGGTCTTATCATCCCATGTGGCTGGGGGTTGGGATAACCATTGCCCCCTCCACTCCACACCTTCCACCTTGGTGCTTGGTCACATTATGATCCATGAGGTTGGGGGCCGGGCTAACAACTTGTCCCTTCTAATGTAGAGCCTATTTGTGTGCTAATGCATTATATAGGACCCCATAAGATGGGGGTCGGTCCTTATCCTCTACGCCTTTCCCTCCACTCTGTTAAACACTTGTCTGAGGTCCTATGCATTGGTTATGACCATGGGCTAGGACTAGGCACTGAGCCCCTTGTTCACTACTCCGTTGTGGTCACGTGGGATGTGTGATGACCGGGGGACAGGGCTTAGTCCCGACCCCTTCCCCCAACTCAAATATGCATACATTTTAAATATAAGTCAAAAGCCATATATGTTAAGAAACACCCACAGTGTAGTTGGTATGTCTTGGCTCTGTCTATCAAGAGGCTGGGGGTTTGATCCAGCCCGGTCTGTCGGTCGAACCCCAATAATTTTAGTCAACCTGGGGATGCCATGTGGTAGCCCCTGATTGGGCCACGTGGCACCTTCCTACTGGTCCATGAAAAACACACCAAATAATCACAATCAACCACTTGGATGAACCAAAACTTGACACTTGTCAACCCCTGATTGGCTTGATGGTACACCTAGTCAGCCTGCTGACTCATTTGTACAGACTACCCAATCAGTAACCTGCAAAATTTTTCCCTGGTTAGAAAAACGATCAAAATGAAATATCTTGAGCACATGATGTTGGTATGGAGTGATTCAATTTGTTTTCGATTCAAAATGGAGAGCACTACATTTTGGCACTGGTTTCAAGCACTTTTTAACACTTTCCATTTTTTAGCACTTTTTGATCCACTGGATCACTCCTTCCTACTCAAAGCTTTTGGACCACCAAAAGACTATTTTCAATCAACAAATAGGTGAGGATATAGCTCCCTCACCCTTCCAATCTCAATCCATTTGGCCTTGCTTGGATTTGTTCCTTTGAACCCCACAAGAAGGTACTTCACGTTGCCTCTTCTTGAAGTTCTTGTTTTTCTGTCAAGGATAGTATCTTGCTACAATTCTTCAAGATATTAAGGAGATAAATCTTCTATTGTAGGAATATGAACATTCTCTCCTTGATCTTCAATTAAAGGAGGCTCATATAGTCTCAAGTTCCCAACATTAACAACTTCATAGACTTGCATATATGGAGGCAAATATAATCAGAATGCATTTTACCAATATTTTCTAAAATCTTAAAAGGTCCATATATGATTTCTAATGTAAAGTCAAATTTCATCTCCAACCTGAAAACTGTGGTCAACATGATGCTTATCATGTCTTGTCTTATACTTGGCTTGACTCTTTTCCAACTGTTCTTGAACCATTTGATGCACCAATTGAACTTGTTCAGTGAAGTTCTTGGCCTTGTCTATGGCACTTTTTCCTTTAATAGAAAAATATTTTCCAAAGATAAAATCTAAGGGAGATTTTGGTAAATATCCCAAGCATGCTTCAAATGGAGATGTTTGAGTTGAAGAATTCTTGGCCCTATTGTAAGCATGTTGGATGTAGCACAAATGTTCATCCCAAAGCTTGGGATGTTTGTTGCAATAACCACGAAGGCGATGTACTATTGTCCTGTTCATCGCTTCTGTCTGACCATCGATTTATGGATGAAATGATGTTCTCTTCAACTTGGTGTCCATGAGTCCCCATAAACTTGACCAAAATTTCCTGACAAATCGAGAATCTTGATAAAAAATAATATATGTGGGCAACCCAAAATGCACCCATACATTTTGAAAGAACATATGTGTAGTCTGTTCAGTTGTAACTTGCTTCTTACAAGGCATCAAAATACACATTTTTCTGAAACGATCCACAACAACATAAAGATAATCATGACCTTTCCTAGACATAGGTATCCCTCCCACAAAATCCATAGAAACACTTTCCCAAGGATGGGAAGGAACAGGAAGTGGAGTATACAATCCCAACTTTCTATTTCTAGGCTTACTAGTAGCACACAAAGAACATCCCCTTACATATTGTGACACACTTTCATTCATACGAGGCCAATAACAATACCTCTGTAATTGTGCCACTGTTTTTCCTACACCAAAGTGGCCAGCAATAAGAGAAGTATGTGCTTCCCTTATGATGTTGACTCTTTCATCTTGTGGAATAAGTAACTTGCCATGATGATACAACAATTTATCATGAACATGATAATCTAGTTCCTCTACATGATTACCTTGACACAAAGTTGCATATACATATTTAAAGTCTTCATCCCTAGAATATTGCTCAACATAGCTTTCATTCATGATAGAATTATGCTTAAGAATGACAAATTCACTAAAAATAAGTCTAGATAACATATCAACAACTTTGTTATAGATAACTTTCTTATACCTTATTACCAAGTGGAATTGCTGTAAGAAACCCATCCATCTAAAATGTCTGGCTTGTTGTATCTTGGTTTATGATTGTAAATATTGAAAAGGTTGATGATTAGTGTGAATGATTATCTCCTTACCCATCATGTAATGTTTCCATTTCTTCTCACTTTTCACCAAATAATACAACTCTTTGTCATATGTTGGATAGTTAATCATTGCACTGATAAAGGTTTCCGAATGGTAACAGATAAGCTTACCATGTTGCATCAAAACCGCTCCCATGGCACAATCACTTGCATCGGTTTGTATCTCAAATGAATGTTTAAGATCTGGAAGTGCAAGTATTGGTGCTATATTGATTCTCTGTTTCAATGCATCGAGGGATTTCTATTTCTTACCTCCCCACTGAAAAACCTACTTCACACTTGTTAAAGCATGTAATGGAGCTGCTATGGATGAGAAGTTAGAAATAAAATTTCTCCAATATTGGGTTGCTCCCAAAAATCTTCTAACCTCTGTTACATTATTGGGTTTAGGCCAATTCAAAATGACTTCTACCTTTGAGGAATCAATCTTCAATTCACCCCCTCCAACAATATGACCCAAATAAACTAAAGAGGTTTTTCCAAATTCACATTTAGACATCTACAAAAACAATCTTTATTTCTTTATGACATCTAGAACTTGTTGGCATTATGAGATAAGTGTTGTCCTTGATGGCAAACCACACTGATGACAAATCATAGTGCAGAAGGTCAGCAACAAGGAATTGATGATCAGACTATAAGAAGAAAAGAAAATTCATATACGCAGGTTCATTAAGCCCAAGTCGCGTATACACGCAGGTTCACTATATACCAAGTAGGGTATACACGCAGGTTCATGAACGGAAAAGAGCGTACGTGTCAGAAAGCTTACTTTTGGTCCGTGGTAGTTAGTCCTCGGTACTTGAGCCTATGTTTTTGGACCAAAGTATCTCGACAGACGTGTTGATCCCTAGTATTGAGTTGATGGTATTGTTTTACTATGGTTTTGGAATGTGGTATTGTGAAGGGCCTAAGGCTATATAAGGAGAAGAAGATCATTAGGAAAGTATCCGAAAAGTCTTGAATATCTGAAGAAGTATGAGATCCAGCATGTAGGTTATGGGTTGACGATGCATGTCTTGATCTAAGCTAAGGAGGGATCTCACTGATTGATGGAGAACAAGATCTAAGGAGAGATCGGGGTCAAATGGTTTGAAATGAACTATCTTTATGATGCTTATTATAGATCTACATACTGACGCATGTATTTTTCTATAAGTGTTATGAGTATGACTGATGTCTGGTATAGCTGCAAGTTATGAGAAATTATTTTTAGATCTGTACGCGGGTTGTCTTTGGCAAAAGCGCGTATGTACGCGGGTTTGATTCAACGTAGTAGCATATACATTTTGAAGTTTGATATTTGAAGTTGCAGTTGGGTCTGAATGATTTTGCAGAGTTCTGTGTCTGCTCTGTGTTCTGGTGACTGTGTTATTGACAGGGTTTCAGTGTTTCAGTGATTCAGAAATTGATGATGTTAGTAGTGATTGTTTTGAGGTTCAATGATAGTTATGGGTCCAGTATGAAAATTTGATGAAACGTGGCCTTCAGATTATGTGTTGTGCTTCAGGAATATCCAGTCTGAAAATTTATGAAATGTGGTACCTGAAGGAGAGAAGATTGTAGGTCGGCGCCTACGTACTAGTATCTTAGCTAGTACAAGAGCAAAGGGGGTTGGAGCTCCCTTCCAAGAAAGTTTGGAGAACAAGAGAAGGTTGTAGCCTTCAGCAGGTTGTAGCCTGCGTGCTGGTAAAGGACTGCACCAGTACATTGTAAAAGAAGTTTCTTAATAAAGGAAGATAGAAACGAATTGCAGCAGGTGGTTTTCACCCACATTGGGTTTCCACCTTATATCATGGTGTTCATGTGTGCTTCTTGTGTGTGATGATCTATTCTGTTTACTGCACTTGCTTACTGTTTATATGATTAATGAATATCTGATGCCTAACCAAAGACTCACATTTCATGGATTAACTGAATCATAAATATTCTAGATATACGCTAGTTGCTTTAGACACAGTAGCGTATACACGCGGGTTCACTCAATTGAAGTAGCGTATATGTATCTAAGTATAGAAATGAAAATTTTTTATTGATCTGATAATACTAATTCACCCCCCCCTCTCAGTATTATTTCCAACAGAACTTTCCTAACATGCTTGACATGCTCTTCACGAGTCTTGTTGAAAATCAGTATATTATCTAAGTAGACTATAATAAAATCATCAAGATATGGTATCAACACATCATTCATAACTCTCATGAATGTTTCAGGAGCATTGCAAATCCCAAATGGCATAACCAGCCATTTAAAGAAACCTTGTTTTGTTTTGAAAGAAGTCTTCCAAATATCACCTTCAACAATCCTGATCTGGTGATAACTACTTCTCAATTCCAACTTAGTGAAATAAGCAACATCTTTCAATTGATCAATTAAATCATCAATACGAGGAAGAGGATAACAATTCTTTACCATGATTTTTTTCAAGGCTCTAAAATCCACGCACATGCACCATGTGTCATCCTTCTTTGGAACCAAAAAAATAGGAGACCCACAAGGAGATTTACTTGGTCTAATTACCCCTATATCAAGAAACTCTTGAATTTTCTTCTTAATTTCTACATTTTCCATAATTGACATTCTATATATGCTAATATTTGGAAGAGGTGCATCCTGCTGCAACTGAATCTCATGTTGGATTCCTCTTTTAGGAGGCAATCCTTCCTGTTCCCAAAACATCTTATCATATGTGTTAACAACTTCAATCAAATCATATTCTAGTTTTGCACCACATCCTTGGAAGGCTCAGATTCAACATCATCTTTGGGTTTAATCATCAACAAGGCAAAATTCTTACTAGCATTTACAAGCCTCTTCATTTGTCGAGCACTTACAAGAGACAAATTCATTTTCTTGCGATGTGCTCTAACAATATACTCAATTCCATCTTTAAACAAATGATATTTGTTTTCATGGCGATAAAATATGGATTTCCGGTCATATAATTATGGGCTTCCCAAAACAATCTCGCATATGTCAAGTGGTACTACATCAAGTTCTACCTCATAAATAAAGTTTGTAGTGATGGCATATTTAGTTTTGCATTTTCTTGTCACTTTCAATTGGGTATTGTCACACACCCAACCCAAAGGATAAGGTTTAGGATAAGGAATGGTTTCCAAATTTAGCTTCTTGACAATGGCTCCTGAAATAAGGCTAGCTTGGGATCCACTATCAAATAGAGTATCTACTTTGTTATGACCCTAATGTGGAAAGCTCAATTCTTTCTTTTTCATTTTGAGTTTCAATGGGGTTTCTAGAAGAACTTGTACTTGCAACAGAATCCTTACCTTTCAATCCCATGGCTATAATTTTCGTTTCATCTCTGAAATTAGATCCTAAATCATGTTGAGTTGTTGCAACAGTATTTTGTTTCCCCTTGTTAAACTTTTTTGGTCTCAACTTTGGGTGAAGTTTCCAATAATGGTCTTCATCATAGCCTTCTTTTGAAAAATGCTTACATGTGAGTTTTTCTCCTTCTTTCTTAACTGCAACATTATTTTTACCCTTGCCTTTGAACTTCCCCTTTCCTTTGTCTCCACTCTTGAATGGCTTCTTGTTAGTCTCTTTAGGAACATTTTTCCCTCTCGCTTCTAAATGAGTTGCCTATACACACACTTCATCTAGATTTGTAGGGTTAAACATAAGAAACATATGCTTCAATTAACTATGCAAACCACCTATGTTTTTAAGGAGAGTGTCTTGAGAGGATAAATATACACCCAAAATGAGAGCTCTTCTTCTAAACTCTTGGGTATAACTTTGAACAATCATACCTTTTGCTTGTCTAAAGTTTTTCCAATCCATTATTTCTTTCTGCATATAAGCTAATGGATAGAATTGTCTCCTTAATGCAATTATGAAATCATTCCAAGAAGAAATTATCTTACCTCTTTTCTTTAAATCCTCTTGGGTTTTGGCCTCCCACCATATGAGAGCTGCACTTTCCAAATGAAGAGAAGAAAGTTGGATCTTAGTGGAATCATCATCAATTTGTTAGATCCTGCAATAGAATTCAAGCCGACAAACCCAATTATCCAGTTTCATAGCATTTTTATTTCCCCATTGTACATAGGCAATTCAAATTAGACATCAAGATTTAAAAAAGTGTTTTAACAAGTCCTTTTTGAGTTCTTAGAGGAGTATGCGAAGGGGTTGAAGTAGAAGAGGATGAAGGTGAAGATGGAGGTGAAGGAGGAGGAGAAGATGGAGGTGGAGTTGGAAGCTTACTCCCATATCCTCCATTACATTTTGGTATATTTGAACTCTCTCCTTGCAACCTTGTGTTCCTTTCTTCAAACAAAACTTTCACCATTTTAGACATTTCAAATAAATCCTTTCTAAAAACTCTCTCATCTTCAGACATCATCTCATTTCCTTCTTCATGTACCATGACTAGTGAAGCTTGAGGTGATTGTGTATTCCTTGAACCAACTTGTGATCTTCGTTCTACAAGCACTCCTTCTCCTCTTTTCAGGTTCAACCTTGTAAGCATCAAAAAACACTTGCAAAGAAAATCAAACCTTCAAAATAACCTTGAACTCTGATACCAAATTGATATGTATTACAAACTTGAAGGTTTATGGAAAATTTCCAAGTAAAATTTTATGTCTTTTAAGAAATGGATCAAGTTACAAAATGACATAAATTAATGTTTTAAACTCAATTTGCAACAAATAAACAGAGACAAATAAACCATACACAACAATACAAGACAACATATTGATAAAGGAGTTCAACCCTCCTGGGCTACATCTCCTGTTCTAGCTTCCAATGTTTGACCTCTTCAATTAAGTGCTCAAATAAAAAATAATGCAAAAATAATGTCTTCGATGGCTCCAGAATCCCCAAAAACCCCTAGTTGAGCTCTTGTTGGGCTGAAAAAGGCCTCATAACCATCAAGTTATGGCTCTTTGAAGTTTTGCAGCAAATTGTTATACAAACTAGCAAAATTGGCTATCTGTCATATGTTTTCTGCCTTTAAGCAGCTCGGCGAGTGACAATTTCGCCTGGTGTTGATGGGATTTGTGCTAACCCTCGCACCCAAATTCTCGGCCCCGCTCTCGGTCTTATTGGCCCATGTGGTTGAGGGTTGAGCTAACCGCCGCCCCTATCACTTCGTGCCTTCGGCCTTGGTGCTCGATCACATTGTGCTCCATGAGGTTGGAGGCTTGGCTAAAAACCCGCCCCCACCGGTGTAGCACCTATATGTGCACCGAAATAGTTTGCGCATTACCTACCTTTCCCATCATTCCATATATCTGTGCGCCTTTCATGCCACTCTGTTAAACACTTGTCCGAGGTCCTGTGCATTAGGTTATGACCATGGGCTGGGGTTAGGCCCCAAGACCTTTGGTTGCTAATTTGTTGTTTTCACATGGGGTGTGCGTGACCGAGGGCCAAGGCTTAGTCCTGACCCCTTCCCCTAACTCTGATATGCATAGATTTTAAATATAAGTCAAAAGCCATAGATGTTAAGAAACACCTGTAGCGCAATTGCTAAGGCTTGACTCTATTTGTTGAGATGTCGAGGGTTCGATGACACCCATCCTACCAGTCAACCCCAAATAATTTTAGTCAACTTGAGGGTGCCACGTGACAGCCCCTGATTGCGTCACGTGGCAGCCTCCTACTAGTCCATGAAAAACACACCAACCAATCACAATCAACCACTTGGAAGAACCACAACCCAACACTTTTCAACACTTGATTGACCCAATGGTACACTCAGTCATCCTGCTGACCCAGCTGTATAGACTGCCCAGACAACAACTTGCAAAATTTTTACCATTTTAGGAAAATTATCAGAAGGCGATATCTTGAGCATACAATGTCGGTTTTGAGTGATTCAAGTTGCATTGGATTCAAAAAAGAGAGAATTATGTTTTGGCACTAGTTTTGAGCACTTTTTAAGACATTCATCTTTGAGCACTTTTTGATCCACTGGATCAGACACACCGGTCGCTAAGTTGCATCGGTAATTAGTTCTCACTAGTCGCAGTGGTCGCTAGGTCACGAAGGGTGTCTTGAAAGTTTGTGCAACTTGGCGACCTAGAAACCTCTAAGGTCAAGGTCGTGAAATAAGAAGGGTCACATTTTTTAGGACAAAAATAGGACTACCTTATGACCTGATGACCTCAAGGTGAGAGGTCACGAAGTTGAAAGATAATGGAGGCTACGAAAATTCAGCCTAGTTAGTCACTAAGGTGCGAACTCAAGAGTTAGTCAAGGGATAGCTTTGGAAAAGGAGGTCGCAGGTCGCTATTTTTTAACTGAATGAGAGCCAATTTTCTGTGACCTGCTACCTAAGTAGGAGACAAACCTTGAGTCCTACAAGATTGGATTTTTCTAGAGAGGGGGCCCAAGGGGAATTGGCTTTACTACCAGGAAGCAGGGCAAGACTAACAAGTGAGCAAAAGTTACAAACTTTGTGCAGGGGTCCCAAATTTTTAAAATGGGCAGAATTTTTAGGGAGGTTGTTGCAGCAGATACAATAATTAACGATTCACTAATAGAACCTCAGTATCTATGCTTTCCCTTGATTTAGGATTTAGTGGACCCTTGTGAGTGCATCATTCCAAAATCATAAGTCCCACTGTTAGGCCCCTATACTACTAGTGTAGCCCCCTCGAAGAGCTTTAGATTCTAGGGTTTCGTTGTTGCAAATAGGTCATCATGGATTTTTAGCTATAACATTTTTTTTACGAAGGTTCAAGAGCTAAAATTTTTACCATGAGGAGCATAAATTCTGATGAACTTCTTGTAACAATTTCATATCTTGGTTCGCTATATTTACGGAGATATGATCCAAAGAAGTTAGGGTTTTTGTATTCTCCATAATTTTGTCTCAAATAGGTGACCTTGGAAAAATTTCCATATCTTCCTCTACGAGCATCGAATTAAAATTTCGTAAGAATTGTCTGAAATTGAATAGACGGTAATGTCTTTTATATCATGTTTAGATCCGAAGGTTGAAGCAATGACACGTGACACTCTGTACAAGTTCACTCTACTAAACCAATCCATAATCAGGTCATCATGGGCGATTGGACATAACTTTATCTTGAAGAATCAAAATTTTGTTTGACTTGTGGAATTGGAAATAAGACTGAGAGGGCTACCACAAGACAAAATTTCAGACCTTGGAGATCCAAATTTATAGAGATACAACAGATTCAATATCGAGCTCCTACAAAGCAAGAAAATTGTGTGTATTTTTTTTTTAAATTTTCATAAGTTTTGTTTGATAAATTAGTTTGAAGTGATTTGAGGGGCATATTGAAGAATAAATATCATTATTTGATTCTAAAATGACTTGAAGCAAGAAAACAGAAACACCTAGTAAGCAACTAGAAATATCTACTATGATGCATGAAGAAGAGGAAGAAATGCAACATGATATATCAAAATTATGAGACCAAGTGCAATTAATTTCGCTCTCGCAAAGAGTAACTAAAAATGAAATGGAAGATAAGATGGATGGTTTTAAGAATGGTTTAAAATCAGACATGGAAGGTTTGAAGGATGGATTAGAAGCAGACACGGAAGGTTTGAAGGATGGTTTAAAAGCAAACATGGAAGGCTTGAAAGAAGTTTTGACAAAGTTTCCACAATAAATGCTTCCTATTGGTGAAAAGATATTAGATTAAACTCATGATGAGAACAAAACAAATGTTAATCATGATTTAATATACTCTAATGTTGGATTGAAGACCCACCATATTCCAAAGATTTATATGAGGAAATTTGATGGCAAGGATCTGGTAACACAGATACTACAGATGGAGCAATATTTTGATCTCCATAATGTGCAACACACACAAAAGGTACATATTACAAATTTATATTTAGAACCCAATAATTTTTTATGGTATCGGTGGCTTTGCTCTCATAAACCACTTGTCACTTGGTCAATTTTTATGGAGAAAATTATAGTACATTATGAGGATACAAGGAGAAACACATTCTTTAGCCAATTGATAAATATCAAACAAAAGGGTTCAATAGCGGAGCACATTGAGGACTTCAAAAAATTGAATATAAGGGTAAATGATATTCCAAAGGAACATATGATTGATGTATTCATAGGGACTTTAAAGGATAACATCCAACATGAGATTTTCCTTTGGGAACTTAATTCATTAGAGAAGACATTTAGGGTGGCAAGAAAAGTCAAAAACAAAATTATGGCAACAAGGAAGTCTACCACTCATAACTATAAAGATGAAATTGTTGTTGCTCCTAGCCTTCCATAACCTACAAGGTTGACACTACAAAAATTGGAAGAAAAAGGAACAATATGGGGCTACACTAGTAGTACAGGGGCCTAACACCCACTAACATCTCCTTGTTACTCTTACTACTAATCAGAAGTCCCTTCTAATTTGATTTGACTTGTTAACTGTACAGAAAATAGATGTTCCCAACGACTTGAAATAGGGGTCTGGATAATAATATGAGCCATAAATATTTTTGGTATTGTAGTTTTAGGTCTATGGTGTTGCTCCGCTACTAGTGAGCCTGGACAGTACCTCGATAGAGTCACTCACTAGAAATCGCAAATGTTGCTCTGCTACCAGTGGGTTTGGACAATACCTCGACGAAGTTGTCGCATTATCTCTCTGTGAAAGAAGCCTTTCTCAATCCTTTTACCCCTTATTTAGCATTTATTTATGTGCTCATTGCTACTTATTTATTTGGAATTTATTTTCCTGACGGATGAGGGATCCTGACTTACTTTATTTGCAAGAGAGGTTGTTTCTGGTTTTCCAAAAACTTTATTGTTTTCTCGAAATATATGTTTCTCATTAAGATTTTCCTTTCACCATTTTGAGTCAGGAGGATGAACCAAATCATTCATGATATATATCCAAATAAAAGTGGGTTCTTACTATTTAAACATAGGGTGCCACGGATGATCAAATTTCCCCACCGAGATAGATCTTCACACCTCACCTTGGTCGCGACTTTAGAAATGATCAAGCGCAGACACAAAAAAGAGTACAACTCAACCATTAGTGTTGAAGTGACCGAGCCCTGAGGTTTCTGACTCAGGCAGCATTTTGAAATTCCTTGTTCATGGTAGGATCTTTATTAGTGAACTAAAATACGATGATCGAAAAGCCATGAAAGAAGATAAGACTAAGTGAAAAATCAAAGAACGGGGAATAGATCTAAGAAAAAGTGCAGAAAATAAAACAGAAGAGAAACCTATGGTACAGGGATGGGGAAGCAATTATGAGATTTTCTAGGGGAAATACAAATTAAGTTCATGGCCATTTATAGGGAGGGGGTCAACCCTCCCTTCTAAGGTCCACAACTTGTAGGTATGTTGGAAAATTTTCTCCTTAACTTGAAATGGTCCAATCCACAAGGCCTAAATTTTTGTGTACTTGCCTTTTTCTTCATGGGCTTTATCCCATTTGAGGACTAGGTCACCTGTGTTAAACTTGTTATTACCTGCAATTTCTTATTGAACCACCTCTTTATTTGGCTTTGGTGCATGAAAAACTCCTCCCCGGCCTTCTATATTTGTTCCTCTAGTTTGAGAATGGTGTTGATTCGACTTTGTATGGTAGGACAAGGTGTTCCCCCGACTCTTGCAACAACTGGAGAGAGGGCAGGTACAAGTTTAGTGGTAGAATGGATTCTCTCTCGTAGACTAGGAAATAAAGGGAGGTTCGAAGAGATTGTTTTAGGGTGACACAGTCAACTCACAGGGCATTGGTTAAGGCATTGTGCTAGTTTCTTTGGTGTGACAACATGGTTTTCTTGATAATGCAGATTAATTTTTTCTTGGTGGAATCTGCTAAGCCATTGCCTTAGAAATAATAATTAGTTGAATGTTTCAAAACAATACCATTTTCCAAATAAAAATCATATAACCTCAAAGACGAGAAACAAGTAACATTATAAAAAACAAGGGAGGTTGGGATGTCGAACCTGGTCACGATGTGCTGATTAATAAAAGATATTACCTCTTGATCATTGATTTGTCATAACGGGATGGATTCCACCCACCTTGTGAAATAGTATGTGGTTGTGAGAATGTACATGTGTTTCTTTTATGAGTGCAACAAAATCTCCCCAATGGCATCCAACCCCCACTACTGGAATGATCCTTCCACTACTATTGATTGGAGTGTGGCAGCTAACTGAGATTATCTTCCAGTGCAATTTTGGAAAATTGAGCTTTTTCGAGCATATGCGTGGGCATCCTTGAAAATGTTGGGCAAGTAGAATCTGACTCTCATGATTTTATGGGTTGTGGTATTTTTGACTTAATGCCCCCCTATCGGTCCATCATGTATCTCCTTTAACACTCATTGGGCTTCGTCGGATTCCAAGTACTTGAGCAATACACTATTGTGGTGTTTATGAAATATATTTCCTTGTATTAACTGATAAGATGCATCTGTAAGCCTCACAACCCTTTTCTGTTTCGCAGACAAGGTAGGAGGTAGGGCCCCTTTTTCTAATATTGCTTCAAATCAGTATTAACAAGATGAAGGGTTGTGTGTCATCGTGAGGTCATTTTGGTACATCTCGATCTCATGGTCCCAGCCTTCTAATTATTCATTTTGCTGGTTTGCATATTTAGTGGTCAGTTTACATAACCTATGCCCTTTGACTGTGTGAGATAGCTTGAACTTCAAGTCATATCCTTAGTGTTGAAAAGTGTAACTAGGTTTGGTCTTCATAATGACATGTAATTATGATTTTATGTAAAGAAATGTGAATAAGAAAAATGTAATTATTATGTTGACTTGCTTCATGGGTTTCATGAGCAAGGGATTTTGTTTTTGAGTCAAGACTCCCACTGAGAGTCTTTAGGTTTATTCATATAGACATAAAATAGGCGTTTTCATGTAAATAAAGTCATGTTACACTTTGTAATAGGTAAATATTGTCTATGTAAAGTCTCCTCCAAGAACTTGTCACCAAACCCCTTTAAGTCGGCCCACAAACCATGAAGAAACTACAAGATGAAGTCGACCTAATCTCCAGTTGTCAAGTTGGCCAAAAGGATAGTGAAGAATGGTATAAATAGCCCTAATCAGTCTCATTTGGAGACACATAATTCAGACAAGCATTCACTAGAAAAGTGCGAAGAGAAGGCAAAAGAAATAGGGTTAAAAGGAGAGCTAAGAAGGACAATCAAAAGAGAAGTGTGAATATTCTTATAGGACATAATCTTCTGGGTATAACGAAGATTCTTCTAGGAAGTGTGAAGTCTAGGAAGTGCAAATTCTGGGAAGTTGATTCTTCTAGGAAGTGTAAAGTCTGGGCAACATATTCTTCTACTCAGTGAAAAGTTAAGTCAGTGAAATTATTCTGGGGCAGTAAGAGAGAGACTCTACTAATTGATCAAAGTAGAGACCGAGGTTATCTCTATAATACCTAAAGAACGAGATTATCTGTGGAAGTTGTGAAGGTGCAGTATAAGAGATAAAGACTAAGTTTCTCTAGGAGGAAATGCAAAGGAAGGAAGAGGCAGAACATCAAGGTGGGTGACAAGGTTCTTGGGAGGCTATTATAGTTAAGGGTCTGTGTCATGGTCTTGGTACTTATCAATTGAAGATCTAGAAGAAGAATTTTATTGGTTTTTCCTCTCAATAGGTGAGAGGTTTTGGCCCTGGTTGGAGAAGCCTATATATTGTGTCACTTATCTTTATTTATTGGTAATTGTCTTGATGAAAAGAACACACTAATAAGATAAAAAAGAAATATCATAAGTTAATAAGTAAAAACACATCACAAGCAATTATCAAGAAGAGAAATTATTAAAATGCCATATATTTCTCAACATGGTATCAGAGCTAAGGTGTTGAAGACAAGAAGGGGCATTCAAAGCACGTTGACACACTGGGACTCATATTTAAGAAGGAAGCAGAAACCCTAGAAGCCCTTTAGATATCATCACATCATCAAAGGAGGTGGAAGCTCCTCAAATCTAAGGAAGATTGAATCAAAATTCAATCCTCTCTCTTGAAGCAAATGGCAGTCCTCCATCATCGAAAGATTTGAAGCAATAAGTAGCAAGTTCATCATCAAAGTTGAAGATTTTATCTTCACAAGTAAGTGCCTCTTATCGTAATACAATCTAGGAAAATGACTTCATGTTTTAAGGAATATCAAAAGTTGGTTTGGGTACCAAACTTCCTTGTTTGGAAAAGAAGGATAGACATTGTCCTTGAAGTAAATGAAGTCATTGATCATGTTCATGGCAAGGCCTCCAAGCCATCCAAAGAACTATCATTATATGAATACATGGAAAAGGATCTCAAGGCTCAAAAGATACTCAAGGAGTCCATCAAAGATTCACTTATTTCGTATGTAGCCAAGCTAGAGACATCTAAAGAAATATATGATAAGGTGGAAGAACGTTTCTCTAGAAGCATGGTAGAAAAGATATGAACACTTAGATTTGAACTTCATAAATTGAAAGTATCAAAGGATGAAGGGATATCATGATGCCTCTCTAAGGCATCTCAAATGAAAGAGCAACTGAAGGATCCGGGAGACAAAGTATCGGATAACGAAATATTCTCCGCTATTATAAATGCATTAATTGATGAAAAAGGTAACCTCATGGCCACTAAGGAAGAGGAAGTTATCCCATTCATTAAGTTATGGTCTCTCTGCAAGGCAGAAGGATATATGATGAAGAATTAAAGTGAAGAAAGATAAAAAAGAAGGAAACAATTAGTGTCAAAATGAAAAGAAAGATTTGGAAGGTTCGGTACTCCAAAGAAGAAAAATAAGAACATGGCTAAAGTAAGATGTTATGATTGTAACAATTTTGGACACTACAGAAGAGACCATCCTAATCACAAGAGGGACAGGGAAGAAAACTATTCTACTAAGGAAGTAAAAGTACCTGAGACAAAGAAGAGTAAGAAGGAAGAAGCTAAACGATGATCTTCTTCATTGGAAGGTTTCTTTCACTTAGAAGTTATAGATAGGAAGCAATGTAAAATAGATAAGATGCATTAGAAAGAAGCATCGTAATAAAATCATCAGAGGTAAGAGCTCATGACATGAGAAATAGAAAGTATGTATGGTACAAATCCTACTGATTTCAAAAATAGGAAGCTCTTAGGAAACCTCATTAATAATTATAGAAGAAGAGGTCGTCATCATCTGGATCATAATATAAGAAAACATCTGTCGAATGAGGATATGAAACATCCTCGAGTTCCTATGACAAAATTCTCATCAAAGGATTCATCGATAAAGAAAGGAAGAAAAAGGTTTTCATCAGGAATTCCAACTTGTGGGATTCAAATGATGATGGTATGATGACACATCAAGAAAGCAGGTCTAAAGGATAAAGTCCTTTCAAATAAAGCTACTACAGGAAGTTTGGATGATTGAAAGAAAGATGAGGTATGTGTGCTCACATATATTATGGTAAAAAGTCATGTCATATGGTTACTATGGATCACTATCCCAGGAAATCTGATCAAGAGAAGAAATAATCTCCTCCTTCGAAGAATTGCAGAATAGCATAAGTCACACTAGATGAAATCAACATAATATATGAATCATGAGGAAGATGACTACAATCATGGAACTCTGATTGAAAGCTCCTGGGAATGAAGTGTGTAAGAGAAGGGAGGAATAGATCGTGATAATACATAATGATGGTAGAAGGCATTCAACATCCGAAGTCCAAGAAATTTTGACTAGAATATCTCCTGAAAGGATGCGAAGACTCTGATGGAAGTCAGAAAAAGATAAAGACCCTTGACATTGAATATATGTGGGAGATGTGTCAATCTGCATGCATGATGCCAATACTTACAAGAAGATGTCATTGTGAAAGATCATCACAAAGGTAACTTTGATTTGAAGTGTTCATTGATTATTTTTGAACTAACATCTGGATGGGCTTATGTAGGACTATCAAAGGGAATACATGTGAATGAATTCCAAACAGACAATATAGAAGGATGTAATGTCCTTTCAGAAATATGGCAGGAAAGCAGAATTACATAAAGCAATTCCAAATGGAAAATCTGATAGATTACTTTCTGATGAGTTGAGGACATGACTAACTCATGAAAAAAAGTGATAAATGATCTATGACATATATATAGAAGTTCCCAAAGGATGAAGACTCCTTATCATAGAATAAAATTCATGACATTGAAGAAAGGAGCTCTTCATGCAACTTATTGTTTTAGGATCTCCACATAAAGATCTGCTAGAAGTCCTTGGTTAAGAGGGAGCCTGAGAAGAAGTTTCTTAGTTGGAAGAAACTCAGAAATTTCTAAGCCAAAAGCTTAGGTACATTCCTCTATGATAGGAATGGTTACATTCTTTTAATGGAATTAAATCCTGGTATAAGAAGGAGCGATATGCATGTTGTTCTGTTCTGCACCCGAGAAGACAAAACGGAGGATTGTGTAATCATTTGGCATTCGATGCTCTTGTTGTATGAGATAGGGAATCCCATGAAAGAATAGTCATGGAGGACCGATATTCTTTTGGGACTGGGGAGTCCAAGAAAATAATGGTCCTTATGGAGCATAGCCTGAGAGAACCCAGGTGGGGTATGTTCTGAGAGAGACAATGAAGAGTATGTCTATAAATCATTGGTCTCGCTAGCATTTTTCTCTAACCTTATGGAAAGATAGAGTTGTTATTAAATGCCTTGGTATATAAATGGTAGTTGGTATTATGCTATACAAATGAGTTACAAATCTGAATTCTTCTTATGAGAGATTCTTCAAATTGAGAAAGTCTAAGGTACCATTATGAATACCTCCCTAGTTAATAGGGAGAGTTGAAAAGTGTAACTAGGTTTGGTCTTCATAATGACATGTAATTATGATTTTATGTAAATAAATGTAAATAAGAAAAATGTAATTATTATGTTGACTTGCTTCATGGGTTTCATGAGCAAGGGATTTTGTTTTTGAGTCAAGACTCCCATTGAGATTATTTAGGATTTATGCATAGACATAAAAGAGTCATTGTCATGTAAATGAAGTCATGTTACACTTTGTAATAGGTCAATATTGTCTATGTAAAGTATCCTCCAAGAACTTGTCATGAAACCCCTTCAAGTCGGCCTACAAACCATGAATAAACTACAAGATGATGTCGGCCTAAACTCTAGCTGTCAAGTAGGCCTAAAGGGCAATGAATAAGGGTATAAATAGCCCTACTCAGCCTCATTTTGAGACACATAATTCGGACAAGAATTCACTAGAAAAGTGCGAAGAGAAGGAAGACGAAATAGGGTTAAAAGGAGATTGAAGAAGCAGGAACAGAGAAGCATGAAGATTCTTCTGGGACATCATCTTCTGGGTATAGTGAAGATTCTTCTGGGAAGTGAAAAGTTAGGGTAGTAGATTCTTCTAGGCAGTATGAAGTTTGGACAACAGATTCTTCTAGGAAGTGCGAAGTTTGGGCAACAGATTATTTTGGTTAGTTCGAACTTAAGGCAGTGAAATTATTCTGGGGCAGCAAGAGAGAGACTCTACTAAGTGATCAAAGTAGAGATCGAGGTTCTCTCTAGAAGACCTAGAGACTGAGATTCTCTAGGGAATTTGTGAAGGTGCAGTATAAGATATAGAGAATGAGTTTCTCTAGGAGGAAAGGCAAAGGAAGAAAGAGGCAGAACGTCAAGGCGGGGACAAGGTTCTTGGGAGGATACTATAGTCAAGGGTCCATGTCATGGTCTTGGTGCTTATTAATTGAAGGTCTAGAAGAATAATTTTATCGGGTTTTCCTCTCAAGAGGTGAGAGGTTTTGGACCTGGCTGGAGAAGCCTATATATTGTGTCACTTGTATTTATTTATTGGTAATTGTCTTGATGAAAAGAACACACTAAGAAGATAATAAAGAAAGATCATAATTTGAGAAGTAAAAACATACACAAGAAATTATCAAGCAAATAAATTGTTAACATTGAATGCCCTAGATTTCTCAACACTTAGAGGTAATTCATCCAGTTAGCTCTCCGTTCACCTAACTCTTGTTGGAAAAATGATGACCTAACAACATGACGAGGAACAAACATTGTCACATGGCTCTTCAGAATGTAAGGTAGGAAATTTTTAACTGCTTTGTAGATCGCGTATGCTTATTTATCCATGTACCGGTAGTTGAGCTCTGAACCTTGTAGTCTAGTGCTCATGAAGGATATGGGCGGCTCATCACTGTTACCATCTTTCTGAGTCAACACAACAACTAGGGATGAATCTGAAGTGACAATGTACAAAATGAAATCTTTGTTGAAGTCTGGGATATACAGAGAAGGGGCTTTTACGATGGCTTCCTTGATACGGTTAAATGCTTCCTTCTCTTCTTGATTCAATTTAAATCATGTGTCCTTCTTTATCATATTTTGTAAGGGCTTAATGATCTGAGAAAAATCAGAAATAAACTTGCGGATGAAGTTGATTTTACATAGGAAAGACTACATACGTTTCTTGTTGCTAGGGAGCAGGATTTGTGTAATAACTTTCACGTGTTTGGGGTCGACAATGGTTCCACTTTTTTTTATGATATGCCCGAGGTGGTTTCCTTATGATATTGCAAATATGCTTTTCTTGGGATTTAGTGAGATCTCGTACTTTCGAAAATGTTCAAATATTTGCTTCAAATGATGGAGATGATTTGATCTCCTTTTCGAAAACACTGTGAGATCATCCAAATACACTACCATGTTTTGACCCATCAGTGCTCTGAAAGTGATGTCAATCACCCTCTGAAATGTGGCCCCGACATTGATCAGGGAAAAGGGCATATGCTGAAATGAAAATTTTCCTCACTTTGTTCTAAAAGTCATCTTCAAATGGTTTGGTTCGGAAACCAACACCTGGGAGAAACCATCGAGAAAGGAGAACATTTTAGAACTATATACCATTTGAATAATTTTCTCCATAGAGGGGACTAGATAATTATCTTTATCTGAAGCTCAGTTTAGATTTTGAAAGTCAACACATAACCAAATCTCACCAAAATTCCTCTGTACATGAACCAAATTTGAGACCCAAGTGGAATGCCTAACTTTGAAAATGATGTGTGCATCCAATAGCTTCTTCAGCTCCTTCTAAATAAGGCGTTCCAGAATGGGGTGTACTTTCCTTAGTTTTTGCTGGAATGGTTTGACCCCTTCCTTTATAGGTATAATGTGTTGAATGATCCAAGTATCATACGTCTTTAGGTCATCATATGTCCAGGCAAACACATTGCGATATTTCTTGAATACGCTGACGAATTCTTTCCGCTCATCTAGGGAACATTCGACACCCAGATTGATAAAATTGGGGTCATGTTTGGTTCCAAGATTAATTTTTCATGTGAGAGTGTGGAAATTTTATTCTTGGTATATGTGGGACCCCAAAAACGGTTCTGCAAATCAAATAACTTTTCCAGCATAATAGCAACTTTAATAACACCTTTGGGCATGGAGTTTCCTTTGCGCTCGTCAAATTCTTCTTGTAAGACTCTGTTATTCTCTTCCTCATCTTTCGTTTCATCCTTGAACACATTTTCATTAGCCATAAAATCAAGTATCTGTTGATCATCATTGAAAATGCATGAATTAGTTACGTTATCTGGGACAATAGTTTTATAAACAATCTCAATAGAAAAACCATCTCTCAAAGGCGTAAACCTAGCTGCAACATTAGCTAAAGTGTCAATGATGAAATTATTGATCCTAGGAACATAATTAAGATTGAAAACTTTAAAAGAAGAGATTAAGCACCATAAATCCTGCTAACAATTTTTTAGATGTGGTGATAAACAATGAATAGTATTTCATACCTACCTTGTGATGATTTCAGAATCACAAATCACCTTCAAACATTCAACTTTTAGGTCAATCAATTTTTTGAGCCTAATGATGATCACACCATACTCTGCATTGTTGTTAGTGCACTGAAATTCTAACCTACAAGAAATTTAAAAAATGTTTTTTTGGGGGCCATTAGGATATAGCTCGCATTGGATCCATCCTGAGTCTTAGAGCCATCATAATGTAAGGTCCAAATTTCATTACTAGTTACATTTATGTTGAAAGTATTTACATATATAGTACAAGGTTCATTAGCATTAGCCAGAAGGCAAGGGAGGAGTTCCAGCTATGTGTCAGGTGGGAAGAAGCTTCATAGCAGCCAATAATCATCTCTAAAAAGTGCATTCCCAACTGTCCCTGAGCGAAACTATTATGATCGTTTGAGGCCTCCAGATCAATGATTTTATGCTTCATATAGGGCTCACTATTGACTTTGATTCCATTGTTCTTACCTTTATAAGGCAGCCATAAATGGGACCAGTCAGTTGCAAAGTATCGCTAGAGCTTACTCGATCAGTCTGTACTAAGAAACAACCCATATGCTTCTGGAATGCTAACAACCACTATGTCAATGCATTGATGCACCGTAGAGTTGGAATACATCCTAATTATCACATTTTTTAATTCTCTCACCGTAGGGAATTGATATCTATCCAATCAAATGTTTTTGGCTTCCGTCTTCTCAGGATGGATGTTCAACTTTTTACAAACTAATAAATGCATGACATTAGTTGACGCTTTAGAATCAATAAGACAATTGTGTACATTGTAGCTAAAGATATCAAACATTATAAGGAACGAGGGGTCTGAACCTCTTGAATTTGCATTTAGAACATTAACAATGGATTGCAGGTTAATCGATGTTAGGGACTAGTGGGGTGAGATAACCTTCGAGGATGAGGTAGACCCATTGGTTGAGGATGAGGTAGTGAAGTATTTAATAATTAATTCACATTGGATAGCTATTTTGGAAAAATCATACAATGAAATTTTGGCCCGCATCTTATTTATATCTTCTATGATGCTATACCCCAGGTCTGACGTTGCAGTGTCTTCTATGGATTCTTGTGGGATGGAAGGGGATTACACAAACTTAGCTAAGGTTTTGAGAATCAAGGAGTTTCCCTTACCACTTACTAAAGTATATTTTGGAGTTTGTATGGACGAATTCTTGGGAGTTGAGGCTAATGGTTGATTCGAGTTGTTCGGTGGAAGGATCCTCCTCAACAATGCTTTCTTCTTTTCCTCTAGTACGGGATCTGGTACCGTCCCCTTACTCCTTGGGTTATAGGTCTTTGATGGCTTCAGGGGAGGAGTGTCTCCTATGTTGGATTCTTGGATGGATTGGACTTCTTCTCCACGGATGGCCTATGGCCTCAAAAGCTAGTACAACGAAACCGACATTCTCATCAAGGGGAGTGACTTCTTCCTCAGGGTCGTTGTATTCTTCCTCGTCATCTCCAATGGTATGATCCTCAAGTACCTTAGTAACCACTACAATCATGTTGTGTATCCATTGCGGACACACTTTTTCTGAATGGTTTGCTTGGTGAAAGGTGTAATAATTTTCCATACCTAGCTCCTCTAAGTTGAAATTCGCATGGGAACTCTGAGCTGAATTTGTAGGGGGATTGGTGTTCCTTATGAAGAAAGGTTTAGTCGATTTACTACCCGATGAGATCTCACTAGTTTTCCTCTTCAATTCATTGACTTCATTGGTTAATTTCTTCAAATATTTGGCTAAACTGTTAAAATCGAAAGGGTCCTTATCCTTCTCACCAAGATTTCTAGTTGAGGCTTAGTATTTCTTTCTTATTGACTTAGACTCTTCTAGATGTCATGCTCAAGTGCTCCTATGGACAACAAACCCTTCTCTACGGGGAGAGATTCTGCGAAGTTTTCAAATAAAGTAGCTTTAGCTTCTCACTTGACAAACAAATCGATATCATGTCATAGGGCCTTAGTATAATAATCAACAATGATAGAATCATCAAGATCCATATCAACTAGGAATTTATTCAAAATGGTAGTGAATCGCTGATTAAAGTCTTTGACCTTCTCCTTCATATGGAACTTTAAAGTGCTTAATTCAACAAGGAGCATGGATGGTGTCTTATCTTTGGAGAACTTCTTGAGAAATGTCTTTCGGAACTCATCCCAATTTCATATGGAAGCCACTGGCAAGGAGTGATACCATGTAATGGCTTTATTCTCCAGGGTGTATGAAAATTTCCTGCAAGCAACATCATTATACTGAACCCTTATCATTTTCAAGGCTAAGTAAAAATTATTAATATAATCTTCAGCCATGGTTCCCTTTTAAGGGTCAAACTTAGGGAGATGTTTCTCAGGTTGTCAAGGCATGTCATGAAGAGGACCTTAGATGCCTAAAGGGGACTGGGCCATCCAGGCTAAAGGTTGGCGATGATTAGGTCTTGTTGGTGGTAGGAATATAACATGGTTGGCATTACCTTTAGTATCAATTTCAGTTCCTAACCAAGATCCTTCACTAGTATGAGGTGGTTCTCTGCCATTACCTCGAGGGACCCTAAGATGACCTAAATCCTTGAAGCTCTTAACATTTATGAAATTTCCCCATTTCCTCAGGAACCTGAGTTGTCTCTTGTTGCGGAGGGGATCTACATTGTAAAGTTTAATTTGATTCCTTATATTCTTATCACCCCCTAGTGTATGGACCATCTCAAGGTTCTCCCTAGGCAGTTGGTCATCACCCTCGAAATTCTCTGGTGGCGGTTTTTTATTGTCTCGTATTTTCTCTTGCTGCTGTGGGTTATCAACTTGTGTAAATGTACTCTTAGGGCCTTCTCTCTCGGATCCTAGGGAGCTTTCCAATCCTTCAATCGATATTCTTTCAACAACATCCACCGTTGTCATCCAAAATCATTCCAATCAAATATGGCACCAAGTTAACCAAGACGCCTTTATGGGTATGGTGAGGTTTGTAAGTGCTTGGGTTAGGGAGTGAACTTGTAGTGAGGATGCACTTACGGCCCTTAGGGAACTATCGAGTAATATGTCATCAAGATCTCATCTGATCCTACATGACTTCATAGAGAGGGGCTTCCTCTTCCATGAGAGCATCCTTGAGTGGAGGGGGTTGAGAGTCTCCTATTCGGAGATCACCGAAAGTTGGACCAAAGGCAGGGTAAAGAGGTGTTTCGGGGAAGCAGGTTGAGGTTGGTTACTAGCTTGTTAGGAGGTTTCAAGGTGAGGACGGGTGTTAGTTCCATCCATCGAGCCCTCCTTCTAGCACCAAAATCTATTGTTGGTGCTAGACACTGCCAACAACTGGGGATCTCCGTGGTGCAGAATCCCAATTAGACTCTACATTGATTATTCTAGGATTCCCATCTAGTATGTAGGCCCAACTACCATTTCGTTGATTGAGGTTTGCCTTAGACGAAAGGGAGAGAATATGTTGGAAGAGAACAAATGAAACTTCAACAAATGAAAGTCGATAACTGATGAATATCAAATAAAATAGATCTCATGAATAGAAATAACATATTTACAAAGCATAAACCTCAAGAAAATTAATGTTAGCAAGACCTTAAATTAGATTCACACACATATAAAAGTTGATTAACAATCATGGCTAAGTTCACGATCAATAATTACATAAATCATAAGTAACCGCACAATATAGAGTGATATAATGTCAACATCAATAAAACAATTTACCAACATAATCATAATGAACGTATAACATGTACCATCCATTTTTTGCAAGAAAAATCTTACAACACAAGGATACTTATGAAAAGACAACACATCAAAGTTCATAGGAACTTCTGATTCATTAATTTATTTATATCCATGGCACAATAATACATGATCTCCATCAAATCCAAGAATGTAAATGACAATTACTCCTTTCCTTCACTAGAAGGTCCCAATTTCTCAATACCATATACCATAATAAATCAAAAACTCAAAGTCCTTTACAATGTGTCATGAGGGTGTATTTATAGAAAAGAGCATGACCTTTGGTATACCCATGAGTCTTGTACTTCCTCATGACTTTTCAATTTCCTACTTGTTCCTGCTCTATCCTATATTGCTATGCATAACCAAAAGAAAATCAATCTGACTTTAACAAATTGGTAATGGGTAATTCTAGAACATCTACATGCAACTGCTCCATGAGGTAGGTGCACAAATCTTGTATTCAGCGACTATTGTGGCCACCTTTTTCTATTCTTTGTCATGTCTTTGGAGGCACTCAATGGCATCTGGTATAAGATTTCTTTTCTTGACCTTTATTTGATTTAATAGAGTTACCAACTTGGTATACATCCTAATTGTCTCCTCCACATACTGTGTGATATTTTCCTTTATGACTTGTATGTCTCCTGTTTTGGAAGCCTATCTAAGAGTGTCTAGGAATACTTTAATCTCCTGTAGGATTTCTTCTTGCCCCCTTACTTCTCCAACTACTCCAATGGAAGAAGCCCCATGAACTTCAATCATAGGCTCCATCCCACTCAGGAAATGTATGTAGGAGGAAAGAACCATGTCAACATCCCTAGCTAGCTTAAGGCTATGGTTGGATCTTAATGCATATCTGGACTTTTCCATTCTAGGTGGTTATCCAATCCTTCTTGGGTAGAACTAATGGTGCCTCTAGATACTTATTAGTGCACTCATGAATGTTGTTGATAGATGTGATAGCTTGTTTTATCATGGTGTTATTTTCCTTCATGTCGGTTTGTATGGTTAAGAATGGAGGCACTGTCTCATGCAACTTCTACATCTCCTCATGGTCCACTACCATGGATTCTTTTAGGGTCTCAAATTCCTACTTGAGTGATGCTTGCAACTCCTTCATGCTAGAGTGAGCTAGGTGAAGGGATTTATTATCTTCATCAGGACTCTTCCTATCCTCTTTTGTCTTGGTGATCCTTTGTTCAGATGCGTAAAGTTTCCTTGGAGTTATTTAATCTTCTTACTCTATCTCCCTACATTCAAATCAGTGGCAGTTACAAAGGCAGTTTTGACTGAAGCAATCATCTCAGGATTTATTGTGGTATCCAAGATGATCTCCTTCTCTATGGTCACACAGAGGCTTTGGAGGGTTCCTGGCATAGTACTTCCTTCTTTCTTGCATACTATTACAATTGACTTAGTCAAAATTAAGTCTCTTGAGGTCCAATACCTCTTCTTCCACCTTATTGGGAATGCCCAATTGCTTAAGGGGCAAGTGCCCTCCAGTGATGGTGGCTGATGGAGGAACATCTAATGGAGGAAGTTCTATCTACACCTCCAAATATTGTTGTTGTTGGTGGGGATCTTACTCAACCTTCTTGTTGATTTCTTACTATTGCTTCTTCATCTACTCCTCTTCTTGCTTTCTCTTTTCTTCTTCAAATTTACTCATGTGTTCCTCTTCTATTTTTCTTTTTTCCTCTTCAACTTCCCTCCTTTTTTCCTCTTCCACTCTTTTCTTTTCTTGTTCTTCCTTCTATTTTCTCTTTAATTCTTCCTCCTGCTTGCATTTCATCTCGAGTTCTTCTTTCTCTCGCCTCCTCTTTTCTTCTTCATGCTAGTCCCTTTGTTCTTCTTCTTCCTCTTGCTTCTTTTAAAGGTCCTAATGCTGTTGATTTCCTGATTTATGTGACATCCTTAGTTCTTCTTCCCCTTTCCACTTTAATTCTTGCTTTTTCCTGGCCAGGGTTGTATTCCTTTCTTCTAGAGTCTCGTTATCCTCATCTTCTTCTTGCTTACTTGGAGGGTCTTCTGATTCTCCGCCTTTGTTATTTTTTAGCTACCCTCCCATATTTGGTTGTTCCTTCTTTCTCTTAAGCAAGGGTAGCCTAGATTATAGGCTTTTGTTTTGCTATGATTGTTCAACTTCTCATCCTCCTTCCCTTGTTGGTCACTTGGACCCAGTTCTCTTGTTGCATTGTACCAATGCTTGAATTTATCCTCGTGACAATATTTGTTGTATAGGTATGACCAATTAAAGTTTGATTTCTCACAGTGTGTTTCTACCACCCCTTTGGTCATACCTTTGATGAATTAGAGTCACAAAGTAAAATCATTTCATTTCCTTGGCTTCTCCTTCTATCGCCTTAAAGCTCTCGACGGTGTAAGCCCCAATACTGAAAGGGAAGGTGAACCAAGGATTTTTCTTACCTTTATTCAATGTCTTCGAGAAACTTGTGGCCATTTGGTAACAAACTTCTTGTAGTAGTAATTTTTATGTGATAGACATAGGGAGTGCGTAAGGAGGTTTATATGACCTGAAGTGTTATGTGGAAAAATTCCTCTTGCAGACAAGAGTGATCTCCCTAAACTTCAAATCACCCTAGTAACAAACACACATGAATTGTTACCTTTCCCTAGACTCTTATTGACTGAAAGAAAATATAATTCTAGAGGCCTCTTACTGATTTTATGAAATGATTGATGAAGTACCTCAAATATTTCAACTATTCACTCCTCGATGCTCTAGATGTCCCCTCGTCGCTCCTAATAGCTTCTCCATACCATCTTGAAAGATATATGCAATGATAAAGATAAACAAGAGATCAAAGCATACAACATATAATCAAAGAGATAAACGGACTAATTAACCAATTATATATCATTAATTGATCAATATGAAACCAAAATCCATATAGGTGATCAAGGAATCCTACAAATTAAATCAATGAAGATGTAATTGAGAAAGAAAAATTGCTTTTATATTCATAAAATTGGAGAAAATCCTTACAACCATATAGCCTTGATGTTGCAAGTCCCTTCTACAATCTCCAACCCTCTCCCTTGCAATAAAATCCTTCCAACCTAATCTCAACAACATAAACCTACTTCCAACAGTCCTCTCCCAATCCTCAGACCTGTAGTGGCTTTATAGGCCAAGAATGGGAAGTTATGGATCCATTCTCCAAGGGATGAGATCCACTATTAGTGGGATAGGGGTTCCACAAAGGAAGGGGAGTTACTCCATGATGGGAGGGATCAATACTGAATAGGCACTCATTTGAATCTTATTGGTTGGGATAGATGCTACCAACAATGTTTCTAGACTTTACTTTTTATTTTTACATACTTCAAGTCATGTTTGCAAGTCATAGTAAAAGACAATGGGTACTTATGCACAAATATTAATGGTCTTCTCTGCATATGTGCATAAATTATCTAGGAAACTGTGGATATAGCCAAAATCAAGGTTTTGTACCGTAATATATAGAAATTCCACTTTATTTGGGATGATTTAGTTTAAAATCATGCAGGGGAATGCTCTGGAACATGTGTGGATAGCGAGAGATCCAAACCGATGGTCATTTACCTAATGCGACAAAATGATGTGTAACATGAAGACTCTGATGAATGTGCCCTCCTGGATGGGAAACCAGTTGGCCACTCTGGTAATCATCTCCATAGATTTCTCAAACATACAAGGAGGCTCCTCTTTGAACAAGAATTGGTACAAAGGGGTGATAAATTATTCGAAGGTGGACTCCAACACACTTTTATATATCCGATACCAAAATATATTATAATGTAGATGCACAAGCTCTGATGCACTTGTTGTCCAATTATAGCTCCAACCATCAAATTGACATCTTGCACATATAGTGTCCAATAAGTATGATGTCATGTAGAGTTTTGATGGCTAATCTTCCTCCAGATCCTTTGTTGAATATATGTTGGTTTTGAGTGTTGAATCTAGGATGCTTTCCCAATTGAATATTGTTCCTCGGGTGGCAACAATGTACATGATACGAACCATGGAAAATTTTAGGGGCTAATATTCCCAGGTGGGAAAATTTTCCATGATTTTTCCAAAAAAAAGATTCGCCAATATCTATTGTTTTATAAAAATTATTCACCCAAATTTTACAATATAAAACTATTTTACCTTAAAAATCGCCAACATTGTATAGAGAGTATATATAAAATCATTATAAATTTGAATAATTTTATAAATACATCAATAAACATTTTATAGTTTGCACATTAGGGACTAGTGAGATTCATCAATGTTTTTAAACTTCAAGATAATTTTCCATCCTTAAAATTTTCCTTGATAGGAAACCACGTTTCGAGAATGGTATCAATATTAGATCTCCCATATAACTGATTCATAATCACAACCAAAAATTGGTAGAACTTCCTTAGGCCTTTTGTCTTGTATACTTGGTTGACCTTTACCTCGAACTTAGAAGGGTCTTACCACCACGAACTAAGAATGTCCTTAGTTGGTACTAGAAAGTCTGAAAACCACTTGGTGTTTAAGGTATCTTCCTTCTTTGACAACCTGTAATAAGAAATAATGTTTGTAGAAGAGACAACTGCAAAGGCTTTGCCTGTGTGACTTCTTATCACCCACTGAGTTGTGTCAGTGTTCTGCATGATCTAATTGATAGTAAGTCTTCCTGGTCTTTATGGATATCCTTCTTAGAAAATTCGGCATATATGTTGAACCATGCAATCTTGGTGGCTTTGTTGATATTTCAAGAATTGTCCCAGTAGATAGGAGGGGGCGGTCCTTGGTGGCTTTCCTGAGCACTAATCTCTACGCTTTTATGGGAGGGCTTGGCTACTAGAGGCACCATTTGTCCAGAGAAAGAGGAGATCGAAATTCTCTTGAGGTTGTCGTCACTGTCAGGCGGAAAGAGTCGATAGTGCGGACACAACCAACCTCCCTAGGAGCCTAAGACTCTCTAGTGACAAACAAGACAAATAAGAGCAATCCTTCTCTAAACATGCATTTACTATATAAGAAATCAAGTGTTTAGATCCTACCTGTAATCCAACGCTGTTGTAGCAGTCCAGCTCCACTGATCCGGATGAGCTCCTCCTTCACTTTGAAACCTGCATCCACTAACAATCAAACAATTAAATAGCACTTGATAATCTCATAGAATAAAACATATTTAACACATAGACCAAGGAGTACATGAAACAACTCATAAATAACAAGTTATTGAGAAGAATGGACTCATTTGCATTAATAGGAAACAAAAGGAACAATTACAACCTGAGCCTTGGTGTTGTGCAAGTCCCTCCCAGGGTCCATCAAGAGTTCTCCTTTACTTTGAAAAAGCTCACCCACTTCCAAATAGAACAAGCAAATATGGCAATCTCTCCTCACAAGCTTCTAAATGGGAGTCCTAATTCCAGAAGCATCTACCCTTAGAAATGTATAGCTTCCAACCTCTCCTCCTTCTAGCCCAATGCCTATATTTATAGTGCTCAAGAGGAAGTTAATCAGGTCCACCATCAATGGGATAATCCCCTCTTTGGATGGGATAGCTCCCTTATTGATGGGATAAGTTCCTCTTTGGTAGGGGTACATGAACCATCTAGAGGCGCTCAATACACGTCGAACAACCTTCTAGAATGCTCTAGAAATGACCACAAGTAACTTTTTAAAGGCAATCTCTCCTCACAAGCTTCTAAATGGGAGTCCTAATTCCAGCAGCATCTACCCTTAGAAATGTATAGCTTCCAACCTCTCCTCCTTCTGGCCCAATGCCTGTATTTATAGTGCTCAAGAGGAAGTTAATCAGGTCCACCATCAATGGGATAATCCCCTCTTTGGATGGGATAGCTCCCTTATTGATGGGATAAGTTCCTCTTTGGTAGGGGTACATGAACCATCTGGAGGCGCTCAATACACGTCGAACAACCTTCTAGAATGCTCTAGAAATGACCACAAGTAACTTTTTAAAGATGAAACTTGCGCATTTTGACCTTTACAGGGGGACACACCTGCCCCTTTACATACAGAGCGTCCATGGACGCAGCTTTTGTGAACATTGGGTGCGTACCCGCAGGTAAGGTTGAGAGAACCTGCGTACCTAGAGATAAATACATTTATAAAGACTTTCTCTCTTTTTGAAGTTTGACATGGAGAGCAGAGGCATAAGACTTGCCTAAGAGGATAGCATGACTGTTGATAGAGCCATACTAACTGTAAATAGCCATGGTGACATTTTTTGGTGTAACAGATTTCCCCCTAAAGTGCGAAGCCTGTAATAGATTAGGGATTTGTATTATCTAGGAAGGGTGAAGCGCTTTATCATTTCAAGGATTATCTCGTGGAGAGCCTGGTCAGAACCTGCAATTTTCAACACAAAATACATGTATAAGATTATATCATCGCTGAGGTAGGCATTCCCATACTCAGATCAAAACTTTAACTAACAGACTAACTACTCTGATACAGGAATGATCTTGCAGTACATCATAATCATAGAATTTTGTAGACACAGTATGGGCGCAGCCATCTGTTTATGATTAGTCTACTTAGATAATGAATACAAAACTCCTCGCAGCCTGGATGGTGGAAACTAGATCCAGGGTCTTCATTTCTACTTCTCGAATTGGTACGATTCTAGCCATGCGATTAAATGGGTTGATGTCGAACATGGTAGAAACCACTTGATTACCAGTCGATGATGTAAACTGTTAACAAGTGTGAGAGAAACCACCAGTAATGTCAATGGTTCTCAAAGTACCCAGTACAATCCATGAGATGTGAATGAATGAGTTGATGTCGAACATTTCACGGAATCCTTCGATCGAAAGTCAATGATGTAAACTGACGTCAAAGGCGAGAAACCTACCATTGATGCATGCAGACTTCAAGGCACTGACGATTTCTAAGTCATCTCTCTAGATAATGTGCTGATGTCGATAGAAAGTGACCCGTTGCAGGCAAACCCACAACGCGAAATCATTGTTCAAGTTGAAGAAATGTTGCTATAAGGACTGACTCAGGGATGGTCAAATGGATGACAAGTATTTTGCAGATGAAAGTTTTGCTTGCAGACCTCTTGAACACATAATGACACAACAGATGGCTTGGTGATAAACGACTCAAAGTTAATCCCCGGAACCCGGCTGAAGGCTTTCAATGTGGTTTTATCAACTGTGAGGTAAAGGATTTCCCAACCCAGGTGAATGAAAAGTGTCGTGTCCAAGAGTGGTAATAAAGTTTCTTCTGAGACAAAAGATAACCAATAGGCTCATTCTTCTCTCTTTTCCCCCACCATTTCTGGCAAGTACCTCTTTATTTTTAACAAGCTTGAGGAGGATAACATATGCTTGATTATAAGCTCATCCTTTGGATGAGTCCAACCTAGTTTTGATTCGAACCCTAGGAAGGAGTGGTTCGTTCCTGTTTGTAATTGAACAGGTCCTTTACTGTGAAATTTTAACGAGCCCAGTATAGGAGAAACTCGGCGTTTTTCAATTTTAGAGAGTCTGAAAAACTTAAGAAGACTCCAGGTTGAACTTTTTCGTAAATTTGTGTCCCCCAAGCCCGAAAAAGTATAAAATAATACCTGGGAGAACTGCTTGATCTTGCGACCAAGGAGTACTTTCATGATTAGTGTCTCTGACCTGAAAAGTAAAAAGTGATCAAGGACACGTCGTTTTATTTCCAGTATCGAGTTTGAAACGACAAAAACCCGACAATCTTTTCCTGTTTTTACGGTCAAAAAAGAGCTATAAGGGGACCGTCTTTTAATTCCGTTTTAACGAGTGTAAAAGAAACGCTCGGCAATCTTTTCATATTTTAAGAGTCTGAAAAGGGCTTAAAAGAGAACTCCAAGGTTTCACTTTTTCGTAAGTTTTAACGAGTTCGAAAAAATGATAAAAATGTACTCATATGGCCGACTTTCAATTTAATTTACGAGTAGGAAAAGACGGAAAGAACTCGACATTTTCATTTGTTTTACGAGAATGAAAGATAGCAAAATAATCTCGGGATTTTCATGAGTTTAACGAGTCTTGAAAATAACTGAAATTGACTCAAGATAGGTTTCATTTTTACAAAATCTTGAAACAGAGAAAAACTATGCTTCAGAGTAGTTTCATTTTTACACAAGCTTGAAACAGAGAGAAAACTGTGCTTGATGCCCCCTAAGCGTAACTGCTAGAGCGCATGCCTCCCAACTTCATTTCATTCAACTACGGTGGATGAAATGAAGGTTCAAGTACGAGATCATTTGAAAGACCCGACCTAAAATTACGTAAGAAATTGAAATAACTAACCTAAATATACAACTTAACATTTATGAGATCTAGTCAATCTCTCGACTCAAGTAGAGGAGGATTTGTTTCATTTTTTAACGAGCTTGACACAGGAAAAGAACTATGCTCGGATTCAGTTTCATGTTTACACAAGCTTGAAACGAAAAAATATGCTTGTTATAAGTTCACATGCCCCCAGCATAATGACGCAAAACGAGGTACATGCCCCCCAAGCTTCATTGCATTCAATGAGGTGGATGGAATGAAGCTTTACTTTCAAGATCTTGGAAAGACTCGTGGGAGTTGCTTCATTTTTTAGTGAGGTTGACACAGGAAAAGAACTATCCTCAAAACCCTTGTTTCATTTTTTAAACGAGCTTGACACAAGATAAGGAACTATGCTCATAACTACTCTCTACAATCTACCTAACAAAAACTCTACTCTTAAAACCTTGATTCATTTTTTAACGAGCTTGACACAAGACAAGGAACTATGCTCATGAAATCCTTGATTCATTTTTTAATGAGCTTGACAGAAGACAAGGAACTATGCTCATAACTACTCTCTACAATCTACGTACTTAACCTACCCTTGTTTCATTTTTTAACGAGCTTGACACAAGACAAGGAACTATGCTCACGACTCCTTGTTTCATTTTTTAACGAGCTTGGCACAAGACAAAGAACTATGCTCCAAAAGTTCGCATGCCCCCAGTATAATGATGCAAAGCGAGGTACATGCCCCCCAGGCTTCATTGCATTCAACCAGATGGATGGAATGAAGGTTTACTTTCAATATTTAACTTGAAAAGGGAGTTGTTTCATTTTTAAGGAGGTTGACACAAGAAAAGAACTATCCTCATACCTGATTCATTTTTTAACGAGGTTGACTCAGAAACAGGAACTTTCCTCAGACCTGATTCATTTTTAACGAGGTTGACTCAGTAACAAGAACTATCCTCAAAACCCTACTTTCTACAATCTACCTACATATCCTAAAATCTACCCGATTCATTTTTTAATGAGGTTGACTCAGTAAAAGAACTATCCTCATGCTAGCCTGTTTCATTTTTTAACGAGGTTGATACATGAAAAAAATATCCTTGTCCCTGATTCATTTTTTAACGAGGTTGACTCAGTAAAAAGAACTATCCTCTGACCAACTGATTCATTTTTTAACGAGGTTGACACAGTAAAAGGAACTTTCCTCGTACTCACTGATTCATTTTTTAACGAGGTTGACACAGTAAAAGGAACTTTCCTCACACACACTGATTCATTTTTTAATGAGGTTGACACAGTAAAAGGAACTATCCTCACACAATGATTCATTTTTTAACGAGGTTGACTCAGTAAAAGGAACTATCCTCGCACAATGATTCATTTTTTAACGAGGTTGACTCAGTAAAAGGAACTATCCTCGCACTCACTGATTCATTTTTTAACGAGGTTGACACAGTAAAAGGAACTTTCCTCGCTACATCCAGTTTCATTTTTTAATGAGGTTGAGACGGGAACAAACTATCCTCACACCTGATTCATTTTTTAACGAGGTTGATACAGGAAAAACTATCCTCGCACCTGATTCATTTTTTAACGAGGTTGATACAGGAAAAACTATCCTCGCACTAACCTGTTTCATTTTTTAACGAGGTTGATACAGGAAAAAACTATCCTCGTAACACCCTGTTTCATTTTTTAACGAGGTTGACACAGGAACAAAACTATCCTCGCAACATTGATCGTGGCTTCCAATTGGAAGAAAGACATGTCAATGGACACACCTTGATCATGGCTTCCAAGAGATCTTCATCAGAAGGAAGAATACTTCTTTGGAAGGAACACATGTCAAAGGGACTCAAAAGGGATAAGAACATCGTGTTCATGTAATCCCATAGAGTTTTCCATGTCAATTACCAGATCTAAATCAAAAGAAGATGAACAAACAGTGAAAGGCTCACTTACATCGGTAACTGAAAACATGGGACCGGTTGCCACATAATTAACCCGTGGCAGGGTAGATACCACTTTAGAATCAGGAACATTTAGGGGTGTCATATTATTGGTAGTTGAGACAAGACTAGGGAACGAAAGCTGGTCTACAGTCACAATACTGCCATTGTGAGGGAAAGACATCACGCGAAAGAGTGTCGATACGACAACTTTCATTGCATAAACATAGTCTCGCCCAAGGAGTAAATTGAAATCCAAGGGACCTCGAACTACCATAAGATCAATACAGACAATTTTACCTTCCAAGGTAATAGAAAACTTAGGAAGGATCCCTAAAGGTTCACTAATGGTTCTGTTAAAAGCTTTCAGATTCTGCGTAATAGGCGCAAGCTGAGGGGAACCCAAAGCTTTCCAAACAGTTGAGGATAAAATACTAACAGAAGCACCTTCATCTACCTGAGTACGATGTATGTCCCTACCACCAGCCTTGACAATGATTTGGAAAGGGATGGAGGAAGGAAGACGAGGTTCTGTCAGTCTATTCCAATCAAAGGAAAAGACCTCAGTGCTTGGAGGGGGTTCTGTAGAAACAGATGAAATGCCCCCCGGCATAGAAGAATCTGATGTAACAAGAAGAACCTCAGCGGTATGAAGTTCACTCTCTAAAGGGAAAGTGGGATCGACTGAATGTGAAATTGAATCGACCACTTGATCAACTAATTGATCATCAACCTGAGTGACATGAGTTTCACTCTCCAATGGGAGAGTGTGATCGACTGTACTTGAATTTAGATCAATCACTCCGTCAATTGACGGTAGGTTGGGAGAAAGTTTACGGTAACCAGTTGGAAATTCTTGCTGTGGAACAGTAAGGTTTTCCAACAATTTTGAGGCTTCATCCATGTGAGGGCAAATGTGAGTTTGATGACTCCCTTTGCATAACTTACAAGGAAACCTAACTTTACCCTTTTTCCCAGAAACCTGACTATCACTGGTTGATGGATCAACGGAAAGTTGATGAGATTTTTCTGACCATACTTCCAAGACCTTTGGTATACCAGGACAATTGACAAGGAAGTGGTCACCCTTACAAAGCCTGCAAGGGTATTTGGGTTTACGATGCATGTCAGAATTTTCCTCAACACAACTAACACTTACAGCCATGGTTGGTTGGTTGACTTCTTTCTTATCTTGCTTCTTCTTCTTCTTCTTCTTCTTCCCTTTCTTCTTCTTCTTAGCCTCCTGGTTACTAGCATCAAGGCTTTTACCAGGCGAAGAGGAAGAAATGGAGGAAGAAAAATTAGGCGAAGAAGGTAAAGGGTCAACAGAAGGTTGGTGATGTTGAGATGGTGAACTCTGTTGAGGTGAAGCATCCGGTTGAGGTGGAACAATTGGAGTACTTTGGGCCAACAAAGTTGAAAATAACCATATTGGTAAACCTATTGTAAATCTAGGTAATGACAAAGTAGCCATGTAAGGTGGACCAACATTTCCAAAGTAAGGAAAAGTACTAGGATTCTCGTTAGGAGGGGTTCCTAGGTTGGTAAATTCTGGAACATTTGCCATTATATTCAACTTCAGTGAATTTTATTAACAATTTATAACTAAAATTAACAATTCACAATTCACACCTAACAATTAAAATTCACAATTCACACCTATGGTCTCTAAAAGTAAAAGCAAACAAATTAACACGCGCTATCAAATCTAGGAGTCAAACCATACACAAACAGTAGCCTTCCGGACCGAAAACACTAGTTGGTGATGAAGCCCAACATCGCCGAATTCAGTACAGAAGTGGTGGGTGGAACAGTTACCCCGGCAACCTACTTAATGAATAGACTGGACCAAGTTCCTCCACTTTAACCGTCTCGAGTGAAGTGAACCCCCCAGAAAATCCAAGTGAGTCTAGCCGACGTCTGTTCCAGGTACAGTGGGATCTTCCCTCCACCGTCACCTTGGGTAGAACCCTAAAGATAATGGTCACTAAGGTTACCAACAACAACAAATGCACCTGGGGGAACAGTCTACACTCCGACAGCACGCAAGGGCAGAGTATCAAGCTCAATCCCCTTGCCGGCTCCTTGACAATAATCCAAGGTTTACCGACAAGTGACCCCTGGCTCCTCGACAATGGTTAATCCGAGGTTTACCGTTTGTAATACGTGCGTGTCTGGCGTCGTTCCCAACGAGGGAGGATTGATCCCCTCACTGGTTCGGACACGAGCTCGTGCTTCTCCTTTAAGATGAGCTTTCCCAGAGTACAAATGAAACAGTCGGATTTATCCTACCACAAGATGAGCTGCCTGTTTGGTTTTGCTGTCTTGGAGAGTTAATTACTCTCCTACTCCAAGACACTAGCCTAAGCTATGTTGGTGTTTCAGAGCCCTAGAAATGTAAAAATTACTAGATGAATTTTAATTAAGCGCTGTGTTATTAAGGCTGTTATTACTCAAATGGGTAAATGGAGATGAAACCAATGGTGTTATGACCCGACTCAACTGAATGCAATCGAATATGATAATGTAATCGTTTCAATTCGATGAATCCTAACTAAAGTAAGGAGAGAGTTTCCATTCACTTCCAACAATGCAAAAAATTGATCACTAAGAGAAAATATAACAAATTCTCTAATGCACTAATTTTATCAAGAAAAACTAATGCAAATCAATTCCAAACAATTTTTTTTATTTTTATTTTTGTGTAAATTCAAATCAAAGAAAGCTGATCTAAATCTACAATTGATTTTTCAGAACGTAAACTATGCAATGGTAATCTAAGCACAATTCACTTGAAAAGTATGCAAATGTAATCTATGCACATTTTTCATTCATATTCTGAAAATGAGAATTCTAATTATGCAAATGTGATCTATGCAAGAGAATTCTCAAACACAAGACGATTCTAATGTGATCTAAGAACCAATCAAGTGCAAATTGAGAAAATTGGGTGAGAGTTCCAAAGATCAAAAATAAAAACACTCAAAGGCGATTAACACTCATACACAATTTAGCCCCCCCCCCCCCCCCGGCGAATGAGGGGGAATTTTTTTTGCAAAAACGAAAGCAAAAAGATGCAAAATTGTGAAAGGACTGAGAGAAACCTCCAAGTAATGACCAAAGGAAATCAAATCAAGAATTTCTCAAAAAAGAGACTCAAAACACCCAATTGATGAAAGCTTAAAATAGGAATGCCAATGAAACAAGCTTAGGTGAAGATCTTTGACAGGAGACTAATGGATCTGGGCACTAAAAACTAAGAAAAAGCAAAATCTAAGAGGAAAAATGTAAAAAAAAGGAATTTTCTTAAATTTTAGCAGGGGACGCAGGCAACCCGTTAAGACAGGTGCGGGCCCGCTCTGTGCACACAGCGACAGTGCGTGCAGGGACGCACTGTGCAATACTCAGAGGCTGCGTCCTACTGGAAAATTCAAGAAAAACTAAATTGAATCTAACCCTAAGCTAACCCACCCAAAAACAAAGTCACAGAGCCAAAAACCAGAAAATAAATGACTTTTCTCAGAGCAAAGTTGCATACAAAGGAAAAGACTTTCACATCAATGGAGTCCCCAGTGGAGTCGCCAATTTGTCAGGCAGAAAGAGTCGATTGTGCGGACACAACCAACCTCCCTAGGAGCCTAAGACTCTCTAGTGACAAACAAGACAAACAAGAACAATCCTTCTCTAAACATGCATTTACTATATAAGAAATCAAGTGTTTAGATCCTACCTGTAGTCCAACGCTGTTGTAGCAGTCCAGCTCCGCTGATCCGGATGAGCTCCTCCTTCACTTTGAAACCTGCATCCACTAACAATCAAACGATTAAATAGCACTTGATAATCTCATAGAATAAAACATATTTAACACATAGACCAAGGAGTACATGAAACAACTCATAAATAACAAGTTATTGAGAAGAATGGACTCATTTGCATTAATAGGTAACAAAAGGAACAAATACAACCTGAGCCTTGGTGTTGTGCAAGTCCCTCCCAGGGTCCATCAAGAGTTCTCCTTTACTTTGACAAAGCTCACCCACTTCCAAATAGAACAAGCAAAGATGGCAATCTCTCCTCACAAGCTTCTAAATGGGAGTCCTAATTCAAGCAGCATCTACCCTTAGAAATGTATAGCTTCCAACCTCTCCTCCTTCTGGCCCAATGCCTGTATTTATAGTGCTCAAGAGGAAGTTAATCAGGTCCACCATCAATGGGATAATCCCCTCTTTGGATGGGATAGCTCCCTTATTGATGGGATAAGTTCCTCTTTGGTAGGGGTACATGAACCATCTGGAGGCGCTCAATACACGTCGAACAACCTTCTAGAATGCTCTAGAAATGACCACAAGTAACTTTTTAAAGATGAAACTTGCGCATTTTGACCTTTACAGGGGGACGCACCTGCCCCTTTACATACAAAGCGTCCAAGGACGCAGCTTTTGTGAACATTGGGTGCGTACCCGCAGGTAAGGTTGAGAGAACCTGCGTACCCAGAGATAAATACATTTATAAAGACTTTCTCTCTTTTTGAAGTTTGACATGGAGAGCAGAGGCATAAGACTTGCCTAAGAGGATAGCATGACTGTTGATAGAACCATACTAACTGTAAATAGCCATGGTGACATTTTTTGGTGTAACAGTCACCTGACATGTCAAAAAATAAATCCCATGATCAGAGAGAAGACATGAATAATTTATAACATAAATCAAATCACGAATAGAGCTTCAGAGCACCAACAAAAAATCTCAAGCCAAATTCTTGCTAAGAGGGAGGTCACTGACTTGCACAACAAAGGAGGTTGGAGGAAACAAGGATGCCAAATCAACGATTTGGAAACTTGGGATGACTGAGTCATTGATTCAAACAAATCGCAAGGTCACATGTCACAGAGGTCGCGAAAAAGGATAAATTGTAGGGTTTCACAGATCGCAGGTCACAGGGTCACACAAATCACAAGGTTGCATAGGTCACAGAGTCACACAGGTCGCAGTCGTGATTTTTCACCTATCGTGATTTTTTGGGTCATGTGACCTATTCTTCAAAGTAGTCTGATGGGGAAATTAATCTTGGAATGTGACTTTTCGGACATCCTTGGATCCTAAAACTTGGATAACTGAGGGATGGAAGTGAATGGGCTAGAGGTTGGCCAGATTCCTGGGACAAAGGGGAAACTAGATGGAAGAAAGTGAGGCTGGAGTGTTTCATGGGCAGAATGAGTTCATAGGAGTAAATGAAACCATATAAAACCCTCCCCATCATGGAAGGCACAGGTTTCATAAGCATAGGAGTACAAATGGCACAAAAAAATGATTACAGGAAGAGGAAGGGTCACCCACCTAGAGGAATTCTCATGCCCTGCCAAGTTGCTTAGCCTTCTCTGTCACTTGAGCACCCTAGTGAAATGAAAAATGAACCAAGCGAGCGGGTGATTTAAATAGAAAAGTCGCACATTTGAAGACCTTATAGGTCGTTGGGTCACAACAGTCGCTAGGTCGCACTGATCACTAAGTCACACTGGTCACTAGGTCGCTAAGAGTGTCTTGAAATTATGTGTGAATTAGCAACCTCTAAGGTCAAGGTCGTGAAACAAGAAGGGTCACATATTTTAGGACTAAAATAGGACTGCCTCACAATTTGACAACCTCAGGGTGAGAGGTTGTCAAGTCGCAAGATAGTGGAGGTCACGAAAATTCTGGCTATTTAGTCACTAAGGTGCAACCTCGTGACTTCACTTAGTCAAGGGAAAGCTTTGGAAAAGCAGGCCACAGATCACTATCTTTTAACTAAATGAGAGCCAATTTTGTGTAACCTATGACTTAAGTAGGATACAAACCTTGAGTCCTATAAGATTGGATTTTTCTAGAGAGGGGGCCCAAGGGGACTTGGCTTACAACCAGGATGTCAAGGTGAGACTAAGAGGTGAGCGAAAGGTACAAAATTGGTGTAGGAGTCCCTAAATTTTGAAATGGGCGGAAATTTTGGGGTGTTGTTGTAGTGGCTACAACAATTGCCGATTCACTAGTGGAACCTCAGTATCCCTTCTTGCCCTTGATTTAGGATATAGTGGACCCTTGTGAGTGCATCATTCTAAAATCAAAGGTCCCGCTAATATCTCCATGTTACCCTTAGCATTGATCACAAGCCCCTTCTAGTTTGACTTGACTTGTTAACTGTACATAACACAAATGTTCCCAACGACTCGAAATAGGGGTCTGGATAATAATATGAGCCATAAAGATTTTTGGTATTATTATTTTAGGTCTCTGGTGTTACTCCGCTGCCAGTAAGTCTGGATAGTACCCCGACATAGTCACTCCCTAGAAATTGCAAATGTTGCTCTGTTTCCAACGAGCCTGGAAAGTACCCCAGCAGAATTGTTGCATTACCTCTCTGCGCCGGAAGCCTTTCTCAATCCTTTTACCCCTTATTTAACTTTTATTTATGTGCTCATTGGCACTTATTTATTGAGAATTTATTTTCCTTAGCCGATGAGGGATCGTGACTTACATTATTTGCAAGATAGGTTGTTTCTGTTTTTCAGAGACTTTATTGTTTTCCTGAAATATATGTTGCTCATTAAGGTTTTCCTTTCCCCTTTTCAATTTAGCAGGATGAACCGACGTATTCATGCTATATAGCCAAATCAGGATGAGGTAGACCTGTTGGTAGAGGATGAGGTAGCGAAGGCTTTAACAATTAATCCACACTGGTTGGCTATCTTGGCAAGCTCATGCAACAAAATGTTCACCTACATCTTCTTCATATATTATATGATGTTGTACCCAAGGTTTGATGTTGAAATGCCTCCTATGGATGCTTGTGGGATGGAATGGGATTGTGCAGACTTAGATAAGGTTTCAAGAATTGAGGAGTTGTCATTACCACTTACCGGAGTATTTTTTTGAGTTTTGCTAGATGAATTCTTGGGAGTTGAGGATGACGGTTGATTCAAGTTGTTCGGTGGAAGGATCCTCCTCAACAATGCCTTCTTCTTTTCTCTCAATGTGGGATATGGTACCGACCCATTACTCCTTAGGTTATAGGTATTCGATGGCTTAAAGGGAGGGGTGTCTCCTATGTTGTCTTCTTGGATGGATTGGATTTCTTCTCCATGGATGACCTCAAAATCTAGTATAGTGGAACCAACATTCTCTTTAAGGGGAGCGACTTCTTCCTCAGGATCATTGATTCTTCCTCATCATCTCCAATGGTCTGTTCCTTAAATACCTTGGTAACCACTGTAGTCATGTCATGTATCCATTGCGAACACGTTTTTTTCTAAATGGTTTGCTTGGTGAAAGGTGCTATAATTTTTTATACCTAGCTCCTCTAGGTTGAAATTTGCATGGGAGCTATGAACTGACTTTGTGGGGGGGTTGGTGTTCCTTCTGAAGAAATATTTAGCCGGTTACTGCTCGATGAGCTTTTGTTGATTTTACTCTTCAATTCGGATACTTCATTGGTTAATTGATTTATGGATTTGGATAAACCCTCAAAATCAAAAGAGTCCTTATCCTTATCAACAAACTTGCTAGTTGAGGCTTAGTATTTCTTGCTTGTTAACTTAAACTCTTCCTAGGTGTCATGCTCAAGTGATCCTATGGACAAAAAAAACTTTTGTACAGGGAGAGATTCTGTGAAGTTTTCAACTAAAGTAGCTTTAGCTTCTCGCCTAACAAACACAATGATATCACAGGGTAGGGCCTTGATATAATAATCAACAATGATAGAATCATCAAGAGCCACATTCACTGGTAATTTATTCAAAATGGTAGTGAATCATTGATTTAATTCTTTGACCTTCTCCTTCTTATGGAACTTTAAATTTCTTAATTCGGTAAGGAGCATGGATAATGTCTTATGTTCAGAGAACTTCTTGAGAAATGTCTTTTAGAACTCATCCCAATTTCGTATGGAAGCCTAACAAGGAGTGATACCATGTAGCAACTTTATTCTTTAGGGTGTACAGAAAGAGCTTGCAAGAAAAATCATCATACTTCACCCTCATCATTTTCAAGGCTAAGTAAAAATTACTAATATGATATTTAGTCGTGGTTCCCTTTTAAGGGTCAAACTTTGGGAGATGTTTCTCAGGGTGTTGAGGCATGTCATGAAGAGGACCTTGGATGCATAAAGGGGAATGGGCCATCTAGGATACAAGTTAGTGAATATTAACTCTTAGTGGTGGCGAGAATATAACATGTTTGGCATTGCCTTCAGTATCACTTTCAATGCCAGACCTAGATCTTTCACTAGTGCGTTGGGGTCTCTGTCATTACCTCGAGGGATCCTCAAATGTCCTAAATCCCTAAAGTTCCTAACATTTATGAAATTTCCCCAGTTCCTCAAGAACCTGAGTTGTCTCTTGTTGCGGGGGGGTCTACATTGTAAAGGTTAATTCGATTCCTAATTGGAGATCTCCCCGATGCAGAATCTCAATTAGACTCTACATCATTTGGCCTAGGAGTCCCATCCAGTATGTAGTCCCGAATGTGATTTCGTTGATTGAGGTTTGCCTTGGACGAAAGGGAGAGTATCTGCTGGAAGAGAATGAATGAAACTTCAATAAATGCAAGTTGATAAGCGATGAATATAAAATAGAATAGATCCCACAAATAGAAAAAACATAATTACAAAGCATAAACCTCAATAAAATTAAAGTTAGCAAGCCCTTCAATGAGATTCACACACATACAAAGCAGATTACCAATCATGAATAATTTCATGATCAATAATTACATAAATCATAAGTAAACACATAGTCTAGAGTGATATAATTCCAACGTCAATAAAATAATTTACCGACATAAGCGTAATGAATGTATACCATCCATTTGTTGCAAGAAAAGTCTTACAACACAGTCATACATATGAAAAGAGATCACACCAAATATCATAGGAACTTTTGATTCGTTAAGCTGGTAATATCCATGGCACCATCGTACAAGATCTCCATCAAATCCAACAGTGGAAATAAACAATTACTCATATTCACTAGAAGGTCCTAAGTTCTCAAAACCATATACTAGAATAAGTCCAAAGCTCAAAGTCCTTTACAATGTGTTATGTGGGTGTATTTATAGAAAATAGGGTGACCTTTGGTCTACCCATGACTCTTGGAATTCCTCATGAATTTTCAAATTCCTACTTGTTCCTACTCTATCCTATCTTTCAATGAAAAACCAAAAGAAAATTGATCCTACTTTAACAACTTGGTAATGGGTAATTCTAGAACATTTACATGAAACTACTCCATGAGGTAGGTGTGCCAAAGCTTGTATTCAGAAGCTATTATGGCCACCTTCTGTGGAGGAACTTAAGGGCATCTGGTATGAGAGTGTTTTTCTTGACATTGATTTGATTTGATAGAGTTACCAGCTTGGTATACATCCTCACTAGATCCACCACATACCGTGTGATGTTTTCCTTTGTGACCTCTAAGTCTTATGTCTTATGTGCTTGAAGTTTGTCTGAGAGGGTTGAAGAATTCTTGAATCTCCTATATGATTTATTCTTGTTGCCTTACTTCTCCAACTACTCTAATGGAAAGAACCCCGTGAACTTCAATCATAGACTCCAACCCACTCAGTAAATGTTTTTAGGGGGCAAGAACCCTGTCAAGATCTCTAGCCAACTTATCCCGTGATTGGATCTTAATGTGTATTTGGACTTTCTCATTCTGGGTGGTTATCCAATCCTTCTTGGGGAGAACTTCCAATATCTATGGATACTTATTAGTCCACTCATGATTGTCGTTGATAGCTGTGATAACTTGTTTTAGCATTTTGGTCTTTTCCTTCGTGTTGGTCTATATGGCTAAGAAAGGAAAAACGGTCTGATGTAGCTTCTACATCTCCTCATAGACCACTTCCATGGATTATTTTAGGGACTCAATATTACACAGTAATTTGTCACCGTTTGTCACCGTCCCTGTTACCCCTCTCCCGCACACCGGAGGACTCATTACGGGACCTATGAGAAGTGACATGACCTGAAACCACTTGCATTATATTCCTCTAAGTATGAGCTTCATATGCCCTGAAGACATCTCCTGCAGAATACCCATAAAAAGACCTCTTTTTGCATTGGCGCGGTTCCACAGTGTACTGCTCAGACCAATGGGGGAAATCCTCTAAAGAGGGCGCGCCATTAGCGCTCTGTCTCAGAGTCGCACTCGCGCCAACCCAGTTGGGTAAAGTTTTTAACAAACAAACTTCCGAAGGTTCTCCTTAACCCATTCACCAACTGAATCCGTGTTGAGTTAGGATGGTTTGGCTTCGAATCAACATAGAAGGGAAGTGGTTTTCCACCTTTCATAGAAGCTTCTAAGTGATAAAGCCAATCCCATGGAAATTGTGATTGATCTTATCTCCTTCCCCTCTATCTATAAAAGCTTGTCTCTATGCCTTGACCAAGCTAGTTCCAGCAGAGTGCTAAGATAGTGTGAATTCCAGGAGTTCAAGAGATTGAAGTTGCAAGAGCCTTCTTTGCACCCATAAGGCCAAATCTATGTGAGGAGATTCTTGTCACCCAAGAGAGAGAGGCTTGTTTCCCATCCCAACAAGCTTTGTAAGACTTGTGTAGCTGATCACCCAGCCAAAGGAGGATTTGACGTTAGAACTATGGTTGTATTCTTCTTTGTTGTTTATCAATAATAGATGACTATCATTATGGTTCCACTCTCATTGTCCTTTGTAATGATTGATGTTGAGTTATATCTTTTCTGACTGATATATAATTGCATCTATTGGATTTTATGCTTGTATTTGTGTTGTTCTTTGCATGTGCAGGTGTCCAATCACGGAGATCGTGGGGATCGTGACCGGCCGAAGCAAAGGAACGAGAGCGACGTCTCTTCTATGAATATTAGTGTTGGAATCCAAGTAGGTTCTCATCATCCACCTTTAATTTGCAATTAGGAACTTGAGTGATAGCATTGTTTGATTGTTTCTAGACCCGGTCTGGGCTAGTATGGATCGTCTCTGTCCGCAGAGAGGATTTACCTCCATAACAATTTGGTGACTCCGCTGGGGACTTAGCTTGTTGTTTGATTTGTAAACTTTAGACGGAGCCTGAAGTACGGCCAGATAGCCTTCGAAACGCTATTGCTTTGCATTAGCAAAGTAGATCAAAGCCACTTCAGTCAATCTCTGGTTTGGTTTGCGAACTAAACAACTTGGAGTTTGTCTTGTCTCTTTGGTTTTCTCTTGTTTGGATTGCTTAGATAGCTTTATGGGTTGGATTTCTTGCTGTCTCTTGCTTCCTGGTCTGCCTGGATACTGTTAACCAAGCCTTGGACTGCTTGTTTTTATTTTTGACCTAGCAAACTTGATTGGCGCTCTTTTTTGCATGACAGTCGCACCAATTGGCGCCACTTGCCAGTGTACAGCCAGCGCCAATCCTCAATTGGTGCAAGTTTTCCACCTGACAGTCGCGCCAGGCCTGTGAACTTTTCCAGTTTGCTTGTTTGTTGCCTTCCAAGCTTGGGTTTGTGTCTAGCTACCCCTTTTTCAATAACTTGAGTGTGTCAGAGTCTTGTTTGACTGGTTTTGAGTTTTTTTGGCAAATTATTAATTTGATTTCCTTTGATCATTACTTGGAGGTTTGTCTCAGTCTTTTCACAATTTTGCATCTTTTTGCTTTTGTGTATGAGTGTTAATCGCCTTTGAGTGTTTTTAGTTTATGATCTTTGGAACTCACACCCATTTTTCTTGATTTGCACTTGATTGGTTCTTAGATTACATTAGAATCATCGTGTGTTTGAGAATTCTCTTGCATAGATCACACTTGCATAATTAGAATTCTCATTTTCAGGATATGAATGAAAAGTGTGCATAGATTACATTTGCATACTTTGGGTGTTTGCCATTTTCTATCGATTTCACGTTTTAGCCCTAGGACATCTAGTGGCTTTGTTTGTCGAATTTTTGGTCTTTTAACATTCCAGTCAAATTTTTGGTTACTCTCTTGCACTTGTTCAGTGGTTGTTAAGTATTTTATTGCGTTATTCGAGTGATTTACTTCTTTTTCACTTGGACTCCGCTCGGCTTCGTTTTGGGCCTAGATCACATGGCTCATTGAAGTCTTTGGTGTTTTTCTTCGTTTTGAAGGACTGCCTTGGTGTTTCGGGGACTTGATTGCGTTCTCATTGAGTGAAATTTGTCTCTTTTACTCGGTGTTATTACCTCTCAAAATTTGTTTAGTGCACTGTGCCATTAAAAAGAAACAAGCAATCTCTTTTGCTTTGAATTAGTTAATGGAAATTAGAGCTTTTCATTGATTAGTGACTTTAAAGAGAAGTTTCGTTTATTGCCATTAGCTGCATTAGAGTGGTTCTTGATTGTTTATGGTCATTTTGTTTGATTGAAAAGTTCTCAACTCTCTCGTAGTTAGTATTCATCGAACGAAATGATACTTTTTGGCATATAGCTTGCATTTAGGGAATTGTGAGAGATTACATACGGTAGGACCAGGAAATCGAAACCTAATCAAAGATCAACCGTAAAATGAACTGAATGAACTTAAAAACGCATTGGAACATAACGCTCACTGTTTAGAGGTCTAGGCTAGAGACGTGCTCCGACGTCGTTAAACCTAGTCGCTTTTGTTTCACTTAAGGTTGGGTGATTCCTCCTTCCGTGATGCAACAAGTGGTCTAGCACGGACTTGAGCTCCCACGTTCCGTCGAGTATATGGGGAGACCCCACTAGGTTATCATCCTTTATCCACAGGAAGCCGTGTCTGCCGCCTTACAAGCCGTAACGCACCGAACACAGCATTCAGGAAGATTGAATGCCGTACGGGAAGTCCTTGGTTTTCATATGACTGCCAAGGTGTATATGTAGTTTTACGGATTTGTTTGGTAAACCTTTTTGCCTAGCTCTCCAGAGTAGTCACTTTTGATCCTTTTCAGACTCCTTAAACGAAAAGGCTCATCTGAGAATTTGTCACTTCGGGCTCACTAAACATTCGAAGGAGACTAGAGTCATCTTTTTGTCATTTTCTCGACTCTTAAAACATGAAAAGGTCAAGTTGTGTCCTTGCGTCTTAAAATTTATTTGGCCGCGATTAACATTACCCGGTTAGATCTTATTTGTGTTAGCTTGAGTAGGCTTCTTTTCATTCTCGATGGCAACTTTTCCGGGGTTCACCAACCCAGGGGTCCCCTCTGACAGGAACCCTGGTCATTTCGCTCCTTTTGGAAGTGTTGGTGCTCCTTATATGGCGACGTTGTCCCTCCCAGGGTTAACTGTTGGGTTGCCGGTTTGGTTGTTCTCAACCTCTTTGGTCCCTGCCGTCTCACCGTTTAGTCAATCCGTCCCTCCACCTGAACAACATCATGTTGATTCTAAGGTGGATCTCTCCCCTTCTACACCCACTTCTACGTCCTCATCTTCTACTTCACCTAGTGAAAGTCTAGATTCGAGTAACCAGGTGGCTAAGAAGAAGAAGAAGAAGACGAAGAAGAAGAAGGCTTCTAAGGGAGAGGTTACAAGTGCAGCTACCCCCTCGAGTACACCTGAAGTCAGGCCCCCTTTCACTCCTCCGCGGAAGGCCAAGTTTCCTTGTCGATTATGCAAGGAGGACCATCTTCTTCGCAATTGTCCTGGCATTCCCAGGGTACTAGAAGTATGGTCTCACAATTCGGCCGCCCCTCATCGTCCTCTGAAGCTCACGGCGATGCTACCTTATCAGTCGGGAATGGTAAGGGAAAAGGGAAGATTCGAATCCCCTGTAGACTTTGTGAAGGCAATCATCCCCTTCACCTTTGTCCACTCATGGATAAAGCCTCCGTTGTTTTGGCAAGTCTTACAGCTCCTTCACCCCAAATACCCATTGGAAATCGACGTCTCTCTGCAGCTGCAGATCGTCCCCCTGCTGACAAAGAGATTGCTTCAAATTCTTCTCTTGTCCAGGCCCCTCTTCCCGAACCCAGCTGTCCCCAGCCTGTTCCAGACCAACCATTGGTCGGAAAGAGTGTCGACTCGAGTCCGCCGCTCGCTCACTCTGTTTCAGAAGAGAATCACGCCCATGTTCTTCTCGTCTCTTCAGATTCTCCTGAGTCCCGAAATGACTCTCCTAACCCAGCTGCTCCCGAAGGTTCTCCTTCGGTTCCTTTAACACATGTGGGCAATCATACAAATCCCCCACCAAGTAGTCTGGTCGCTTCCTTCGATTGGAATCGCCTGATCGCCGGTCGCCTTCCATCCCATATGCCTTTCCAGATCACAGTACATGCCTGTGCTAAGGCAGTACCTGGCACTGTTTTGTATGAAGGGGCGTCTGTCAGTATTATGCCGTACACTACTTGGCAAGCTTTAGGTTCCCCGCAGCTTGGGCCAGTCACTCAGAATCTGTTGGCCTTCGATGGAGGAACCTGTCCATCTCTAGTAGTTCTCCCGAAGTTCCTTATTACTTTGGGAGGCAAAACCGTCTATATAGACGTCTTGGTTACCCAAGGTGTTTTAGACTTTAGTCTTCTCCTTGGTCGCAACTATGTTTACGCCATGGGGGCCCTCGTTTCTTCGCTTTTCCGTGTGGTTTGCTTTCCACACGATGGAAGAATTGTGACTATCAATCAAGTGTCATTCGTTAGTCCCCCGATGCCTCCTGCGTCGTTGTCATCCCCTCCTAGTTTTCATCCACCAGTTGCATCTACCCCACCACAGATTAACTACGTGGCCACCTATCCCATGCCTGGATCCAGTGATGCCGCCATCATGCATGTGTCCTGGGGGCATTGGGCCTTGACTTCCAAGATGTTTCCCTTCCACCGGGAGTGGCAATCTTGGAAGCCTCGACTTTCTATTCATTATGATGAAGTTTGGGTGGAGCATAGTTCCTTTCCGGTGTCAAACTCCTTAAAAAATGAAACTAGGTTTGGTCGGAGCATAGTTCCTTTCCTATGTCAAGCTCCTTAAAAAATGAAACTAGGCTTGGTCGGAGCATAGTTCCTAATCTTGTGTCAAGCTCGTTAAAAAATGAAACAAGGGTTATGAGGATAGTTCTTTTACTGTGTCAACCTCATTAAAAAATGAAACAACTCCCTTTCCAAATCGAGTCGTTTGATTAAGATATCATAAAATACAAGTCGAGTCTTTCATCGATCTCGAGAGTGAACCTTCATTCCATCCACTTTGTTGAATGCAATGAAGCTTGGGGGGCATGTACCTCGATTTTGCGTCATTATGCTGGGGGCATGCGAACTTATAACAAGCATAGTTTTTCGTTTCAAGCTTGTGTAAACATGAAACCGAATCCAAGCAAAGTTCTCCATGGTTCAAGCTTGTGTAAAAATGAACCCATACCCATTTTACATCTCGTGATTGCTGTCTTTATCTGCTAAATTCTGCTAGATGAGCCTTGGTTGTTTTCATTCCATCGCCACCATCTCTTTGGCCAATCATATGCTTTCACTTGGTTGTTTTACCTTTCCTGAGGGACCGTAGTTATGAGTGGTTTTCTTAGCCAGCCTCTTGACCATTACATGTTTTGAGTAGTTCCACCATTGCCGGAACCAGTTGCTACCCTTTATACCACTCGTTCCTCTAGGATGAGTCACCTTTAAGCTCTTTTCTGACTCATAAAATTTGAAAAGATTACAGAGTATTTTTCCCTTTTTGACTCGTTAAAGAGAATAAAAATGGAGGTCTACTTTCAGCTCTTTTCCGACCGTTTAAAGATGAAAAGATTGCCGAGTTTTTCCTCTTGACTCGTTAAACGTAAATAAGAGGCGGTCATCTTTAAACTCTTTTCCGACTGTGTAAAAACGAAAATATCGTCGGACCCTTGTCGTTTCAGGTTCGTTAACGGTTACGAAGCGACGTGGCTTCGATCACTTTTTTACTTTTTCAGGTCGAAATCACTACTCATGAAAAGTACTCCTCGATCGTAATGATCGGGCGGTTCTTTCGAGCATTGTTTTATACTTTTTCAGGCTTGAGAGACACAACTTTACGAAAAAGGACACTCCTGGAGTTTTCTTTTCAACTGTCTTTTCAAACTCTCTAAACATGAAAAGACACTGAGTTCTTCCTTTGTCAGGCTCGTTAAAACCTGATGACATCGGATCCTGTCGGAATGATGCCTCACAAGCATATGCTATCCCCGTCAAGCTTGTTAAAAATAACTGGGGTACTCGCCAGAAATGGTGGGGAAAATGGACCCATAATTATTGTCGTGTCAGCAGTATGTCGCTCTTGAACATGGCACTTGTCTGCTTTCGTGTCTGGGTGGGGACATCTCATCTCGTTTTTCACTTGCCTCCTTGGGTTTTGGGTGATCCTGTTTGACCTCTCATCTACTCATTGCCTCGTCACCATGACCTTTGATCCGTTGATGTCAAATACTGCCAAGTCCACTGTCGTGCCGCCGATATGTTCAAGAGAAGTTGACCTCTACAGAATTACAACCTCCCTCTGATGCCTCACATAATTCTGATTCACCACAACATTCTTCCTCTGTCTCGTGTCAATGATGTGGGAAACACTATGGCCCACCTTTGATCAAGGTCACTTCCTGTCGACTTCAGCTCATTATCCAGGAAACTGATCTAGAGACTCCTTTCCGGTGCCTTGGAGCCTGCATGCCTCAATGGTAGGTTCTTCGTGTTCGACGAGAGGTTTTCATCATTGGCCTCCGATCGAATGATTCTACGAGTGTTCGACGCCAGCTCACTCATTCGCACGCCGTAGATTGTACCTATAGTACCTTGAGGGCCATTGTCATTATTGGTGGTACCTCTCACGTCTGTTAACAGTTTTCACTATTGGCTGGTAACCAGACGATGTTCATGCATGTTCGACTCCAACTCATGTATTCGCATGCCTGAACTTTTACTCTGTTCGGGTCGAGATGGAGCGCAAGACCCTGGATTTTGTTTGTTGGAATCCAGGCTGCGATTTGTGGCTTATTATGATCATTACATGACTCATTCACTGGATGGCTACGACCATGCCTGAGTCTATTTATCGGTCCTCACTGGATGGCTGTGCCCATACCTTGGATCTAGATTCTTATGTTCTCTGTTATGGATGGCTGCGCCCATACCACCTACATCATGCACTTGAGATATCAGTTGTACTTCTTTACGTAGGTTCTCCGACGGCCGTGTTTTCAGTTACGCATGTTATTGTAAAATCATTTCACCCCTCTCTCTCTCTCTCGGGCCTCATGCTTTAGGGGGCATCTGTTACACAGTAATTTGTCACCGTTTGTCACCGTCCCTGTTACCCCTCTCCTGCACACCGGAGGACTCATTCCGGGACCTGTGAGAAGTGACATGACTTGAAGCCACTTGCATTATATTCCTCTAAGTATGAGCTTCATATGCCCTGAAGACATCTCCTGCAGAATACCCATAAAAAGACCTCTTTTTGCATTGGCGCGGTTCCACAGTGTACTGCTCGCACCAATGGGGGAAATCCTCTAAAGAGGGCGCGCCATTAGCGCTCTGTCTCAGGGTCGCACTCACGCCAACCCAGTTGGGTAAAGTTTTTAACAAAAAAACTTCCGAAGGTTCTCCTTAACCCATTCACCAACTGAATCCGTGTTGAGTTAGGATGGTTTGGCTTCGAATCTCCATAGAAGGGAAGTGGTTTTCCACCTTTCATAGAAGCTTCTAAGTGATAAATCCAATCCCATGGAAATTGTGATTGATCTTATCTCCTTCCCCTCTATCTATAAAAGCTTGTCTCTATGCCTTGACCAAGCTAGTTCCAGCAGAGTGCTAAGATAGTGTGAATTCTAGGAGTTCAAGAGATTGAAGTTGCAAGAGCCTTCTTTGCACCCATAAGGCCAAATCTAAGTGAGGAGATTCTTGTCACCCAAGAGAGAGAGGCTTGTTTCCCATCCCAACAAGATTTGCAAGACTTGTGTAGCTGATCACCCAGCCAAAGGAGGATTTGACGTCAGAACTATGGTTGTATTCTTCTTTGTTGTTTATCAATAATAGATGACTATCATTATGGTTCCACTCTCACTGTCCTTTGTAATGATTGATGTTGAGTTATATCTTTTCTGACTGATATATAATTGCATCTATTGGATTTTATGCTTGTATTTGTGTTGTTCTTTGCATGTGCAGGTGTCCAATCACGGAGATCGTGGGGATCGTGACCGGCCGAAGCAAAGGAACGAGAGTGACGTCTCTTCTACAAATATTAGCGTTGGAATCCAAGTAGGTTCTCATCATCCACCTTTAATTTGCAATTAGGAACTTGCGTGATAGCATTGTTTGATTGTTTCTAGACCCGGTCAGGGCTAGTAGGGATCGTCTATGTCCGCAGAGAGGATTTACCTCCACAACACTCAACTTCCTCCTTGATTGATGCTTGTAACTCCTTTGTGCTAGAGTGAGCTAGGCGAAGGGCTTTATTCTCTTCCTCAAGCGTCTTCCTGTCCTCTTCTACCCTGGAAATCCTTGGTTCAAATGTGTAAATCTTACCCTGGAGTTCTACAATTTGATTACTCATTAGCCCTACATTCAACTCAATGGCAGTTACAAACGCAGTTCCAGTCGAAGCAATTATCTCAGGATTTATTGTGGTATCCAAGATGATGTCATTCTTTATGGTCACAGACAGAGGCTCTACATGTTTCTTAGGATAGTACTTCCTTCTTTCTTGCATAATATTACAATTGACTTATTCAAAATTAAGTCTCTTGAGTTCCAATACCTCTTTTTCCACCTTATTGGGAATGCCCAATTGCTTAAGGGGAAAGTGCCCTCCAGTGATGGGGGTTGATGGAGGAACATCTAATGGAGGAAGTTCTATCTGCACCTACAAATATTGTTGTTGTTGGTGGGGATCTTGCTCAACCTTCTTGTTGATTTCTTACTGTTGCTTCTTCATCTCCTCCTCTTCCTGCTTTCTCTTTTCTTATTCAGCTTTCCTCCTATGTTCCTCTTATGTTTTTCTCTTTTCCTCTTCATCTTCCCTCCTTTTTTCCTCTTCCATTCTTTTATTTTCTTGTTCTTCCTTCTCTTGTTTTCTCTTCAATTCTTCCTCTTACTTGTGTTTCATCTCGAATTCTTATTTCTCCCACCTCCTCTTTTCTTCTTTGTCCCGAGCCCTTTGTTCTTCTTCTTCCTCTCGCTAGTTTATTTTTGTCTCCTCTTCCTCTTGTTGGTTTTGAAGGTACTTAGGCCATTTATTTCCTAAATTTTGTGACTGCCTTAGCTCTTCTTCCATTTTCCTCTTTAATTCTTACTTTTTCTTGGCCATGGTCGTACTCCTTTCTTCTAGAGTCTCGTTATCCTCATCTTATTCTTGCTCACTTGGAGGGTATTCTGATTTTTCTCCTTTGTTCTTTTTTAGCTTCCCTCCCGTATTTGGTTATTCCTTATTTCTCTTAAGCAAGGCTGACCTAACTTGTAGGCTTATGTTTTCCTGTGATTGTTTAGCTTGCTCTTCCTCCTTCTCCTATTGGTCACTTGGACCTAGTTCTCTGGCCCCATTGTACCAATTCTTGGCTTTATCCTAGCGACAGTGTTTGTTGTGTGAGTGTGACCAATTAAAGTTTTCTTTCTTACAGTGTGCTACTAACACCCCTTTGGGATCATACCTTCGGTGACTTAGAGTCATAAAGTAAAATCCCTTCATTTCCTCGAATTTCTATTCTAGATCCTTAAATCTCTTGACAGTGTAATCCTTAATAGTGAAATGGAAGGCATACAAAGCCTTTTTCTTACCTTTATTTAGCATCTTCAAGAACCTTGTGGTCATTTGGTAACAAACTTCCTGCAGCACTACTTTGTCCGTGACGAACCTGGGGAGTGCGTGAGGAGGTTTATATGACCCGACGACTCTAATGAATGTGCCCTCCTAGATGTGAAACCAATCCGCCACTCCTATAATCATCTCCATAGATTTCTTAGACATATAAGGACCCTCTCTGAACAAAAATTGGTACAAAGGGGCAATAAATGATTCAAAGGCGGACTCTATAACACTTTTATATCTCAGGTCTGAAAATATCTTATAATGTATATGCATGAGCTCTGACGCAATCACTACCCATTTATAGCTCAAACCATCAAAATTATATCTTTCACATATAATGTCTAATAGGTATGATGCCATGTAGAATTTCAATGGATAATCTGCCTCCAGATTCTTTGCTGCATATATCTTGGTTTTGAGTGTTGAAGCTAGGAAGCTTGCCTAGTTGAATATTGTTCCCCAGGTGGCAAAAACGTGCGTGATAGTGTTGGCTTGATGGGACCTGACCCAGGTTCAGAGTTAATTAGCCAAATCCATACACTACTGGCCCTTTCGGCAATAGCCCGCAGAGCGCGAACTAAGGTCTCACCCAAAGAAGTATGGGGGGATGCTAGAACCAAGTTTCCGCACCCTGGAGATGTCTAAGGGGTCGATTTAGTCCAACCGTGAATGGCTTCGCGTAGGTCACTTCGCACACTACCCTAACCTACAAGGCCTTCGTGATCTGTTATAATCACCTTCGCGCAGCCCTACCCAGGGGCTGAGGTTCTTTCATGCTGGTAAGGCAACGATCTATGCTATTTCCCCAAATTACATTGCGGATCTTACTTATCTTCTTATAACTATTAGTTAATTTCGCTTAAACATATACTTTATCTTATATTCACTTAATCAACACAATCATATAAGTTCGCGCACCATATAAATAGTGAAATTGCAATTTATACCCAATACATTCAATGCACAAAACAAAAAAAATATACACATAAATGATATGAAACTTCTCTTTATTACTTCTCCAATGGTTACATACTTGACTCGCCTTGCGCACTCAACTGCAGGGGTCCGTGCACTTAGCTGCAGACTACTAGGCCTCTGTGCACTCAGTTGTAGAGCCTTCTCCTACTCTACAACCCAAGACTCAACTCTACACTTAGATAAGACTCAATTCTTCATCCTTCATTCATGACTTCATTTTCTTGCCATTTACAACATAGGGCCTCGCTCTATTTATACAATCCCATGGTCCATGGACCATGGGTAGATCTCTAAAGCTGACATTACATTACAAAAATGAGGGCAGACAACCCTATGACTCATTTACAAGCTCATGCTCCGCGCCCACAAAACATGGAGTCTTTACATCGAATTTAGTCAAAATCTGGGCTTTAAGCCCCAAAAATTCCCTTGGGGGATCCCACGCCCAATAGGCCCCCAACACAAACATCGTGACTTGTCCTCGAGTCACTCTGTCTATGCAGAGATCTTCGCATAGAGACCCCCCAACTCTGCCCGGACTGCTGCAAGGTTAGCAGCGCACTGAGCGACTACCTGTTGTACCTCTTGTACGCGTTGTTCAAATATCGCGGTACCTAGACTGCTTCCCTTCATCTGCTCCTGTGTTCCCTGCATTTGCACGAGCTTGGCTTTGATCGAGGCTGTAATGATGAATGCCTCATCGATCTAAGGTTGTACGTGTGCCTTCAAAACCGCTTCCTTATGTCATGCCGCATCTACCTGCTCTTTGAGCACTTTTGCCTGTTGCATCCGCGGGAGCCTTTGTGTAAGGGCCACCATCTGCTCGGTCCCTTTTATGTCATCATACTTTTTCTGCAGCTCACATGCCTTTGTTTTTAAGCGATGTATGTTCGGATCCTCCTGCAGAGTGGTGAGGTCCTCGAACAACTCTTCGAATAATTTGGTGCAGTCCTTCACTGCATTACTGATCTCCTCTATTCCCGTTGTAATGGTGCTGGCACATTGTTCCCTCACCTCTGGTGGAGTTGAATGTTGCACCTTCAACTGCAGCTCAACTATCTGAAGGTTCAACTCTAACTAAACCTTAGCCATCTCTTCCTTCAGCTTGCGCACCCGTGCTGCTAGCCTCCGGATGTGTGCCTCTGCTGGTGCCTCTACTGGGATGGCCAACTCAGGGACCATCTGGCAGGCTTCTTCAACCACCTGCACAATCTTCCAGTTCTGTGCCACTACCTTGTCGTGCTGCAGGCTCAATTGTTCCATGTTAATTTGATGTTTGCTCATCACCTGGAGCACGCGGCTCTCCCTAGCCCTCAGTTTTGTAGTCACTCCGTCCTGTAGAACATAGAGTGTCTCTCGAGGGAGCGCAACCATGTTGATCCCCACTCCCTTCAGCGCACTGGCCGTGGGCCCGTTGGCCTCATTTTCTGTAACCAATGCCCCCTCTGGCAACACTATAGCATTGGCCATATGGGCATGCAACATTTCCTCAGCTGCGGCCGTGCCTACTGCGAGGTTGGTCAATAGAGTACTAGCCTGAGGAGTGCACACCTGCAACTCCTATATCTATGCCCGGAGGGTCCCCAATACCATCTGATTTTCCTCCACCAACTACTAGAGGGCCTCCGTAGTGACATCGCGCACTGTCTCCCCTATGTCATGCAAATCCCCCTTAGTGAGGGTGATCAGGTCGAAAGAAGTCTTGGAAGCTTTTGACTTCTTTCACTACCCCGCCTGCTCTCTCAGGCCCTTCCTCTTCAGCTGTGTAGACGCTATCTGTGGGTCCACGCCACCTTCCTCTATTTCAGGCTCTTGTTCAGGCGAGGGTGAATTCTGGCCCTCGTGCTCCTTCTTAGCTTCCTGTTGTTATTCTTCTGCTGCCTTAGCGGCGTTGCATGCCTCCGACGCCTTGGTTGCTGCCGCTTCATTTCTTCTCTTCTCTGCCAACTGCACCATCCACAGTTTTCCCTCCTCCTTTTTCCTTTTTGCAACATACTTCTCTGATTCCATCATGGAGCTGGCTGGAGTGCGCCACTCTGGTTTCCAAGACTCAAGCACGGCGAATATGAAATCGTCTGTGGCCAGGTAGGGGAGCTCATTCCGTTTCTTCGCGGGGTCCTTGCATGCCCTGATATATACATGATGGAAGTCCACCTTGAACTCCGTGAAGCTCTACAAACTATTATAGACAGTGGGCGATAACTGTGGCTTGTGATTAATACCCATTCTGATGTTCATCTCCATGAACACCCAGAATATCTTGTTATCTCTTATTCTTTGCGTGTCTTTAGTTTCTCATAGCAAAGCGTACTTTGCTACCTCCAGAAGATCCTTCGCAATTGTGGGGAACTGGCTATCCTCAGGCAATTCCCAAGCCACCAGCACTATGGATAGCAGAAGCCATGCATAGTGGAAAGTCTTCCCCTGCTCTTGTGCCTTGCGACAATTTTCTAGGAATTCCTTGCACAAGTACTCTGACTAGTTAAATTGGACACCTGTAGTGCACTGTGCGGCAAGTGCAACCATCAACGCGGGCACCTCATCCACACGAAACTTCCGCATAACCTTTCCAGCCAGTATTTGCATCGCGAATCTGACCACCTTATTGTTAATACTAGAGATCACGTACCCCCTCTTCTTCTTCTCCAGCTTGAATTTTTTCTTCATGGCCTCCACAATGGCCAAATCATTACTCTTACCCTCCGAAATATCTGCTAGGTCCTCCCCCTTACAAGGGAGTTAGGTAATTCGGTGGATTAGGTGGTTTGTGATGGGGATGGGCTCCTCCAGCCACAAACACCCATCATGCACCAGACAAAGCAGTTACTTGATGACAAAAATAGCTACTGGGGTGCGATGGTAATGCGGCACCTAGAGTGGGTTTAACAACCCTACTTTCTCTACTTCGTGCAACCACTTGTCACGGAGTTGCCAAGTGTGAGAATTTTTCGTGGTCCGTGAGATCCCAATCTTCAAACTTTAGAACCGGTACCCGTCCCAAGTGCGCTCCATCAAAAACGATATCATCAGGTAGAAGCGGAGTCTGCAGAGAGCTCTTTCTCTCATCTAGGTCCTTAGGCACCCTTTCTTTCCCCTTCTGTGAAGGAACATACGCGGGCAACCTGGTCAGAGGGTCTGCACCCTGGTTTTCTTCCTCCATTTCTTCGTCCTCCACCTCTTCCACCAGGATTTCCTCAAGGTCTTCCTCCTCCTCATCAGCTTCCAAATTGGTCACCTTCCCCTTTTCTTCCATGGTCAATTTAGTTCTCAATGGGTTTCTACTGGACATGCACACCATTACCATAGGTTGCTTATATTTCTTGGGTCTCGGCGTGTGTGGCGATTTAGGGATTTCTGCAACTATCCTGATGCTTTCTAGGGTGTATCCTATCATCATGGCCTACGTGGCCTCTTCAGTGGTCATCTCTCTGATATCCATGGGGTCCTTTGGCGTGGTCATACTGCTATTCCACAAATCTCTCAATAGTTCAGGTAGGTGCTCAAATAATGCCTTCAACTTCAAAAGATTGAACAAATCGGGGTTCATGAATCTCTGGGTGCACAATAGCTCAATTCTAAAATGGCCAAGTGTTGTCTTTTGGGCAGCCCTTTGCAATTTATAGCGCCTTTTGAATTTGAATTCGACTGTTCCCCCCAAATCTAGTCCATTAATGCTCCCTTGGCAGCAGATTTTCCCAAATATAGCCAATAAAGTTTGCCTTAAATGCCTGCCAACCGCTCCATTTGGTCTCAAACCAAGCATCACATCATGAATAATGAATATAACAATCACTTTCCAGCCAATCCACGTGACAGCAACTACCCTCACACTGTCGCGGACCCTATGACACTTCGCTCTTGTGCGTAGTCCTGACATCACGTAGCTCCCAGGCAGAGTATTTTATAGTCCCGCGCCTCCTTTCAACTACCTAGAGTGCTAAGAAAATGCCTCCCGCAACTAGTCAGGTGGCCAAACCACCTATATATGGCTTCAGCCGACTACCATTTACTTTTCCTGGAAAGAGTTCACCATTTAACTTCATCAACTACACCGCGCCACCATCTGTGATTTCCTTAATAACATACGGTCCCATCCAATGCATTAAACCGATAAAATCTTGGCGGTAGTCCCCAAGTTTGTCAACGTAATCACACTCATCCTGTTCTATCACCACGGTTTTTTTATCAAGAAAGTCCCTCTTTATTTCTTCCTCAAGCTTCTGGACTTCTGCTTTCACCAGGGCACTTTTCTCCCTCAACTAAGCTCTTTCATTCATGACTTCTTGGAGTCTAAGATCACCCTGCTGAATATCTTCATCAGGTCCCAAGCATTCTTCTTCGAGTTCTTCCAACTATGCAATCCCTTCTTCCAAGGTTCCATGATCTTTCATATCCATGAGCGCTACTATGCGTGGACTAGGCATGATATACTCCATCAACATTACAACGTTCGCTCCATAGGCCAACCTAGAAGGCATTTGTCCTGTCAGTTTCTTACACGTTGTCCTATAAGCCCATAAAATTGCTAGTATGCATAGGTCCCAATCACTTCGCTACACACTACATACCTTGTTTAGTGCTTCACACACCTCATTAAATGCTTCCACGTGGATAACCTTTTGCATGATCATTCTCTCCACATTCTGTCATTCCAACTTGAGGAGCCGTTGACGCATTTGCCCCCCCAACACATGATTATTGATCATATCTCCCAGCGTGAAGTTCATGTGCATCCACGTAGGTTGTTTTCCATATGCCTATACCCACCTAGACAGATGCGCACGAAGACCATCCCATCCATTATACTTATCAGCCAATCTCACTCTAGGCTTTCCAAACTGCGTGTGCAACATTCTCCTGCATTCGTGCCAATCCTCAAAGCTTCCTTTGTGCATACCCCACCATCTTGCGGGCATAGCACGTAGTACCTAATTCAAATTCTGGAAGCTTTGCTTTTCCAACACTTCTCTTTCAAATCTATCCAAGAAGGTATCTACCTCACTTAACCCATCATAAGAAGGTAGGTCCCTTACTTCTGTCAATACGCAGCGCAACAATATTGTCATCATATTATAATTCAACGTGGTTACCTCGTGTAACCGGTTCTACCATTGCTCTGTTTCCTCATCCGAATCTGACGTACAGGAGCTTTCGCGCTCCCATGAGATCTATTCATCCACAGTGGAATTCACCCAATCCTGGTTTCATGCTGTTAACTTGTAGATGCAGTCCAAGTCATCATCACTTTCATATTCACGCACCGGCTCTGTATAGCGCGATCCTTCAGCAGGGTCCAAAGGTATAACTACGCATAAAGAATTCTTTTCAAAAATCATCTTGTGCTTCTTCAGATTAATCACCCCGTTCATGTCAGTGGCCCAATCAATTCCTAAGAGCATAGGGTAGGGATTGTTGTCATCGACAATCTCTATCACTTCAAAGTCTTATAGTGTGCTTGCTCCCTCAATATCCACAGTGATTCCCTGCAATCGCCATAGGGGTATTATCTTCTGTTGGTTCGCCATTCCCAGCTGAATAGGAGACCACTATAGTGTAGGCCTCCCCATGTGCTCCCATGTCTGCTTCGGCAGAATGTTCACGTCCGATCCTAAGTCCATAATTAATTGGTCCATCTCATATTCTCCAATTTGCGCGATTAACCTCATTTCTCTTCCCGTCCTCATCTTATGCTTTCCAATCTTCCAAACTATGCGTAGTTCTCCTGGCGCGATCCTAGCGCATCTGTCAATGAGTTCCTGTAGCCCCTTTACAGCCTTACTGTCGCATAGTAGCTTCATGCATGTTTCCAGGAATGTCGTAAGCATAGATGGGTCCATTTCTGGCTCTGATCTCTCTTTGCTTTCTAAAGTGGAGGCATCAGCAAAGCTCTGCTTAGCTTCCATAAAGGTTTCTCGAGCACGCTCCAAATCAAACTCCACTTCTTTCACTGGAGCTTTATGAACCCAAGTACTATCTTCATGCTGTTTGGCTTTGTCATCTCTCGTCATATTGCCACTTCGGAGCACAATGTTCACATTTGGATCTTCCTCGCATGACTTAGACCTCATCATCTACAGGTTCTGAGTCGAGGGAGGTGGTAGCGCTCCCTTGTCGCGTATCCTAGCTATCAACGTAGGACAATCTTCCATTTCATGATCAAAAAAGGTATAATACAGACATGATGGATGTTTTGGGTTCGTAAAATCATGAGCATAATGTCCTGGCCCTCCGCAATTGTAGCATATCAGCTATCCGCAACCTCTTCCAGGTCCTCCTCCACCTCAGCCTCGTCTGCGCTCCTGAAATTCTGTTCGCGCCACTCTTGCATTCTGGTCTAAGGGCCGCATTTTGGCCTGAACTCTGTAGGTGGGAGTTCTATCCATCATCAACTCATAGCTTCTACAAGTGCACTCATCATTTCCAACCGATCTACAAAAATTACAGAACAACTATTACGAATTTTGCATGTACTTATGTAACAAATGGTAGTTATCCATAGCATGCTTTCCACCTATTTGACAAATCGCACACCACAAAGCAGGTACCGCACTGGGTCGTACTTGCACTTATGGCCTTAACGACATCGGTCCTCCTCCTGCGAGGTAATTTTCGAATACCAAGAAATGGTCCTTATCGTGACCCTGACCCTTGCATTTTAAACATCACACCTCTTCTCACACTTCTGGTCGAGCTGTCCGGTCCTATTTCAAACTCTGCATCTCAAGGCATAAGTTTTTCAACTGCACATGGATCTATTAAAATCCCAAGTTTGGATCTTGCATTGGGGTCTCATGAAGCCTCATCACGATCTCTAGGGCTTTTACTTGAGTCGTTAACTTCTGTTGCGATAGCGTGCTCCTCAGATGTGGCTATAACAATGCTCCAAACCATTCGCTGTGCTGTCCATCCATCAGATTCATATTAGCTTCACGAATCATGCACTTCAGCCTCTGATCCAACTCCCAAGGAGTCTCACCTAGTAGCATTGTGATCACTTTGAATCCAATGATCGACTGCGCCTCTGACTTTGTCCTACTAAATTCTCTTTTTAGCACTGCTTGGATATCCACGATTCCCACATTTGGATTATCATTGGAGTGCTTAATATACCAGGTCAGCACGTGATCCTGCAGAGCACTGACCAACATCGCTTTGTTTATATTATCATCTGTAACTCCCTATGCTTCCCATACGGTTCTTATCATGAACCAAAACTGGTTTGGGTCCTCATTTCCCACTCCCTTGAACACAAGCAACTTAATCGTGCTTGCCATATTGAGTCACGGTGGTGGCGGTGTGGGTGGGGGTGGTATGCACGGAATCCTCTGCCTTATCAAATGGATCACACTCCATGGAGAGACCTTCGCGAGCTCTTCCTCGTCCCCTCGCAAAGGTGAAATCAAAGGGCTATTCTCAGGTCCCTTACTTCCTTCATTTCTGTAGGTTTTTCTGCTTCGCGTAGCTCCGAACATCAAGATAATTGCATAACCCTCTTTTCACACAATAGCATTTTAATCCAAGTATTCGGAGACTTTACATACTTAACTCACAGTCCTTTGAGAAAGCGTCGCTCTGCCTCACTGTAGCTAACTGAAGTATCTACTGTGAACTCGATAATGAATCCTCCTATAATCCGCTCGAGCGAGTGATCAACAACACATGCGATCTTATCCTCTGATGCTTGCAATCTTCGCACCAACTCTGGGGTCCACACTATAGGATTATCGAGCTCCCACCTTCCTTGGCTATCTGCTAGCTTTGCGACCCACTTGTACAACTCAATAGGGAAAGATGCGAAAAATATTTCGTGGATATTTGTGTGCAAGTAGCAGTGTAACCACTCTTATTTTGTTAGTCATGGATTCATGTTCTCCTATGCCGTGAACTCGTGAATTCTCCTGTCCAACCAACCTTTAATTTCCTTCTTAGTTGGATTCCAATGATGCGACATCAGACATCTCTATGCAGATTCCGGTCTTGGAAACAGAACCATTTGTTGGCTTGATGTAATTAGCCAAAAAAATCCCTACACTACCAGCCCTTTCGGCAATAGCTTGCGGAGCGCGGACTGAGGTCTCACCCGAAGTAGTATGGGGGGATGCTAGAACCAAGTTTCCGCACCCCGGAGATGTCTGAGGGGTAAATTTAGTCCTATTGTGAATGGCTTCACGTAGGTCACTTCGCGCACTGCCCTGACCTGCAAAGCCTTCACGATCTGTAATAATCACCTTCGCACAACCCTACCGAGGGGCTGAGGTGCTTTCGCGCTGCTAAGGCAGTGATCTTCACCATTCCCCAAATTACACTGCGGATCTTACTTATCTTCTTATAAATGTTAGTTAACTTTGCGTAAACAGATACTTTATCTTATATTCACTTAATCAACACAATCATATAAGTTCACACACCATATAAATAGTGAAATTGCAATTTATAGCCAATACATTCAATGCACAAAACAGGAAAAAGATACGCAAAAATGATATGAAACTTCTCTTTATTACTTCTCAAACGGTTATAGACTCGACTCGCCCTGCACACTTAGTTGTAGGGGTCCGCGCACTCAGCTGCAAACTACTAGGCCTCTGCGCACTCATTTGCAGAGCCTTCTCCTACTCTATGACAAAGACTTGACTCTAAACTTAGATAAGACTCAATTCTTCATCCTTTATTCATGAATTCATTTTCTTGTCGTTTACAACTTAGAGCCTCGCTCTATTTATACAATCCCATGGTCCGTAGACCATGGGTAGATCTTTAAAGCCAACATTACATTACAAAAATGAGGGTGGACAACCCTATGACTCATTTACAAGCTCACGCTCCGCGCCCACAAAACGGGGAGTCTTTACATCGGATTTAGTCAAAATCTGGGCTTTAAGCTTCAAAACTTCCATTAGGGGATCTCGCGCCCAACAGATAGGAACCCAATTTTCAAGAAAGGTATCAATATTAGATCTCCCATATAACCAATTCATCATCACAACCAAGAATTGGTAGACCTTCCTTATGACTTTTGTCCTGTATACTTGGTCGGCCTTTACCTGAAACTTAGAAGGGCATTGCCACCACGCCCTAATAATTTCCTTAGTTGGTACTAGAAATTTTGACAACCACTTGGTGTTAAAGGTATCTTATTTCTCTGAAAACCTATAATAAGTGACAATGTCTATAGAAGAGATAACTAAAAAGGCTTCGTTTGTGTGACTCCTTATCACCCACTGAGTTGTGTTAGTGTTCTGCAAGATCCCGTCGATAGTCTCTACACAAGGGGAAACAGGAGGATGTGAAGCGACTCTGTGGAGCCAAGACCTCTTGATATTGATGTACACATCGAAGTCTTCCTGGTCTTCATGAACATCATTCTTAGAAAACTCATCATATAGGTTGAAACATGAAAGCTTGATGGCTTTGTTGATATTACAGGAAATGTCCTGGTAGATTAGATGTTGTGGTCCTTGGTGTCTTTCCTGAGCACTTCTCTCTGCACTTTTATAGGATGGATTGGCTACTGGAGGTGCCATTTCTCTAGAGAAGGAGGAGATCAAAATGTACCCAAGGTCATCTTTATCTGGCATGTAAATGAAGAAATTCCATGATGAGAGAGATGACATGAATAATGTAGAACATAAAGAAAATTAGGAACATAGCTTCAGAGCACTGTGGAAAAATCTCGGGCCCAAGTCCTTCTTAGAGGGAGGTCGGAAGAAACAGGGATGCTAAATCAATGACTTGATGACTTAGGCTGATTAAGTCACAAATTCAAACAAGTCACAATGTCACAAGTTGTGGGAAAGAAGAAGTTTCATGGTTGCACATGTTGCGCAGGTCGCACAGGTCACAGGTCACATAGGTCACATAGGTCACAGGGTCGCACAAGTCGCAGGTCTTGATTTTTGGCCTATTGCGATTTTTTTGGGTCATGCAAATTGTTCTTCAAGGTGGTCTGATGGGGAAATTATGCTTGGAATGCATATTTCGAGATGTCCCTAGATCCTAAAACTTGGATAACTGAGAGATGGAAGTGAATGGGTTGAGGGTTGGCCAAATTATTAGGACAAAAGAGAAACTAGATGGAAGAAAGTTAGGCTGGAGAGTTTCATGGGAAAAATGAGTTTAGAGGAGTAAATGAAACCAAATAAAACCCTCCCCATCATGGAAGACAAAGGGTTGCACAAGAAAAGGATGAAAAATGGCACAAAAAAATGATTACAAGAAGAAGAAGGGTCACCCACCTAGAGGAAGTCACATGCCCTACCTAGCCACTCAAGTTCCCTAGTGAAATGAAAAATGAACCAGGAGGGTGGGTGATTTAAATATAAAATTCACACATGTGAGGTCATTATAGGTCATTGGGTCGCACCAGTCGTTAGGTCGCAGTGGTCACTAACTCGCACTGGTTGCTAAGTCGCACTAGTCGCTAGGTCGTGAAGGGTGCCTTGAAATTATGTGTGACTTTGCGTCCTAGCAACCTCTTAGGTCAAGGTTGAGAGATCGCGAAACAAGAAGGGTCACAGTTTTTAGGACTAAAATAGGACCACCTCACAACCCGATGACCTCAAGGTGAGGGGTCGCCAAGTCACAAGACAGTGGAGGTCGTGAAAATTCAGGCTAATAAATTAGTAAGGTGCAACCTCATGAATTCACTTAGTTAAGGGATAGCTTTGGAAAAGGAGGTTGTAGGTCACTATTTTTTAACTGAATTAGAGTCAATTTTGTGTGACCTATGACTTAAGTAGGAGAGAGACCTTGAGTCTTGCAGGATTATATTTTTCTAGAGAGCGGGGCCAAGGGGACTTGGCTTACTACCAAGATGTCGGGGCGAGACTGAGAGTCAGTGAAAGGTACAAAATTGGTCCAGGGGTCCCAAAATTTTGAAGTGAGTGAAAATTTTGGTGGGATTGTTGTAGTGACTACAAAAAGTCCATTTGAGGCTCTTTATGGGTGAAGTTGTAATACTCTTATCAGCTAGAGTGATCTAGTGAATAGGATGTTGATTGGACTGGATATGTAGACTGAGATGGAGCATGAGATGTAGGTTATTAGAAGAAATTTGAAGGCATCATAGGAAAATCAGAAGATTTGTGCAGATCAACATAGAGCATTCAAGGAGTTTTAGGTTGGAGATCGTGTGTACTTTCACATCAAGCCCAAGATGAGCTCCTTGAGGATTCGGTCATGTGCTAAGTTGGCACCTCCATATTATGGGGATTTTGAGATCCTTGAGAGGATTGGACCAATGTACTACAAACTTGCACTATTGCCAATAATGAAATTCCATGATGTTTTCCATATTTCATTTCTCAAGAGATGTACAGGATGCTTAAAAGATATGTATAACTCATGCTTTGAAACTGAACAATAGAGCAGGTTAAAGTGCAGTGGAAGCACTTTGGGCCCGATGAAACTACATGTGAGATGACTGATTAGATGTAGGCTTTGTATCCTTCCTTATTTATTGGTTGAGTAGATGTGTTTGGTATAGGTGTTTTGGGTGTATATATATATATATATATATATTGTAAATATTGCAATGAGTTGTGTTACAAAGCTCCAACAAGTAGTATGTTGTAAATATTGCATTGAGCTATGTTATAAATCTCCATAAGCTATATTTTTTACTTGTTATAAGCATCATATAACACTAAGGATGATGTTACCCCAAGGGGAGGGGTTTGTAACAACTCCCGGTGTTGGAATTATGATGCATGTGTTGTCCTTGATGGAAAATCACTTGTAACAGAACAAGTATATGGTAACTAGATGAATCCACAGGTCAATTTAGAGGTGACAAAGCGATGGAACAGAATAACAGAATGATAGGACAAAGGTTTATAGATCAGAATCAGAAGTTTGATAAAGGTGAATATTTGAAAATCTATAAGCGGGTTCGTCAATGCCAAGTTGTGTATAGACGCGAGTTTAAAGAAGCAAATTCGCGTATGGTTTTTGCACCATGGTATTCTAAATAATAGGGGTCTTTACCATGGTATTGGCCCATAGTAATGAGGACGACAATGGATATTGATTTCTTCAAAGAAAACCATTGGCTGGAGTATGGTTTTGACCCATGGTATTGAAAAAGGATAAACTATATAAGGAGGTGAATATTGTTATCACTCAGGTTGTTCCCTTTGACTCCTAAGGGAATACGGCCGAGGTAACCACAGACCAATCTTTGGATTGCAAGTCCTAGCCTACCTGCAATCAGAGAGGGCTCTCTCTTTATGATTTAGCTTTGTTTAAGGGTGATTTTAGGCTAGTTATGATGTGCATGGGTTTTGTTTGATTTTGGTGGGATGGTTGATGCTTCAAACAAAGTTGGCATGCAAAGGATGAGAAATTCAGACCATTGGGCATGGAGTCAATGAATGTGAACTGAAGGGTGTGTTTTCTTTGGCAGAAGAGGGACTACAAAGCACTATAGTTTAAACAAGGAACAATATCAAAGCTGGAATAAGGATGAAATGGATGTCAGGGAATGAAAGATAACTAAGCAGCTTTCCTTATGCTAACAGAGGGAAGGCGAGTGAACATTATATAGGAGCAATCAAGGATTCCTAAATAACAGTCATATATGAAAGAACTAGTGTAAATATGAGCAAAGAAGTATTCATATTTAGGACTAATTCAGAGGAAAACATGGAGAAATAACAGGAATTGAGAACAGAGTACAACTAAGCAACATCTGGACTATTCTTTCTTCCTGCAATTTAGATCATGACATATAGATGATATAGCATACATAGAAATAGAAAACAAGGGAGAAAGACTTATTGTTCCATGAAGAAAGCATTAGAATTCTGCAATCAGATCTTTAGCCATCAAATCCACAAAGAGACAGTCCATAAGCCAACATTCCAGCAATCTTTGTTCATTAAATCTCTCGAAGTATACAGTGCAAGTCCAGAAAGAGGATTATCAACCAACCAACCAACCCTTTAAACAATGCCGAGGGTGGTATATATAAGCAAAATATCTACAAACACAGATCTGATAGCAGATCTGGGAAATAACTGTCTTTAACCTAACTTATCCTGAAATAAATGCAAAAATATCTATCTAATGCTGCGCTGGAGGCAGCTGCATCAAAATTGAGGCCTTGAGGTGTCCTTGGAGCTCTGTTCTGGAATTTGGCCATAACTGCGCCTTGGGAGCTGAAGCGCTGCTCATAAGTGGCTTTATACACTGTTTTTGTGATAACTGGGCCTTAAATTCTCTTATCTGCACCTCTCAAGCGGTTCTGCTGCCTTTAAGTGGCTTTAATGTGTACTAATCTCGATCTGATGAGATTTGAATGGCGTTTACTGCTTCTTTGAATTTGATGGAGGCTTTTAATGTTCACCTACTTTGATATTGTCGATCTGATACTCTTTGCCGCTTCACTAATACTCTTTAATTGAACCTGGGCTTTACCTTTCCTCTCATACTCTTTAACACTTGAATCGGGCCACTTTCTCTCCCTTGATATGCTTGAAACTGTCAAATCACCCCTTTTCTGCTGCCTTATGGCAAAAAATAGCTGTGGTGGCACCTCTGCGGGCTTTGGATGAGTATCGGCGCTTGGCCGATCAAAATCTGATCAAAAAGGAGGAAGTATTGCAAAAAGGAGGAGGAATGGATGTTGATGGCCTGCTGAGGCAAAGACCCTGCCTTTTGGAGCTGAACTGGGCTGGAGCGATCGAAAATGGTCGAGGAATGGCCATATTTCCTTTTGAAAATGGAGCACGCGCAGGCGCCGAATAGAAAACATGGAGAAATGACTTTTTCCCATATAAAGTGAAAATTCACTTTACACAGGAAAATTGATGAAAAATGGAGTAGGAGCGACACTGTAGCGGAAATTAAATCCGGGCCATTGGATCACGCGAAGGCAGATCCAACGGTTGGCGCGCAATCGGAGATCGGTGGATCCCCAAACCACAATGCCTCTGATGAGCAATGAACCCGCAGACCCGAAACGCATTAAGCTCACTTTTTATTGATATCGGGTCTGGCCCATCGGCGGTCCCTTATCGGCGGATTTGTAACGAAATGGGTCCGCGGACCGAAATCCCTTCAAAAGTACTCCTTATAATATTTCGGATCCGGAAACAGGGTGTACAGTACCAACCCCTTGCAGACCTGACACACATTAAACTCCATTCTATGATATTTCGGCTCCGAAATATCGGAGCCCTCCCACTTGGCTGTACAAAGGCTCCTTTCGGACCCGAAAAATTTATATATGCTGCACTTTATAGTATTTCGGCTCCGGCCAGTCGGAGCTATATATGGGGGCGATGCGACACAATGAGGACCGTTGATCTGAAGGCCTGAATGGGCGCTGCGATTAAATCAGAATTTCGCATCGGTGGGGAGCATGGGTGTGGGGATTTATATATATGCGATCGCCAAAATGGGTGATCGCCGAAATGATCTGAAACGTTGGATGGGCGGGGTGATCGGACAGCTTGCGATGCGATATATGCGATAAAGGGGAAACATCGCGGAAATGCAATGTTTTGCGGAAGAATGGGTTTTAACAATAAAACTTAAGTTTTATTGAAAACTTAGGTTTAAACGATAAAGCGGGGATTAATGATAGAAAGAGGATATATGCGGGAATAAGGGAAAATGCGATAGGAGGACCTCCCGATAGCGATATCGCTTCGGATGCGATAGCGATATCGCATAGAAGCAAGGGGAGGGGCATATATATATAAAGGGCCATCACTGCTACCACCTCTGACAACAATATCGCGTCGGAGGGGGGGAATTCCAATCGGAGGAGGGTTTTTATAATGAAAAGGGGATTTTATATGATCAGAAGGGTCCGATAACATAAAAAGAGGGTTGTTAATGCTTTTGGAAGGGTTCCAAAGCATAAAAAGAGGGATTTTATATTTTGGGAGGGATTTTATGCATAGGAATGAGTCCTAATGCATTTGGAAGATGGTTTGAGAGGCAAGATGAGGGTTCTTACTAAGTTTCCGGCAAACTTAGTAATTCCCAAGGGAATATTTATGGTTATATTTCAACCAGGGGAGGGGATATGTATATAAAAGGGATTTATAACATAATTTAATATGGGAAGGGGGAAAGCATAGGGATTTACATAATAGAGTTAGAAGTTAGTGTGAAACTGTGGAGAAAGCGCTAAGTATAGCAAACTTAGGCTTTAAAGGGGAAATAGGACTTGTAGAAGAAATATAAGCATCTTTAAGCAAAACAAATCTTTACTTAGGCAAATGATATGAAAGATGATGAAACTAAGAAATGTCAAGCAAATCTTGACCTCTTTAGGGGAAGTTAGTAAATGATTTTGGGGAAAGGTAGAAGGGGAAGTTAGACATGCCTCGCTTGAGATGCTCCAAGGGAAAATTTCCTTGTACTTGTGATGTGAATGGATATAACACTTGAAAACATAAAATGGATCACAATTCCTCATTCTGCCACCACAAAACTACCTACCCTACCTACTTACCTAACATTTTTTCTTCTTTTTGGATGGGTGCACTTGGACTAGCAAACCCAGCTTTTCATCTTTTCTTTTTGGCTGTCCTCCTATCTAAATCTACCCTTATGCCTTCCGGGGCTCAGATTAAGCTGTTGAGCATCCTTGATTCTCTACCTATCTAATAATCTGCCAAGATAAACAGTTTGGTCAGATCTTTATTCTCTATCTCTAAAAACAAGAAATTTAAACCTAGGGAAGCCATGATTAAGCTGTTTGGCCTTCCCTTAACTGAGAAATCTTTCAAAAATGGAACTTTTGCAGCATGGAAAAGATGAACATTTTTGGCACTTCCACTTTCAATCATGAAATATGAAACCTATCGCAATAGGAGGCTAACAGTGGCTCCACTTGGGGATGGATTTCCCTTGTGAAAAGTCAAGAACAACAGGTCAGATTGCCTTGATCTTCAATTGTTGTTGTACTCTGAAAACTTCCCTTTGCTGGTTGCTTTATTTATATATATGACAGCAGACTTGAAGAGCTTAGGGCCTTCACTTCGGGCTTCAACTGCAGCAAGCTGCTATCCAAACAGAAAACTGGAATCCTACCTACCTACCTACTCTAATCAACACTTACTTTGCTGGTTAGGTGAAATGAAACAACCAATGCAACCACTTAAGTATTATAAACATCAATGAGCTTTGCTACTTATGCTTGCTGGTACTTGAAATGGAGATCTTGCCATCTCATATAGCTTTGTTAACCTTTGAGAAGATCAGGAAACTGCTGATCTCCTTAGCTGAATCTAAACACTGTACAAAAGGGTCCTACAATATATATTCACAATTGCTGAGCTGAATTAAAGAACTATATAAAGGTTCAGGATTGCTATCATGCCTTTGAATTGGGAAATCACCAGCATCTTGATATTGAGCCTTACAGCCTGCAAATGGAGCAGAGTAGTGATTTATTTCATCACTTAACCTGTCAGCAGATGGATTATACAAAACTTGGAATGATAATTGCAATTCATTACAAACAGGCTCAGATGGCACTTGATAGATTTGCACTTGCTGCTCCTCCCTTTCTTTAAATAACTCAGATGACTGAAAACAAAGTGGCAGGGAATCATCTGGGACTTCTTGATCATATGCTGCTGCTTTCAAGTCTTCTTCTTCAATCTGATATTCAGTGGCACTTTGGGGCTACAAAACTAGAGGTAATGCATTATGAGCAAGGATTTGACTCTCCTCTAGATGATCAATATCAACACTTGATGACACTTGATTATTAACTGCATGATAATTCTCCCTAATAAACTGAAAAGACTCAAAACAAAATGGCAAAGTTCCTGCGTTGGTTTCAAAATTCTCCTCATTTTCCTCATTTTCATAGCTGAAATGAGCAAGCTGATCACTGGGTTCAGGCTGCTGAACCTGAACTTTGCTTTCTGCCAAAATAGGCTCTGACTCCTCTGCAAGGCTGATTTGGACATTAGGCGCATAATCATCATCATATAGATCATACTTTTGTAGACAACTGAAAGAAGAAAAGCTACCATATTCATACAATAGATTGGGAGATTCATCCATATATTGCTTTATCAATATGTCATCTGATTTTGGGGAAATAGGCTCGTGAATATCACTACTTTCCTGTTGCAAAACAGATGTGTTCTGGTGCTCTAAATATTCAACTTTCATTGCGATCTGCTGCATCCTTTCCTCTGTTTATTTTAACAAATAAATAATTTTTTCTTCTTGCTCTCCCTTGCGCTATTTTTCCCTCATCTTCAGATTTGCCTCCACGTCCACAGCCATGTCTTGCATCCGTTTCAAAGTGAACGGGCTTATTTCTCTCAAACGATATTCAATTTCTACATCAAAAGCTCTCGGATAATGCAATAGAGCTAAATCAGGGGGAGGTCTTATATTCAATGGCATAGAATGATAAACTTGATTGAATCAGTCAGAAAATTGCTGAACAGATTCATTAGGAAGCCTTTTTAATTGATTGTATTCTTCAATGAGCGAGAGGAAATTAACCTTGATCATCCATCTATCAAGGAAGAGTTTGAATAACTGCTCAAGATTAGAGATGCTAGCCTCAGGCAATGCTTTAAACCAAGTCCTAACTTCGCTTTGCAAAGAAAGGGTGAAAAGCCTAATGCTAACATCCTCGTCTTCTACTTCAAAAATGTTAAGATAATCTTCAAAAGCCTGGATATGCTTTTGAGCAGTAACACATTCTCTCCATCAAATCTCGGGAGATACTCAGGATGATCTTTAGGCAAAGGATTGAGCACGAGAGGCAAAATGAGTGGTTTATATCTATCAGGAACTTTACAAGGCACAAGAATATAAACAGGGATTGAATGACTAAGCTCTATTTTTGGTTTCTCCTTGACTGTATGATGATATTCAACAGCGTCAGAAGGCTGCTGTTCTAATGCGCAAGGAGACTTTTCATTAACATTTTTCAAAGGAAAATTATAAAAATTATCTCTACAATACAATATACATAGCAAAATCTTATGGATGAGAAAGAACATAATCTCTTGGATGATAATCCAGGTCAAAAGCCTGATCTGCTCATACAGTTCTTTCGGGTTCATTTCTCCAGTGGAGTCTTTATTATAAGGATGATGTGGAGTCTCCAGGTGGATGAATTAACTTTGAAGTGCTTGATCTCTATCCACCATCATAGATCAGATCTAAACGTGAAAATAGCCCTGAAGAAAAGGAACACTTTCTCTAGAAAATGAGATTTTTTTTTCTTTTTTTGAGATTTTATGATTATTTTGATTTTTTTGGGATTTTTTCAAAAACAATTGTATTTGAGTCAAGGAACTGATCAAGTCTTTGGATTTGGAGTAATAAACAAATGATTCAGATTCCCAGTTGATTCACTAATATGTTATCACTCAGGTTGTTCCCTTTGACTCCTAAGGGAATACGACCGAGGTAACCACAGACCAATCTTTGGATTGCAAGTCCTAGCCTACTTGCAATCAGAGAGGGCTCTCTCTTTATGATTTAGCTTTGTTTAAGGGTGATTTTAGGCTAGTTATGATGTGCATGGGTTTTGTTTGATTTTGGTGGGATGGTTGATGCTTCAGATAGAGTTGGCATGCAAAGGATGAGAAATTCAGACAATTGGGCATGGAGTCAATGAATGTGAACTGAAGGGTGTGTTTTATTTGGCAGAAGAGGGACTACAGAGCACTATAGTTTAAACAAGGAACAATATCAAAGCTGGAATAAGGATGAAATGGATGTTAGGGAATGAAAGATAGCTAAGCAGCTTTCATTATGCTAACAGAGGGAAGGCGAGTGAACATTATATAGGAGCAATCAAGGATTCCTAAATAACAGTCATATATGAAAGAACTAGTGTAAATATGAGCAAAGAAGTATTCATATTTAGGACTAATTCATAGGAAAACATGGAGAAATAACAGGAATTGAGAACAGAGTACAACTAAGCAACATTTGGACTATTCTTTCTTCCTGCAATTTAGATCATGACATATAGATGATATAGCATACATAGAAATAGAAAACAAGGGAGAAAGACTTATTGTTCCATGAAGAAAGCATTAGAATTCTGCAATCAGATCTTTAGCCATCAAATCCACAAAGAGACAGTCCATAAGCCAACATTCCAGCAATCTTTGTTCATTAAATCTCTCGAAGTATACAGTGCAAGTCCAGAAAGAGGATTATCAACCAACCAACCAACCCTTTAAACAATGCCGAGGGTGGTATATATAAGCAAAATATCTACAAACACAGATCTGATAGCAGATCTGGGAAATAACTGTCTTTAACCAAACTTATCCTGAAATAAATGCAAAAATATCTATCTAATGCTGCGCTGGAGGTAGCTGCATCAAAATTGAGGCCTTGAGGTGTCCTTGGAGCTCTGTGCTGGCATTTGTCCATAACTGCGCCTTGGGAGTTGAAGCATTGCTCATAAGTGGCTTTATACACTGTTTTTGTGATAACTGGGCCTTAAATTCTCTTATCTGCACCTCTCAAGCGGTTCTGCTGCCTTTAGGTGGCTTTAATGTGCACTAATCTCGATCTGATGAGATTTGAATGGCCTTTACTACTTCTTTGAATTTGATGGAGGTTTTTAATGTTCACCTGCTTTGATATTGTCGATCTGATACTCTTTGTCGCTTCACTGATACTCTTTAATTGAACCTGGGCTTTACCTTTCCTCTCATACTCTTTAACACTTGAATCGGGCCACTTTCTCTCCCTTGATATGCTTGAAACTGTCAAATCACCCCTTTTCTGCTGCCTTATGGAAAAAAATAGCTGTGGTGGCACCTCTGTGGGCTTTGGACGAGTATCGGCGCTTGGCCTATCAAAATCTGATAAAAAAGGAGGAAGTATTGCAAAAAGGAGGAGGAATGGATGCTGATGGCTTGCTGAGGCAAAGACCCTACCTTATGGAGCTGAACTGGGCTGGAGTGATCGAAAATGGCCGAGGAATGGCCATATTTCCTTTTGAAAATGGAGCGCGCGCAGGCGCCGAACAGAAAACATGGAGAAATGCCTTTTTCCCCATATAAAGCAAAAAATCACTTTACACAGGAAAATTGATGAAAAATGGAGTGGGAGCGACACTATAGCAAAAATTAAATCCGGGCCGTTGGATCGCGCGAAGGCAGATCCAACGGTTGGCGTGCAATTGGCGATCGGCGGATCCCCAAACCACAATGCCTCCGATGAGCGATGAACCCGCAGACCCGAAATGCATTAACCTCACTTTTTATTGATATAGGGTCCAGCCCATCGGCGGTCCCTTATCGGCAGATTTGTAATGAAATGGGTCCGCGGACCCAAAATCCCTTCAAAACTGCTCCTTATAATATTTTGGATCCGGCAACGGGGCGTACAGTACCAACCCCTTGCAGACCCGACACACATTAAACTCCATTCTATGATATTTCGGCTCCGGAATATCGGAGCCCTCCCACTTGGCTATACAAAGGCTCCTTTCGAACCCGAAAAATTTATATATGCTGCACTTTATAGTATTTCGGCTCCGGCCAATCGGAGCTATATATGGGGGCGATGCGACACAATGAGGACCGTTGATCTGAGGGCCTGAATGGGCGGCTACGATTAAATCTGCATTTCGTGTCAGCGGGGAACATGGGTGCGGGGTTTTATATATATGCAATCGCCAAAATGGGCGATCGCCGAAATGATCTGAACCGTTGGATGGGCGGGGTGATCGGACGACTTGCGATGCGATATATGTGATAAAGGGGAAACATCACGGAAATGCAATGTTTTGCGGAAGAATGGGTTTTAACGATAAAACTTAAGTTTTATTGAAAACTTAGGTTTAAACGATAAAGTGGGGATTAATGATAGAAAGAGGATATATGCGGGAACAAGGGAAAATGCGATAGGAGGACCTCCCGATAACGATATCGCTTCGGATGCGATAGCGATATCGCATCGGAGCAAGGGGAAGGGGCATATATATATATAAAGGGCCATCACTGCTACCACCTCCGACAGTGATATCGCGTCGGAGGGGGGGAATTCTAATCGGAGGAGGGTTTTTATAATGAAAAGGGGCTTTTATATGATCGGAAGGGTCCGATAACATAAAAAGAGGGTTGTTAATGCTTTTGGAAGGGGTCTAAAGCATAAAAAGACGGATTTTATATTTTGGAAGGGATTTTATGCATAGAAATGAGTCCTAATGCATTTGGAAGATGGTTTGAGAGGCAAGATGAGGGTTCTTACTAAGTTTCAGGCAAACTTAGTAATTCCCAAGGGAATATTTATGGTTATATTTCAACGAGGGGAGGGGATACGTATATAAAAGGGATTTATAACATAATTTAATATGGGAAGGGGGAAAGCATAGGGATTTACATAATAGAGTTAGAAGTTAGTGTGAAACTGTGGAGAAAGCGCTAAGTATAGCAAACTTAGGCTTTAAAGGGGAAATAGGACTTGTAGAAGAAATATAAGCATCTTTAAGCAAAGCAGATCTTTACTTAGGCAAATGATATGAAAGATGATGAAACTAAGAAATGTCAAGCAGATCTTGACCTCTTTAGGGGAAGTTAGTAAATGATTTTGGGGAAAGGAAGAAGGGGAAGTCAGACATGCCTCGCTTGAGCTGCTCCAAGGGAAAATTGCCTTGTACTTGTGATGTGAATGGATATAACACTTGAAAACATAAAATGGATCACAATTCCTCATTCTGCCACCACAAAACTACCTACCCTACCTACTTACCTAACATTTTTTCTTCTTTTTGGATGGGTGCACTTGGACTAGCAAACCCAACTTTTCATCTTTTCTTTTTGGTTGTCCTCCTATCTAAATCTACCCTTATGCCTTCCGGGGCTCAGATTAAGCTGTTGAGCACCCTTGATTCTCTACCTATCTAATAATCTGCCAAGGTTAAACAGTTTGGTCAGATCTTTATTCTCTATCTCTAAAAACAAGAAATTTAAACCTAGGGAAGCCATGATTAAGCTGTTTGGCCTTCCCTTAACTGAGAAATCTTTCAAAAATGGAACTTTTGCAGCATGGAAAAGATGAACAATTTTGGCACTTCCACTGTCAATCATGAAATATGAAACCTATCGCAATAGGAGGCTAACAAATTTCAAAGTGATAAGTGTGCATGTGAAAGGGTTTTTGATGAATACTTGAATCTGAAGTATTTTTTTATTGTAAGGGCCATAGTTGACACATAGATCTGAACTAATTAGGCATCGATGAATACAATGATGGATCAAGATCATGAGACCTGAAATGACTTTCCATTACATGATCTGCTCATGGGTTGACTAGATCTAAGTATTAACGCATATTTTTATCTTTGAATATTATGATCTGCGTCTTTCTGAATTTATGAAGAGATGAACAATTTTAGGTCAAAATTTCTAGATCTATACGCAGGTTGGTCTTGGTGAAGTCGCATATACACGCGGGTTCGCTTATTCAAAGTCACATATATAAAGTAAATGACTGATCAACTTGATCATTGTTGTTTAATATCTGTTTTCTGTCAATGATGTCCTCATGTGATCTGGGTTGAGTAATAAAGTCTAAAGTAGAACTAATTGAATGATGAAGTTGAATTTGGTTACATGTTGATTGGTTGAAAAGATTATTGATATTGCTGAATGTATGAGGGTTCTGTAAGCTAACGAAATATTTTAGAATATCTCTGGTCAACTCGGTCTCTAATTCAGAATTACAAGTTTTCAATTTTCATTATATTAAGATCTGTACACAGGTTGCTCTACATAAAATCACATATGCGCGCGGGTTTCCTTAAATGAAGTAGTGTATACATTTTGGCATATGAATGATCAGGGTTGACCTTGATTTTGTGTGTTGATGCAGTATTCTGAGTTCAGTTCTGTGTTTTGGTTATAGTGATCTCACTATTCTGTTTGAATTAAGTTGGTGTTTGCTTCAGTTGACCTACAAGTTGTGATGTATTAAAGCAGGTGGATCTAGTCTGAAAATTTGATGAGACATGGTCCACGGATGTTGCCGAGGGTTGGAGCCTTCAATAAGGAAGTCGAAGCTTCCTGCCAGTAATAGCTGGTAATCAGATTAGGGGGTTGTATCTCCCTTCCAGTAGGAGCTGGAGAACAAGTGGAGGTGTTACAAAACCAACTCACAAAAATATAGAAAATATAGATAAACACCTTAGAAATAAGCCTCTTCGAGGGTGCAACCTCCTTTACATTACACAAATGAGCAATTCTTAGATGATTCAAATGACAAAACCTCCTTTATATATATAGGAGTCTAATGGGTCACAATATAACCAAATCTGACCTAACAACAATAATATAAAGGCACAAAAATAACAATAGTGGGATTCTATGGGGCACAATAATAAAAATATGGGGACAATAGGGCCACAACAATAAAAATAAGGGATACAACAACAATAGTAATGGGGGAATCACTAGTATTATAGGGACCTAACATGCCCCTCTCCTTCAAAAAAGTGTTGTCCTCAACGCTTGAGTAGTTATGGATGCTTTTGTATAAAATTCTCATCCTCCCATGTGGAATATTCAGTGGGTGAGTTCTTCCACTTGATGAGATACTCTGAAATTTATCGATTTCATAGCTGTCGAGTTCTTGTTTCTTTGACTGCTTCAGGTTCCAATATGATTTTTCCTTCCTCATCAAGTTTTGGTAATATTGTTTGAATTGGAAGCTTGTCACCTATAACCTTCTTTAAGCATGAAACATGGAAAATTGGGTGCACTCGGGAAGGTGCAGGAAGCTCCAATTTGTATGCCATAGTACCTATCTTTTGTAACACCTTGTATGGACCATAATACTTTGGTGATAATTTATTATCCTTCTTAGCTTGCTTGAGGGACATTTATTTATATGGTTGTAGCCGTAGGAATACCCAATCACCCAAAACAAAACTTATTTCGCTGCAATGTTGACCTGCCTGCTGTTTCATTCTATTCTGCGCCAAGGTGAGGTTATCCTTTAAGAGTTGGAGAACTTGTTGCTGATGCTCGATGTGATCTTCCACTGCTTGAACCTTAGAATTTTCTCTTAAATATGATGTGATGGATGGTGGATGATATCCATAAAGTGCCATAAATGGGGTCATTTTTGTTGCAATATGGAAGGAAGTGTTATACCACCATTCAGCCAGAGGTAACCATTTGACCCATTGTGTCTGTTTATCAGATACAAAGCAACAAGATATCCTTCCAAACATTTGTTTACTATCTCAGTTTTCCCATCAGATTGAGGATGATACGATGAGCTATGAGCTAACCGAGTACCAAGACAAGAAAATAATTATGTCTAAAAATTTCCAATGAAAATGGGATCTCTATTGCTTACAATAACCTTTGGGTTTCCATGTAGCTTTTGAATTGTTTCCATAAATGCAGTAGAAACTGTACTCAGTTTAAATGGATGAGATAATGCACAAAAGTGTGCATACTTGGTAAGTTTGTCAACTACCACCATGATAACACTCTTTCCTTCGCACTTGGGTAAACCTGTGATAAAATCCATTGAAGCCTCCTCCTAATGTTGGCTCGGAATGGATAAAGGTTGTAATAGTATTGGGGTCTTAATTGTTTCAACTTTATTTTGTTGGCAAACCAAACATTCCGCCACAAACTTTTGAATATCTGATTTAAGGCCATCCCAAAAAAAATCCTTCTTAACCCTGTGGTAGGTTTTAAGAAATCCTGAGTGCCCTCCTAACTGATAGGTGTGAAATTCCCTAAGAATATTTTGTTTGAATTGGGAATTCTTACATAGGTATAACCAATCCTTGTACCATAACGAATCACTTTTCCAGCTAAATGTATCAGATGTACTAGTATCTTGTTGTATCTTTTGAATGAGTGCCCACACTTCCTCGTCATTCTTCCATTCATCCCTTGATTCGTTTATCCAATCTAGTTGGATAATAGAAATGGCGCAAAGAAATGCTTCCACATCCTCATCCTTTCTTAACAGTGCATCTGCCACAACATTTTGCTTCCCTTTTTTGTAGATGATTTTAAAGTCATAACCCAACATATTTGTGACCAATTTTTGCTGCTCTTCTTAAGATAATCTTTGTTCTAAAAAGTATTTAAGACTATCATGATCTGTTTTTACCTTGAAGTGTCTTCCCATTAGGTAGGGTCGCCATTTCTTAAGTGCATGTAGTAT